>CM056057.1:70346657-71546657 GCA_029574335.1 Rana kukunoris | reverse complement strand
ACACACACATATATATATATATATATATATATATATATATATATATATATATATATATATATATATATATATCTTTTTTTGTTTTTTTACTTTCAGTGCAGAACACAGCTGTCCTGAGAGACAAGTCAGAGATTGCCAGTGCTGACCTTTTTGTCTGAAAATATTAGTTGTCTGTCATGCTGATGCTTTGTTTCCAAACCACTCTGAACCATTGACCCTGAAAAAGTATAGATATAAGAAATCTTTACTTTTGGACTTTCATCTAGCTTGTTCCAGGTTTGTTCCACAGGAGTATTGATGACAGCCTGACAGCAAGATTTTCATAAGGAAACTCCTTATATTTCTTTTATATCAGGATTATTTGTAAATAAAAAGAAAATGTATAGACTTTTTCATAAACTGTTTTAGGCATAAGTGTGAATGAGATCAACCTGATGTAATAAATGTTTCTATGTTTAATTTGTAATTACACATGTTTATGGCAGTAGCCATAATAACTCATATCATATATTGTTGAACCTCCGTTCCAGGAGTATGCTCGTAATCCAAATTACTCGCACATCAAAGTGAGTTTTCCCGTTGAAGTCAATGGAAACTAAAATAATTTGTTCCGCATTGACTTCAATGGGATGCAATAATGCGGCCAGAGATGGGGGTGCCAGAGATGGGGGTGCCAGAGAGCGCCGAAAAGGCCCAAGGACACCTCATTTCCTGCGCTCCCGTACCTCGGGCCAAGTGAGGTACTGCAGGCCAATGTTCGGCTTTTCTTTAGGTCCTGCGCACCCATACCTCTGGCCAAATGAGGTACCGTAGCTCTATTTTTGGCTCTGCTCGGCTTCTACGCCCCCGTACCTCAGGCCAATGAGGTACTGCAGGCCTATTTAGCTTGAATTCTGCTTGTCTTGCGAGTCAACACTCGCAAACCGAGTCAGAATTAAAAAAAAAAAAACGCTCTCAAACCAAATTACTTTTAAACCGAGGTTCCACTGTATAGGCTCTTCTTTATAGTTTTTCACAGCTAAGCTGTGGTTGTGTTTCACTCTTCCTTCATAAAATGCATGAGTCAGCCAACTCATTAAAAAAAAAATGATTCCATAAAGGGGTTGTAAAGGTATTTTTTTATATATATATTCTTTTTAATAACAAACATGTTATACTTACCTCCTCTGTGGGTTTGCACAAATTGGCCCCTGATCCTCCTCTTCTGTGGTCCCCTAGCAGCTCTCATGGCTCCTCCCTGCAATCGAGTGCCCTCTTGGAGACCCGTATTCCAAGGGGACACCCGTGCGGGCATGCTCCAGAGTCCTGCTGCTGCATCCATTGACACAGACAGCCCCCTGTTCCTGTGTCACTGAATTTGATTGACAGCAGCGGGAGTCAATGGCTGCGCTGCTATCAATCTATCCAATGAGGACCCAAGACAGCAGCTGGAACTGCTGTGCATGTCCTTGTCAATGAAACAATCGGGTTCAGGTAAGTAAAGGGGGGGGGGTCTGGGGGGCTGCTTCACTACAGAAGGTTTTTCACCGTAATGCATAGAATGCATTAGGGTCAAAAACCTTGAGGGGTACAACCCCTTTAAAGTATATGCAAAGCCAATCAATAAATGTCTATTTTCTAATTTTTACTCCATTTTTAAAACATTTTGTTATATCTTTTTCAATACCTGTTGGCCCTGCCAGAAATCTGGTGCTGCCCTATGCATTCTGCAGTCTAATCTAGAATCAAGATCAGCCTTGCTTAGTTCTCTCTTTAGACTAAAGAATACATCCCTATATTATGGATAAGAGGAAAGGGGGATGTGTTCTGTGGTCCTAATGCTTCTTGTTGTAGGGTGACAATATCTCTCCTTCCCAGGTGCAATACAGTAAAAAGGCAGTGTCAGCACAGAACAGAAAGTGTTACTAAAAGATTACCAGGTGACAATTGAGAAGAAAAAAAAAAAAAAAGAAAAAAGAAAACAAATGCCGCCATTGCATCTCAGGCGCCGTACACACGGCCGAGGTTCTCGCTGAAAATCAGCGAGAACCTCGCTGGAATGCACATTCCAGCGAGGACCTCGGCCGTGTGTACGGTCTCAGCGAGCTTCCCGTCGGGAAGCTCGTCGAGCCGAAAAAGAGAGCACGCTCTCTATTTTCTCGACGGCCCGCCTGGAAGAATGGCTGGTTGCCATTCCCGACGGGCGGGTCGCCGAATCCGACGGCCGAGAGAGAACCTCGACGGGCGGAACGATGTGTTCTGCCCGTCGAGATTCCCTGCCGTGTGTACGCGGCCTAAGGATGGTAAGATTAAATATATAAAATGTTTATAACATTGAAAAGTAAGGTTTTAAAAATATGAAAGTCAGTTGAAAATTGTGTTTAGCTGAGCAGTGTAATCATAACCAAAATATGTGATTTCTGGAAACACGTTACATTTTTCCCTTAAGTTGCTGTTCAAATATAATATTTGACAGAGAGTAGGAAACAGGAAATACATACAAATTTAATACATTTGTTGGGTAATCTATTCATTTTCCAGTTAGAAGTCTACATTTTGTTCCCAAAAAGGTGGAAATATATTTTACATGACAACAATCCAAGATACTTTCATGCATAACTAAGCCATTTTATCTTAGAATAAGGAGAAGCTAAACGCATCTGTCTCTGCTGACAGCCTCGCTAAATACTGAATACAGTACCGGGTTGCCTGAATTTAAAAGATCTTAAGAGTAAGCTGCGGAGCTGATGGATTTTTACGCTAAAACTTTTATTTTATACCTTACTGGGCATGATGAAATGATTTCATTTTGGGAGCTGTGTAGATGAGTTGCACAGTCCCAAGGGAGGACTTGCAAACAGAAGCTTTACAATTCATTACGCCAGTAAATTCTCCAGCAAATCACCAAATCTGTTATGTTTTCAACTAAAATACATTGTATTCCAGCAGGAATAAACATAACAGCAATATTCTAGTGCTTTGCAGAACAGATGCAACAAACAAAATACATTCATTATATAATTTCTGCGGTTTGTGTTTTATTTGAGTGTTTGTACTGTAATTTTAAGATACATTTAAGATACCTAGGGGTCAATTCACAAAGCTTTATTTTCAGATTCCGTCCGTTATCTTAACGATTTTGCACGTTATTAAAGCTAGTTCAATTCACTAAACGATTTAACGCTTTAAAAAATCATCAAATAACACTTCACTACACGGAACCGATATTTTAAGGTGTGAACCGTTATTAAACGTTTCGATCGTTGTTTTAACGACTCAAATCACTAAATATGTACAGAAGTGCAATTCACAAAGATTTTTTTGACACTTATCGATCGTTAAGCAATCGTTACATTAGCACCTCCCTCTGGGTGTCTTTATGACATTTCCCAGGCGATATTTTTTTGTTATAGGAAGCGTTTGGTGGTTCAGTTTTGTAGTGAAGTTTAGTTTTGGCCAAGATGGAACCATTTGGATGTGCTCTATTTGAACTTAAAATTATCCAGAGGCGAAGAAGAACACGTCAGAATGTTGTTCAGATTTATAAACGTGTATTTCGTTCACGTACTATTTTGGATGACTTTTCTGAAACTCAGGTGATAGCTAAATTCTGATTATCATCTGCCATGATTTATTCTCTGTATGAGGAAATACACATGGTTTTAGAAAAACACACACAGAGAAGTTATGCAGTACCAGGTCTTGTGCGTTTTTTGGCAGTTCTCCATTTTTTAGGAAAGGCCTCATACCAACATGTTAGTGGGAAAATTGTTGGAATCTCACAGCCAAGCTTTTACCGCTGCTTGGTGGAGGTCCTGCAAGCACTGCGACAACTTGCTCCAAAATATATTCATATGGGCAAGTCACGTGAAGAGCGGGATCAAATCAAACATGTTTTTTTTTACAATAGCAGGAATGTCAGAGGAAACATGTACTTAAGAAGACCTGTTCTCCTCCCCTTCTGCTCCCAGAATGCATTTCTCCAGCATTATTTAACGATCTTAGACATTATTATGCTTTGGGACATTAAAATAACTCTTGAGTAGTTAAAATACTGTTCGTCTAAATGAAATTACGTTACGTCAGTTGAAAACCATAACGACTATGTTGAATAACGATTATAGCTTTCATGAATACCATGTTTGTAAGCATTAAATAAGGGGCGATAATTTAACAACTGAAGGAAACCAATAACGTTTCTCTTTGTGAATTGACCCCTTAGAGACAAACAATGATTATCACCTTTTGGCAAATCACAGAACATCCCTGTGGTGTTCAGATAATCTGAGCACCATTTCAGGTCTATAGGTGCCTTATGCTCTGTACACACGATCGGTTCGTCTGATAAAAACGGACCGTTTTCATCGGACAAACCGATCGTGTGTGGGCCCCATCATTTTTTTCCCATCGTTGAAAAAAAATAGAACCTGTTTTAAGTTTTTCTTATGGTTAAAAAACCGATCGTCTGTAGGGAAATCCATCGGTCAAAAATCCACGCATTCTCAGAATGAAGTCGACGCATGCTCGGAAGCATTGAACTTAATTTTACTCAGCACGTCGTTGTGTTTTACGTCACCACGTTGGACACAAACAGATTTTTGTGTAGGCAAGACTGATGAAAGTCAGCTTCATCGGATATTTGATGAAAAAATCCTTCGGTCCGTTTTCATCCGACGAACCGAGGGCATTAGGGTCTGTGTGAATGGGCCTTTGTTCCCATTAGATACGTTTTGCGCCACCATACGAGTCTATGGGAATACAATATCAGCTTCTAGCAGGTCAGAAGGAGGTCAACTGCAGGTCAAATGCACCAGTCAATGGATTTTGAATGATCCCATTAATGTGTTGCATAAATTAACAGTGCTATATAAATACTATATACATAAAAATAAAAAATAAATATCAGCATAAGTGACTTATTCAAAACACAACAAAAAAAAACCTTTTTTTTTATTAACCTCTGTAGCTACAGGTATTTTAGAACAAATCATCCTAAAAGTTCACAGAAGTACTGAAATAACTCAAGTCGTCTTATGGGGGGGGGGGGGGGGTGACCGTGTGTATGCAAGACAGCTTGAGTGGAATTCAGTCAGAACTCCGGAAAAACTGTTGGAGTTTATTCCGATGGGAAAACCGATCGTGTGTACAGGGCATAACTGGTTCAGATGTTTTAAACACTGAGGGCTCTTTCACATGGGTGGACTCCAACAGCAGATCAGCCTTGGGTTCTGTCAGCTGATTCCCACTGAGCAGGCAGATGACAGGTCTGTGTCCACTCCGCATTAACCTGCTTTCCTCTGAGGGAGGTAAATTGTACATTTACATCTGAATGTCATTCCATAGGATCCACCAGATGAATGGGGAACGGATCCCCCATCTGTCCGTTTTAAGTGTGAAGGAGCCCTTATTTGTTTATTTTGAGGAACAATCCTTGCTGTTGGATCTTTATCACAAGAGTCTCATTCTCTGTTTGATGAAACACAGGGGATGGGGCTAATTGTGGTGTGATGTTTGTAAATTGTAATGTATGAAATATTTGTGATATAATCTGAAATCCTACCAGTAGTTATGCTATATCACAGTGAACAGAATTGTTTAAAATTGGTGCACAATTGGTGGCATGCCATTTACATTATTGGTATACCTACAGCTGAGCTGCTAGTCGAGTACTTCCTCTAGTTGTTGTTAGTTGTTAGCTCTAGGTGCCCTAATACATAGTGGGTAAACTGTCTTTTTCAGCATCTCTTTCCCCAGAGTCAGAGAAGCTTTTGTGGCTATGATATGTGTTATTGTTTGTGTGCTACTAAGACAAGCCATTTAACAGTGGTATGATAGGATGGCACAAAACAGTTAGTGTGTAGGACATACAAATCCATCCCTGACTATACGTTACATAGTTACATAGTTAGTAAGGTTAAAAAAAGACACCTGTTCATCCAGTTCAACCTATGATGTGTGTGTATGAGTCAATAGTTCATTGCATATACTTGTATGCTGTGATCATTAAGGTGCCCATCTAATAGTTTTTTGAAACTATCGACACTCCTTTCTGATACCACTGCTTGTGGAAGAGAATTCCACATCCTTACCACTCTGACAGTAAAGAACCCTCTACGCAATTTAAGGTTCAACCGCTTCTCTTCCAATTTCATTGGATGGCCATGTGTATTTTTGAATTCCCTTTCCCTGAATTTTTTTCCCAATGCTAGGATCATCAGTAAGATATTTGTACATTGTACATTGCTATCATATTCCCTCTCAAGCCACTCCTCTCCAGAGAGAATAACTTCAATGCTTGTAGTCTTTCCCCATAGCTGAGGTCCTCTAGTCCCTTTATTAGCTTCATTAGCTTTGTTGCTCTTCTCTGGATACTCTCCAGTTCCAGCACATCCTTCCTGAGGACTGGTGAACAGAACTTCACTGTATACTCAAGATGCGGCTGGACCAGAGTGTTGTAGAGTGGGGGAATTATCGTTATCTTTAATGCATGGCAGACACTGATAAGGCTGCACTGATGGACACTGATAGGCGGCACTGATGGGCACTTGTAGACAGCTTTACATCTGTGATCAGCTGACATTGGACACAGCTGATCACGTGGTAAAGGGCCACTGTGATTGGCTCTTTACTACGATTTGTGATCAGCTGAGTTAGAAGGACTGTGGCAAAATCACAAAGACCACCACATGGGGGCTCATGGGCAGCACGATTATGGGAGGAAATCCATCTACGCCATCCCGGTAAAGTAAGCCAGCACTGTAGTCGTCTTTCAGCTATGGCTTTTGAAACTGTTGTCACAAGGAATAATGGGCCAGCCTGCTGCCAGCTATTTTGTTTTTCTATAACCCTTTATATCCATAGCAGTAAAAGAGTTAAATGGTGAAGTCTATATAGCAGGAGGACACTAATAGGACCAGGGACTGGCTTCATAGAAGTGCAATGATCTATTTTTTTATTTTTTAGGGAGTACCACTTTAACTACAAAATGACACACTTACCTAGGTATAGCCTGTTAGGCAGTTGGCTTATTTTATGATAAAGTTCAGGATTTTACTTCCCCAAGGCATACGCACACTGCCAGAGCCATATGTATAAACTACTTAAAGATATCATTCTGGGACATTAGCGCAGCTTATGCGATATTATAGAATGTATAATACACTTTTTGTTCACTAACTATTTTATTCATTTAATTTGTCAGTGATGTTGCCAGCTTAGTCAGAAGCTTGGGATACTAAAATAGTATTACGCTAATTAAGGATTTGCTAAACTTTGCAACAATTCAAAATAATGAATATACCTTTGGGAAATGTCTCTATTTTCACTTTATTTTTTCTCTCCAGTGTCTTTTGGATATTTTTTGTACAAAAACACAGCTGTGTCAATTTTGGAAGTGCAGCTGTTATAGCAAAGAATAGCCAGGAAGGCTTGTTAAAAGGACAAAGTACAAGTTATAAGCTCTTAATAGAGATAGGATATTTGCTATCTCTAAGCACTTTTTTTTGGGCAACAAAAATTCATTGGTGCTTAGGAAGATTACTTTCAGCATAAAGTGATTGTATACCTTAATTTATATATATTTTTTTAAATAACAAACATATCATACTTACATCCACTGTGCAGTTTGCACAGTGTGGCCCCCGGCGGCATCAGTTAATCCCCTGGCAGAAGCACTCTTCCAGGGGGTTACCTTGCGGCGTGCTCCCAAGTCCAGCATTTGTGTCCATAGACACAGAATACCAAACTCGGCCCGGCCCCCTGGCACCCACATCATTGGATTTGATTGACAGCAGCGGGAGAGAATGGCTGCACTGCTATCAATCTATCCAATCAATCAAGAGCCGAGAACCCCAGGCAGAGAGTAAGGCCTCGTACACACGAGGGGATATGTCCGCTGAAAACGGTCCGATGGACCGTTTCTTTTTTTTTTTTTTTTTTTTTTAAAGTGTATTTTTTGTGCGTGAACTCGAGAGAGAGGAGCCGGACTCAGGAGTTGGGAGTAGGCAGACCCTCCCCCGGAGGCATTCGCCATCCTTCTCCATGCCCCTGGTGGCAATGGCGGGTGTGAAGGGGGGCCTCCCACTCACCCCGCCCTACCTGCTCCTCTTGGGAGCCCAACTGGGGCCCAACGGGACCCCAATGGGGCAGAGGGACTCCCCCTATGAGGGAGTGAGGGGGCCTAGCCCACCCAGCCAGCCCCGTAGGTCCTTCGCCTCTCTTTATTTTAAGAGACCGCATGGCCAAGCGTGTGTTTTAAACCAATTTCGTGTGCGTGCAAGTGTGGTGGTTTTTGGGGGGGGGGGTGGGCGTACTAAGCACAGGTGTACCTTGCATAGCACACCCACCGGGAGCCGGGCTGAGACCACCAAACTCAATTCACATGTAGCCGAGACCGGGATCCGAACCCTTGGCTGCAGAGGTGAATGGCTTGTCAACGCAGTGCCAATCACGTTGAGCCACCACAGCTCCCTCCGATGGACCGTTTCAGCAGACATCTCCGCTCGTGTGTATGGGCTAGCGGACAGATTTCTCCACCCGACAGATTTCAAAGCATGCTTTGAAATCCATCCGGTGGAATCTGTCCGCCCGACATGTCTGCTGGTTAGTACACTTACCAGCAGACATGTCGTCCCCCACCGCCGCCGCGCCGCCGCCGAATGGATTCGGCGCATGCGCGGAAGTGTTTAACTTCCTGGTGCGGTGACGTGGTGGTGACGTGGCGGCGTCAACGTCACCGCCGCGTCACCGCGCCGTCCGGCGGCGGGGAATTTGATCCGATGGTGTGTACACGCCATCGGATCAAACTCCCGATCGGACATATCCGATGGAAATGGTCCGCGGACCGTTTTAATCGGATATGTCCGATCGTGTGTACGAGGCCAAAGAGTGCGTGTCCACCGTGGGAATTAAGGGGCTCAGGTAAGTAAAATGGGGGGTCTAGGGGGCCGGTCACTGTCAGAAGTTTTTTCACCTTAATGCATAGGATGCATTAAGGTGAAAAAACACAACGGTTTACAACCCCTTTAAAGAGGCTGTAAAGGTTCATTTTTTATTTTCTAAATAGGTTGCATTGTTGGTTCACTAACCTTTTCCTTCGATTTCCCTTCTAAATGTTTTTTGTTTTCTTTGTCTGAATTTCCCACTATCTGTTCCTCCTCAGTAAGCTGTTCTGGCTGACTAACCCCTAGCCAGAACAGCTCGGAGGTTGGGGGCAAGCTTACTGAGTGAGAAATTCAGACAAAGAAAAAAAAACACGTAGAACGGAAATCGAAGGAAAAGGTAAGTGAACCAACAATGCACTAGCTTCAAGGAACCTATTTAGAAAAAAAAAGAAAACAAACCTTTACAACTCCTTTAAGTGTATTCAACAGGTAACACTTTGCAACTTACAGAGAGACCTTGGTTATTGGTCAAATGTCAATACTCCACAATGTTTAAAATACCTCCCCGCACACACAGTTAAATAAAGTATTAATCATCATCTAATTAAACTTTTGAATTACATTTCCATACAAAATGAAAACACATAGATGGTTTCAATTAAGATACAAAATAATATTACATATTTCCATAAACAAAACAATCTTGTCATAGTAAATTGATATACTAGCAGTAAATAACGACTTCAGGTCCACCCTATAGCAGTTTTACTGATACAGGACAACACCTATGTGCTGGTTCACATAAATATATATACAGTGCCTTGCGAAAGTATTCGGCCCCTTGAACTTTGCGACCTTTTGCCACATTTCAGGCTTCAAACATAAAGATATAAAAAAATGTAATTTTTTGTGAAGAATCAACAAAAAGTGGGACACAAACATGAAGTGGAACGAAATTTATTGGATATTTTAAGCATTTTTAACAAATAAAAAACTGAAAAATTGGGCGTCCAAAATTATTCAGCCCCTTTACTCTTAGTGCAGCAAACTCTCTTCAGAAGTTCAGTGAGGATCTCTGAATCCAATGTTGACCTAAATGACTAATGATGATAAATAGAACCCACCTGTGTGTAATCAAGTCTCTGTATAAATGCAACTGCACTGTGATAGTCTCAGAGGTCCGTTTAAAGCGCAGAGAACATCATGAAGAACAAGGAACACACCAGGCAGGTCCGAGATACTGTTGTGGAGAAGTTTAAAGCCGGATTTGGATACAAAAAGATTTCCCAAGCTTTAAACATCCCAAGGAGCACTGTGCAAGCGATAATCTTGAAATGGAAGGAGTATCAGACCACTGCAAATCTACGAAGACCTGGTCGTCCCTCTAAACTTTCAGCTCATACAAGGAGAAGACTGATCAGAAATGCAGCCAAGAGGCCCATGATCACTCTGGGTGAAATGCAGAGATCTACAGCTGAGGTGGGAGACTCTGTCCATAGGACAACAATCAGTCGTATACTGCACAAATCTGGCCTTTATGGAAGAGTGGCAAGAAGAAAGCCATTTCTTAAAGATATCCATAAAAAGTGTAATTTAAGGTTTTCCACAAGCCACCTGGGAGACACACCAAACATGTGGAAGAAGGTGTTCTGGTCAGATGAAACCAAAATCTAACTTTTTTGGCAACAATGCAAAACGTTATGTTTGACATAAAAGCAACACAGCTCATCACCCTGAACATACAATCCCCACTGTCAAACATGGTGGTGGCAACATCATGGTTTGGGCCTTTTTTTTTTTTTTTCAGCAGGGACAGGGAAGATGGTTAAAATTGATGGGAGGATGGATGAAGCCAAATACAGGACCATTCTGGAAGAAAACCTGATGGAGTCTGCAAAAGACCTGAGACTGGGACGGAGATTTGTCTTCCAACAAGACAATGATCCAAAACATAAAGCAAAATCTACAATGGAATGGTTCACAAATAAATATATCCAGGTGTTAGAATGGCCAAGTCAAAGTCTAGACCTGAATCCAATCGAGAATCTGTGGAAAGAATTGAAAACTGCTGTTCACAAACGCTCTCCATCCAACCTCACTGAGCTCGAGCTGTTTTGCAAGGAGGAATGGGCAAAAATTTCAGTCTCTCGATGTGCAAAACTGATAGAGACATACCCCAAGCGACTTACAGCTGTAATCGCATCAAAAGGTGGCACTACAAAGTATTAACTTAAGGGGGCTGAATAATTTTGTATGCCCAATTTTTCAGTTTTTTATTTGTTAAAAAAGTTTGAAATATCCAATACATTTCGTTCCACTTCATGATTGTGTCCCACTTGTTGTTGATTCTTCACAAAAAATTACAGTTTTATATCTTTATGTTTGAAGCCTGAAATGTGGCAAAAGGTCGCAAAGTTCAAGGGGGCCGAATACTTTCGCAAGGCACTGTATATACGTAAATACAGCTTTTTGTCCAAATGAACATATTTAGCTTATTGTCCATATGAACAATGTTGGAGTCTAATAGTGAAGCCACATAAGTGAAAAAAAAGAGAAACAAAAAGATAGGGGCCCACTAACATAGTGGGATATCCAACTCAAATTTACTCAAATAACAACGCAAGGTTCGACATGTGGGGCTGTAAAATGAGGGTTACCTGGGGGCGTCTGCACCGGAAGCTGTGGGAGTACTGCCTGCACCCACCAACGCATTGTTAGGAGGACTTGCAAGGTAATAGTGGATCTCCATTGGATAGTATGTGGGGTAATCCCAGGGAATTCTATAAAAATGATTGATAAAAAAAAATCAATTACCAATTAACTACCAATTAATATTCCACAAAAGGAGAAAAATTATGTGAAAGAGAAGGTTTGGCTCTAAAGGGTATATGAAAGTGTCGTCATATTAATATATAATGTATATTAGGAACCTAGGGCGATAAGGTGCCCAGGAGTAGTTAGAGATGTGTGTAGGTGAACGTGTGTCCAGATTAAAAACATGAAGTATTAGAGAGAATAAAGACCCATAAGAGATTATACTGAAGTCCCTGAAAGTGATGGATTGCTGTGAAAAGCAATAAATAATTTTACCAGATAGAATACCTCAAATTACATGGTGCATGGCGTGGCCATGCTCTAGGTGCAGATTGTCCTAAAGAAAAAAGAAAAGTGCCCATAAATGTGTGTAGTCCTCGACAGGATGGTATTTATAGCAATGGCGTGGCCACGGGTTCCTCCCAGCGTCACACAAGCGCCCGCGATTAGGGAGGGTGTCCCATCTGAGTAATATGGAACCACTCAGGCATTGGCGCCAAAAATGTCCTCATGATGCGAGTGCTGATGTGTAAACCACACACTGGCGTCTCAACATCAGGGAATGATATCATACATCCAGCACAGGATGCGTGGTGCCGATGGACATCGGAAGCGACCTGCTTGATCCCCCGCACTCAGGAAGGGGGAGGGGCCCTCGAGTGCCTCGCAGCTCCTGGAAGCATGAGACTAGTCGTTCAAATTCCACAGACCAATGTGGATTGCCCAAAACCATGGAAATAAAATACACGAGTATGTATACCAGACATTGTCATAGGATACATGAAATCCCAATATATATAGCAGAGATCACCTAGATCAGGGTCTGCCATCTGACATAACAGCAATAGGGTATATTTAAAAGTACTGACTGCATTTACGTTCTTCCATCCCGGGTTCAGTATTCAATTCGGATTCGGTTTTGGGACTGTAGATCACGCACAAAGTGTAGCAACCCAGTGCCTCCATCCCTATTCAGTTAAGGTTTAAAAAGGGGTTGGAACTTTAAATGAGGTGCATGATAATGTCAGTGATAGGTAGTCAAGTAGACACATCAATAATTGATATGGTGTAGGGGGTTGGCTCAATGGGGATCACCTTCCCTGGGAAAAATTGAAGGTTTTCTTCAAAGCACAAAAACAAACAAAAACAAAACAAAACAAAACAAAAAAACAGAAAATAAATCTTTGCCATCCAGGAATTTCTCATTTCAGGTTCCTTATTTACAGGTCACCCACAAAACAAAGATAATGCAAACCATTTATTTTTGTTACAAAGAAAACTTCACAAAAGCAGCTCTCTCAGGTTTTGCTTCCTGAGTCCCAGGCCAAGAGAAATCTCTTGCTCCAGTCCTGCTTTATTTATACCACCTGCTGGTGGACACAAGTGGACCGTAAAATCTTGTCCAGAACCAACCCTGCTAAGGTGGCTGGTAAAATCTGGGTCAGATTCCACCTCGGCCACTAGCAGGGGTTAAAAGGGCCCTGCTAGTGAGTGAAAAACGCCTCTAAAACAACGGTAAGGTGCCGCTAAAACTAGCAGTACTTTACTGCTAAAGCCGGGCACTTTCTGTGTGAAAGTAGCCTTAATAAGAACTCTCACCAGAAGTTAGAATGGCTTGGTAAAACACGCAGGGGACAAAGTGCACAAAAGAGCACTTAGGCCTCGTACACACTATCGGACATATCCGATGAAAACGGTCCGCGGACCATTTCCATCGGATATGTCCGATCGGGAGTTTGATCCGATGGCGTGTACACACCATCGGATCAAATTCCCCGCCGCCGGACGGCGCGGTGACGTGGCGGTGACGCGGCGGTGACGTTGACGCCGCCACGTCACCGCCACGTCACCGCACCAGGAAGTTAAACACTTCCGCGCATGCGCCGAATCCATTCGGCAGCGGCGCGGCGGCGGTGGGGGACGACATGTCTGCTGGTAAGTGTACTAACCAGCAGACATGTCGGGCGGACAGATTTCCACCGGATAGATTTCAAAGCATGCTTTGAAATCTGTCGGGTGGAGAAATCTGTCCGCTAGCCCATACACACGAGCGGAGATGTCTGCTGAAACGGTCCATCGGACCGTTTTCAGCGGACATATCCCCTCGTGTGTACGAGGCCTTATGCGCATTAAAATGTGTGCTGTGGGTTAGAAGTAAAATATCTATTTCTGTCAGTGGTGTCTGTGGCCCCACCCCTGTCAGAAGTCCAAATTTTGGGCATTCCCCTGGGATAGGTACAGGCAGGACTGAAGCCACAGCCCCCTCTCTGTTCTGTAGTAGGGATGAGCTTTATGTTCGGGTTGAACATGAGTTTGACTCGAACATTGGCTGTTCACCCATTTGCCAAATATCGAACAATTTGGGGTGTACGCGGCAAATTCGAAAGCCGCAAAACACCCTTTAAAAGTCTATGGGAGAAATCAAAAGTGCAAATTTTAAAGGTTTATATGTACTGTAGGGATGAGCTTTATGTTTAAGTCAAACATGAGTTCGATTCGAACATTGGCTCTTCGCCCGTTCGCCGAATAGCGAACAATTTGGGGTGTTTGCAGCAATCGAAAAGCCCTGGAACACCCTTTAAAAGTCTATGGGAGAAATCAAAGATGCTAATTTTAAAGGTTAATAATTAAAAAAAAAATCGTACCTGGGGGGTGTCTATAGTATGCATGTAGAGTAGTGCATGTTTCACGTGTTTATAACAGTCTCTGCACAAAATGAAATTTCTAAAGGAAAATAAGTAATTTAAAACTACTGGTGGGTTCTGTTCAAATACTAGATTTTTGGTTACAGCAGCACTACCTAGCCAGGTATTAGATCTATATAGGCGGTGGCTACTCCACGCCTGTTTATTAGTGGAATAACTTGTGCATTCCTTCTTCCCCAGTCCCTTGTTTTCTAAATATAATAGTAATTGAAAAAATAATGGCATTGGGGTTCCCCTCTTAGTCCATTACCAGGCCCTTTGGGTTTGGTATGAATATTAAGGGGAACCCCAAACCAAAATTAAAAAAAAATGTGTGGGGTTCCTCCCAAATTCCATATAAGGCCCTTCAGGTCTGGTATGGATAGTAAGGGGAACCCTACACAAAATTAAAGAAAAAATAGTGTGGGGGTTTCCCCCAAAAATCCATATCCTTATCTGAGCATGCAACCTGGCAGGACACAGGAAAAGAGGGGGGGGCAAGACAGTGCCCCCCTCCTGAACCGTACCAATGGGGACAAGGGCCTCATCCCCACACCCCTTGCCCGGTGGTTGTAGGGATTTGCGGGCAGGGGGCTTATTAGAATCTGGAAGCCCCTTTAACAAAGGAGGCCTCCAGATCCCGCCCCCCATGTGAATTAGTAGGGGTACATTGTACCACTACCATTTCACAAATAAAGTAAGAAAAATGGCAACCAAAAAAAAAACACATGGCTTGCCCTTTAACCACTTTCATACAGGGCATTTTCACCCCCTTCCTGCCCAGACCAATTTTTACTTTTCAGCTCTGTCGCACTTTGAATGACAATTGCGCGGTCGTGCAAGGTGGCTCCCAAACAAAATTGACGCCCTTTTTTCCCACAAATAGAGCTTTCTTTTGGTGGTATTTGATCACCTCTGCGGTTTTTATTTTTTGTGCTATAAACAAAAGAAGAGCGACAATTAAAAAAAAAAAATATCTTTTACTTTTTGATTTAATAAATATCATACATTTTTTTTAACAACTTTTTTCCTCAGTTTAGACCGGTACGTATTCTTCTACATATTTTCGGTAAAAAAAATCGCAATACGCGTATTTGATCGGTTTGCGCAAAAGTTCTAGCGTCTACAAAATAGGAAAAAAGAATTATGGATTTTTTTTTTTACTAGTAATGGCGGCGATCTGCGTTTTTTTTATTGTGACCGTGACATTGCGGCGGACATATCGGACACTTTTGACACATTTTTGGGGCCATTCACATTTACACAGCGATTAGTGCTATAAAAATGCACTGATTACTGTAAATGTGACTGGCAGGGAAGGGGTTAACACTAGAGGGCGCTGAAGGGGTTAAATATGTTCCCTAAAGTGTGTTCTAACTGTTAGGGGGAGGGGGACTCACAAGGGGAGGAGATCGATGTGTGTTCCTCTGTACTGGGAACACACATCAGTCTTCTCACCGCTGACAGGACATGGATCGCGCACGCTCCCTAGCGGCCGGAAAAGCAAGGACGTCATATGACGTCCAGTCTGAAGGACGAGAGGTCCCTATTGACGTCATTTTACTATGACTCGGTGGGGAAGAGGTTAATAATAATTTAAAAAATCCATCATGTTCATGTCCCAAAGACTTTAATGGTGTTCGAACATTTTTTTTGTCTGTTTGCATGTTCTGCTGCGAACCAAACCGGGGGGTGTTCGGCTCATCCCTATTCTGTGGTCCTCCTTGTTGTTTTACCCTGTGCCTCCTCTGTAAAAAGATTGAGCCCATGATGTCCCACCGCTGCAAATCAGTTCAGGGAAGATTACAGTAGCAGCTGTCAGTTTCTGTTGTGAATGATAGAGGCTACAGAGCAGTGCTGTCATTCACAAAACAACAGCAACACAAACCAGCAGCTTTTACACTGGACTCTCTGGGACACATTTAGTAGCTGTTGGCTTGTGTTGCTGTCAGCTTATGTTTTTGTGAATGACAGAGCTGCTCTCCAGCTGTTATCAATCACAAAACAAGTCACCAGCTAGTTTGGAGTAGATGACTACAATAATAGTCTGATTTACAGAAATAATGTTCTAAGGCTTTAGACCTTAATTTTCTAACACATTGGCCAAGTGAAACTGTGTCAAATGCTTTTGCAATGTCCAAGAATACTATACCCACAGTTTTTGTTTATTTCCTCATTAAAGCGGAGCTCCACCCTAAAGTGGAACTCGCGCTGATCGGATCCCTCCCCCCTTCGGTGTCACATTTGACACCTTTCAGGGGGCAGGGGGGTGCAGATACATGTCTAAAGACAGGGATTTGCACCCACTTCCGGCCCAGCATTCTCAGGCAAAATGCGGGCATTTCGTCAACCCCGTTGTGTGCTGGGAACACTCGGCTCCCAGCACACAGCGGGAGCCAATCGGTGGGCGCAGCACGACTCGCGCATGCGCCGTAGGGACCCGGGCAGTGAAACGCTTCACTTCCTGGTTCCCTCACTGTGGATGGCGAGGGGGGCAGCAGAGTGACGAGCGATCACTTGTCCTCTGCTGCGGATGCCGCTGGACTCCAGGAGAGGTAAGTGTCCTAATATTAAAAGTCAGCAACTGCAGTATTTGTAGCTGCTGGCTTTTAATTATTATTTTTTGAGCGCACATCCGCTTTAAATACCTATTCACATCAGGTGTGCTGGGCATACTTTGTTTTAGCACAGCATGTAATCCGCAATGTCCAACATAGGTAAGACAACAGTGCCATAGAGAGCTAAACACACAGCTAAAGACTTGGTGTAGCTAGTATTACTAAACACTGTAAAAAAAATTAAAGCTATTGTTAGTCAACTTAAACTCTGCCTAAACTATGGTATGGTATAGATGTGTAACAAATTATTGCTAATACTTATTTATTTTGATTCTCTATTCTTTTTCTATTCTCTAAGATTGTTTTATGGCACAGGCAATATTCCAGAGACTTTTAAGTAAAGTGATGAGCGCAACTAAACTAAACTAAAAAGAACAATCAATCCTAAAATAAACAAGTGAGCACCTCTGATGAAGTCACGTGACGCAACGCGTAAGGTTAACCGGAAGTGACGTGACACCCTGACCGTCCGACCAGAAGTGCCGTTGTTTGGCGTTTTATTCGTTTTTTCTTTTGTAAGTGTGTTTTACCTTTATTAAACTGATCCCAGTTTTACATACTTCACTATGTGAGCTTCACTTCCTTTAAAAAAAAACCTCCATGCTCCAATCCTACGGTGAATGGACCCTGATTGCGGTAAGATTTGGCTAAAGGTTTTCACCAGAGATGGTTATCTACAGTACCATCGGTGATTGTGTTGATGCCCCTTTCTTCCTTCTGGAAGGTAAGCGCTCTGTGAGCACGTTTATCATTGAAGCCTCATCTGGATGGTCTCAGTGCCTACATGGATAGAAGCCTTTTCATTGGTTGACACACACCATTTGTTTCACTGGATCGCACTTATTTGGAACATTACACTTGTTTGATTTTGGAATCCATTTGAACTATCACCATTTTGCACTTTTAGCGGTGCTCACTTGTTTATTTTAGGATTGGATGTTCTTTTTAGTTTAGTTTAGTTGCGCTCATCACTTTACTTAAATACCTATTTTTCTGTAAGCCTCTGCCATTCTCTCTAACTGCAGTAACCCATCGTCTTAACTTATCATTCTGGCTTAGCCCTCACCCTCCAATCCCATAAAATGCCTGCACATTGATAAGACTCCACTTAAGGTTGTCAGTGCCCTTCGTTTTGGCAGTTTCTCCCTCTAGATCAGGGGTCCTCAAACTACGGCCCACGGGCTACAAGCGGCCCATGGAGGACATTTGACCGGCCCACCCAACCCTGACATGCACGGCAGGTTTGCACGGCAGGTTGTAACACAGCGGTCCCACTGTATCACGGAGCTCACAGTGTTAACAGTTCAGGTGCGCTATGATAAAAGTCCCGCCCTCCTCTTGACCTAGACTAGCTCGTGTGATAGAACAATTGTTCTGTCTATTACACAAGCTGGTCTAGGAGGAGGAGGGCGAGACTTTTATCATAGCGCGCCTGAACTGTTAACAACACTGTGAGCTTCGTGACACAGCGGGACTGTGACACAGCAGCAGTTTGGCACAGTAAGGAGTAAGACTGTGAGGGGCTTATGATGGTGAGGGGAGGGAGGGGGGTTTGCAATGGTGAGGGAGGTTGCAGTAAAGGGCTGATGATGATATAATGATGGTGAGGGGGGTTGCAATGAGGGGCTGATGATGATGTAATGATGAAGGTGGGTAGGGGGGCTTGCAATGAGGGGCTTGCGATGGTGAGGGGGGGTTGCAATGAGGGGCTGATGATGATGATGGTGGGGGGGGGCTTGCAAAGGTGTGGGGGGTTTGCAATGAGGGGCTGATGATGATGATGTAACGATGATGGGGGGGCTTGCAATGATCTTGATCGACTTGCAATTAATGATTGTGAGGGGGGGCTTGCAATGAGGGGCTTACAATGATGAGGACCCCTGCTCTAGATCTCTAATGTGAGCTTCAAGGAAGGCACAGGCAATAATCCAGAGAACACTGAGGTCCTTCTCTTGAAAGTTCTTCAAACTTTTAGGGGTCATTTATCTTCCATGTATTGTATGATTGGTCACAACATGGATCAAGACAGCTAAATCATGTCCAGCCAGTTCTAGTAATTTCTCTACTTCAACACATACTAAAAGTGAGTTACAAATTATTCTATCACTCTCCTGATTATAGAGTCTCTGTTTACCACCAACAGTCTATGTCTTTCTTTATTATCAACACCACACCTACTAGATTGGTTTCTCTCCTGGCTGTCAGGGGTAGCAGTGACATCTACAGCTGCCAATTCTGGGTTTGCTTTGGAATTGCTTTATTTTTCTGTGAGCCTTTGCCATCCCCTCTATATGCAGTAACCCATCTTCTTACCATATTATCTTGGCATGGCCTCCATTCTCCAATCCAATCAACTGAGCAGAAGACTCCTATCAAGTTTGTCACTGACCCTCATTTTGGCAGTTTGTCCCTTCAGATGCTTCAAGGAAGGCAACCTGCTCACATGAGTGGAATTTATTCTGGACTGTTATTCCATTTGTAAATACATGTAGCAAACTGTGCACATTGCTAACACTCTTTAACACTTTTTATTCGAATAGTTACTGTATTTATTGGAGTATAACACTCACTTTTTACCCTGAAAATAGAGGGTAAACTGTGCCTACGTGTTATACGCAGGGGGCCGTGGAAAGTTTTTTTCCTGAAACTCCCCTCATAAAGTTAGGGTGCTTGTTATATGCCTGTGCGTGTTATACGCCAATAAATACGGTATGTTACCTACAGAATTTTAAACTTACTTACAGGTTGAATTCTCTTTTTGATTTAAATTCCTGTGTTTTTAACTCTACTTACTCAAAGCCACTTACTGTAGTTTGCAATCCCACTGTGAGCAATCCCAAATGTGAATTGATCAGCTACTTGTATCACAACTGTGTATCACAACACGCGTACAGACGGTCGTTTTTTTAAAACGTCATTTAAATTGATCGTGTGTGGGCAAAACGTTGTTTTATGTCTTCCAAAAAACGACCAAAAAAAAATTCCAACATGCTTGAATTTTTTGTGTCGTTTTTCAAAACATCGTTTTTTGTTTCACAAAAAGTCACTGTGTGTAGCAAAAACGTCGTTTAAAACGACATTTTTCAACCCGCGCATGCCCAGAAGCTAGTTATGAAGCGAGCTTCAATGGAAAAGAGTGGTGAACGTAACCTCGCTTTTTGTGAAAAAAACGATGGTGTGTATGCAACATCGTCTTTGAAAGTGACGTTTCAAAAACGTAGTTTTTTAATTCACAGAAAACGTCGTTTTTTTTCATCACAAAAAATGATCGTGTGTACGCGGCATTAGACCCCTTTAACACTGAGGCAGTTTTCAGGCATTTTAGCACTAAAAATAGCCAAATAAAAACTGCTTCTCATGCCTCCCCAGTGTGAAAGCCTGACTGTTCTCACACTGGGGCGGTGCTCTTGCGGGACAGGAAAAAAATCCTGAAAGCAGCAACTTTAGGGCAGTGTAGGAGTGCTATATAGAGTGCTCCTACACCACCCCTGCCCATTGTAATGAATAGGCAGCACTTCCTAAAAAGTGCCTCCGAAGCATGCAGCACGGGTGACTTAAACCCCTTCTTCGGCCGCTAGTGGGCATTAAAAGTGCCCCGCTAGCAGCCGAAAAGCACAGCTTAAACAGCCCCTTCCATCACCTAAGAAAGCTGGCTGATCCTGCCTGGCTATTCCACCCCCCCTGTAAACTAATCACGGGTTATAATGGCTGCTGAACCCTGACAAAATGGTTTACGTGAAGGGGCTGTGGATGACAGCTCTGCCCTTCTATATCCCCTCTCCCTGCCTGTCTGCTCTGTGTCAGTGCCCAAACCCCTACCCCCCTGCTGCTATCATAACTTCATGAAAGCAGCCCACCCCCCCCTGTAACATAACATTATGTGCCCCTGTGTCTGTGTTCTGTAAAAATATATATATATATATACATATACTCACCTAGGTGGATAAAGCATCAGAACAATGCTGCAGCTGTCCTCACTACTTCTAAGAACTGAGCGATCAAAGACCACAGATCTCTCAGTTTTCAGTCTATAATTATCAGAGAGATGGTGACTGTCAGCCACTGGCAATTTCCTCTGCCCCCCCCCCCCCAGGGCTCCCTGGAGCACCTGACTGTGAAGAGGATGGGATGCGCTGGTTCAGGTTCTCAGTGGCATGCTGAGAGTCTAAGTTAGCTGCCGCTTAGGCACCTGGGCGGATCCTGATTGTATGGTCAGATTTTTCTAGTGCTTGGACCGGCTGTGTGATTACAGCTGACAGTGGGCTTTAGCCAGCAATGCAGAACGAACTGCACTCCTGCCATCCATATAAGAAGTATATCCAAAAAGGCTTTGCCCATATTTCTCCTTTAATTTATTTATGATGATGATGTAGTAGTCAATGCAAAGCTGCATTAGTTTATGTATTTTATATCTGTCTGGAGTTCTTAACAATTTGAAAAAAATAAATGTTCTTTAGCAAAGAACATACGTTCCACAATAATAATTATGCCACCAAAATGAGTGTGTGTTGTAAATTGCCTCCAGTATTGCTCCTGTTTCCTCTTTGCTGGCGGCTGCTATTTTCTTGAAGCCTAGAGCCCCTGCGCAGATGTAATTAATAAAGCTGAACTAAACCCATTGATTTTCAAAAAACTATTTAATTTACATTTCTGGAACACAAATATTGCTCGCTGTCACATATGCTTGTGCCCTCAACCAAACTGTCAAAACATAAAATGGCTGGTGTCATAACTGATTCCATGTGCAGCTCCATTGCAGATCCAACAGAAGCAACTTCCTTGGCTGTAAAAGATAAGCAGGTATAATTGCACTTTAAGTCTGTCAGCAAATCGGCCTCTACAAACTTGTCAGTGCCTAAAAGTGCCTAAAAATGGAGAGTAAATGAGCATGTGCAGAGCAGAGCAAGACAGTATATTACTGGATTTTAAACACTTAGGCACATATCTTTAATGTTTTAAACCTGAGATAGGAGCCAGCCTGAAGTGATCTAGCAGGACTTCATTTTCTGACTAAGGTTCGACTTGCCTCCTGCACCAATTAGACATCCTGTTCTTTGCATTTTGTACCATGACAGAAATGGATTGCCATGGCAGCATTAGTTTGTGGGGGAGTTGACTGTCACTTGTGATGGTGTAGGAGTAAATAACAGGAAACAGAAAAATAATTTAACCTGGAATGCATATCAGTTGCTCTCCCTGGTTGTATAAATTCAGAAGCATCATATTTTAAACTAGACCAAGATTTTAAACATAACTTTGGACTAGGGATGAGCTGAAAACACCTGGGTTACTTGCTAAACCCCCATTGAAGTCAATGGGGGTTAAAATCAGTTCTGCCAATTTCCTAAGCCAATAGACAAGGTATTATCAAACAAATAGCATGGGGACTAGGCATGTACCAAAGGAAAACAATAAAAAAAAATTGTTGTAAGTGAAACATTACTCATGCAAAACTCCATTAAATAACATGCTGGGGGATTGATTTTGATGTATAAAAAATAATATAGCAACATTGACATTTACAAGGAAAAAAGGTGTGTTTAAAATCACACTTATCCAAACATATCCCTTATACAAACATGAAGCCTGGCTGGCCAGAAAAGAGTGACATGACACATTGGATTCTTGGCCGTGTAAGTAAATCGGACTTGCACCCATCGGACTCCCTAGCAATTTTTGCCAGATTAAAGCTGTTATGTATAACACTGGACCTTGGCTTAATTAAGCAAGAGAACAGTAGGTGAGAGGATTGCAGGGAATGTTGAAGTCAGAGAGCTACAGTGGGTGACCGCGATATTGTGTCAATCTCGCTCCCTTTCTCGGCGAGATTGACCACCAATGAGCCCCATCGCGGGAGCCAGCGCTGAGAAAAAAGCCGTCATAGAAGCGTCAGGGATCCCCGCCAATTCTAGCCGTGGCGTTTGGTATGAATCATGAGTATCGGACATCATAAGAGGCCTATATAATCCGTACCCACATGGGTACCGGAGCATGATGGGACTGTGACATCATAAGAGGCCTATATAAATCAGTGCGAGCCGGCATTACAGTGGGAAGAAGCATTGCATCAACATCGGAAGAAGAAAAGAAGGCAGAAGACGGCAAAGAAGAGCGGGCTGCGCCACCGCTAGTAATTGGGCTAAAAAGAAGATAGCGGCTGCCAGCCCCAAAGAAGGCACCAAAGAGCGAGCAGGAGAAGAACCGGGAAGGGCCGAGTCGACAGCGGAGAGTGGAGAAGATGGAAACCCCCCCTGGAGAGTGGAGAAGACCCCCGGAGAGTGGAGAAGACCCCCGGAGCTGACTAATAAATCATTTTAAAACCCTGTGTCGTGTGTTTATTTTTATTGACACTTTGCCTCCAGGTGAATGGGTAGGGGTACAATGTACCCCATATTCATTCACCTAGGGTGGGGGGCCGGTATCTGGGGGCCCCCTTATTAAAGACCTAAGGGCCTGGTATGCCCCTGGGGGGAACTCATGCTGTTTTTTTGTTTAAAATTTGGCGTGGAGTTCCCCCTCATGATTCATACCAAACGCCACGGCTAGAATTGGCGGGAATCCAAGTCGAATCCCCGTCGCTTCTATGACGCGCTCGCTGGAATGTGCTTTTTCTATTCCAGGGAGTGCGAGATGTCGGCACCATGTCGCCGAGAATCAGCGCGATGCTGTCGTGCTGGAAACACATTCTCGGCGACAGGTACAGTACCGTATATACTCGAGTATAAGCCGACCTGAATATACGCCGAGGCATCTAATTTTACCACAAAAAAAATTGGGAAAACGTATTGACTCAAGTATAAGCACTGTGTCCATGACTAGACTTAGGTTTAACATGGGAGTATAGAGAAGGGGTGCCCAGATTTGAAAAATCGGTGCTCCTGGGCCGTAGATCCCCCAGAAAGAAAACTTTGCACACTTGTAGAGGAGAACTGGGGCTATATGTGTGGGGTTCAGGGGACCTGAGGCTGGCCGGTACCGAGTCCTAAAATTTATCGGAGCAATTACAGTTTAACATGGGGGTCTATGGAAGGGGTGCCCGACTTTAAAAAAACGGTACTCCCCGGCCGTAGGTCTCCCGGACAACAAACTTTGCACACTTGTAGAGAAAGAGTGAGGGCTATATGTGTGCCAAGTTACCGGGTCCACAAAGTCTGGGAGATCAGGTGCAAAAAGGTGACTCAAGTATAAGCCGAGGGGGCATTTTCAGCACCAAAAAATTTGCTGAAAAACTCGGCTTATACTCGAGTATATACAGTAATTATATTTCTGGAAACATGAATTCATCCTTCTTTTTTCTTATATGACAAGTTGTAAAGGTGGAGAGTAGTCCTGCAGATAAAGCACATCTATACAACTAGCAATAGTGCATTTGTTTTTAATAAAATAATCATATGACACAAGGAGTGTAACTTTATAGAAAAAAGGGTTTCATCATTCATATGTGCCTAAGACAACAGGATCTCTAAATATGCCTCTGCACCAAGGGTTGTATAGTGGGAAAAATGGGAGAAAGTCAAATTCTTCCCCATACCCAGAAGTAATGGATAAATTCAGTAAGAACAGCGACAGGGAAATAATAGGTGGATTAATAAAAGCAGCATTGGGAGGGTGGTTAAGTCAACCTGTTACTTTGCTAATGGAAAAGAATCAAATCTGCGTCGTCTTATTATTGCTAGTTTCAGCCAGTGCTTTGGGAGTTGCATAAAACAACAGCAGAGAAAAAACAATATTCGAATTTGAATGTAAGTTTCCCATTTGATATTCACTCCACATTGGGTAGAAATTCCCCTCTGAAATGTTTTTCTTCTAGCTTCATGGCAAGGAAGCAGAGCAGTTAAGAAAAATGCTACTCAAAAGGATCTAGTCCTGTCAGTCACTTTGGGAAGTTTCTTGTAACATCAACTGCTGCAGTGAGAAAGATGCTGAGAGTGGCACAGCAGGAGGCACAGTCTGAATTTATAACCAAGAGAAGTTTTAACAATAGAAATAAATGTAAGCAATTAGAGAATTTTTCCGTGTAAAAGTTGAGGATATGGAAGTTAGAAGGCTAAGTATACACACAGAAAATGCATAGCAAAATGACAGGAGTTATACCACCCCCTGCTTCTATTCCTCCTATGGTCCACTTGCTTAAGTTTAGCATGGTTCTGCCCCTTACCTCACTGGTCCATGAGTGTGTTTAAGGTAAATACTGTGCAGCCCTGCAAGGAAATACCTATAAAAACCAAAAAAAGTCAACCATCTTTTCTCTTCTCTTGTCAGCAATCTGGCAGGATAGACTGGGTTCCCATGTTTACATTACACACTAGATTGTGTGTAAACAATTATTTAGTTAAGGCAGCCCATTCATTTTGAAAGGGCTGCCATTGGAAAGGAATCAGAGATGGTTAGATCTGCATGGTCACACTTGGAAACAGTGAGACCAAACCATATATATATTAAATTTAATGGATTAACAGTAAAACAAAAGACATCCAAACAACAGCAAACAGCTAACATAAAGATATACAGTACTGTAAATAAAAAAATAAAGGAATTACAAAATAAATAACATTGGGGTCAATTTACTAACATTTACTGCATGCGATAATACAGTCACATGACTCATTTGCATGAATTATTGCATGTGGTCAATTAAGTCCAATACTATTTTTTTTAACCACTTACGGACCACCCACCGCAGGAATACATTGCTATTTTGAAGAGGAATACCGTGGTTATGGTAGCAGCTAGCTACCATAACCACGGTATTCTCTTCTTCAGGGACGGTCCTCTTTCAGATAAAAGTGGTCTCTGCAGCGGATAAACCACAAAATCACTTTTACAGGACCCCCTCCTGTTACTCTCCGGTGCCCTCTGCCGCTTACCAGAGCCGTCGGCAGCGGCGGAGGCGATCGTGTCTGTCCCCTGCCTGGGTATGGAGACAAGTGAGGGGAAGATGGCCCCGACCTGTTGACATATCACTGCAGGGTGGAAGCGACGTCAAAACGTCACTTCCCCAAAAATGCACTTAACCACTCTTAACCACATGTCCGACCTGTCCACTGCAATGTCGCAGTCCCACAAAAAAATGCAGATTGCCACCATTACTAGTAAAAAAAATAATAATAATAAAAATGCCAAAATCTATCCCCTATTTTATAGACGCTATAAACAATCAATATACAGTTATTGAGATTTTATTTTAAAAACAATATGTAAAAGAATACATATTGGCCTAAACTGATGAAGACATAATAAATAAATGTTTTTTTTGTTTCAAAATGTACGCTCTTTTTTGTATATAGTGCAAAAAAACACAGTAGTGATCAAAAACCACCAAAAGAAATGTCTATTTGTGAGAAAAAAAGGACATACATTCTTTTGGGTACAGCGTTGCATGACTGCGCAATTGTCAGTTAAAGCGACGCAGTGCCATTTCGCAAAAAATTGGCTTGGTCATTAATGGGGAAAATCATTCTGGTCTTTAAGTGGTTAAAAAACAAGAGGCCTCTTGGAAATATGCAGGTTGCCTAGCTCCAAATTAGCATCCAGGTGAAATAAATGGAGGACTTTTTATATAATTTTTTTCATACAAATAGAGCTTTTACTGGGTTTTTTATTTATTTTATATATATATATATATATATATTGTGACAGGAAGTCAGGTAAATCTGTGTGTGTTGTCACAGACGGGAGATATATTTCTGCCTTGTTTAGACAATACACCAATTGCTATTAGGCGTCGGCTGCAGAGATGGCCAGAGAGGTTTGGGGCGTTAAAAGGTTTCAGCTGTTCAGAATTAAGCAATTAAAGCCCCTATAAAGACAGCCTAAGGATGACGACTGATTGCTGCATCCTGAGGCTGTGTGAGTGAAGGAGCAGTCACAACCAGTACTGAAGAGGTGAGGTGCTGATGGATATTTCTGTGTGAGAAATATCAAAGAGACTTTTTGTTTTCTGCTGTAGGACCAGCAGTGTCTGCCCAGCAGTAGGCTGTGCCAGACTCCATAGGTAGGTTCCTGTGTTGGGAAGGTAGACACCCCAAGTGGCAAGGGTTTATTTTATGTTTCGTTTTGGTTAAGCTGTTTTGATGCTTGCATGTGTATCCAGCAATATGGAAAAATAAACCATATCATTTGTTTTCAATCATCCTCAACTGCCTTTTTGTACAGTTCAGCGTGTAGTGAACCCATCCAGGGGGTCACGCACACCCGCTACCGAGCTAATCCCTCACAATATATATAGTAACCATAGGGAAATCATCCAAGGTATAATGTCCTCCATGATCAAGAGAAAAAAGAGGAAGGAATATATAGCACAACCGAAACAAAAAGATATAAGACATAAAGCTGCATGTGAAATAAAGATGTAAATACGGTCGGAAAAAAATGATATATTATCATCACATGCAGCCTTAGGTCCGTGACAGGTAAAATACAATGGAACTAGTCAAAAAATAAAGGGAGAGAGAAAAAAGGGGGAAAAATAAGGCCAAACAAAAAACTACTCCTACTGAAAAATCAAAAAACGAATACCATAAACACCTCGTTGTTTGTCCAACAATGAATGTCCGGTTACCCCAATATGTATAACCATAAGGAGGCATCCAATCTATGAAGCAGGAGTGGTTCCCACGTGTATATCATAGATAGAAACATATAGTATACACATGTGGGCAAACAGGGAATAGGTGAACATGACATTGGTATAGGCTGTGATGCAGAGGTGAAAAGAATATAAGGAAAAATTTGACAAATTTATATGTAAAAATAACCATATCACAAACAATATATCCACATACTGTACATATAAATGCAACTCTGCAAACATAGAGACATATATATATATATATATATACATATGTATCATCCACCCTACCAAGAATTTACATTTTTTATACTGAGTTACCTTTTATAATCAAAGCAGACCTTAATCCTAGGTGATAGTTAGGTATAAATATTAAGGGGAAAATCACATCAGACACTAATGCTGGATTAGGATCTGGTAGGGACATTAAAGGAGAACACCACACGTTTTAGCAGTGTTACCCTTTAGAATATAAGCAGATAATAATCCTGCATGAGGGTTGGTTTATTAAAGGGGGACTCATCCAGTTTTACATTTTTGACACAGTTTTCTCATTTATAACCATAGCAGACCCTAATCCTGTATAGGGGTGTGGTGTAGATATTAAAAGGGAAGACCACACATTATTTTTGTGGTAGAGGTATCCTTTATATTCATATCAAACCAGAATACTGGATGAGAATCTGATATAGATATCGGGAAAGAACCCCACACTTTAGTTTTGCTATATAGTTTTCTTTATAAATATAGCAGACTTTTTTTGGGTAATGCTGCGTACACACGACCATTTTTTCTTTAAATTGGTTGCGTTTGCCTTTGCTTTCTGGAATGCGTGGCAAAGCTTATGTTTTCTTTGTAAATTGTGGCTCATTTGGAAACATGCAGATGTAAATGCAGCTTTATTGTTAATGACACGCCTATCACGGTTAGCAGATGTGTGTTTTGCTGTGCGACAAAACGTGGTACCAATGCAAATTTGTGCACTGAAAAACCAAATGACACTCCATGACTAACAACATTCTAATGCTTCTTTGGGGTATTTCAGGAGAATAAGCTGCCCTATGTGTGACACACCTTTATGCTTGAAAAATGCTCAAAAAATTGTGAGCTGGAACATGCATTTCCGCTACAATCATGGAATGTGCTTCAGAGGACGTTTTGGGGGAAGAGGGGAGGGTTACAGAAGAAACACTGATGCATCAAAGTCGCATATGTTTCTCATCAGTAAAGTTGCTATGAAATCACACCTGGTCGCAAGGAATTCATACAGCAAAGTTGTGCTGGAGGTCGCACAACTTTCATGTCATGCTAGTGTGGACCAGGGCTAATTGTTGTCTATTCAAACCCTCCCAGCATCAGCACAGGCAAAACTTGGGAGGATTAGACCTTTCCTGTAGGTGTGGCTGGGTGGGATTGAATGCTAATTAGGATGTATTTAATCCCGCCCTGCTTCAGAGTTGTGAGGGAAATTACATAATTTACAGAGTCTGAAGGAAAGACTACAGAAGGGAGTTTACAGTGCGGGAGCCGCTAGTGACGGCACAATCGCCTTCACTAACGGCATGCTCAGTGTGCCTGCGCCAATGTCTATGGCGTGCATGCGCCATAGATATCCGTGCAGTCTTTTCTGCAAATAACTCCTTAACTGTGTAGGTTAAGGAGATATTTCTTGCACCTACAGGTAAGCCTAATGCCTCGTACACACGACCGCTTTTCCTGACATGCCAAAAAAAAACGCTCGACCAGAGTGCAGTGATGTCCAACATGTACAACGGCACTATAAAGGGGAAGTTCCATTCAAATGGCGCCACCCTTTGGGCTGCTTTTGTTGGTCTTCGTGTTAGTAAAAGTTTGGTGAGAGACGATTCGCACTTTTCAGTCTTTGTGCTTTTCAATCCGTTACAGCGTGACGAATGTGCTATCTCCATTCCGAATGCTAGTTTTACCAGAACGAGCACTCCCGGTTTATGCTTGATTCTAAGCATGCACTTTTTTTCCCCTCGGAAAAGCATACACATGAGCGGTCTTTGCATCGAGAAAAATACTAACGGGAAACATGACAGCAAAAAATAGAGCAGGCTCTATTTTTTTGCGGGCAGTTTTCTCGTCTGGAAAACTGCTATGGAGCATACACACGACCAGTTTTCCCGACCAATGTAAAAAATTCCAGTTTTCTCTTTGGGAAAACCGATCGTGTGTACGAGACATTAATCTAGGCTTACCTGTAGGGCCAGGTGGTCTGTAAGGGTTTACAACCACTTTCAGGATGGAAGTACTGAACATTGAATTTCAAAGCAAGAAGATTATTTTCATTTTTGAAAAATAGATGAATGGAGAGATGTTATATTTAAAAAAAAGAGATTAAAATTAATTGTTGGTCTTTTACAACGTTGAAAAGGTAAGAGGGTGTATTTAACAGATTTCTAGGGATGGGAGGATGGTAGTAACTTACTTAACCACTTGCTGCCGAACGTACGACTTTCTACAGCCGCAGTGTGGATCCCAATTGCCGGAACGCCATCTATATACGGCCTCCGACTCAAGGCACTGGGGGGGCGCACACTTTCCCACTGCATCAGTGAGATGCCGATGCGTGTGCCTAGCAGCCGCGATGTCCGCCAAGCACCCATGATTGGCGGTTACACAGAAAAGGACATGGATCTGTGTGTGTAAACACACAGATCCACGTCCTATCAGGGAGAGAGGAGACCGATGCTGTGTCCCTTGTACATAGGGACACAGATCGGTCACCTCCCCCAGTCAGTTCCCTTACCCCACAGTTAGAAACAGTATGCAGGGTACACATTTAACCCCTTCCTCGCCCCCTAGTGTTAACTCCTTCCCTGCCAGTCACATTTATACAGTAATTAGTGCATATTTATAGCACTGATCGCAGTATAAATGTAAATGGTGCCAAAAATGTGTCAAAAGTGTCTGATGTGTCCGTCATAATGTCGCAGTCCCAATAAAAATTGCAAATCGCCGCCGTTACTAGTAAAAAAAAAAAATATAAAAAAAAAAAATTCCGTCCCCTATTTTTTAGGCGCTATAACTTTTGCACAAACCAGTCGCTTATTTTTTTTTTACCAAAAATATGTAGAAGAATACGTATCGACCTAGACTGAGAAAAATAAATTGGGCTACTAATTATAGCAACAAGTAAAAAATATTGTTTTTTTTTTTTCAAAATTGTCGCTCTTTTTTTGTTTATAGCGCAAAAAATAAAAACTGCAGAGGTAATCAAATACCACCAAAAGAAAGCTCTATTTGTGGGGAAAAAAGGACTTCAATTTTGTTTGGGAGCCAAGTTGCACGACTGCGCAATTGTAAGTTAAAGCAACGCAGTCCCGGAAGCTGAAATTTCATCTGGGCAGGAGGGGGGTATATGTGCCCAGTAAGCAAGTGGTTAAAGGCGGGTCAGCAGCATACATTCCCAAAAATTGTACTATGGTCAATTCGTCCACTTTTGTTGTAATTTTCTTTTGCCCAGTTTATATCAATGATGTGTTTTTTTTTTTCACTTTTGAATAAAAGTAAGCATTTAAAGCATCCTAATGGCACAGCTATAAAGGAACGTTTTGCCAGAGGATGATTTTCAATGACACTTCCCAGTATGTGAACTATGTACTGATTACTTTTTCGTCTCCCTCTCTTTGGGTGATTTATGTAAGAATGCTTGATTCTTTATATCCTTAGGATTATAACACTCTGTGCACAGTTATAAAAATGAATAGGACATTTGCAGTTGATTTATAACCTAAATCTAAATTACATAGCATTTGAGTCATTTTCAAACTCTTGGTTAAAACCTAAAGCAATACTTAGGAACATATATTAGTGTCATAACAGAGAGGAAGTCATCTACATTTGCTATTCTTAAGATGATCTTTAAATATTATGCACCAAACACAACTTCCTGACCTTTTCAAAGTGAACAGCATTAAACTAACACTTTAGCTCCACGTTTTACTTTTTCCATAGTGTCGGGAGACAAAGTACATTATTTGTAAATCTAGCTCATGGCTATAGCTATTGATTCATATCAGTTGGCTATGTCAGGTAGATTAAATGTAAGATGACTCCCATTATTGTTATGCTCCTGTGTTAAGTCTGTCTCTTCTATCCCTACCCGGCTATTACTTTTTTCAATGTAGATGTCTTTTTATCACATGTAATGTAGTTAGAAGCTTAATAAAGCTAACTGCAAAATATAAATTTCAACTTTCTTAAAAATGATATACTGTAAGGCACTGCAACAATTAAAACAAAACTAGCCATATTACATATGTCACCCCCCCCCCCATCCTTCTCTTGCTGTTGGCTATTATTTTTTTTTAAATGCTTGCTAACAAGTTGCACTGGCTCCATTCATTCTCCAGACACCCTGCTCATTCTCCAGACACCCTCCCAGCTGTTTTCTGTTTCTAGCAGGGGTGAGTGACTACATCTGTCTGAAGAAAAAACGTTGGCTGATTGCCCAGGCAGTGAACCTTTTAGTAAACCTACAAGTCAACATAAATACATTCCGATCACAAACTGCAGCAATAGTATTTTTTTTTTTTTTAAGTTTATCAATACAATTTAGACAGAGAGAAGCAACTCCAGGGTTTTCCCAAATGTTTCACACATATAATTTTGCAAAGGAGTTAATGAGACTAAGTGAAAGTTGGGGGCACAGCTGGGAGGCAGCAAGACCAGATTAATAATTCTTGCACCCCATGTAAACTGTCTTGTGCAGCTACTTCTAATCCAGTCACCTTGCCAGCTTTAGTATCACACTAACAAAATGTGACATTATACACGCAAGGCTACACTAAAGATGGGGTCTTAAAGGGTCACTAAAGGAAAAAAAAATTGGGCTGAAATGACTGTTTACAGGGTATAGAGACATCATAGTTAACTGATTCCTTTTAAAAATGATAAAAAAATGATAAAAAATCAATCATATAATCAACCTACAGTTCTAGTTTTGTTTTTGCTGTTGTTTCCTGTCTCTCTGATGTACAGAGCCAGAGAGCCAATAGAGGGCAGTGATGGTTTGTCTAAAACCCCTCAGCCAAATCTAGTTTCAGTTTACACACAGTAATCACACCTCCTTGATTAGTGACCACAATGAGAAAGCTCCCAGTACTGTCCTTATATTATGAAAGATTTAACCTTTTTTATTGTATTAGAGCTCCTAAATGTGCTTTATGTATCTAGTTTAGAGTTTACAGTAGATGCTAGACTGCTCATATTAACCCACAGGCAAAAGGAGGCCGCCAACAATTTATATCTTCCTGAGTGTAATAAAAAATGTCCTATGTTTTTCTCTTGATGTGTTTCTGAAAATTGATATTGATGACAAAAGTCTACAACTCAATGACCTCAATTAGGCTATGAAAATTAGTCTTGCACTTGTCAGGTTTTGTGAGTGCAGTTTTTTATTCACCTATCTAACCATTTTCTTTTCCATTGAACTTTTCTGGATATTTTCTGAAGCAAGAAGTAGAGAGAAGTTGGTTTTCTAAAACTTATGAAGACTACTAAAAGTTGCAACTAAAGATGTGCTGTTAACCACAGCAACCAGTTTTGAGCAACAGCACCAACTAATGTTCTTATAAAATTAAAGATTGTATTTGAATGGGTGTTTTAGGCAAAATATCCAAATCTGTCCAGTTTTCAGTGTTTCCATTTTATAAATTAACCTCTACTGACATAAAAGCTGTTGACTCATTTAATTTCTTACTTTATGCAGTATAGTAGCATAGAGAAATTAATTACATTTCTACAGGCTTAGGGGGTAAAAGCTTTGGCTGACCACTTGTGTAAGAATATGCCCTATAATCTTCACTCTACAGCAACAAGGACTAACTTTATGCTCATTGTTTTTGTAAATGTTGGCAATATACAGATTTCTGATCCACTGATCACTCTCCTAAAACCTTTGTGTAGCCAAATGTAATAAAGAATAACTTATAACCAGAATCAGAAATAATTTCCATAAAAAAAAAAAAACATATACCGGTAAGTAAAAACAAAAATGAAAAAAAGTAAAACAGTAAATGCAAAGGAAGTAGAAAATCCAAATCTTCCAATTTTGTTATTTCTATCTGACAACAAGAATGGCAGAAAATGACAGAGTGCTGTGTATATTGGAAGAATTGCCTTTTTGTCCTGACCCAGACATGAAATTATCATACCAATACTTGTTGGCCTAAGATCCCAAACTTAGCTGAATTGTTTGCCTTTCTATATACTGCTATAATTTCATGATAGGTACAGCTTTTGTATCCCACCTACATTGTTAAAATTGTGTATCTGGAATTGGCAGAATTGGTTGTAAAGGCAGAAGATTTTTTAACTTAATGCATTAAGATAAAAAGCCTTCTGTGTGCAGGATTCCCCTCAGACCTCCTAGTGCTTACTTGAGGTCCATCTAGATCCAGCAATGTTGCACAAGAGACTCAGCTGTCTGGAACTCCCCTCCTAATTGGCTGAGACATCTCCCGATGCTGTCAATCAAAGTCAGTGAGCCAATGAGGAGAGAGAAGGTGTGTGGCCGGGTCACGGCTCTGTGTTTGAAGAAACACACAGAGCTGCAACTTAGCTTGAGTTCCCCCAGAGCAAGCTGCTTCACGTGGGGGCACTCAACAGGAGAGAGGGGCCAGGAGCACCAAAATGGCAACTGAGAAGAGGAGGATCTGAGCTGTTCTGTGCAAAACCACTGCACATAGCAGGTAAGTATAGACATGTTTGTTATTTTAATGAAAAAATGACTTTATTATCACTTTAAGCTTCTCCTGTTCTGAATACTCATAAGCCTAAGGTATTAAAATGTACTTTACTGATGTTCCTGTAAGATTTTAAAAACATTTTTTTAATTCATATTTACACATTGCAATATTGTTCTGCATATCTGTAGAGAAAAAAATAAATAAAAAGATCACATAAAATCACAGGGAAGGCTTTACCAGGATTTATGGCCTCAAGGTCAGTGTTATGATGCAGTAATATATATGATCATGTTACAAGCTCCAGGAAACATAACATAACTCACAGAGCTGTACGGCTGTTTTTCTATGAATATTTACACACTGAGACTACATTTACACAAACTTCAAAAGTGAGCTCTTAGCTTATATGTAAATCCTTGCCAAATTCTTACAGATTTAAGATTTTAAAGGGTGTACTGAGCTCATGTTTGTTGGGTTGTGAATTGTATTGCCCTGACCCAAGCATTGTATACAGCTTTCAGCACTGCTATTCTATTGACTTCAACTGCTACTATTACATTCTAAGCTTAAGGCAGAATAAAACAAATGCTAAACTTGTGAAGGTGCCATGTCTTTGTAAGCATAGCCTTAGTGCACAGCACTCTGGTGTCTTGAACTATGGACTAGAAAAAAATTGTTTTGTGAAAGGTCAAGCAAAAGTGAAATTTCTGCTAAATTCCACATCACTTCTGTCCCTGTAATGACGTAGATGGAAAAAGAGGAAAGGTCTGGTGTCCCCAGTGACACACTTCCTGAAATGATGTAGAGGTCAGCAGTAGAACTAGTGAGTGCTGTGGGGGACTCGGAGATCATAATTTCTGAAAGTACTGGTTTCCCAACAGACTATGGGGAATAATTCACTAATAAACACAGTCTTCACAGTCTTCGTTTATCAGTATGCTTTTTTGTAAATGTTTGGTATAGTAATGGGTTGCTCTAAACTGAGTTATTTACAATAGTTGCATCTACAATAAATTTTTAACTTTTATTTTAAATGAATCGCTAACCATGGAAAAAAAACTGTGTGTCAAACAAAAACTATATATAGAGAGAAAAAAAAGTCCCAGTGCTCTTCTTCAACGATGGGCAATAAAACCCTCCTAAACAAATCACGGTTCCTGAAATGCATGATTGGATGTGAACCGTGTAGAAGCTTCTGGGTAACACCAATGTCACGTCCTATCCTAGATCCGCACGAGATTGAGGCTTGTAATGCATGCTGGCTCCTGTAGACAGAACGGTGAGCACAGACTTTAAACAGGTTGATGGAAGGACTCGTTCTGGTCTATAACCACCATACTTTATCCCCATAAAGTGGATATATTATGCAATGAATACTAAGATACCGGTTGGGAAACCCAAGATATATTCTGATATGGAGTGGCTGATCCAGGCTTAAACAAGGCTTTTTTAATATTGGTCTCTGGTGAGTGTTCACTTTGAAAGGTGGTGGTGTATCACAGATTGGTGGAAGGTTAACACAGCATCATGATTTGTTCAGGAGGGTTTGATTACCCATCTTTGAAGAAGAGCACTGGGACTTTCTTTTATATATATATATATATATATATATATATATATATATATATATATATATATATTGTAGACATTGGGGGTTTAACTCAATGGTAAATGCATTTTTTTAGCGAGTCCACAGCAGTCAGATGTTCGATTTAAGGGCATGGCAGCCCATTTTTATTGAAAGAAACAAAATAAAAGTTCACATATAGGATTCCCACGCAGGGGTTCTTCTTCAGTAACGTTCATAGAACTCAAAAATACCAAGCCTCCTGGCTCCTAGGCTTACTTAGCCTTGTAGTACATGTTAAATCTGTCCCACTCCCTGGCCTCAACAGGATTCTCCAGCTTATTGTCTCCCAGAATTCCGGACTTCCTTCAGCCCCTCTTTGGACTCGCTAGCCACCTCAAGTCTACCAGCTTCCCAGTCCACCAGGCACAAAGTCCCCACACCAGGGATGTAGTCTTCCAGGGCAGACAGCTTTCCCACATAGAGTGTCTTAAACCAGCAACCAGCAGCCAGCTGCACACACTCCACCTTCCTCTCCTCTGTTCTCAACAGTCCCTGATTATATTGGTTGTTAGCACCTGAGCACACAACCTGCTGGTTATTACCAAGACCCGGACACAGGGTTGGAGATCCCATCCCGCCCAAGTCTCTGCAGGATCTCCAAACCACACAGCCCCATTCAAACTTGGCAAAACCCAGAGAAAGCTGCCAAAACAGTTTTCTCCGTTTCAAAGCTATGCCATGTAGTTCTGCAGTCCACTGACATGCAGACTCTGTGTCTGTTTTTGCTGCGTCTCCATGGTGACAGGGACCCTCCCTATTACAATATATATATATATATATATATATATATATATATATATATATATATATTGGACACACAGGGGCAGATTCACAAAACAATTACGCCTGTCTAACTGGTGTTAGACAGGAGTAATTTCAAATTTCCCGCGGCGTATCACTAGTTTGAATTCTCAAACCATGATACGCCGGCTTCGGGCTTCGATCCGAGAGGCTTACGTCTTCGTAAGCCTTCGGATCTACGCTGCCATCTATTTGCGGCGGCTGGGAGGAGTTCGCGTCGTTTTAATGCGTCGGGATATGCTAATGTGTTTTTACGGGGATTCACGAACAAACGAGCGAGCGGCGCAGTCGTTTTCGTCTATTTTTTTATACGTAAAGTTAGAGCAGCTTTTTGCTGCTCTAACTTTACGTAGCCCATGTTAAGTATGGCCGTCGTTCCCGCTTCGAATTTATTTAATTTTTTTTTTTATTTACGTAACTCGTCGGGACGTGGATCGCCCGTAAAGTACGCTACATAAACAACGAATGACGTCACGACGTGATTTCGCGCAATGCACGGCGGGAAATTTGCGAACGGAGCATGCGCAGATCGATCGCCGCGGGAACGCGCCTAATTTAAATGTTTCACGCCCCCTACTCGTCTATATGGATTGCGACGGGAGAAATACACTACGCCGCCGTCGTTTACCGTAGAAAATCTACCTGAATTCCACGTAGAGCAAGGTAAAAAACGGCGGCGTAGCGTATTTCTGCTACGCTACGATAATCCATTTCTCTGTGAATCTGCCCCACAGAGTTTTTTGCATATATAGTTCACATAGTTTTTTTCCATGGATTGATTATTAATGATTATAATTGAAGGATGTAAATTAGTGCTCACTGTCACAGGTATTTTTTTTGGTAATATTTGGTTGAGGGTTGGCGCAGTCATCCACTATAATTAACACATTGCACATACCACGGGAATTCATGATTGCAGCAGACCCAACATATAAATTTAAAGAAAAACATTTATTTACTTGTTTGTTCAATTTTATTTTTGCTCTGGTGGCACAAAACTTACACATGTATATTTTGTGACCCAGGTCTTGGAATTCAGACAAATCAGACCCATAAAAAAATGTCAACTCGGTCTTGCTGTAATTCTTGACATACCACCATATACAACCAATGAAAGAATAACCTTGTATAGCCATAATACATTCTGGAATTCGTTCATTCTTTACACTAATATATATTTGTGTTTTAATAGAAACAGTCATTTATTTTAGGAAGCAGAGTAGCTTAACACAACATTAATCTATCTAGCTAGTGAAAAATGTCACATCCAGAAATCCCAGTTCACAGCTAATACATCATTTAATTATAAATAAATGGATGACAGGAAGGATTATTATACAAGTCTTTGGGGCAGATTCACAAAACAATTACGCCTGTCTAACTGGTGTTAGACAGGAGTAATTTCAAATTTCCCGCGGCGTATCACTAGTTTGAATTCTCAAACCATGATACGCCGGCTTCGGGCTTCGATCCGAGAGGCTTACGTCTTCGTAAGCCTTCGGATCTACGCTGCCATCTATTTGCGGCGGCTGGGAGGAGTTCGCGTCGTTTTAATGCGTCGGGATATGCTAATGTGTTTTTACGGGGATTCACGAACAAACGAGCGAGCGGCGCAGTCGTTTTCGTCTATTTTTTTATACGTAAAGTTAGAGCAGCTTTTTGCTGCTCTAACTTTACGTAGCCCATGTTAAGTATGGCCGTCGTTCCCGCTTCGAATTTATTTAATTTTTTTTTTTATTTACGTAACTCGTCGGGACGTGGATCGCCCGTAAAGTACGCTACATAAACAACGAATGACGTCACGACGTGATTTCGCGCAATGCACGGCGGGAAATTTGCGAACGGAGCATGCGCAGATCGATCGCCGCGGGAACGCGCCTAATTTAAATGTTTCACGCCCCCTACTCGTCTATATGGATTGCGACGGGAGAAATACACTACGCCGCCGTCGTTTACCGTAGAAAATCTACCTGAATTCCACGTAGAGCAAGGTAAAAAACGGCGGCGTAGCGTATTTCTGCTACGCTACGATAATCCATTTCTCTGTGAATCTGCCCCTTTATGTATTGGTTTACACTTCCTGTCATTTGTTAGTTCTTTCTAAAGTACTCCCCTATTTGTAAGTGTCCAAAAGGTATAATGACACTAACTATTTATAAAAATGTTAAATGGAAAAATTACCTTGCACATGAACCAAAGAAGGTTCAATTTATCAAAATGTCTACTGACAACCTATATATTTGAAAATCTATTTGTTGTGCTGAGTTGTTCATCAGAATTTTAAAGGAAACATAGGAGAAATTAAAAGCTATCTTTGTTTCCATTCTTCTAAGAATGCTAGCTGCCTGGCAGCTTCTTGCTTTAGTACTTTCTCAGACACTGCCCTGGAACAAACGTGCAGATTAGAAAGTTATGCCGTGTACACACGGTCGTTTTTGTTGCGATGAAAAAAAACAACGTTTTCAATCATGAAAAAAAAACGACGTTTTTCAAACTTCGTTTTCCAAAATGACGTTGCATACACACCATCATTTTTCTACAAAGCTCTAGCAAAGCGTGGTGACTTACACCACGTTCGACGGCACTCTTTTCCATTGAAGCTCCGTCTCATAACTTGCTTCTGAGCATGCGCGGGTTTAAAAACGTAGTTTTCAACGTCGTTTTGCCCACACACCATCACTTTTTATGACACAAAAAACGACGTTTTGAAAAACGACACAAAAAATTCCAGCATGTTGGAATTTTTTTGGGTCGTTTTTTTGAAGACACAAAACAGCGTTTTGCCCGCACACGATTAATTTAAATGACGTTTAAGAGAAAATTTAGAACCTTAGGCCCCCGTACACATGACCGAGCTTCTCGGCAGAATCCAGCGAGAAGCTCGCTGGGAGACATATTCTGGCGAGAAGCTCGATCGTGTGTACACTTCCGACGAGCGTCCCGTCGGGAAACTCGTCGAGCCAAAAAAGAGAGCACGCTCTCTTTTTCCTCTTTGTTCAATGAGGACTTTGGCTCGACAAGCTTTTCCGACCGCTCATCGGAAACCTCGTCGGGCGGAACGATGGGTTTAGACCGACGAGGTTCTCGTACGTGTGTACGCGGCCTAAGATGTGTATACCTGTCACAGGTCAAAGTACTGACAGGTCAGCAATGATGATCTTCTTGTTCTATTACCCTTTACTTGAAGCCTGACTCTACCCCCTCCACTGTAGAACCCCCACAACGTTAGTGGAGCTGTGAGCCTAAATGTTGATCACATGGCTTTGCTGCCACTGGATTTCTTTCCAGGTGCATGTGATATATAGTTAGAAAGGAATACATTTCTTAGTGCCAGGTAAAAATTATATTATTAATAAAAAAATATCTAATGCCATTTTTTCTAACTAGTAGGGTGCCAGATTTTACCATAATAGAGGGCCCAAAACCATTAAAAAGAAACTCCACATTTGCTGAGAAAAAAACATTCCCCTTTGGGTTATCTATCTACAATGCAAAGATTTAAACAAACTTTGTAGAAGATTCCTACCTTTTGTTATTCTGAAGAAATAGCAATTTGTCTGTGCCCATATGCTCAGTGAATCTGTATGGAGTGGTTTTATAATTATCAATCAGCTGGTGCACCTCCAGTGCTCTAATGAGGGGATTTGAAAGGTTTGCCTCCCTTTTAAATGGGACTTCACTTTGGGAGAACCTCACCAAAACTGACAGGGGATGTCAAAAAATCTTACGTATCTTAGTGCAGACTTCGGGGAAAATCAGTAAGCCAAATACTTAATTTTCAGGGGGTGCTCTGTACACGGGGTGCTCTGTGTGTACAAAACGCCTCTAGTTAGCCATATTGAATTGCATTTTAAAAGAAAATTACAGCTCTGCAGATTGAAAAGGAAAGGTCAATTTTAATAACATTTAAATATGATTTGAGTTGCAATTGTATACACTATATTATTTTTTAATTAGCTATTTTTTTCCCACAAAGTTAGAGTTACCTTTAAATAGAGTTTCCTTAACTCTCATGAGTTATTTAAAGCCCACCACAACCTAAAAAAACGTTGTCTGCTGTATTGACTATGATGCATTTAAAAAAAAAAATTTAACTTGAAATTTTTTCCACTTTTGACTAAACTAAGGGCCCGTACACACGATCAGTCCATCCGATGAGAACGGTCCGAAGATGTATTTGTATATATACTGTATATATACAGGCGGTTCATGGTTACAAACAAGATAGGGACTGTAGGTTTGTTCTTAAGTTGAATTTGTTTGTAAGTCAGAACAGTACATTTTTAGGTGTGGTTCCAGCCAAAAAAACTATTTTTAAGCTTTTTGGATAGCATAGGGAAGGGTTATCACCCCTGTAATATTTGTTTTACTGTATGCCCCTGTTCAGAAGATTTAACCTCACTTTCTGTCACAATGGCAATTTAATTTTGAAAATTTGGGGTTATTAGGGAAACAAGGATTGGTGATAAAGCATCAGTGGAGAAACCTTTTTCCCATATCAACTCATAGGCCTTGTACACACGACCGAGAAACTCGACAGAATCCATCAATAAACTTGGTCGGAGAGCTTTTTTGCAGAGGAAAACGGTCGTGTGTATGCTTTTCATCAAGAAAACTGTCAAGGAACTCGACGAGGAAAAAAGAGAGCAAGTTCTCTTTTTCCTCAACAGGAGTCTCAATTTGCTTGTTGTGTTCCTCCGGGCTAGTTTTCGTCGAGAAACACGTTGGTGTGTATGCTTAGAAACCCGCGCACCTTCGGTAAAAGTAGCGTTTGTAATGGAACATTTGTCACGCTGTAACAGACTGAAAAGTGCAAATGTCTCTTACCAAACTTTTACCTAACACGCAGTAACATGAGATTAGCAAAAGCAGCCACAAGGCTTGTGCCAGTGGAATCGAAAATCCCCTGCTGTCGTATGTGTTGAAGTCATTGCGTTTGAGAACGAGGAGATTTGGTCTTGACTGTGTGTACGCAAAGACAGCTTGTTAAGTTTCTCGACAAGCCTAACAAGGAACTCGTTGAGGAAAACTATGTGTCTTTTAGGACGAGTTCCTCGGTCGTGTGTACGAGGCCTTACACAAGAGAATTTCCTCTCACTTCCTGTTCTCTCCCTCTGTTTGTAATTCGGAGTCATTTATAAGTAGGATGATTGTAAGTAGGGGACCACTCGTGTGTATATGTATATATACGGTATATATACGGTATATATATATATATATATATATATATATATATATATATATATATATGGAATAACTAAAATGAATGTACACACTTTCTTAGGTATTTCAAGCAGAAACAATCACTGTACTGGGACTTAAAAATTTTCTTCTCAGCAGAACTAAATGTAATGAATGACATATTTGATAATCTGGTAACTCAGAACATTCCCCACTGGACTCTTTTTAAGATCTCAGCTTACAGTCTACATGCCTTTACCATAAGCACTGTCCACTAGAAACAATGTTGACACAACTGTAATAGCATTTTTTCCTTTTCAAAACAATGGGAAAGATTTTCTAAAACGGGTTCATACTAAATTTGGTGCAGCTGTGCATGGGAACCAATCAGCTCCTAACTTCAGCTAGTTCAATTAAGCTTTGACAATAAACCCAGAACCTGAATGGTTACTTTTCACTGCTGCACCAGAATTTGTGTGTACTACTTTTAAAAAAACTCCCCAATATGTACATGTTCAGCTTAAATATTTCTCGCTAATCCTTCCAAAGTAACTGTCACCTTCTTTGCTACTCTGGGGAACAGAGTTCTTCCAAGTTTTTGCAAATTAGCAACAAATTGTAGATACATTTAATGACATACCCTAAACCTCATGCATGTCCCCTATATAAATTGTCACAGCAGTATTTATTATAATGTTTCATGGTAAGGATGATGTGTGTATCTGTAGTGCTGAATATCTGTGCAACAAGTTGTCATTTCTTTGAATCAGCACTGTCACTGAAAGTATTTCGCCAGGCACAGTGGAGCCCTACCAACTCCATTTCTGCTAAGCATCTGAAGGGTGTTTGATAGAACATTGGGGGTTGTTTACAAGAGGTGAATCCACTTTGCACTACAAGTGCAAACTACATGTGCAAAGTGAAAAATAGGGTCTATGTTTAACGTATATCCAGACAGGGTTATACTGTGGATATTCCGGTAATTAATGTGCCACCGTCCCAATAGTATTGGAACTGTCTAGAAGCTAATTGTTTGGACTTTGAAGGCACACAGTACATATGGTAAGAAAACTAAATATATTTATTTTATAAGAATGTCATAAAAGCAGTTACAAACATAAAATAAAAAAAAAAAACAAGTAGATAACTGGTCCACATAGGTTGTCACAATTGTAATACAATTCTACCAAAGGTGGCTCAAATAAAGCACATTTTAAAGTTGACTATATAGTGTGTAAAACTGAGTGGTGGTCCAGAGCAGTGGTCATCAACCTTGTCCTGCAGGGCCCACTAACAGGCCAGATTTGCAAGATAACTGAAATACATCACAGGTGATATCATTTGCTGCTCTAGTGATTGCAGTATTCTAGCATGCATCCCCCCAAGGTAATACATAAAACCTGGCCTGTTAGTGGGCCCTGCAGGAATGGTTGATGACCACTGGTCCAGAGGAACAGGAGGGCTTGCTCTACATGTTACGCACTGTAAAAATCGCTTCCTCAAGAGCAAAGACAGTTCAATATAAAGTTAGACGTGTTGAGGCTAAGCAACAGTCGGTCTAAGCCTAACAATGGCCGTGGTTCAAAACATAATACCTTGGCCAGTCAAGTGGGTGATATCATTTGAAAACAAAGCAATGTTGCGATGGGTGACAGGATAGTTGAATGCTGGTAAGCAAGAGGTGAACAATCCTCCAGGAGCATACGAATGGTCAGGAAAACAGGCTAGATAATGGGCCGGGTAACATTAAGCAGGAGAGTAGTCCTGACTCACTGAACACTAACTTGAAAATCTCCAATCCAGGAAGAAGTGAATACAAGCAGTAGTGAAATAAATCCTTAAAGCCCAATGCCATCCTGTGCAGCCGAATATGCCCCTGGTTTGTGGAGGACGCCTGTACTTGAAATTGCACTGAAAGAACAGTTAGAAGTGCAGTAGCTGTAGATACAAGGGGGGAATGCAAGTAAGTAAGTAAGTAAGATCCAAGTGCATTTTCAGTGAAATTTCAAGTGCACTTTGCACTTGTAGTTTGCACTTGTAGTGAAAAGTGGATTTGCCTTTCGTAAATGACCCCCATAGCCTTATCTTCTAAACCCTCCCTCCCTCATCTGAAATACAGATGGCAGGGTTGTTCTCATACTGGGATGCTTTATATTAAAGAAAATAGTCTGAACCAACCTCCATTAAGCTTCATTGTGTTTCAACAGTGCATCCCTTTAGATTAGCCAGGCTAGATTTTAGCATTGTTGACTTGAGTTGCAGTTTGAGCAGTCTCGCTGATTTCAAAGATTAATGGCATTTTTAGATATAACTAATGTTGTGACATAGAATTTAGGCAACATGTTCTGGATACTGACATGATATGTGTTTTCTTATATCAACAATTTATGCATATTAGGCAATGTCTTCTGGCAATGGCATGTTATAGTCATAGGTAATGTGTCCTGACAGCAATGTGTTATGACAAGTAATATGTTATCACATAGTGATATGTTCTTTTATGCTTGCTTCCATGTACCATATTTTATTTATTTTATTGCATACACATTTTTCTTTTTCATCACAATGCAATAATGTGTTTTGATATTCCTACATTTCTATTATTCAGCAGTGCACATACAGTACAAAGTGTGGTGTACGTGTAGGAATCTGAAGGATCAGACTGAGGATCAGTCCAAGTTTGTAATGTATTTAGAGAAGAGAAAAAAAATGATGGAATATACAGTAACAAATGCTTGGTCTTGGTAATTCATTTTCTTTTTTGTCATCTATAGACTGACCTATTGGTGTTTTTTTCTTACTCTCACACACAAAGTTATCTCTGTTTATCTACCTGCTAGCATTAACAACCTTACTAATACTAGAGAATCTAAATCTAGAACTGAATCTAAGTCTCATATGTAATAAGAGAATCTGGAATATGCAGGTCAGTTTTGGGCACCAGTTCTCAAAAAGGATATCAGGGAACTAAAGAAAGTTCAGAGAAGGGCAACCAAACTGATAAGAGACATGGGAGGGCTCATTTATGATAAAAAAAATTAAAGGAACGGAATGTATTCTCTCTTGAGAAGACTATATTAAGGGGGGATGATCAACATGTACATATACATAAGCATGCTTTGAAATCTGTCGGCTGGAAACCCGTCCGCCCGACATGTCTGCTGGTTAGTATGCTAACCAGCAGACATGTCTTCTCGCACACGCGCCGAATGATTTCGATGCATGCGCGGAAGTGTTTTACTTCCTGGTGCGGTGACGTGGCGGCGTCAACGTCACCGCCACGTCACCGACACGTCAGCGCGATGTCTGCTGGCGGGGATTTTGGTTTGCTCGTGTGTACACGCGAGCAAACCAAAATCCAAGCAGACAGATCTGTTCAAATCGGTCGGTCCGACCGATTTGAACAGATAGATTGCCTCGTGTGTACGAGGCCTAAGAAGGTGTCAGGGCTTGGATTTGAACCAGAAATCTCAGCTGTGTCAGACAATGTCTCTTTTCGTGGACTATTCCTTGAATGATCCTGCCTTGGACCTTGTTGGTATTGAACCTTGAACTCTGTGCTCCTCCCATGAACTTCCTTATTCAAGCCATGTCTCTGCACTGTTTGCCAGATTATTGTGCTCTCTGGCCAGTATCTCACTTCTGCCTTTCCTGCTGCTGTCCATATCTTTGCAGGTAAGATCACAATACTACAAATACTATCACCAACAACAAAGCGACTAGTGAATATAGTGACCCACATAGATTTTCACTCACCAGAGATATATGACCAACAATCGCTAGTATGGGAAAATGCACTTGTGGGGCATGTCCCCTTTAAATCCAGTGTCTCCTGTGCTAGATCTGATTGATGTTGACAACCCAATCATACCATTATGAGGGAAATAATAAGAGGAAACACATCATTTTTTTTTTTGAGTAAAAGTAAGAAGTACACTTACTTGTATTAGTGCCACTTAAAACCTGGCACTTTGTGTGTACAGCATTGGTTATAAGCTGGGCCCCCTGTGTTGTTTCCGCTACAGGAAGCGTGGCCCGTCCCCGTCCTCATCATCGGAAGTTATAGCACAATCATGAGGGTATAGCTTCAATGCATTTCCATCTGATCAGGAGCTTCCAGAGAATGACCAATCAGGAGGAAATGCATTGAATGTTGAAGCTATACCGTGTCATAGTGACGTAACTTCCGCCTACACCATCTTTGGTCGGGGACCCAGGCTGCGCTTCCCAATATGGCAGGCCCTGCTTATAACAAATGCTGTACACACTAGGTGCCAGGTTCTAACCAGCACTAATACAACTGAGTTTACTTTTTACCTTTACTTAAAAATATATTTAAAAAAACGCTTTTACACTATCCTCCTCCTATCATTTCTCTCTGACTGGTATGATCGGGTTGTCAACATCGAGCAGATCTAGCACAGGAGACACTGGATTTAAAGGGGACATGCCCCACGAGCACATTTGACCATACTAGCGATAGTTGGTCATACTGTATATCTCTGGTGAGTGAAAATCCAGGTGGTCACTATATGCACTAGTCGCTTCAATGTTGGTAGATGCTAGTATTTGTATTCTTGTGATCTTACCTGCTGATTCTTTTTATCTCCACCTACTCTCCAACTGAGTGCATGGGGTATGGCTGTGGTTGATTTGGGATATGTCAGATGGGGTTTGGGGTAGAAATACAGCATATAGATTGATGCCTATGGTGTGAAATGTTGGGATTCTTGTGTTGCCACTGGGATGTATGATGTATGGGGATGTTGTGAGTAGGAGATGGGGTAGTTGGGAAGTGTGGTAGTGTAAGCTAGAGTAGGCCCTTGTATGCTGTTGTGTATGTGGGGTGAGTATGTATATGTGAGGATAGATGAGCATTCTCCATGGACATGGGTCTATGTTGTGCTTGGATATTGGCAGGTAACTGGTAGTTTGTGTGAATGTGAGGATGTTCAGGTGAATGTGGTCATATTGTAGCTGTGTGTGCATGGTTATGTATGTGGTTATGGTTTCTAGTGTTAGGGTGATATATATAAATATATATATTTATATATATGTAGGCAGAGATTGTTGGTGTATGTATGTGCAAGCAAAAGTTTTTTTTATCTATGTGTAAGTGAATTTGTGTTTATATACAGGTATGCTATTCTGTGGGAGGGGGTAGTCTACTCTATGTCATTTCTGATCTTGTTTCTGTTCGATTTTAGATTAGGTATATAGGGCCAGATTTAGGTAGACTTACGACGGCGTATCAGTAGATACACCGTCGTAACTCAGAATCTGTGCCGTCGTATCTTTAAGCGTATGCTCAAAGTGATATATGCTTAAATGTTGCTAAGATATGACTGGCGTAAGTCTCCTACGCCGTCGTATCTTAGCTGCCTATTTACGCTGGCCGCTAGGGGTGTGTATGCTGATTTACGCCTAGAATATGTAAATCAGCGAGATACGAACGTACGCCCGGCCGTCGCAGTAAAGATACGCCGTTTATGTAAGGCGTTTTCAGGCGTAAAGATAAAGCAACAAAAAGACGGCGCAGCCAATGTTAAGTATGGACGTTGGGACCGCGTCAAATTTTTCAAGTTTTACGTCGTTTGCGTAATGGGGCTGGCCGTAAATTACGTTCACGTCAAAACCAATGAGTCTTAGCGGCGTAATTTGGAGCATGCCACTGGGATACGTCCACGGATGGCGCATGCGCCATTAGTAAAAAAATTCATTTACGTGGGGTCACACTTAATTTAAATAAAACACGCCAACATAAAACACATTTGAATTTGGCTGGCTTACACCAGCCCATTTACGCTACGCCATCGTAACTTAGCTTTGTGAATACAGCACTTGCCTCTCTAATTTACGGCGGCGTAGCGTATCTGAGGTACGCTACGCCCGCACAAAATTACACGGCTCTACGTGAATCTACCCCATAGAGATTATATTTTGGTCTAATTTGTTTAATCATAGTAGAAGTGGCTAGTAGCCTGGTGTGGCCCTCACCTCCCTGGAGTGCCAACCCCCAACATATTTGGACAAAGTTGGGGGGTTATGTGGATGTAGTGTATTGTGGTTACCTTGTGGTGCCCTGGGGTGGATTGCATGCCCAAAATATCTGTAATGAATGTGGTAAGTCTTTGTTGATATGGTATATGGTTTACTATTATGGCAATGTGAAAAATCAGCAGTGTTTTGAATTCTTTATATTCTTCTGCACAGTCCCAACAGAAATGGCAATAACACCTGTGAAACTAGTTGGGCTTTGGATCACGGAAGAGCATGCAAGCACCATGATGAATTTTGTTTAAAAAATATATATATTTTGTAGTGCAGTCTATTTTATGTATTGCAAATCATGGTATATACTTGAGCAATGGTTTTTATGATGTGACAAAAAAAAAAATTGTACTATTTACTTATTTTATTTGGTATATTCTTGTCTCAGTGCGGATCCTTTAAAGACCCTCTCCTTTGGGAGAACAATTCTGTTGTACACAGTATTTAGGTATTCTGAATTAAAGAAGCAATTTATTTTTGACTACAGTCACAATTTAAGCACTGACTGATGCACATAGGCATGAGGCACTCTCCCATCACCACCACTGTGGTAAATTCCATTTTATATCAAGATGAATGAGGTAAAACTTGCTCCTAATAGCTGTATATTTAACTACAACAAAAACAAACAAAGAACTTAGAGCCGGTTCATACAGGCACGACTCGTCAGGCAACTTAGCCGTCTGACAAGTCACGCTCCGTTCTGTACTATGGAACTGTTCTAATAGGAGTGACTCAAGTCGCTCCGACTTAGAAAAAGGTCCCTGTACTACTTTGGAAAACTTCAGGGCAACTTGCATTGACTTCAATACAGAAGTCATTTTGCAAGTCACCTCTGAAGTCGTGGGCAGTTCGCCTTGCCGAGTCGCTTGGCAAGTCGTGCTGCCCCTGTATGAACCGACTCTTATTATCATGTTCAGACATCTCACAAGAAAAATAAAATGTTTACAAGAAGAGTCCCCTCAGATTGACTATGTAAATTCAATCCAAGCCATAATAAAATACGTCTAAAGATGTATCTAGACACCACATCCCCATGAGAGCATAGATACACATTGTACACTTGTACTGCTTGGGTGTTTCAAACAAAGCTGAACACTTAAACCACAGTTCTTTCATTGCTTCTGCTTTTTTGAAAATGGCAAGTTCTTACAAAAAAAGTGTTAATGCTTGTGTTTCCTTAACGATATATGTATATATATATATATATATATATATATATAAAAAAAAGCACCTATAACTTTGGAAGTTGTACTGAGATATGCAATCAGCAAGCAGATGAAAACATGAGAGTGTCTTCTGTTAAAGTTAATTGCATTATATCAAACAGCTATAATTCTGACCCATACGGCATAAGAAAACATAAACGTAGGTCTCAGAGAGGTTAATGGAACCATACAATCTGAAAGCTAGCCTGGAGCAGCATGTTTTTTTCTGACAAAGAATGCACACAAGCATAAAAAGCAGATAACGACAATTAATCACTCAACATAATAGTTGCTTTATTATAATTATTATAGGTTTTGTTTGAAGCTTCCTATTCATAATACAATATGTAATACATGGGAGATAATATGAAGGCAAATCGTCTTGCTCAGCCAGATTCTTTATTATCGGAACAAAGCACCACAAATTAATGGTAACTACTTTAGCTGTATCTCTGAAACAAGGGTAGTTTACTTTGTCTTTTTTATAACATTTGTGAATATATATTTCTGTAAAAGTAACAGTCTCCTGACAAAGAATGAAGGTTCAAATCAAGAGCTACTCCTTTCATGACAGTTTTCCAATTGTCCATTCTTCTGATCAGACTATGTAGTATGGCGTTTATGTATATCTACACTGACATTGACAGTATTGTATTATAAAGCGCAAATTGGTTTAGAATACAAGACTGTCTGTAATACTCTCTTAAGACACGTAAACGATATGCTAACTGTGCCTCCAAGGTGTATTTCAGTAAGATACTCACATTGCCATATTTAAAAGCTCCTGTAAGTTGATCCAACACTCTTCCTTAGCAGTTTGGATATTGGGACACATTGAAAACATTTTAAATAATCCTCTCTATCTGCTACATTTTATCAGAGAGTCTGCTTAGACTATAAACATTAACCACTTCCAGTCCAGCCGCCGCAGTTATACTGCGGCAGGTTGGCTCCCCTGCATGAACCTTTGTAGTTGTACATCGGTCCCTTTAGGCCGCATACACACAATTGAATTTGTCCGCTGAAACTGGTCCGACGGACCGTTTCAGCAGACAAATCCGATCGCGTGTATGGGCTAGCGGACATGTCTTTAAAATTTGTCCGCCGAAGACAGGTCCGTCCGATATGTCTGCTGGTTAGTACACTAACTAGTGGACATATCTGCCCGCACATGCGTCAAATGGATTTGTCGCATGCGTGGAAGTTTTTTATTTCCTGGTGCGGTGACGTGGCAGCATCAATGTCACCACCATGTCACCGCTCTGTCTGCCGGCAGGTACTTTGATCCGATGGTGTGTACACGCCATCGGACCAAAATCAGATGAGACATGTCCGCTCTAAGCGGTCCGTCGGACAAGTTTGAGCCAACATGTCTCATCGTGTGTACGCGGCCTCAAGGGTGCTAGCAGGTGCTGGCCACGGGTGATCGTGGGCACGAGAGGCAGAACAGGGACGTGTGTGTGTAAACACAAAATCCCCATTCTGTTCTGTGAGGAAAGACAGATCGTGAGTTCCTGATAGCTAGGAACCACAATCTGTAATTTCCTCTAGGTCAGTCCCATCTCCCTATGGTTAGAAACACACTAGGGAACACAATTAACTCCTTGATCACTCCCTAGTGTTAGCCCCTTCCTTGCCAGTGACATTTTTACAGTAATCAGTGCATTTTTATAGCACTGATCGCTGTACAAATGCCAATGGTCCCGAACATGTGTCAAAAGTGTTCGAAGTGTCCGCCATAATGTAGCAGTCCCGATAAAAATCGCAGAGAGATTCAAAGAGATCCAAAGGGGGTAAATACAGTCCCTTACAAACAGATACAGATATTCTAAAACATAAATACCTATGCTAATCAAAACAGAATACACAATAAAGGCTTAGGTCACCATTTTCTGAAATTATAGATCTGGTAACAGTCAAGTTATCAAATGCAAAAGGGCGTACAGAAAATTGATTTCAAGAGATGTTTTTTGTTTGTTTTTACATCTGTCTAACACAACTTATTTTGTCTATAGCCTCTGAGTTTATAGAATGATTTCTACTACTCACAGTTTGCAGATAATATCCTACTGATGTAATTACACTGCCCCTCTTTAATTCTGCTAAGATGGAACTCCAAAAACAAAAACCCTATTTTTGTTTTTCATGTTGAACAGAGTAAGGGAGTGCTTTGACTGAAATATTCAGCCTCTCCTTTCTTATACTAGTGACAGCTGGCCACCAAATCATGACAAATTGAGAAATCTTCATGGCTGGACACCAATACCAATAAAACATTTGTTCTTCAGTTGCATAGGGAACAGCTAGAATTGTCAGGTTTTATTCCCCCTCAATCCAAATTCAAATGTGTTTACCTAAATTCCACCTTAAGGTCGAGGAGCTCAAACTTTTTAAAAAGTAGAGTTGTTTTCATTGGCATTTATTGGGAAATCAAATTCAAAATCATAAAAGCATATCAATAAAAAGCAATGTAATATTAAATTGCAAAGAAATAACTTACCGTACAGAATTGTGACGAGAGAAACTGGCATAACTAAAATTCCCACAAGCATATCAGCCACTGCCAGTGACATGAGGAAGAAATTGGTTGCGTTTTGAAGTTTTTTCTCCAGTGACACAGCCATAATAACCAGAATGTTTCCTCCTATTGTTAAAATAATAATAATTAAAGTCAAAAGAGCATACCAGTTCTTGTCAAGTGCTGGGCGGAATGCCTCATCCGTTTCAGACACATTGGCTGGATCCGATGTGGGCAGGCTTTGGTTTAATGTCACATTGTTGTTAATGTGCCAGGCCATCAGTCCATTGTGTATGCTGATGTCCAAGGTAACTGAGACTGTTGTCAGGCCAATCAACATTCCTGTGCTGCTGAAAGTGCTCATTATCTGAAGAAGGCTGTTTCCAATTGTGCTAAATGGAAACATTTAGTTTCAAATCTAGAAAGGTGAGCAGCAATGGAAGGTACCATCCCGTTTTAATGAATCCAACTGGAGTGAGATCTTTCATATTATACCAAGTTTTATTTTTGTATTGGCTGTTAGATGTTAAGCAATGTTTCATCCAAAAGGACAGATGTGTCTGAAGTGTCCACTTCATTCTCTGGTCCAGCATTCTGAAATTAGAATAAGATAAAATAAAATGTAATAAACTACCTGTATATCTGTACTGAATGTGTACTGCTTCAAATCTTCTCTTAAAGGGTCAGTCGACGAAAAACTCACCCTTTAACCTTTTAACTGTGTTCTAATGTTAGAGTGCTACAGTTAGTGTTATCTCTGCACATGAGTTCCTATCTCTGGTCATTTGTCCATTGTTTTTATAATCATATTTTATTAAAGTTTTTACAAAGTATAAATATTTGTTTGGCATCATCTGACATTGCAGAATCATATGGAATTAATTGTATGCAAACAGTCAAGTAGATGGAGTAGACAAAGACAAGCAGTAAACAGTGTCCACTCCAAGTTGCCCATAAAATGTTGCCATCACTGCCAAATCTGTAGCTGGCAGTTATCATCAGGATAGATGTCAGCAATATCAATTGGAGCAAATAAAAAATCTGAATGGGAGAAAAGACATATTGAAGGGGAGAAAGAATCCATAAACAAAAAGCCATGTGTGCTACGGCTTACAGGGTCATAAGGTCTTACAAAAATCTCTAATTTATATATTGCTTTCATATTCATAAACAGGAAATGTGTAAAAACTATGTGAAAAAGTATATAAATCACACATATCTCTTTAACTGCTTGAAGACCAGCCACCGTCATTTTACTTTCGGCAGGTTGGTTCTCCTGGGCGAGAGCCAGTAGCTCTACGTCGGCTGTTTTTCGCCGCCACTAGGGGGCGCGTGCGCCCACGGCGGCCCGCGCGCCCCCGCTCGCCCACGAGTCCCGCGTGCGTGCACCCGCAATTGCTCATTATAGATCGGGGACCGGAAGCTATGTGTGTAAACACACAACTCCCGGTCCTGTCAGCGGGGGAAACACTGATCTTCTGTTCATGTACAATGTATGAACAGAAGATCAGTGATTTCCCCTAGTGAGTCCACCCCCTATACAGTTAGAACGCACCCAGGAACATACTTAACCCCTTCCCCGCCCCCTAGTGTTAACCCCTTCACTGCCAATGGCATTTTTATAGTAATCCAATGCATTTTTATAGCACCGATCGCTATAAAAATGCCAATGGTCCCAACAATTTGTCAAAAGTGTCTGAAGTGTCCGCCATAATGTCGCAGTACTGAAAAAAAACGCTGATCGCCGCCATTACTAGTAAAAAAAATATTAATAAAAATGCCATATAACTACCCCCTATTTTGTAAACGCTATAACTTTTGCGCAAACCAATCAATAAACGCTAATTGCGATTTTTTTTACGAAAAATATGCAGAAGAATATGTATCGGCCTAAACTGAGGAAAAAACATATTTTTTTATATATTTTTGGGGGATATTTATTCTAGCAAAATGTAAAAAATATAGATTTTTTTTCAAATTAGTCGCTCTATTTTTGTTTATAGCACAAAAAATAAAAACCGCAGAGATGATCAGATACCACCAAAAGAAAGCTCTATTTGTGGGAAAAAAAGGACGCCAATATTGTTTGGGAGCCACGTCGCACGACCGCACAATTGTCAGTTAAAGCGACACAGTGCCTAATCACAAAAAGTGCTCTGGTCATTGGGCAGCAATATGGTCCGGGGGTTAAGTGGTTAACAACTAATAAAGTGCAAGCATAATACAAATGAACTACATAAGAAGTGCAACAGTTCACAATATTCAAATCCTTCAAAAAAAGAAAGAATGATTAATAGTCCATTGGTATAAAAATGCTTGATTAGCAGTAGATTTTCAAAGTGCTGAGTGCTCAAAGGTGCTCCTTTAAAAAGATAGCCGCTTACCCTACAGTGTGGATCCTGTGTTACAGGGATCAAACAAGCATGCAATCTACAATCCACAACAATGAGTAACACCCAAATCACATTTGCACCCTGGAACGTTTACTCCTTATAAGCAAATGGCATAAACAAGCTCTCAGTCTTCCTTAAATCGCTCATCAGAAGTTTCCATATAAAACAAGCAGGGAGAATCGCAATACAGCGTAAAAAGGTTTTTCAAAAACGATCATATTCACTTACATCAGAGCAATGACAAATGGGCTTCACATAAAAGCTATGTAGAGAAGCACCATTTTGGCCACTTCCCCTCCTTGAGTTCATACCAGGGAATATTTGCACCACCTGGATAAAAAATGTGCATGATTCCTGCACTTTACAGCTTATAGAAGAGGAGTGTCTGAGACTTATGATCTTTTGTAGTTGGGGTGTGGAGAACTCTACACAAGTTCATTCTCCCATTCTCAAAATAAGTATGGAAGTTGTGAATCAGGAAGTCTCAGGAGCAATTTATACATTTGGGAGAGGAGATGTTTATACAGTTGGGAGAGGAGATGTTTAGTAACTCGAGCTGCAGTGCACAAAGACTCAAATGCAGAGAGATTAGAGTTTGCTCCAAGCTTAGAGGTAACATTCCTAACAAAATCAGATGGCTGTTGATATCTCCAGTGGTTCATTGGTAAAGACCCAAACGAACATCTCAACGTTGGCACAAGTGGTATCATCATCAGTGCAGAAAAAATGGACATGCTTCCTAGGTTCAAACCAGGATAAACCTCCCAACGGAGCCAGCAGAGATGTTTTGGTCATTTAATTTTTTGTTACTCATTTATGAAAACCAGAGCTTGAGAATCAAGACTTCTTCAAATGGGTTATTATTAGTATTATTTCAGGTATTTATCTAGCACTGTGAATGTATGCAACACATATATATATATATATATATATATATATATATATATATATATATATATATATATATATATATATATATATATATATATATATATTATACATTCACATCAGTTCTTATCCTCAAGGAGCTTACAATTTAAGGTTCCCTACTCACATTCACACTAGAGCCAATTAAGGCAGGATCCAATTAACCTACCAGCATGTCCTTGGAGTGTGAGAGGAAACCCACATGCAAACTCCAGGTAGGTGGTGTCATAGTTGGGATTTGAACCAGTGAACCTTTTTACTCCTAGGTGAAAGTACTAACCACTACACCACTGCACTGCCCATACATCTGAAGCTGGGGGCATGCCTGGAACTTTCATCAAGGATACCTCACCAATAACGTTAATATTTCTATTTTGGGTGGCCAAACAATTTAAAATATTCAGAACATTACATAGCAAGCATCCAATCTTGATTACATGATGATTAATGGGTTTACAGAAAGTATACTTACACTCTTTGCTACCCACTCTTACTTAGAGCAGAGTTCCACCCAAAAGTGGAACTTCTGCTTTAAGCACTCCTCACCCCCTTACATGCCACATGTCATTTTTTTTTGGGGGGGGGGAGTGGGGGCTTCGGAAGGAGTGGGACTTCCTGTCCCACTTCCTCCTTCCACCCAGGGACCACCTCGGCGACTTCTCTTCTCACCTTAGACGACCCCTCCCTTTAGGCTATCTCCAGACACATGTGACAGGTCTCAGGAGATCGGCTGTCCATTCATAGAGCACAGCGTGACTCGTGCATGCACAGTGAGTGCCCGGCCCTGAAGCTGAAAGTTGTCATGTCTGGGTGCCCACACTATAAATGGAGGCGCAGGTCGGAGAGGGGGGAAAGGAGCAGAGCCCTGGGCGGCCGCGTCGCTGGACCGTGGAGCAGGTAAGTGTCTGTTTATTAAAAGTCAGCAGCTACACTTTTTGTAGCTGCTGACTTTTAATAAACACAAAAGGCTGGAACTCCACTTTAATTAACCCACTTTTCTCTGTTCCAGTTGTGTACTATCTGAGTTCTTGGACATTGTTTAGTGGAGCCAGATTTTTTTACTTTAGAAGATGACTCCATAAAAGTCTTAGAACATTTACTATTGTCAGGGATCCAGGCCTGTCTTCCGATCCTCGCACATGCGCAATAGAGCGGCGCTCCGGCGTGTACCCGTGCGGGAAAGGCGCGCACATGCGCGCATGCGCGGTCTGGCGAAGCAGCGTGCACATGGGCGCGCGCACGGGCGCGCACCTTCCGGGAACCAATCAGAGGCCTGACCAGGCTATTTAAACCAGCCCCTGTCTTATGGCAGGTTGCTGGTTTGTCTTCAGCTTGTGCTTGGACTCTCTGCCGATTACCTGAACCTTTGACCCGGATTTCCATACGACTCTCCTCTCGCCAGGAAGTTGTCCTTCCGTACGACTCTCCTCTCGCCCTGAAGTTGACCTTGGCTCTTGTTCCTGGATACGCTGTCTTCTATAATCCCTGACTTCTGGCTTGACTCTGGACTTGTTGACCTCTCCAACCCCTGAACCTCGGCTAGCTCTCTGGACCTGTTCTCAGTCTGATCCACTTGCACCTGCCCGGTACCCCTCCAGTTACCTGCTCCACAGTTCTTCAGTACAGCTTCTGCTACCTGCCTTGCACCTGTCTTGTGGCTTCTCCGCTGCCTGCTCTGCTCACCACCATCAGGAGGAGCTTCAGTTCCAGTCTGCACCAGGATCCCGGCTACCAACCCGGACCTCACTGGCGCTGGTGCCTCCCGGGGCTCACCTCCCCTGTCCCAACTCCAGGGGACGGTCGGCGCCGGGTCGCAACGGTGGGCCACCCTCGGCATCTCGGCTTCGGTGAGTACACAGCCTGATAACTATGTAGTCAGAGATTACAGCTGGAAGATCTGGTGTGGTTTGACGCCAGCCTTATGGTGGGCCTTGACTGCAGGAACCAGTTAGTAAACAACTGGATGTGGGTTAAGGTGATATAATTGAGGTTAAGGGTACGGAGGAGAGGGGAATAAAATATGTATGCTTTCTATGAAAAAACAGTATATTTACTCTAATGGCCCACATGGTACCTATAATCTCTGAAGACCTTCTTGGAAAAGCTAAATTGGAGCCATTAATCCTTGCAAATAATCATGGAATACAAGAATATATATATGATGGCTGCCCGAGTGGATGTTTTGCCAGACTGCTTGATAAAATATGACTTAACGCCTGTAGTAAGCTACTGTCATCATGACGTTTGCTGGTTAATAAGTAACTAGTTCTGAATTAACTATATTTCAGAAGTTATATGATAACCCTAATAAACCTATACTTTTCAATAAGGTTTTAATTTTCATTTTGATCAATGTGCATGTTTAACAGGAAGCATAATATTAGCTAATTTCCAAAAGTAAAAATTCTCCTTACTGCAGAATTCCTGCCGTTATATATACATCTGCAGTTTTTATTTAGGTGGAATAATTATACATCTGAGTCTTACAACACCTGCTTATTGTGCTAGGGGTGTCTATTTCATTTAGTTCTGTGCAGTTACTGATGATGTGTGTCATGAAAACCCTCAATGATTTAATGGAAATAGAGCAGAATGTTGTTTCTTTATTTTCTATAGAACTGTGCAGAATTGGTTTACTGTCTGATAAGATGAAATCTTCTTAAAGGGTTCAGAAAAAATAAACACCCCAGAAAGGCACAAATAACTATGGCAAATGCTTCAAGAGTTTTTATTTTGTGGAGCTGTTTATGAAGTATGGCTTACAATAAAACCAGTCAGTCAGTGTAATTTTTCAAAGAATCAGAAATTCCACTGATTTTAACTTAACCGGTTCCCGACTGGCTCACACATATATACTGCGGCAAAATGGCTCTCCTGGGAAAAATCCCGTACATATACAACTTTGCCAAGGAAGGCCACCAGAGTGTGCGCGATCTTCGAAATGCCCACTTTAAGCTCTTAAGCTCAAATTTGAGAAATCTTGTCTTATGTTTGTTATGGGTTCCCAATTCAAACAACATAACTATAAAATGTTTTAAAAACATTTTTTTATTTACTTAATTGTTTCTTAAGAACAGGTTTATACATAGGACTGCAAGCTGTTCTGAACAATTTCAAAATGTAATTTGAGGGACAAAGTGAGGGACAAACTAAGGGAATTGCAATTACATACAATGTATCACCTGTGTTTTGAGATTTTAACCCTTTGTTAGGACTTGTGTCTTTTTTCAACCTGACTAACTATGTAACTATGTAACGTAACAAATATAAAGTCTGTGTAATCCCAATTTCTCTGCAAAATTGGAAATACACTTTAACCACATCAGCTCCGGACCATTTTGCTGGTCAATGACTGGGCTACTTTTTGCGATTCAGCATTGCGTCGCTTTAACTGACATTTGCGTGGTCATGGGACGTGGCTCCCAAACAAAATTTACGTTCTTTTTTTTCCCACAAATAGAGATTTATTTTGGTGGTATTTGATCACCTCTGCAGTTTTTATTTTTTGCGCTATAAACAAAAATAGAGCGTCAATTTTGAAAACAAAAAAATACTTTTTGCTATAATAAATATCCCCCAAAAATATATAACAAAACGTTTTCTTCAGTTTAGGCCGATACGTATTCTTCTACATAATTTTTGTAAAAAAAAAATCGCAATAAGCGTTATATTGATTGGTTTGCGCAAAAGTTATAGCGTCTATGGCCGCGTACACACGATCAAATCTGTCTGCTGGAAACGGTCTGCCAGACCGTCCCAGCAGACAGATTCGATCTTGTGTACGGGCGAGCCGACATGTCTGCTGGTTGTCTTCTCGCACACACGTCGAATGGTTTTGACGCATGCGTGGAAGTGTTTTACTTCCTGGTGCGGTGACGTGGCGGCGTCAACGTCACCGCTACGTCAGCGCGCCGTCTGTCGGCGGGGATTTTGGTTTGATCGTGTGTACACGATCAAACCAATACGTCCCCAGCAGACAGATTTGTTCAAATCGGTCTGTCCGACCGATTTGAACAAATCTGTCTGCTCGTGTGTATGGGGCCTTAGATATAGGGGGTAGTTTATGTCATTTTTATTAATATTTTGTTTTACTAGTGAGGTGGCGATCTGCAATTTTTATTGGTACTGCGACCTTATGGCGGACACATCGGACACTTTTGACACATTTTTGGGACCATTGGCATTTTTGTAGCGATCAGTCCTATAAAAATGCATTGATTTGTTTCTATGGTCAAATGTAACTGATCACAATCGTAAATTCCGACAAGAAAAGTCAGATGTGAGCTTTTGGATGGAAATTTCCGACCGTGTGTTTGCTCCATCGGACTTTTGGTTTCGGAATTTCCACCAACAAAAGATTGAGAGCAGGAAATTATGATTGTCTGTATGCAATTTCGTTGCACAAAAAAACATGCATGCTCAGAATCAAGCAGAAGAGCAGAACTGCCTATTGAACTTCATTGATCTTGTTTTGTTGTATGTCTTGTACGTCACCGCGTTCTTGACGGTCGGAAAATCCGACAAGATTTGTGTGACCGTGTGTATGCAACACAAGTTTGAGGCAACATTCTGTCAGAAAAAATCAACAGTTTTCTTGTCGGAATTCCCAATCGTGTGTACACGGCATTATAGTCATTCTAAAAGTTTCTTTTTTTTGCTAAAGTGCAGTAGCCTCACCGAAGCAGTATTTTGTGGATATAAAATCAGTCAGGTACTTGTGTTTAGAAACTCTAGCTTTATGATCTGCTAAGCAAGGCCCTCTGCACTTCTGTCTGTAAATTAGTTTCTTGGCATTGCATTATGTATTTCTATGCAAAGAAAAACATGTTAAATGTTTAGGATAAGATCTGCTAGTGTGCTGAATATTTTTTTTATTTACTATTTGTTTATTATAGTACATTCTTTGATGGGAATGATATGGAGTAGAAGGGAAAGAAATTGCTAGTTAGATAAACAGACAGAGCTTTCCCAGACATGTCCAATGCAGAGGTGACCTTGATGCAAATCTACAACATACTAAATGCAAAATATCTATCTATAATCACTGGACTGACTTTGAACCCTCTTGGAAGATCTTCAAGCAAAGGTCAGGCAAAGAAACTGCCAAACACTCTTTTTTACCTTATTGGCCCCATTACTGCCAGAAGTACATGTAGATTTAGAATTATTGTTTTCAAGATCTATATATAACAAACAGTTTACAAACAGGTTAACTTTTTTTTTTATAAAAGTAAATATATAAAAAAAAATTAGCCAATTGAGCATATGGGGAAAGCGCAGAAGCAGTGGTTAGTTTCAATGAGAACTGCAGCTTGAATACGATGTATTAGTAGGTATAGTGACATAGGTAGCTAAAATGTATGTGAAAATTTTGATTTCTCCTCTAAAAGTTGAGTTTAAATCACCTCTCAAGCCTTCACTATTCATCACCAAGACCTTCTGTCACATTAAAAAAGAGTAAGTAACCACAACTTGCCGCTCTTCACTCTACTTATGAATGCCCTATTTTGACATACTAAGTAAAATTGGCCTTTTCCCCTCTCACCATCTGCAATCTAATATGGACCCCTCCATCCTTAAGACCCAACATTTCTGATTCTTCTCTAAGACACCTTCTCCAACCATGGGATTACAGCAATCTTATGTCTCCACATATACCACTATCTTGAATACATGACACTCCTTCCTTTCCCCCAGCTTATGAAAACCCTCTTGCATTCTGCTGGTGGCATCTCAAAAGCATTAATTTTTATATGATTTTTTTTCTATTCGATTGTAACACATTTTTAACTTTTCTTCAAGAACACTGGAATATACCGGAAAAGGAACACTTTCACTATACAGTAAAACTTTGGTTTGAGAGCATTTTGCACGACAAGCTACATTTTAAAAATAAATGTTGACTTGATATACAAGCAATGTCTTGATATACAACTAGCATTATGCCACAGCTGAGAATAAAAGAGAAGAGAGGCGCCTCTAAGTGTAGCAATATGGCTACATTTAATGAAGGTACAACATTCAGCAACTCACATGGTTGATTATTAAAACTTATCCCAAACTTACTGATCTCTTTGTCCCTCCCTCTCCCCCACCCCTCTCTTCTCTTGGCTACTTTCTTCTTTCCTTAATTTATTTATATACTTTACTTCACTTGACTTAATTTACAAAAGTGTACAATATATTTAATATTGTATAACTTGACAGAGTTTATGCTCTGTGTCATTCTTAGACATGTGCATTCGTTTTCAGCCGAATGCATTTTCGTACGAATTTTGGGGGTTTTCGCGTTCATTTTAACAAACGTGCAGAATCCGAAATCCGAAAGACCCAACATAAAAAATGTGTTTTGTTTCGCCAACAGTTCGATATAGATAGAAGATTCGACAATAGCGATCTGTGTCTATCGAACCTGTGGTTGAATGTGCCTAACCTAACTCTATTAATCCAAGAATATTCGACATGGAGAGAAAAGATTCGACGTTATAGAGACATGAAGATTCGACGAAGTAGCTAAAAATATACGATCGCCACAAACTGACATTTATGGTCAAATGCTTCGCCCATAGGCTATAGAAGAATTCTAATGTTGGTTGACTAGTAATAATAATGAATAAATATAAATATTACTAGTCCTACAACATTAGAATTCTACTATAGCTTGTGGGCAGGACATTCAACCTGAAATGTACGATTGCGGCGTCGTACAGTTTAGCTGCTTCATCAAATCTTCTTAGAACATTTGACGGACACCAATGATAGATTCGACCTTAATAAATTTGGATTTTCGAACAAATGCATTTTTTAATGAAACAAAATAATTAAAAACTAATTTTGGGAGTAACTAAATATATGTATTTCTCGGGCAAAAACTGAATTACAAAACAAAATATTTCAGTGTACACATGTCTAGTCATTATAATTATTTCATAATTTTAATTTTTTTTTTCAGAAAATTGAATACAATTTATTGGAAAAAAAAAAGTAAGGTGATTAAGATGTTGGAGAAGATGGGTGAAAGCTATATTTTACTAGAAATTTTAACATTTCCACATAATGTCAGCTGCCTATACCTAGAGCTTTTTGGGCTCTGGAAACAGGTTCTCTGCTTATTGCTACAGAACTTAAACATGGTAACGTCTGCTTATACATTTTGTTCATTATAAGCTCAGGATGGCTTTTGTTAGAAGGTGACCTTTATTTTTTAAGATATCGTTGGCTTTCTTTCATTGCTAAAATTAACAAACCCAATTCATAAAATTAACACATCAAGATAAATACTCTTATTTTCAAAAGAGAGAGAGTCCAATGTGATTTCAAAATTAGAGATGAATAGCTAAAATTGAGCCTATAATGTCAAAAAAGTTATCATTAGAGCTTATTGAACTGAGACTAACATATAAAGAGCAGAAATGTGCTGTACTCCAATAAGGAACCAGTTTTTCAAGTGTTAGAAGTTTAGTTCAATTCAATGAATAAAACATGACCTAGCTATTTACCGGTACCTATTAGTCACTACTGGCTTGCCTTTAACTTTTGTTTAACCACCACCAGTACGTGATTCCTGTTGTTGGCTCTGAAGCGTGTGCGTGCGCGCAGCCACGATTGGAGCCAATCAGCTGGTCTGGGGGCTGCGATAGCTGCCTAAACCCGCTGATTGTTTGTAGGAGAGGCAGACCGCTGTTCTGTCACAGAGGGAGAGAGAGATCTTGTGTTCCTGATAATCAGGAACACAGAAGTCTTGCTTCCTCCATTCAGTCCATCCCCCACAGAGTTAGAAACCATTCCCTAGGAGCACATTTAACCCTTTGATCACCCCCCCATGTTAACCCCTTCCCTGCCAGTGTCACTAGTCCCCAAAAAGTGTCAGTTAGCATTAGATTTGTCCGCCACAATGTCGCAGTCATGCAAAAAAAATGCTGATTGGCGCCATACTAGTAAAAACAATAATAATAAAAAAAGTCCATAAATCTATCCCATACTTTGTAGACGCTACAACTTTTGCACAAACCAATCAATAGTTGCTTTTGGGGATTTTTTTGAACAAAAATATGTAGCAGAATGCATAATTGCCTAAATTGATGAAGAAATTTGATTTTTTACATTTTTTTATTGGATATGTTTTATAGAAGAAAGTAAAAATATATATATATATATATTTTGTTAATAGCGCAAAACATAAAAACCACAGTGGTGATTAAATGCCACCAAAAGAAAGCTCTATTTGTGAGAAAAAAAGGACATCAATTTTATTTGGGTACAGCGTCACACAGTCACATAATTGTCAGTTAAAGCAATGCAGTGACATATCAAAAAAAATGGCCTTGTTAGGAAAGGGGGAAAACCTTTCAGAGCTGAAGTGGTTAATGAAAGCTATACATTGCTTGATATGGTTTGACATTTACCCAACTACTTTATATTATATGAAAATAAACTGTATATTTAACTAAAGGAGAAGAAGATAACGAATCACATACATAAATTATTAGTGTATTAACATAATCTTCTTTGGACATTGTCAATCTAAACAGTGTTTAGCTTCTTGACATTTAAGCTTCAGATATATACTGCTGATTCCTATAGCAATTCAATTAAGTCAGATTGTATAATTTGTTCTTGGTCTATAGAAAATTAATCCCTAAGAGCATTTAGACTTTTATGGACTTTATATTGAATACAATTAACACTTAATTTTTCAAAGAGAACATACAAACACATTGACCTTTTGACTAGCAAAAAAATATTAATTATTTTTTACATTACTCTGTTTGGATTTTCTTGCTTTTATAGCATGCAAATCAGATTTGTAACACATTAAAAAATATCTAAAAACAAAAGCATACAAAAACAGAATTATAATTTGTCTATATATCTGGATTTTTGTTCAAAGTATATATCTGCTATTATTCTTACAAGCAGGCAAACATTATGTTCCTGTAAGGTAACATCTTCCACAAATGTTGAACATGTTTACAAATTCTACTATCGCTGACTAGTACATAAAGTTTTCTAGTTTTGAATTGTTATGAAAAAAAAATTGTAGCATGTTTGTTCAGTATGCAGTCAGTGTTTGTACATGATAAACAATAAAATTAGGGTTGTTCATTTTTTTTTAAGTTGGAGTCTCAATAATAACCATGTAAATTGATGAAGTGAAGGAGTGCTTTACTTTCTTTACCCTGGTGCAAGCTGGTAAAAAGCTCTATCTCTGCATCAATTAGTATAAAAAAAGGAAGCAATTAAACAGCAGCAAGTTTATCATCTGCTTGGTAATAGTGTGATGGCTTAAATGTAAGTTAAAGTGCCATTAAACCCCCTAAAAAAGTCAAAGCTTTCCATCATTACATCTGGTCAAGTTATATACAGTGCAGAAAATAAGTATTTGGAACACCCTGCTATTTTGCAAGTTCTCCCACTTGGAAATCATGGAGGGGTCTGAAATTGTCATCGTGGGTGCATGTCCACTGTGAGAGACATAATCAAAAAAAAAATTCCAGAAATCACAGTTTATGAATTTTTAACTATTTATTTGTATGATACAGCTGCAAAGAAGTATTTGAACACCTGTCTATCAGCTAGAATTCTGACCCTCAAAGACCTGTTAGTCTGCCTTTAAAATGTCCACCTCCACTCCATTTATTATCCTAAATTAGATGCACCTGTTTGAGGTCATTAGCTGCATAAAGACACCTGTCCACCCCATACAATCAGTAAGAATCCAACTACAAACATGGCCAAGACCAAAGAGCTGTCCAAAGACACTAGAGACAAAATTGTACACCTCCACAAGGCTGGAAAGGGCTACGGGGAAATTGCCAAGCAGCTTGGTGAAAAAAGGTCCACTGTTGGAGCAATCATTAGAAAAAGGAAGAAGCTAAACATGACTGTCAATCTCCCTCGGACTGGGGCTCCATGCAAAATCTCACCTCGTGGGGTCTCAATGATCCTAAGAAAGGTGAGAAATCAGCCCAGGACTACACGGGAGGAGCTGGTCAATGACCTGAAAAGAGCTGGGACCACCGTTTCCAAGGTTACTGTTGGTAATACACTAAGACGTCATGGTTTGAAATTATGCATGGCACGGAAGGTTCCCCTGCTTAAACCAGCACATGTCAAGGCCCGTCTTAAGTTTGCCAATGACCATTTGGATGATCCAGAGGAGTCATGGGAGAAAGTCATGTGGTCAGATGAGACCAAAATAGAACTTTTCGGTCATAATTCCACTAACCGTGTTTGGAGGAAGAACAATGATTAGTACCATCCCAAGAACACCATCCCTACTGTAAAGCATGGGGGTGGTAGCATCATGCTTTGGGGGTGTTTTTCTGCACATGGGACAGGGCGACTGCACTGTATTAAGGAGAGGATGACCGGGGCCATGTATTGTGAGATTTTGGGCAACAACCTCCTTCCCTCAGTTAGAGCTTTGAAGATAGGTCGAGGCTGGGTCTTCCAACATGACAATGGCCCGAAGCACACAGCCAGGATAACCAAGGAGTGGCTCTGTAAGAAGCATATCAAGGTTCTGGTGTGGCCTAGCCAGTCTCCAGATCTAAACCCAATAGAGAATCTTTGGAGGGAGCTCAAACTCCGTGTTTCTCAGCGACAGCCCAGAAACCTGACTGATCTAGAGAAGATCTGTGTGGAGGAGTGGGCCAAAATCCGTCCTCCAGTGTGTGCAAACCTGGTGAAAAACTACAAGAAACGTTTGACCTCTGTAATTGCAAACAAAGGCTACTGTACCAAATATTAACATTGATTTTCTCAGGTGTTCAAATACTTATTTGCAGCTGTATCATACAAATAAATAGTTAAAAAAATTATACATTGTGATTTCTGGATTTTTTTTTTGATTATGTCTCTCACAGTGGACATGCACCTACGATAACAATTTCAGACCCCTCCATGATTTCCAAGTGGGAGAACTTGCAAAAAAGCAGGGTGTTCAAATACTTATTTTCTGCACTGTACATACAGTAGTTGATCCTGCCACTGCCATGGAATTCCCATATCGATGATGTTTCTAGTTGGAATTTGTGTACCTTGTTGGGTGTTAAGTACCGTCTTGATAAGCACTTATAGTTAAATAGTTAACCCCCCTGGCGGTATTCCCGAGCGTGACTGTGGGTTTTTTTTTTTGCTAGAATCGGTAACCCGAGTCACGCTCGGGGTAGCTATGCAGAGCCTGCAGCGCGCGCTGGCTTACCTTGTTCCTGGATCCAGCGATGCATCCCCGCTGTGTGAGCGAGCGGGTCCTCGCTCGATTCACACAGTGTCCCCGTGTGCCACCAATCTCCGTTCCCTGTGACGTAACGACGCACAGTGGCGGAGAACTGCGCCAAATTCAAAAAGTAAACAAACACAATACATACAGTATACTGTAATCTTATAGATTACAGTACTGTATGTAAAAAATACTCACCCCCCTTGTCCCTAGTGGTCTAACCTGTGCCCTGCATGTTCTTTTATATAATAAAAAATGTTCTTTCTGCCTGGAAACTGTAGATTGTCCATAGCAACCAAAAAGTGTCCCTTTATGTCAAAAATGGTTTTAGATCAGCTAGAAAACAGCGATAATAAATTATAATCACTTGCAGAATTGAGCGATAGAGATTTGTAGGAAAATTCGTCATAAAAAATAATAATAATGACAGCGACAATTCTGAAACTGAGCAAATTTCAGTGTTTTTGAGTTGATTACATTATTGAATATTTTTTATTGTAATTACATTATTATTTGTTATAGTTATTCATAATTATTTATTACATTATAATTTATAATTTTGTTTTAAAAAAAATGTCATACCCGGGATGCCTATTAGACTCGTGTTTGGTCAGATTTAAGTGAGTTATTCCTAAGAATTACAACCCTACAGTATAAAATGCCAAATTTCCTTGCAAATAATGGTACCGCTTTCAGCACCTAAAATCAGAAAGAATCATACTGCCAGGGAGGTTAATACCTATCACTTTCTTACATAGAGTGAATTGAAAACAAAGACCAAGCACAGCTTAGAAACTGATAACATCCACCCGGCAGCGCTAGTGTAAGTGTCTATTGTTAAACACCAAACATTATATATATATAAATATATGCTGATTGCTCAATGTCCATATTAATAGCAGTGTATGGAATCATCACACATGTTAAAAGTCTAATAAAAGCAAAACAAAGTCCTTTTAATCCTAAAGAGATGAAAAGATAAATCTTCCTGTAGCCAGAAGATCCACCACCACTCGTGTGTTTGAGAAAGGAGATGGGGGAGGTGTGGATAGCAGCCCCCTCTTTAGGAAATGCTCTTACCAGAAATCAAATAGCCAATCACCTTAAGAAAACCAGATCCAAGCTGATCCCACTCTGTGTCTCCTCACTCAAAGTAGCCGATTGCTCAGTGTTTGGCAAACAAAAACAAAGACAGGAGGAATGGACATAGAGTGATACCGTTAAAACCTTTAATTAGACTCTGTGTATAAAATCCTTATAGATGTACAGTCACATATAACACAAAATCCACCAGCATGTAATAACATTTACTGCGGTCGCTCATTTGATCTGTGGTTGGCGTCTCCTACCGCTCTGTGCTCCTCTCGCTGCAGGGGGGTGGATGCGCTCGTATCCTACAGTCTCTGGCATCCCTTGCTCACGTTACTTGGCTCCGCCCTGACTAGTTTCGTCATTCGACATCATCAAGGGACCCCAGTAACGTGAGCAAGGGACGCCAGAGACTGTGGGATACGAGTGCATCCACCCCCCTGCAGCGAGAGGAGCACAGAGCGGTGGGAGACGCCAACCACATATCAAATGAGCGACCGCAGTAAATGTTATTACATGCTGGTGGATTTTTTGTTATATGTGAGTGTACATCTATAAGAATTTTATACACAGAGTCTAATTAAAGGTTTAAACGGTATCACGCTATGTCCATTCCTTCTGTCTTTGTTTTTGTTTGCCAAACACTGAGCAATCAGCTACTTTGAGTGAGGAGACACAGAGTGGGATCAGCTTGGATCTGGTTTTCTTAAGGCGATTGGCTATTTGATTTCTGGTAAGAGCATTTCCTAAAGCTATCCACACCTCCCCCTCTCCTTTCTCAAACGCACGAGTGGTGGTGGATCTTCTGGCTACAGGAAGATTTATCTTTTCATCTCTTTGGGATTAAAAGGACTTTGTTTTGCTTTTATTAGACTTTTAACATGTGTGATGATTCCATACACTGCTATTAATATGGACATTGAGCAATCAGCATATATTTATATATATATAATTTTTGGTGTTTAACAATAGACACTTACAGTAGCGCTGCCTGGTGGATGTTATCAGTTTCTAAGCTGTGCTTGGTCTTTGTTTTCAATTCACTCTATGTAAGAAATTCTTGTAATACCAACTGTGTATTTTAGGCAGCAGCTGACCATTCAAAGTGGTAATTATTTGGAGTCCTGTTTGAGCTACTATTCCAAGAGCGCTTGTTTGATTTGTTTTGGGATAGGGCGCCTTTATTCTCATCATTAATCACTAGTGGAAAATACCTATCACTGTTCCTTCTGCCAATTTCAGATTTTTTTTTTCTATTTTACTCAATTTTACGCCATCTTTCCAAAAATAGCAAAACTAGTTGCTCTAGTATTCCGCTAATAATTCTTATAAATGTGGGAAGTACAGTGCTTTGGCACAATCTGTGAGCTAAGGATTTTTTATAATGGTAATATATTTTCATTTGACCTTATTGGTTAAGGTAATGTCTCTAAAGAGTGTGTTAGTTGATCATATCTCAGCTCATTTGTCGATAAAATATCCCTCTTGTGTCTTAATTCCTGCATGGTGCAAATCACCCCTTATTTCATTGTATCTTTTAGTTGTGCATTTTTTTTCTTAATCCAACCTTCAAATAATGTTTCATTCCCTAGTGGAAAATAGTTTGTTCCTGTAAGTGGTATTAACGGTACTTTTGGTACAATCCCCATTTTTCGAATATTTATCCAACCTACCCAGGATAGCGATCTCCTAGAGATTTTCCTTACTTCTTTATTGATTTCATTTAATAACAGGATACAGTTAGTTTGATATATGTCTTTCCACTTCACTGTTAAATATGTCCCTAGGTATTTATATTTTTTCTGCCATTTAAATGGGAGTTTTTCTTGCAGACATTGTTCTTCTTTCTGGTCTATATTAATATTCAAGATTTCTGACTCATAATTAAAACCCCTCCTTCCATTGCCATTTTTGTTTTTTCATCAATTAACAAGTTATCGTAATCCTCAAACTGTCCTATGGGGTCTGTATACTACACCAATTCTAAGACAAAATTCCTCTCTGGTTGGAAGACAAACCCAGGGGATTTCAAGTAATTCTTTTTTTTTATTATTATTATTAATGTTAGCCTTATACTATTGTTGATATATATGGCAACTCCACCCCCCTCTTTCCTATTTGCTTTTTCCTGTATAGTGAATATAGTTATTTCCCAGTCATTTGAATTCTTGAACCATGCCTCTGTAATCTTTAAGGGGTTGTAAAGGAAAACAATTTGTTTTTCATAATAAGCATCCTTTACCTGCAGACATTCCTCTTTTCACTTCATAATTGTTCGTTTTTGCTCAGAAGTTGCTCTATTTCTTCTCTGTTCTGTTCACTTCCTGCTTGTCTGATTTTACTGACCACCGTGAAGGGAGACTTTACTGCGGTGGTCAGTAAGGTCCTCGCCCCCTCCAGGGAACTACATCTGTGTGGCAAGATGCTCTCTACGTCTTAGAGACTTCAAGGAGGTGTGAATTACTGGGCATGCCGCAATGCATACTGGGAAATGTAGTTATTACATGAACAAGTGATGCAAACAAGGAAGTGAATGAGAGAAACTGGAACACCGGAGGTGATATAGATGAAGGAATTTAATAGGTATTTACTCGTTTTTTAACAGAATCATTACACTATTCCATTTGTCTACCTTGCAGACATTAATGTTAGGCAAAAAAAAATCCTTTACAACTCCTTTAACAAAGTCCAAGTGGTCCCTAGTTGTTAGCTCACAAAGCTTGTTGCCTAAACTACGAACATTAATACACAGGACCTAACTTATCCTGCTATCCATTGCTGTATTTTTAAAGGATAAGTTCACCTTTATAACATTATAAATGCAGGTAAATAAATATGCATTTATTATTATTTATTTGTTAGGAGCCTGTGAAGCATTGCACCCACGATCAGCAGATATTGGGTGTATTACCACAGTTCAGCAGACTGTCTGTGTACCTGTCTGTCCATACCTCTGATATGGGCAGGCAGTTACTAAATGACAGAAAGCTCAGTGAACTACCTAGAGAGCTCAACAGTCTTCTGGTAGTTCATTGAGAACTACAAACTGACAGCCACAAAGGCTGTCGGTAATTGTAGTTTTCACAGGCACAAAGCAATTTTTTTGGGTTGTGACAGTGAGTAGGGGGAGAAGATCCCCTGCTCGCTGTCAAAGTTGGCAATTGGGGGGTGCAGAGGCTGGTGCATTTGAACATGTACATGTTGTCACTGTGATAAGCAATCCACAATGAGGACACACTGATTGTAAAAACACATTTTATTATTGAGTCTTGTAAATAGTGCAGTAAGGAAGTGAGCAGAAGCCAAGTATAAGGAAGGAAGGGTTGAACAAGCTGTGGATGGATGTGTTACTCTGCCCTGTATGAGTAATGTAAGTTTCTCTATAACTGTTTTAATGTTGTCGTAATAGCTCAGTAAGTCCCAGGAACTCTCAGATGGGAGAGCCCAGTAAAGGTAACTGCAGGATGGGGGGTGATACCCCCCCCCCTTCCTCCACCTGTAAAAGTAATCTATTGACTATATAGCCACTAGGATTACTTTTCTCGTGAAGGTAATCAGTCACTGTAAGAAATTATACTGGCATTATACTGGCATAATGGTTGTAACCTTAACCATGATCCTGGACATTCAACCTAGTTGCTTGGATCCTGGCAGCCCATCCAAAGCTATCCACCACCACACTCAACATGCAGATCTGAATGCACCTGGTCCAGCCGGCACTGCTCTTCGAAGACACACAAACCCACATGAACAGGATACTAATACAACATATTAGTGTTCACTGGGAGCAGATACATCTTTATAGATTGTTTAATTGTTTTTATAACCACCTGCCAAGGATTTTATTATGATATTTTATCTATTAAATTGCTATAGTCCCACCTTCCCTACCCCTGTGTCCCTTTAAGATCCGAGACAGGGGAGGCGTCATTGTGAGCATGTCTCTCTTCCCCTATAAATTGGTGAGTTAACAGCGAGTTTGAGGGCAGGACCTCCAAAACACATTGTCATGGCAACTGTGTGATGTCCTCACTCTATTCCCCCCTGTCCTCTAAGAGCTGCGCCGGATGGACCAGATGCATTCTAAACGGCATGTTGAGCGTGGTGGTGGTGGTGAGCCTTGGATGTTCTGCCAGGATACGGGCAGCTAGGTTGAATGTCCGCGGCTCCCCCTTCCCCTGTCGGGATCTTGAGGTGGTTAAAGGAGTACAGCCACAGTATAATCCTTAGGCTATATCTATCTGTACACAATGGCGGTTAATTACAAAAGGCAAATCCACTTTGCACTACAAGTGCACTACAAGTGCAATTTGGAGTGCAGTCACTGTAGATCTGAGGGGGACATGCAAGGAAAATAAAAAACAGTATTTTTGCTTGCATATGATTGGATGATAAACCCAGCAGAGCTTCCCCTAATTTCAGAGCTTCCTCTCAGATCTACAGCGATCTACAGTGACTACACTTACAAATGCACTTTCAAGTGCACTTGCAATGCAAAGTGGATTAGCCTTTCGTAATTAACCCCCAATGTGAGTTTGACCATTGTAGTGTTTTTAACTTTACCATATAAAAGCCAAGTTACACTAGGGCGGCTTTGCCCTCTCTTCTTTTGTGTTTAATCTAGATGTGTTCCTGCCACACAGAGGATCCATAGAGAGCAGCAGCACCCTTTGACTTGTTTAACCTCTTGCCGACCGCGCTATAGCAGAAATACTGCTACAGCGCAGTCGTGTTATTTTGGGACGACGTCCCTGGGACGTCGTCGTTTAGTAGCGTGATTGCGCGCCCCCTGCGACGCGCTGGCGAAAGTTTTTGTGCTCGCCGGGACCTCGGGACCCGACGCAACACAGATCACGGTGAAGAGCCAATGATAGCGGCTCTTCACCACCTGATCGCTCCCTCCAATGAGCGAGCACTCTAATGTAAACAAAAAAAGGGTCATCCTGAGGTTATCTCTTCTCTCCTCACACCTATACAGCGTGTGAGGAGAGAAGTGATTTTTTACAAGTGAGTGATCGTTTATTGTGCCCAGCAGTGCCTAGCAGTGCCACACAGTGCCACTACACTACCCATCAGTGCCCCTACAGTCCCCAGCTGTGCCACCAGTGCCACTGCAGTCCCCACCAGTGCCACTACAGTCCCCACCAGTGCCACTAAAGTCCCCACCAGTGCCACTACAGTCCCCACCAGTGCCACCTCTGCCACTTCAGTGCCCATTGGTGCTGCTAGTGTCTGCCAGTGCCGCACCAGTGCCACTACAGTGCTCATCAGTGCCGCCAGTGCTCCATCAGTGCCACTACTCTGCCCAGTGCCACTACAGTGCTCATCGGTGCTGCCAGTGTCCATCAGTGCTTATCAGTGCCACTACAGTGCTCATCAGTGCCCATCGGTGCCACCAGTGCCACTACAGTGCTCATCAGTGCCGCCAGTGTCCGTCAGTGCCACTACCGTGCCCAGTGACAATACAGTGCTCATCAGTGCTGCCAGTGTCCATCAGTGCTCATCAGTGCCACTACAGTGCTCATCAGTGCCACTACAGTGCTTGTCAGTGCCCATTGGTGCCCGTCAGTGCACCACCAGTGCCACTACAGTGCTCATCAGTGCCGCCAGTGTCCGTCAGTGCTCCATCAGTGCTCCATCAGTGCTACACCAGTGCCCATTGGTGTCCATCAGTGCCACACCAGTGCCCATTTGTGCCACCAGTGTCCATCAGTGCTCCATTGGTGCCACCAGTGCTCCATCAGTGCCACTACAGTGCCCATTGTCACTACAGTGCTCATCGGTGCCACCATTGCCCATCGGTGCCGTCAGTGCTCGTTAGGGTCTCAAGAAATGAGAGAAGCTGTCAGTACTTCAGGTGTGATCAAATTGTTCAATTTTCAGAAATTGGTACCATAGCTTGTAGACCCTATAACTTTCACCCAGACTAAATAATATCCCATTTTTTTTTTTTTTTTTTTACCAAAAATATGTAGCAGTATACATTTTAGGCCAAATTTATGGGGAAAAAATACTTGTTTGCAAAATGTTGTGATAGAAATGAAGACAAATTATTTTTTTTACAAAATTTTCGTTTATAGCGAAAAAAAAAAACGCAGAGGTGATCAAGTACCACCAAAAGAAATCTCTATTTGTGGGAAAAAAAGGACAACAATTTCATTTGGTTACAGTGTTGTATGACTGAGTTATTGTCATTCAAAATGTGAGAGCACCGAAAGCTGAAAATCGGTCTGGTTAGGAAGGGTGTTTAAGTGCCCAGTGGTCAAGTGGTTAATTATCACCAATATCCAGCTGTAGGGCTATGCCAAACTGTTGATCAGCACACCTGCTAGTTTTTTCTTTTGTGTGTATTTTTTGTCTGCATTTCTTAGGACAGGCTTCCTGATACTAAAAACACTGGACTAGGCTTGCATAATGTCAATTCAAACCATCCACACAGGGATAACGCCACAAAAGGCTTCTAGATCTTCCCGGTCTACTTAGACCCATGTGGGGAACTGCCTAAGGAAAAGTTTTGGAATTGGGGCAGGACACTACGCAGCATGACATACACCAGCAGATCCTGGGCCCTTTCAATTTCCGTCTTTCGGGCAGCTAGGGCTGGGTTGGATAATTTAGTCTCATCCTCTCCCTGATACACCATTTTGGAACAAGCCTGAATGACCTTGGGTGAGATTCACTCCCATTCCACCATTGAACTGTAATCTGCACGAATCTGCTCCTGTGGCCCCTGATGAGGGTTTTTGAATAAAACTAGAAATGCGTCGGGCTACTTTACTTCGCCCATTGAAGAGTGCTTTTATATTTTGTCTGTTTGTTGTTTTGTGAATTTTCCGCCTTCATTGGCACACACATTGTCTTTGTTTATTTGTTTTTTTACTGTTCATTTGCACTTTGTTGTCTATGTATCTTGGTGTACACAGTGCGTTTGCACCAAGTGTTAACATGCATAGCTTGTCCAAATAAACATCTTTTTTATACTCAACTGTGTTTGGCTTATAAAGTCCCATCTAGGGGGTATACCATTTTTTGTTATATGTCAATTAAAACAGCCACTTGCTTCCACTGGAAGCCCATGTGCAACAGCATATTTGGAAGCCAGGGTCAGAGTGTTGTCACCTTAAAAATTACATGAACATAGACCTTCATAGCAACAAGCTGTAAAATTAAAAATATCTAAAATTACTTTAACCTGCTACCACTTTAATGGCATTTACTGAGTTTATATACAATTTACTATACAGTAATTGTTAGGTTAGAATTCATAGACAATCTAGTCAGCTAGATAATATTCACTTTTTTTGTATCCTGCCTTTTTAAACATTCATTAGGTTTTTGATCATTCTGACCTCTTATTTTTGCCTAACTACATAAATAAATGCATACATAAATATAACTGTTTAAGTGCTTAGTAGCCCTGACCACATGTGAGGAAAGCTACAATTATGCAGGGCAGAATTTAACTACAGAGGCATTCAAACCAGTAATCCAACTGAAGGTCATAGAAGATATTTCTCACCCTCGCATAGTCACTCCTTTTCATTGTGAATAAATGTGTGATGGTGCGCTAAGATCAACCTTCTAATATAAACCACAATTAATATGATAAATGTAATAGAATCCAGATGATAACACATAGATAACAATGCAGCTGTTAAATGTACAAAATCTGTGAAGAAATTAATCAAAATAATAAAAACGTCCTGGTAGAGTGTAATCACTGAAAAAATGTCCCTGGCGTTTGGATTAATCCTATTCAGAATCCAATTAGTAACAGACTTCAGGTGTTTTAACATATATTCCTCTCTCGATTGCCTCTTGTAGTGTGGCACTCAAATGAAACACAAAAGATAAAACAATAAGCAATAAGCTGATACTGGTCACTTGGTCTGAGAAAGAATCTAAAGAATATAACTCACATTCAAACATGTGACCAGCTCGTTTGTAAGAATGATCAGATACAATGTAGCAAGCTCCTTAATGTGCATCTCCTATGTTTGGACACGGTGGGTGTCATCACTTGGCTCCTCCCAGACACGTTGCGTCACTTGTCACATGATGTTTTTAAGGGTCCTTGTATAATTGTATAATGACTAAATCAGACCAGATAACAGAATAGACTTATCTATGAATGGCACATTTCCCATTGTTACAAATGTATCATATATTGTTATTTAGTAATAAAGATTGTATACTTTCAGGGTACTCATATATAGTACAGGGAGGATGAAGCTTGCATGGGTATTCTTATGAATGACACATTTTCACAAAATATCACATATAGAAATAAGGATTCTATTATTGGGCAGTAATGTGCTAGGACAAGGAGGACAAAATGGGTTAGGACAAGAAGAAGACTGCAGTTTAAGCTATAGAAGCTTTGGGAAACCAAGAGAATCTGCAAAGAGGGATTGGCATTAGTGTGGGTATTGTACACAGTTTAATTTTTCTGTTTTTAATTACACAGCCTGTTGCAAGTGTGGGCTCAGCATCAAGACTCTTCCCAGCCACTGCAATGAGTCTGCACTTTTACATGCTCAACGTCACAGAGGAACCTCATTTGCTGCGTCCGTCTGTGTGACTGGCACAGCATCTGGCCATGGAGCTCAGTGACAATGAGCCTGTAGTTTTACCAGCTCTACTGAACAGCACAAAGACTGAAGTGTCCATGTGGACACTCTGACCTCAGTGCCGCCCCCCCAGTTCCTTAAATATTTTGCAACCAGGAAGAAACTGGTAAAGGAACTGGTAAAATATAGTGTTTTAAGTCTAGTGGTCCTCCAAAGAGTCTTTCCATAAACAAAAAAAAAAAAACTGCTGCATCAAACAGTGCATCCAGATAAACTTGTAAGGCAGAGACTTTGTGAGCCTCATTCACACAGAAAAAAAAGGCACATACAGCAGCAAGAGAGAGCATATTACTGCAACTGGACTGACACAAGGTTGTATACTACTGCAGCTGTTCAGTTTTTACAAAGCAATGATAGGCCAACAGGCCTTTCTGACAATCTTCACATCATACTTGCCAACTGTCACGATTTTCCCAGGACATTCCCGCTTTTGGGACCCTTGTCCCGATCAGAGGCCGTCCCGATTGTTTTTGGCATCGGATCTGTTTCTGGCTTCAAAAATATGGCCGCCGCAAGATCTTTCCGGTTTCCCCCCTAGCTCTCAGATCAACCCAGATCTGAACTCCGCTTCTCCAGCCCTCTGCACTGCATCTCCTCCCACTCTCCCTCGCAATGTTATTCGGGCATACAGAGCAGCAGACACAAGTGCAGAGGATGGCTGGCTGTGTGGATCCCTCCATTGTGTCCCTCCCTCGCGATGCTGACTCATCCCATCCTCCCCCCTCAAGTGGATGTGCTGCAGGAAGAGATTGGCTGCCCAAATCGTGAGTACCAGCTTCCCCCTCCCTGCTCGGTCCCTCTAACCCTGCCAGGCTGTCTGGGTTCCCCTCTGACACTGTCCTCTGCTCCTCTCCTGAACCTGTGCCTTCCATCTGCACTGCACCCCTCAGCCTATACTGAGCTACTCCACCTCACCCTGCACCCCTCACTATGCACCCTGCATCCACCCCACAGCACCCTGCACCCCTCACTATGCACCCTGCACCCACCCCACAGCACCCTGCACCCCTCACTATGCACCCTGCACTCACCCCACAGCACCCTGCAACCCTCACTATGCACCCTGCACCCACCGCACAGCACCCTGCACCCCTCACTATGCACCCTGCACGCACCCCACAACACCCTGCACCCCTCACTATGCACCCTGCACCCACCCCACAGCACCCTGCACCCCTCACTCTGCACCCTGCACCCACCACACAGCACCCTGCACCCCTCACTATGCACCCTGCACCCACCCCACAGCACCCTGCACCCCTCACTCTGCACCCTGCACCCACCACACAGCACCCTGCACCCCTCACTATGCACCCTGCACCCCCCTCACAGCACCCTGCACCCCTAACTATGCACCGTTTACTGCCCCCCGTCTGCGCCTCCTGTTTTTATGATGTTGTACCGAGACCATGAAATTGTTTTCCTGCACCACGCCTAAAATGAATGCCCCGCCCCCAAATTATAATAAGACTCCGCCTACAGGCAAAAAAGTGTCTCTGTTATTTTCTTTTTACAATGTTGGCAACTATGTCACATGTGTCCACACATCGAGCAGCTACCTGTGATTAAGTTCAGATGTCCAACCCTGGCTGCACACAGATACATTCAGAAGCAAACATCTGTCTCTAGCCATAGGTAACCATTGGATATACAGATACAGTACATGCAAACAGTGACTTCTGTCAGTGTGTCATGCTTTGTAGAGGCTGAGCAGCCTCAGCTCTTTGCATCCACCTGTAAGTCCATCTGCAGCAATACAATGGGCTTGGGGTTTACTAAAGGCAAACAGACTGTACACCCTGCAAGAGCAGTTTCTCCAGAGCTTAGTAAATGAGATAAAGCTTCACTTCACATGCAAGGAAAATAAAACGAACATCATACTTGCACATGATTGGATGATGGAAATCAGCAGAGCTTCTGCTTATTTACTAAGCTCTGACTACTCTTGCAGAGAGCAACTGTACTTTAAACGTGCACAGTCTATTTGCCTTTAGTAAATCAACGCCACTGTCTCTTGCCATTGCCTGTGCTTGTTTGTCCATGTGAATGAGACCTCATAGGAACTTTATTCCAACCCTTAGTGTTCTGTCAAAAAAGCTTTTAAAAATAAATCTAATGCAGCAACCACATCAAAGGACTGGTAAGCTGTAATATATGGCATTGGTGCTTAGATACACTTTAAAACATTTGCAAGTGCTCTTTAACCCTAAGGCCAACATGCTGAAAAGTTTTTTTTGTAACTGGGATGATTCAGGAGTATCTTAAAAAAAACATGTTTCAGGTTAGCTGTGGAAGTTATGGCCCGGATTCACGTACCTGGGCGCATCTTTATTCTGGCGTAGCGTAAACAAGATACGCTACGCCAGAATAAAGATGCGCCCAGGTACGTGAATCCGGGCCATAACTTCCACAGCTAACCTAAAGCATTTTTTTTTAAGATACTGCAACATTGAGAGGCAAGCCTGGTATTCACGAAGAAAATACCCGCAACTTTGCGGCGGAGTAGCGTATACAGTAGTTGTCGGCGTAAGCCGACGTAACTCAAATTAGTTGGAAGTGGGCGTGATTTATTATAAAGAAGCGTGACCCCATGTAAATGAAGGGCCGAACGAACAGCGAATGCGCCGTCCTATGGATGCTTCCCAGTACGCATGCGCAGAATCACGTCAGGACAAACGACTAAGATACGTCGAATCACTGAACGTAACCTACGCACAGCCCTATTCACGTAGTACTACGTAAATGACGTACAAAATGACGGCTGTTCCCTCGTCCATACCTTTGCATGACTTACCCCTGCTTTATGGGGGGTAAGTTTACGCCGGACGTACGACTTACGTAAACTGCGTATATTAATGCGCCGGGCGCAAGTACAGGCGTGAATCGGCGTATCTTACTAATTTGCATATTTAACATGGGTACGCCAAATGCGTCCAGCGTAACTATGCGCCCACGATACGCCGGCGTAGGCAAGTTATGTCGGGCGGCTAAAGCCTTGATTTACGACGTATCTAGCTTCGCGAATCGGCGTAACTATACGACAGCGCACATTTGTACTTACGACGGCGTATCTCTATAATACGCCGGCGTAAAACTTTCTTGAATCCGGGCCCACGTCTTTTGAGCCCAAGGCTGATTATTACCTTTTAGACACATCCATCTCTTCATAGGGGTTGTGGTTGCACATGATTGGACTATGGAAGTCAGCAGAGCTCCCCCTCATTTACTAAGCTCTAGAGCAGGGATCCTCAAACTACGGCCCTCCAGCTGTTGCGAAACTACAAGTCCCATGAGGCATCGTAAAACTCTGACATTCAAAGACATGACTAGGGCATGATGGGAATTGTAGTTCCTGAACAGCTGGAGGGCCGTAGTTTGAGGACCCATGCTCTAGAGCAGGGGTGTCAAACAGGCGGCCCTCCAGATGTTGCAAAACTACAAGTCCCATGAGGCATTGCAAGGCTAACAGTTACAAGCATGACTCTCACAGGCAGAGGCATGATGGGACTTGTAGTTTCGGAACAGCTGGAGGGCCGCCAGTTTGACACCCCTGCTCTAGAGCAACTGCACTGGACATTCTATTTGCTATTAGGAAATCAACCCCATAAAGTAGTATGGAATGTCCCACCACCTTCCAGGCAGGGCCGAATTACTGCATAGCCGACATAAGGTGAAAAGGCTGCCAGGGTTGGGGAAACGTGTGTAACTTTGACAACTTTTTAGTGTTATACCAAGGCTAACCAGTTGACATGTGGTAGGAGGAAAGCAGTATGTAACAATTGGTTTAGGATGGTAGGGATTATTATGGGCACTCACTTAACACACTGTTCTTTAGACATGTGCATTCATTTTCGTTAGAATGCATTTTCGTCCGAAAATCTGGTATTTTCGTTATCATTTTAACGAACAAAAACGAAAGCGCAAGAAGCGAAAACCGAAAGATCCGACATAAAAAATGCTTTATTTTCGTTTTCGTTCAGATCCGACGTGTTTCGATGCTTTGTCGAATTTTCGTTGTTCAATTCCTACCTATTCACTGTATTCAGAACGACGTTTTCGATGCTTTGTCGAATTGAACGACGAAAATTCGACAAAGCATCGAAAATCGTCGTTTTCAGATGAAAACTTTCCCGACGAAAACGACATAAATCGAAACTATTTCGGGAGTAACTAAATAAATTTATTTTCCAAACGAAAACAAAAAAACGAAACTAAATATTCCAGTCTGCACATGTCTACTGTTCTTTCAAGACATCTACCCATTGATGGCCAATAATAAAACCACAATCTTAAGCAAGCATATTTTAGCATAGTTGATGAAGTTATATATATTTTGTAGACAAGGTTGATTTTAAATGGTTTATTAACCTTTTGACACAGCTTTGCCATATATTGTATAATCTGATAACAGAATTATATGTATCAATCTGATCTAAACTAAGGGGAGTTAGAAGATGGGATCATTTGCTGCCAGACACAGCAATAAATTTCCATTGGGAATTTTATTTGAGCTTTGTATGCAGCTGGGGGATAATCCTGTAGAGAGGCTCAGAAAGTTGTTTTTCTTTTTAGCGAACGCCACATTGCATGCTTAGGCTTGTAACTTTTAGCAACCGTACATGCAGAACATAACCTGAGTACATTCAGCGTCCAGCTGAATATGCCTCAAATGTCTGTAATACTAAAACATTAAGTGCTGTGCAGTGTTCTAGAAGGTAAATTCTGATTTCTTTTTAAGTTCTGAACTGTCAGGGGAATCCAGGGTTTGCATGAAATCAATCTGTGTTTCCAGGAACAAGCAAATCTGCAAATACTACTTTTTTTTTATATATATAAGGTTATTAACCACTTAACCCCCGGACCATATTGCTGCCCAATGACCAGAGCACTTTTTGTGATTTGGCACTGCGTTGCTTTAAGTGACAATTGCGCGGTCGTGCGACGTGGCTCCCAAACAAAATTGGCGTCCTTTTTTTTCCCACAAATAGAGATTTCTTTTGGTAAGTGAACCAACAATGCACTAGCTTAATGTCATGGTCTTACCTCCTTTGCAGCCTTCTCTTCACTGACCTGTGCTGGTGGCCATCTTGCTTCCTGTGCTTCTTGTAACTTCCCACATCCTGCGGCTCCTCCTTCCCACTGGGAGGAGCTGGATGCTCAGCTCATATATACCACGGCTGCTGCAGCATTCCCTTGCTTGGTCCTTGTCTTACAGCCTCCTGTGATCGTGCTGCTGTTTGGGTCACCGACCCGGCTCCTACGGACGTTCCTTCTGGTTCCTGATCCCCGGCTTCGTCTCACCACCCTTTGGCTATTGACTCCGGCTTGGCTGACTTCCATCCCTGGCTATCGACCCTGGCTCCGGCGGAGCACTCTTCTGGCTGTTGATCATCTGTTTGGACTTAACCTTGCTGTTTGGTTTTTTAATAAAGACCTTCTTCATTCATTTATATCTGTGTACGTCTGATTCATGCTTCCTGACATTAGGACCAAGCCCTGAATTCTGACGGTACAGGGCCGCCTTCTATACTCATGCTGGTTGCCAGTAGGGATGAGCCGAACACCCCCGGGTTTCGGTTCGCACCAGAACGTTCGAACAGACCGCGGGTTTGCGCGAACATTTCGAACCCCATTAAAGTCTATGGGACCCGAACGTTCGAATTCAAAAACGGTCATTTTAAAGACCAAAATTCAATTAAATGTTGGAAAACGTCGTTCAGAACCCGGGTCTTGCCCCAGGGAACATGTATCAATGGAATATTTTTTTTTAAAACGGCCGTTTTTTGCGGAGCAGCCATTTTAATGATGCTTAAAGTGAAAAAAATAAAATAAATGCCTTTAAATATCACACCTGCTGGGTGTCTATAGTAGTGGCACTTGTTTAGAAATGTCCCTGCACAACATGAAAGGACCAAAAAAAAAAAGTAATTAATGCTATTATCTCTGCGGTTTTTATTTTTTGCGCTATAAACAAAAATACAGCGACTATTTTGAAAAAAATGCAATATTTTTAACTTTTTGCTATAATATGCCTCAAAAATATATAAAACAAACATTTTTTTTCCTCAGATTAGACCGATACGTATTCTCCTACATATTTTTCATTAAAAAAATCACAATGAGCGTCTATTGATTGGTTTGCGCAAAAGTTATAGCATTTTCAAAATAGGGATAGTTTTATGGCATTTTTATAAAAAACATTTTACCAGTATTGGCGGCGATCAGCGTTTTTTTTCAGTACTGCGACATTATGGCAGACATTTCGGATACTTTTGACACATTTTTGGGACCATTGCTATAAAAATGCATTGGATTACTATAAAAATGCCATTGGCAGCGAAGGGGTTAACACTAGGGGGCAGGGAAGGGGTTAAGTATGTTCCTGGGTGTGTTCTAACTGTATGGGGGGGTGGACTCACTAGGGGAAATCACTGATCTTCTGTTCATACATTGTATGAACAGAAGATCAGCATTTCTCCCCTGACAGGACCGGGAGCTGTGTGTTTACACACATAGCTCCCGGTCCTCGCTCTGTACCGAGCAATCGCGTGTGCCTGGCGGCGATCGTGCCCGCCGGGCACGCGCACGGGACTCAGGGGTGACCGGGGGCGCGTGCCGGCTGCCGGCGGCGCTCACGCGCCCATCAGTGGCCGCTAAAGAGCCGACGTAGAGCTACGGGCCCAGGAGAGCCGACCTGCAGTCGTAAAACAACGGCGCGCGGTCGGCAAGCAGTTAATATATGTTTTCGTTTATTTGTTATACTTCTAAACCTCTATATCAGGGGTCTCAAAGTACCGGCCCGCGGGCCATTTACGGCCCGCGGCCCAGTAATAAATGGCCCGCGGGCAGGGCGGGTGCCGCGGAAGTGTAGATCGAGGTGCATGAAGAGTAGTGCAGGAAGCGTCTGTCAGAGGTTCACTTCTCTCTCATGTCGAATGAATGAATGAACGAATGAATGACTTGTATAGCGCAACGCATGCGAACTGAATCGCCTCTGGGCGCTTTTTCCAGCCAGTGTCTGCTTGGCTGGTGCGGTCAATTTTTACCCCGTAGGATCTTAACACGCTAGGGACACACATTCATACACACATATATACATGTATACTGGGCCAATTTGGACGAGGTCCAATTTACCTACCCGCATGTCTTGGAGTGTGGGAGGAAACCGGAGTACCCGGAGGAAACCCACGCAGACACAGGGAGAACATGCAAACTCCAGGCAGATGGTGTCGTGGTCGGGATTCGAACCAGCGACCCTTTTGCTGCTAGGCTAAAGTGCTACTCACTGCACCACTCACGCTGCTACTCCCCGGCGGCCCCTCCTCTCTTGTCGTCCATCCCTATTTGCTTGTGACATCATCTGAGATGGACGAGAAGAGGGGGAGGGGGCGGCGGGGAGTAGCAGCCTGACATGAGAGACAAGTGAACCTCTGACAGACGCTTCCTGCACTACTCTTCATCTGAAGAAAACAACAAGTAAACGCTGACCTTTGCTCTCATGTACCCTGATGTGCCTTATGTACCCTGATGTGCCTCATGTACCCTGATGTGCCTTATGTACCCTGATGTGCTGGGCTCTGTACATCAGGGTACCCTGTGCCCTGTACCCTGATGTGCCCTGTACGATGTGCTGTGCCTGATGTGCCCTGGTGTGCTTTCATGTGCCCTGATTGTGCCCTGATATGCCCCATGTGCCCTGGTTGTGCTCTAATTGTGGCCCATGTACCCTGATGTGTGCCATGTACCCTGATTTGCTGGGCTTTGTACCCCAATGTGCTGTTTCATGTGCCCTGTACCCTGATGTGCCATGTGCCCTGTCCAGATGTGCCATGTCCTGTACCCTGATGTGCCATGTCCTCATATGTCCTGTCCTGATGTGCCGTGCCCTGTACCCTGATGTGGCCTGTTGTGCTGTACCCCTATGTGCTGTGCTCTGATGTGCCCTGTACCCTGTTGTGCTCTGATGTGCTGGGCTCTGTACCCTGATGCGCTGTGCCCTGTAGTGCGCTGTGCCCTGTACCCTGATGTGCTGTACCCTGATGTGCTGTACCCTGATGTGCTGTGCCCTGTACCCTGATGTGCTGTGCCCTGATGTGCTGTGCCATGTGCCCTTATTTTCTGGGCTCTGTGCCTTGATGTGCTGTACCCTGATGTGCTGTGCCCTGTGCCCTGATGTTCTGTGCCCTGATGTGCTGGGCTCTGATCCTTGATGTGCTGTGCCATGAGGGTGAGTGGTCAGTGTGTAGTGTAGTGGTCTGTCGGCAGGGTAGTGGTCTGTCAGCAGTGTGCAGTGTAGTGGTCTGTCCACAGTGTAGTGGTCTGTCGGCAGTGTGCAGTGTAGTGGTCAGTGTGCAGTGTAGTGGTCAGTGTGCAGTGTAGTGGCCAGTGTGCAGTGTGTAGTGCAGTGGTCAGGGTTAATAATGCGTTTGCTGACACGAGTGCTGGGGGTTAATAATGTGTCCGCTGACACGAGTGCTGGGGGTTAATAATGTGTAATAATGTGTCCGCTGACACGAGTGCTGGGGGGTTAATAATGTGTCTGCTGACACCAGTGCTGGGGGTTAATAATGTGTCTGCTGACACCAGTGCTGGGGGTTAATAATGTGTCCGCTTATACCAGTGCTGGGGGTTAATAATGTGTCCGCTGACACCAGTGCTGGGGGTTAATAATGTGTCCGCTGACACCAGTGCTGGGGGTTAAAAATGTGTCCGCTTACACCAGTGCTGGGGGTTAATAATGCATCCGCTGACACAGAGCTGGGGGTTAATAATACGTTTGCTGACGCCAGTACTGTTTTTGAAGTTTGAAAGTTTGCATGCGGCCCCCCATGGGATATGAATTCTTGTCTTGCGGCCCTCAGGTAATTTGAGTTTGAGACCCCTGCTCTATATCATTTTTACATATCTGTTTCTGTCTGGTTCTTAAGAAATACATTGAAAATGCTTCCTAACTCTTTAAAAGGAACGTATAGTGGTTTTGTACAATGTATATAATTTGTATTTATGTATCATAGTTAGAAACAATAAGTATACATATTAAAAGTATACATTAAAAAAAAAGGTAAATATTAACTTGATTATGACTTTTTGGTTTTCTTACTTTTAGTGAGTAGGTAATGCTAGGGACAAATTTTATATGTTTTCCAGGCTTTTCTTAACTGCTTTGCTAAATATATATATATATATATATATATATATATATATATATATATATATATATATATATATATATATATATATATATATATATACAGTATATATATATATATATATATATATACATATATATATATATATATATCAGGTTGAAATTTACATACACAACTTAATATATCAGAAGACTCCATCTCTACCCTTTCTCCCTTGCTGTGTTCAGGCTTTAATCTATATCATTTTAATCAGTGAAAGATTCTTAACGTAAATAGCTTTCTCTGTGATCTTCTCACCAGCATTAGAGAGCCCTCACAGAATTGTAATACATTGATTGAGTTATAACCTCCACCAAGCTTTGAGTACAGCACCCTACCTCTCCAGGGTCATTTGTCTGTATTGTCTATTTTTTCAGGGCTTAAAGGAAACAAATTAAATTTATATTTTAAAAAGAGCGAGATTAAAAAGAAAAGGAAAACAAAAAGCAACATTTTGTTGTTAGCTTTTTATAAACAGGTCCCTTATTGCTTATAGTAAAATATTGTCTCCAACAGTCATACATCCATATAGTTGTAAAATTAAAACTTAAATGTCTCAAGTTTTCCAGTCCAGCATTTCAGAACTAAGTGAAACTGTGGAAGTTATTTACGAAAGGCAAATCTACTTTGCACTACAAGTGCAAACTACTCATGTTCAACTCGAACATGAAGCTCACCCTTACTAACTGATAACAATTACACCAAAGATAACTTCCCTTTTTTTTCCAGTGATTGCTCTCCCTGGATGTTACTGACCGATGTATACATCACGCCTCAGTAGTCCGATCCACAACAAGTAGACTCTACCCCTTCTAAACTGTAAGTTTTTTGTTCACCTTTGGAGACCCCTGTGTTTTGACTGAAGAGTTAGCAGTCTCAAAGGTAAAAGACATTATCTTAGGGGTAACCACATGCTCTCTGTTAAACCGCACAAGACTGAACTGGGAGTTCAACTGATTCATATAGATGAATATACATCCTTAGGAGCAGTATTCTTTCCCCAAATACCTTCCTCCACCCTTCCCTGACACCTTCCCCCTCTTCCTAACCAGTTCCCTTCCCCCTATTTCCTTCCTCGATTCCCCTAACAGAAAACCATATCTCGTAAGAGGAACTCAAATTGGCTATCAAGCAGCTTTAAAATGGTAAAAGTCCCGGCCCTGATGGGTTTACGGCTACCTATTTCAAAACATTCACGGACACCTTAGCGCAACACCTCATTAAGACTTTTAACTGCTTAACATCAGCAGCTCTCCCCTTCCATAGACTACTAGAAGCCCACATCACAGTAATCCAGAGGGAGGAAAAAGATCCTACATCAGTTAGTAACTACAGGCCGATTTCTTTATTGAACATCTACATAAAGCTTTATGCCAAAATTCTAGCCACTCGTATTTTACCTCTTCTATCCTCCCTGATAGGGAGAGACCAAGTTGGCTTCATCTTTGGTAGAGAAGCCAGGGATAACATGATCAAAGCCCTGAATATACTGTACACCATTGGATTATGACCCACAAACATGAAGGATTTTTCCCTTTCGCTGGATGCAGAGAAGGCGTTCAACAGGCTAGCTTGGGATTGCCTGGGGGCAGTCCTGAGACATTTGGGTCTCCAGGATCAGATTTTCAATGCCATTATGTCCCTCTCTACTACTTCAACCGCCAGGGTTTGGGTGAATGTCCACTGGTCGAACGCCTACTCCATAAGTAATGGGACAAGACAGGTATACGCACTTTCCCCAATGCTTTTCATCCTGACCCTTGAATCCTTCCTCCAATGTCTCAGATCCAATGACAATGTCAAAGACTTTCTCATCACCGATCGCACCTATAAGTTAGCTGATGACTTATTACTATTCCTGAATGAACCACACATTTGGATTCCAAATCTCCTGAAGGAATTCAAACTCTTTCATAGTATTTCTAATTTCAAGATCAATTTGGCAAAATCCCATGCCCTTAATATCTCCCTCCCTCAAGAATTGGTAACACAATGTAAAAACAATTTCCCCTTACAATGGAAGCATGACCAGATTAAATATACCTAAAAACCTTTCAGACATGTTCTCAAAAAATTACCAACCCATCCTTAAAACCATTACGAACGACCTAAATAAGTGGAAGGGCAGCAATTTTAAAAATGAACATACTCCCCCACATTTTATATATAATGCAAACCATCCCTATTAATCTCCCCGACCTTATTTCAGTCATACAAACGACTGTTTACCAGATTCCAATGGAGACAAAAAAAAACTAGAATAGCTTACGAATAGTGATGAGCGGAATACGCCATATTCGATTTCGCGATATTTCGCGAATATTTCGAAGAATATTCGCGAATATTTCGAAGAATATTCGCGAATATTCGCGAATATTCGTTAATATCGAATATTCGTGATATTTTATAAAAAAAAAAAAAATTGCGAAATTTCGCCAATGTGAAATTTCGCCAATGCGAAATTTCGCTAATGCGAAATTTCGCAATTTTTTTGGGGATAAAATATCACGAATATTCGATATTTATGAATATTCGCTATATTTTATAAAAAAAAAAATTGCGAAATTTCACTAGTGCGAATGCGAAATTGATTGCGAAATTGATTGCGAAATTTGAAAAAATACGAATATTCGAAATAGCGAATATTCGAATATGCAATATTCGTAGCGAATATTCGCAATGCGAATATTCGTGAGCAACACTACTTACGAACAACTGACAAACTTGGGTCTCCCAGACCTTAAGAAATACTACTGGGCTTTCAACCTCTCTAGAATTGTAGATCGGTCACTACATGGCCACAACAAAGATTGGGTCATTCTTGAGCACACATTTTTCCCCTTACCACCGTGATCGCTGCCTTGAATCTCAACCCATCACACTCTACGGAACCTAAGAAACCACCCTCTCATTGACCCGACACTCCGTTGTTTTAAAGAAACCTGCCAAAAGCTGCATATCTTCTCTAAGTCTGGACCCCTTACATTTGTAAAACGCAATCCAGCATTTCCACCCGGTATGTCCACACACTTTTTAGCGGATATCTGACAACATACAGAGGTTCTAGCCCACCACTTTTTTCGAAGGGTTTACTGATGGAATGTTCCTCCCTACCAGTTATCACTGACAACACAACCCTTCCTCTCTGGACATATTTCCATATCTTTCCTAAAAGAAGCTAATCGAGACTCCGCAGTATCTGTCCGCTCATCCCTTTTTAACAGCTATGCTCTTACTCATCACCACAACAGCATGTAATCTCCAACGCATATAATATACTCTCTTCAGATAACTCGATGAAAACCAACAAAGCATGTCTAAGCTGGAAAGGAACTTACAAACACAGATGAAAGAGGCACATAAATAAATAAAACCCTGCCCTTTCTAATAAATACTGGAGATGTATTGGGGGAAAAAAACACTCAAGCACACATTTGGTGGTCCTGCCCCCTAATCCAGCCATTCTGGACCCAAATCCGAGAACTCACATCACACAATTCTACATACGCCTTAGAACACACCCCAACACAGTTTCTCCTCCACCACTCGAATCTGCCGACACACCAATACCGTAAAACACTAATACTACCCTTAATAAATGCTGCCAAAATGTGTATCCCTCCTCTTTGGGGAACAACCCATGTTCTGACCGTTCCTGAATGACTCAAATGAGTAGAAAAAGTTCTGGAAATGGAGGAACCAATCTCCATAACCAAAGACTGTGCATCTAAATTTTCACATACATGGACCAGTTGAATCCACTTCCGCACCACAACTAGATACAAATTATTGATAAGCCAAAGTCCTCCAGATTATACACACCAAGACAATTGTAACCCTTAATGACTCTTTTCCTGCATTTTAAAAACAAACCCTGGCAACACATGAGACAATAGACCTCCCTCCCCTAAACAAGGGAAGATTGAGGGAGGACGCTTCTCGAGTTATCTAAACAAACACCCAAAATTCCTCAGATCATGTTTCTATATACACCTTACACCAATCCTTTGGGAAGGGTGGTGGAGACTGTGAGGCAAGTCAACACACTCCCCCCTAACCAGACCCATGCTCCCTCACACTTCCCCCCTTTTTTTTCTTTCCCTTTCCTCTTTTTGTCCCACCACCTCCCCTCTCCCCTTTATCCCCTTTTTCTACCTCTCTTCTTGGGTTTACACCCTAAATCGCTCCCTATACTCTATAGGGCCCTATTTCACCAAACATCGATATTTAATAAACTTTGGTTTTGGGTAATAGGAGGAAACTAATACTCAAAGTTGGTTACCATCCCACGAACTAGCAAATCTCCACGAATCATGCCCAAGCCTATACTAGCACCAGACAGAAAAACTGTTACTGTGATATGCAATGTAATATACTTTGTCGACCTAAGCTGGAACTTCTTTTTCTGCTACTAATATTGCCTGCTAGTTCTGAACAACATTGCTATAAAACCTTTTGTTATGAACAACATTGCCTCAGGCACCTTATTTAAATGCATTGTAAACCTTTATTTTTTTCTTCATCAATAAATTCACCAACCTAAGGGTTAATTCACTTGCAAAATGAAAAGCTGATTTGCCTTTATTAAATCAATCAGAAATATGACAGTATGTAAATAAGTAAAAATTGATATGGATAACAGGTACTTTGAAAAAAAATAATCACATTCAATGACAATTATAATTGTTCCAGCTGGAGTATGGAGTACAGCAAGCAAGGAAATGAAAAGTTGACAACATATTTCATTTTGTTAGCACTTTGCCATTTTGTTCAGTCTACCTGCAATATTACGTCAAAAGCTAACTTGCTTTTTATACTTATTTACAAAAAAGTGTATGTTTGACCCACATGAGTTCATTTCTAAGCTATGTATTGCCCTGATATTGCTGAATAAAATATGAAATTAAGACTAACAAAGCATATTTTTGTATGAATGTATATGTTTCCCTAATGGCAGCTAGGTTCAGCTGAATCTTCACAGTGCAATGTGAAGGCAAGTGTCCTATTTTATATCGGCAACATAGTAAGTTTTAATTTTCACCTGTTTGATAGAATGCCAAAGCCCTATAGAAAGCATATTGTACATGAGATAGGTTGGGATGGTAAGTCTTCACTTTTTTTATAATTATGAAGCTATTGGGTTATTTTATATGGATGGTGTTAAAGTCTTGCTACAGCATTTTTTTAAGACAGCAAAGGGAAATATAGGGACACATATTTTTATTATTTTTTGTACAGAGGTAAGGGTTACAAAATATTTGGTGGTTATTTATTGTTTTTATGGCACTTTGTCATCCAGAATTTGACAGTTTACGTGTGTACAAGGATGTGACTTAACAAAAACAAGTTTAATTTTTAAAATAATGCAGTAGTCTGGTGTCAAAAACGTCATCATTCTTGTGGGCATTTTGGTTTTTGGAAGTATAACTGTCCAATCCACTTATACATTAAAGCCAGAGAAATTCAACATTCTGTTTTATTGTGGATATTTGAGCCTGCAAAGCTGACAAAACAGCCAAGACAAAAAAAATTTTTTGCCGGGTTTGGTGATGTTTGGGGGCTTGGTGATGATGAGGGTTCTGGGTCAGGAACTCTCGCCATCCTGTCTCTGTTGCCTTTTAACACTCTGTTTTTAGAGTTAGGCCCTTTTCCTTATGTCTTTCTCATTAGTTTTTGTCAATTCTAAGGCCGCGTACACACGAGGGGATATGTCCGCTGAAAACGGTCCGATGGACCGTTTCAGCAGACATCTCCGCTCGTGTGTATGGGCTAGCGGACAGATTTCTCCACCCGACAGATTTCAAAGCATGCTTTGAAATCTATCCGGTGGGAATCTGTCCGCCCGACATGTCTGCTGGTTAGTACACTTACCAGCAGACATGTCGGCTCCCACCACCGCCGCGCCGCTGCCGAATGGATTCGGCGCATGCGCGGAAGTGTTTTACTTCCTGGTGCGGTGACGTGGCGGTGACGCGGCGGCGTCAACGTCACCGCCGCGTCACCACTACGTCACCGCGCCGTCCGGCGGCGGGGAATTTGATCCGATGGTGTGTACACGCCATCGGATCAAACTCCCGATCGGACATATCCGATGGAAATGGTCCGCGGACCGTTTTCATCGGATATATCCGATCATGTGTACGCCGCCTTAGACCAATCTTACTTCTAAAATCAATTTGTTTTTTGATGTTGATATCTGGGACAATGGAGACGCGCTGCCTTCTGGGACACACAGGACGGTGTGCCCATTCACAAAAAAACATGTGACTTGTAGGAAACAGGCAGTGAAGCCGCAAGGCTTCACTGCCTGTCTCCCTTAGTGAGGATGGCGGCACCGGCACCCAGTCCAAAGGATGGATCGGCCTCAGGCGGCCGACATAGCGGGCAACCTGGACAGGTAAGTGTGCTTATTAAAAGTCAGCAGCTACAGTGTTTGTAGCTGCTGACTTTTATTTCTTATTTATTTTTTATCGCCGGACCTCCGCTTTAACCCAAACACAAATATTGAGAGAGCATACAAACTCCATGCACTTGGGGTTTTACTTACTAAAGGAGTAAAACGTGTTTGTTCACTTTGCAAATACATTTTTACTTAGCTTAAAGTAATGGTAAAGTCTTGTTTTATTTCTTTAAAAACAACAAACATATTATTCTTACCTGCTCTGTTGCAGTGGATTTGCACGGGTCAGCCCAAATCCTCCACTTCTCGGGTCACTGGCTGTAGCTCCTGGCCCCTCCCTCCTGTTGAGTGCCCCCACAGCAAGCAGCTCGTTATGATGGCAACTGAGCCTAGCTAGCCGTAGCTCCATGTGTCCATTCAGTCATGGAACTATTGCAAAACATTTAAGATTGGACATTATAGGCACAACAGTAACCAATATTTTAAATTCATTATCTTTATTTAAACATGATTACAAAGAAACAATAATTGCTTAAAATCACACTAATGATTAATGTCTGTAGAGTAAATTAAACACCACTAATTATTCATCAATAATAGCATTTAATAGGGATAAATAGCGTCCATCCTGAACCCTTAGGTATGATTCCACGAAGCTTGATGTATTCTGGCGTAATGTAGCTTAGCTCAAAGCTATATTACGCCACTATCAGAATACATCAAGCTTTTCTAATTATTATACTTTAGCACTTTTATGGGTTGTCTCTCTTTTGACCCTTTCAACAGTTGACCTAGAAATTAACCAAGATAAAATAAAGAACACTTAAAAAAATGTAACCTGACCTTTATTCTACATCTTGGGTCAAATCACTTGTACACATTAATAATATGTAGCTTAGCTCAAAGTTACATTACGCCACTTTTAGAATACATCAAGCTTCGTGGAATCATAAATGGACTGTATTTATCCTTATTGAATGCTATTATTGATGTATAATTAGTAGTGATTAATTTACTCTACAGATGTTAATCATTAGCGTGAGTTTAAGCAATTGTGGTTTCTTTTTAATCATGTTTTAATAAAGATAATGAAGTTTAAATATTGGTTATCGTTGTGCCTATAATGTACAATCTTCAATGTTTTGCAATAGTTCCTTAGTTATTCGGGACATGGCACATTTCTACCTTGGTATCCACAGCACCATCATGTGGTGAAACTAAATAACTCAATTTCATTCAGACATGGAGCTGTGATTCAACCCTTCCCCCTCTCTCTCTCCTGATTGGCTAACTGACTTTGAATGACAGCAGCAGGAGCCAATGACACCACTGCTGTGTCTCAGTCAATCAGGAGGGAAAGTCCCGGATGGCCGAGACACTCGTGGACATCGCTGGACAGAGATGGGGCTCAGGTAATTATCAGAGGGGCTGCACTTTACAAGCCTCATATAAACTTGTAGTGCATACTTATGAACATGTTATGTATGCAAATCCTAGGAACTTAGGATCTGGTTTTAAAAATTTTCCCTGTGGCTTTTTTTAGCCGTAGACTCGTTTAAATTATACGCCACACACATGATGGCTGGGATTCACGTACCGGGGCGTATCTTTGTGCGAACGTGGCATATCTTATTTACGCTACGCCACCGCAACTTAGAGAGGCAAGTGCTGTATTCACAAAGTACTTGCTTCCTAAGTTACGGCGGCGTAGCGTAAATGTGCCGGCGTAAGGCCGCGTAATTCAAAATAGCTAGGCAGTGGGCGTGTTTTATTAAAATAAACCGTGACCCCATGCAAATTATGTGCCGAACGAACGGTGCATGCGCCGCCCGTGGACGTATCCCAGTGCGCATGTTTAGATGCACGTCGGATAGAATGCCTAAGGCCCCATACACACGATCGGACATATCCGATGAAAACGGTCTGCGGACCATTTCCATCGGATATGTCCGATCGGGAGTTTGATCCGATGGCGTGTACACACCACCGGATCAAATTCCCCGCCGCCGGACGGCGCGGTGACGCGGCGGTGACGTTGACGCCGCCGCGTCACCGCCACGTCACCGCACCAGGAAGTAAAACACTTCCGCGCATGCGCCGAATCCATTCGGTGGCGGCGCGGCGGCGGTGGGGGACAACATGTCTGCTGGTAAGTGTACTAACCAGCAGACATGTCGGGCGGACAGATTCCACCGGATGGATTTCAAAGCATGCTTTGAAATCTGTCGGGTGGAGAAATCTGTCCGCTAGCCCATACACACGAGCGGAGATGTCTGCTGAAACGGTCCATCGGACCGTTTTCAGCGGACATATCCCCTCGTGTGTACGCGGCCTTAGTGACGTCAGCGCGCAATGTTTGCGATGTGTGAACGTAACCTACGCCCAGCCCTATTCACTTACTACGTAAACGGCGTAAATGATGTAAAATTCGACAGTGTCGTTCCCTGGCCCATACCTTTGCATTAGCTGCGCCTGCTATAGCAGGGGTAACTTTACGTTCGTGAATCGGCGTATCTCGCTCATTTGCATATTTAACATGGGAACGCCGAATGTGTCCAGTGTAACTATGCGCCCACGATACGCCGGCGTAGGCAAGTTACGTCAGACGGCTAAAGCCATGTTTTTCAGGTTATCTCGCTTTGTGAATCGGCGCAAAGATGCGACGGCGCACATTTAAAATTACGGCGGCGTATCTGGAGATACGCCGATGTAACTATTTTGTGAATCCCGGCCGATATCTCTTGTTTATTGTTTGAAACCACTGCAATTTTCATTGTCACCACAAAATGTCCCCCTAACTATACTATGACATAGCACACTCTGATTGGACATCGATTTCTTTAAAAAGCAGACTAAAATCTGTGTCATTTGTTCTAAAGAAGTGCACGGTTAGTGCACGAAATTCATTAATGCAGGGGTCGCTAGACCAGCCCCCCAATGCACTTTTCTTTCTGGCCAAGGTGTGTAACATCTCTGTACGTTTACCACCATCTGGAATAGTATGCTATGTTAGGACTTTTGAGACCTTAGCTTACCACCATAGCTAAAGAACTTTTCAAACAGCTGATTAAACAAATCACCATATTCAGCAGAAATACTACTGATTGCTCTGCACAGCTAAAACTGCAAACTGCTTTTTTCATCCGCAAACTTCATCAAGGGAGGATTAAAAAACACAAGTGACCTTTTCTTTAATATATGTCTGAATATCTATTTTATTGCAATGTTAGCTATTATTGTTGTATTAGTCTACATATAAAATTTCAATAAAAATATTGAAAACAAAACAAACAAAAAAAACACAGTGAATGTCCATGGAGACAACGGAGATCCCGGTGTGGTTGGTAGAAGGGTAAGGACCTTTGGACTGCAAATTGTACTTACCGCTCCTCTCTTCTCTCACTTTACCTCCATAAGTGCAGTGATTAGACGGGAAACAGGGGTGATTTATATGGGCTCCAAACAAGGTGAATCCACTATACATCCCCTTGTTATTCATTCACTATAATAGCCACGATATTATAGCAGTATATCGGATTCATGGATGTTTTTATTTTTTTTCATTGACTTTACAACCCCTGATCAAACATTATACAATTTTGTCATTACATTTTCTTTATCTTTACCTTCAACTATGTAACAAGTGCCTGGCTGCATACAAATTTAAAGTGTTTAGGTTTGACCACGATATATGGTTTTGGTAAATAAAAAGGATATGTAAATGTAAAGAATATTCTACAAAAAAATGATATAATTTGCCAGCCTTAGTGAATGCGGTGAAAATTCACTTTGCAAAGAATACCCAATCAGGTGCAAGGTTAATTAAAATAACAGTATTTTGCTTGCACAGGATTAGTCAGTGGAAGTCAGCAGCGCTTCACCGCATTCACTAAGCTAAGGGAAAATTCCTTGCAAAGTAAAAATGCCCATTGCTTATTGAACACTTGCTTTGCCTTTTAGTAAATCAACTTCATAATGTTCCCGGTGGGATTTAGTCTAGGTTCCAGAGGTACAAAACAAGGATGATATGGACTTAGCCACTAAAAGATACAGAGTAGCAGTTTAGAGTGGTAGGAGATAGGGAGACGTGTGTATAGTCCAACCCATTTCTGCAATGATAGGCAAACACTTCTCTTATGACAAAATACTTAGATAGAATAAAACTGTAGGGAACCCCATTGTTTTCCAAAAGAACTGTTTGTTTATACTGAAAAGATATACAATAATCTTCAGAAAATAAGCATTTAGCAGCAGCGGCACACCATACTGATGGAAACACGATTCACCTTTAATATTGATAACCCATCGTATTAGCATTTTTTTAAATATACTACAAAAAGAAGTGCAATTGCACATTGTTTAGTAAAGTAAAACATCTGGTTGGCTATTGGCATCAATTAGGGACACAGCTAAGGTATCCAAGGTTGGCTTGCGGAACTGTGCTGAGATTGTGAATGGTAATGCAAACTTTGCTGAAATCAATTTATGAAACAAATCCTGGCCATTTTCTTGTCATTTTCAAAGCTAATAAGCAAGGACTTGTCAAACAAAGGGCATGGGTGCTGACCATTACCCTGATGGATGTGTACCAATGCAAAAAAATAAATAAACACACACACACACACACACATATATATATATATATATATATATATATATATATATATATATATATATATATATATATATATATGAAACCATATGGCAGGGAGCAGCTTGTTAAAAGATGTTTTAGGTGAAATTTTTTCCTGTGTAGAAGATGCTTGGGTAGTGTCATAAACTTGCCAGTGAAGTGGTGCACAAGTTCAATGTATACAATGTCCTACCTACAGCAAAAGTTACATTTAATAGGAAATAATAATACTATTTAAATTGCTGTTATAAAGTATGATATGGATAAACAATTCAACATGTAAACAAAATGAAAAGAAGTAATAAAAAAAGTAAAAAAGAAAAAGAAAAATACATAAAAATGGCATGTAAAATAACAGGATTTTTTTTCTTTAAATCAAGTAAATTGTATTGGTGCCTTAACAGATAACTAAATATACCTAAAAAATAAATAAATAAATAAAATCCTTATACAAAGGAAACCCATTGTTTTATTGTATAGAATAACAGTGATGAGGATATGACTGCTACATTAAAAAAATGCATTAGCATAATACAAAGGATGCTCTGTAGAAAACTATAGATCGATGAAATGTTAATGTACAGTATAAGCTTGTGGGTAATATCAGTATATGTCCTAAGACTAGTTTGATTCTAGCGCTCAATGGATCTAATGAATTTAAAAAGCAGAAAAGCAGCTATTATAAAATGGTAAAAGTAAATAAATAAATGTGTCAGAAAACACTAACAGCGCTAAATGAATCTCAATGATTCAACTGAACCTAATGTTCACACTCTGCTGGAATGTGATGCAGAGATACAAAAGGGATTAACCCCTATATTTCACCCAAACACCAAACAAAATTAATATTGATCATATAACAGTCCTTAAGCAGTCCTAAACAATGTTTAACATCATAGAGTCTTTTTTCAAAAGATGATTTCTTGATGCAGGGTAGTTATGCTGGTCAATCTTGATATATCAGAAACAATCCTTTACATGTCTGCCCCCCTCTTGGTTATCTACTCACCAGATTGTAATGGTGTATGGTGCCTTACAATCTCCTCTCAAACGTGAATCATCAGCCTCTTTTCACCTGGCTCCAGTTCAGCTAAGCGTCCAAAGCACACCTCACAGATGATGTTGGATCAGCAGGATGAGTGCATGATATAACATGGACAATCATGGAAAGGAACAGAGGAGCAGGACATAGTGTAAAACTGTATTTAATTATAATAAAATCCCCCGCAACACCAAAATGCTTACGAGGTAAAAGGTTTTAAAATTGCACATCTGTTGTAAAAGCAGCAGCTCACTCATAAGGATGCACTTCTCAACACAGCTCCAGCTGGTGAGTCCCGGGTACTGTTTTCTACTGTGTGAACTACTCATCGTGTAGCCCCGCCCTGACTAGTTTCGCGATTGGCTCGCATCTTCAGAGGGCGTGGCTACACAAAGCGACCTTATTACTATTGGCTAGGCATGTGCATTTTGTTTCGTTCCGAATCGAAATTCGGACGAATTTTCCATTATTCGGACATTCGGATGCATACGAATTCCCGAATTGCTATATTAGCGAAATATTTCGACCGTTTTCGGAATTCGTTCGTTTTCGACCGAATTTCGAAAAAAAAATGGTCGAAATCGAAAATATTTCAACCAGATTAGAAGTCTCTTTTCGAATAGAATTTTTTTCGAATTAAATTCGAAAATAATTTTTTTTTTTTCGAATTCCGAATCGAATACCCGCGGACTAAATTCGATCGGAATTAGAAAAAAAAAAAAAAATTCGGATTTAATTCGAAAAAAATTCTATTCGAAAAGAGACTATTTGTTTTCTAATCTGGTTGAAATATTTTCGATTTCGAACATTTTTTTTCGAAATTCGGTCGAAAACGAACGAATTCGAAAAACGGGCGAAATATTTTCGATTTCGACCGGATTTTTCGAAATTCGGTCGAAAACGAACGAATTCCGAAAACGAATTCAACACATGTAACGAACCTAACTTAACGAAATGTATTAAATGACGAATTGAAACGAAACGAAACAAAACAAATTTTTCACTTTTGCACATGCCTACTATTGGCCAACTTTTCCTAAGGGGGAATGAGATTAACACTCCCTGCTGCACCTCTAAGTATAGGCAGAGAGCTGAACCAATCAGACGTCTCGAAGCATAACAGAGGAGGGGCCACACTGAACGAGTGGGGGAGTGGTTAACACACCCCCTCTAACAGCTTGCTATAGTAAAATGGGCGGAGCCAAATGGACTTATCCGCCTATATAAACGAGAGGTCGCTTCGTGTAGCGATGCCCTCTGAAGACGCGAGCCAATCGCGAAACTAGTCAGGGCGGGGCTACACGACGAGTCGTTCACACAGTAGGAAACAGTACCCGGAGCTGGAGCTGTGCTGAGAAGTGCATCCTTATGAGTGAGCTGCTGCTTTTACAACTGATGTGCAATTTTAAAACCTTTTACCTTGTAAGCATTTTGGTGTTGCGGGGGATTTTATTATAATGAAATACAGTTTTACACTATGTCCTGCTCCTCTGTTCCTTTCCATGATTGTCCATGTTATATCATGCACTCATCCTGCTGATCCAACATCATCTGTGAGGTGTGCTTTGGACGCTGAGTTGAACTGGAGCCAGGTGAAAAGAGGCTGATGATTCACGTTTGAGATTGTAAGGCACCATACACCATTACAATCTGGTGAGTAGATAACCAAGAGGGGGCAGACACGTAAAGGATTGTTTCTGATATATCAAGATTGACCAGCATAACTACCCTGCATCAAGAAATCATCTTTTGAAAAAAGACTCTATGATGTTAAACATTGTTTAGGACTGCTTAACCACTTAAGGACCGGACCAATATGCTGCTAAATGGCCCAAGGGGTTTTTACAATTCGGCACTGCGTCGCTTTAACAGACAATTGCGCAGTCGTGCAAAGTGGCTCCCAAACAAAATTTGCGTCCTTTTCTTCCCATAAATAGAGCTTTTTTTTGGTGGTATTTGATCGCCTCTGCGATTTTTTTTTTTGCTCCATATACAAAAATAGAGCGACATTTTTGAAAAAAAAAATATATTTTTTACTTTTTGTTATAAGAAAAATCAAATAAACTAAATTTTAGTCAAACATTTAGGCCAAATTTATTTAGCCACATGTCTTTAGTAAAAAAAAATCGCAATTAAAAAAAAAATAGCTACCTAGCAGGAACAGCGACACTGGCAATAGGGAGTGAAAGGGTTAACTAGGGAGGTGATAAAGTGGTTAAAACTTTATTAGGGGGGGTACGGGGGCTAGCCTGGACCTAACACTAACTGCCTGTCACACTGACACTAAATGCAATGATCAGTACATATATGATCACTGCATTCAGTGACACTGTGACAGGGGGCTGCGGGGTGATCGCAAGGGGTTAATGTGCCTGTGTGTCCTGGTGTCAGTGTAGTGTTGTGCAGACTTACAGTGTGATGTGATCTCTCCTCAGCGCCGGTTGAAAAAACCGCCGAGAGCAGAGATCACATCACTTCCCTCTTCCTGCGTTTACACAGGAGGAGGAAGTGACAATGCAGGGAGCGCGCGCATTGGCTGGGAGCGATCCGGAGGGGGCGGATAAAAACGAACAGCCGCCCCCTCAGCACGGATCGCCCCTACAGCAAACCGGACCGCCGTATGTACCGGGGGGGGGTCCCGATCGGACACCCGACCCACGTCAAGGCAGCCACGTACAGGTAAGTTGATGTGCCTGTCCGTGCCATTCTGCTGACGTAAATGTACATGTGGCGGTCCTTAAGTGGTTGAGGACTGTTATATGATCAATATTAATTTTGTTTGGTGTTTGGGTGAAATATAGGGGTTAATCCCTTTTGGATCTCTGCATCACATTCCAGCAGAGTGTGAACATCGTTGGGATTCATTTAGCGCTGTTAGTGTTTTCTGACACATTTATTTATTTACAGTATAAGCTTAATGCTTGGTAGTGAGTCAGGCCTTTATGTATGGGGTTCAAATTAGTTTTCTATTAAACAATAAAATTAACATAGGCAGTGCAGGCAAAAACGCCTTGGATTTTATTGCTTTTTGATCAAAAATGTTTAGCCATGAAATCTAGATGAAATTATCCTCTACTGAATTACTGCTTTTACATTATTATGTAGACATATTTGTATCACAGGCAGTGGTGTATTTAGGTTGTGTGCTGCCCTAGGCCTGACTAAACTTGTGCACCCCCCAATTTAAATATGACCCACCCCCTTAATGTCAAGGCCACACTCCTTTCTGTTTAAGACCCACCCTAACATTTTCGATTGGGGACACTACAGTAGTTCTCAATGCCTGGGTGGGGGAAATGGATTCCCTTAATTTGCATAGATTTCATATCACTTCCTGTTTAGCTATGGGGCAGAGATTGAAGGGAAATCTCCTCAATTGGTCAGGGATGGTAAAAAAAAAAAAATTACAGGGGCTATAACCCTCCCTTACTCTATCCAAAATGGAAAAAAAGTGTTGCCTATAGTTCTACTTCAAGCACAAATTTCTGATAATTTTATGGAGAGGACTAAGAAGATATAACCATGCCAATGGTACAGCAGAAAACATATAGCACAGTGAGGAAGGTTTGTGGTCCAGGATGAAAGGACAGTCAAAATTAGAAACAGCTTGCATTACACCAACAGATGTGCTGCAGTTTCACCTTCTCTGCGGTTTTCAGTGATGATGTATCCATAGTTTAGGTTGAAATCGGTGCTTCTAGCAAAACACAAAAGTTACATTCCAGAAAATGTGTAATTTTGTAAAGTCATTCTTCTGATACAGTCTTCTTTGAGTAGTAGATGAACTATTTGCATAAACTCAGCTGCAACACAAATGCCTTTAGGGACTTGGGGTCCATCTATAATAGACTGGAACCCCTCCATATCTATCTATCTATCTATCTATCTATCTATCTATCTATCTATCTATCTATCTATCTATCTATCTATCTATCTATCTATCTATCTATCTATCACATTGAATTTTTTGTAGTTGAGCATTAGTTGAACAGTGACCAATAATTGTTTTTACAAAGCAGCCCCTTAGTGAATATGTTCACCACTGGCTCTCCTTCCTGGTTGAACATTACTGCTCACTGGACAGAGAAGATGATTAGGTAGGAGCTTTGGATTTGAGGCAAACTAAAATTTGGTTTGAATTTTGCCAGTTTGAAGTTTGGGTTACAGGCAAATTAAATGGGGTTAGAGTTTTTCCACAATTTGAGTTGATGGTGGTGGAGTGAAGTCATTTGCAGCTTTATTACGGTATTTTTATGTTGAATGATAACCTTTTGAAGAATACTCCATTTTTTATTACTGTTTTATTATTTTGGCACTTGTTAATTATTTTCGCACTGGTTTTAGGAGTTGGATTACTGTTTATATTATGTTTAAGAATGTGTTTAGCTCATGTGTTTGAGTACATAGGCTTCAACATTGAGTAGTATTTTTCAGCGTTGTTCCATTTATTTTTACACGTTTTAGCAAAGTTCATGTTTTGGGCACTGCAACTATTGAGGAATTTGCGGATGGGGTGAGCATTCAAATATTTTTGTGAATTGAGTAAAGCTATTAAGTTGTGAATGCCAAGAGCAAAATAACCTTAAGATGCTAGACTGAGGCCTCGTACACACGACTGAGAAACTCGTCGGAAAAGACACATCGTTTTCCTCGACGAGTTCCTTGTTAGGCTTGTCAAGAAACTTGACAAGCTGTCTTTGCATACACACTGTCAAGACTAAATCTCCTCGTTCTCAAACACGGTGACTTCAGCACATACAAAGGCAGGGGAAGTTTGGTTCCACTGGCACAAGCCTTGGGGCTGCTTTTGCTAATCTCATGTTACTGCTTGTTAGGTAAAAGATTGGTAAGAGACATTTGCACTTTTCAGTCTGTTACAGCGTGACAAATGTTCTATTTCTATTACAAACGCTACTTTTACCGAAGGTGCGCGGGTTTCTAAGCATACACACCAACGTGTTTCTCGTGGAAAACCAGCCCGACGAGGAACACGACGACTCCCGTCGAGGAAAAAGAGAACTTGCTCTCCTTTTTCCTCATCGAGTTCCTCGGCAGTTTACTTGATGAAAAGCATACACACGACCGCTTTCCTCGGCAAAAAAGCTCTCCCACCAAGTTTCTTGATGGATTCTGTTGAAGAAACCGGTTGTGTGTATGTGGCCTCAGACTTAGATTTTATTACAGTGTCTCATAGCTTTCATTAGCTTGAGTTTGGCCATTTCAAAAGCACAAATTGAGGGGTCTATTCTACTAGATGGGTGCCACCTGACTTAATAAATTCAAATGAGAAAAAGCATCAAGAACCAGAGGATCACATCAAATGTCCATATAGTGTTATTCTTGATTTAGAAATGATAGCTATCACTTTGGAGGGGGAGGGGGTAAAAGTATCTCCTTTCAACAGGGCTTGGGTTTCTATGCTACAATTCCTATATGAACTATAGTACACCCTCCTAAAAGGGGATCCCCAGCTGCAGAGGAATGCTGCCATTCAAAAAAACACAAACACATGACAACATAAGGCAACAGATACTACACCTGCCCAGTTGACAGTAGGGTAGAAAGAAATTATTTGACTGGTCACTATGGACAAAAAAAAGTAATTTCTTTTACTGAATTTGTTTTAGGTGTTTACAGTGGCAGCATGCCCCCTCTATTGTGAGTTAAGAGAACGTGACTTTACATTTGCACCTAAGGTAACAAATACATCATGAGAGCCTTGAAAGGGATATAAATTCAGTTCTGTTGTTTCAACTAGTTGGGTGATACAAGTCTCAGGGGCTTTTTTTGTTCATAAACAAAATGATAAATCTTAGCCGTATACCAGATAGCAGTAAAGCTTGTCTTGCACAATATTCAGCTTCTCTAATAGTCATTGGTACGGTTGTGCTTTAGATACATTTTTCATTCAACAGATTTGGCTCCAAGAAGAAGTAATATTGTATGTCACAATGTTTAAGAACAAAATATTATTTTTACACAGAACAGCATATGGTATATGGTTATTGGGCTACAGAGTAGTAGATGAATACATCTTAAAAACATCTTATAATAGGGTGTGCAGATTGCCAGCTACTTTAAAAGCACACATATAAATCATTAGAGGATTCAATTAATCTCCATATGATATGACTGCCTTGGCTGGAAGTGGCAGCAGGGTTGTGTAAATAAAATACTGCCTGCATTAAAATGATTAAAACTGAGGACAGACTGTCCTTGATTACAAAGTAGTTGCTTGCACACTATAACAATAGTAACTATTTTATACCTATCTAGGTATATAAACGGCAAAAAAAACATTACAACCTGTCATATACCTTTGAACGTTGGTATTAGGTTATGAAATGAATCTTATAAATGTGAAGGATTCATTGTTTCCTACTTTAGTTTATGTAAAAGCCTGAAGGCAGAGTGCATGAGACGCTATATATAAGGACTGATCTTAAATTTCACAAGCCAAAAGCAGCAAAATCGGTAGACAGGTGAAACTACTCTCACCAACCTTCAAATTTTGGGAAGATACTAAGCACCTCTTAGTATATAAGTGGGGCAAGCTTCACATATAAGTGGGGCACCATATAACACAAGCGCTCCATGCATGAACAGTGCAGGTCTGGGTCATTTTTAAATTTTCTGCTGATGAAGCACCTGTAAAAAATGTGTCACGTATCTAATCAAATCTTTTGCTTTTTAGGGTACTGATAAAATAAACCACGGTGGTCCTTGGTGCAAATCCTGCTAGTTAAAAAAAAAAAAATGTACGCATGGAGCTTGGGTGTTTTTTTCTTGTTTGTTGCAATTCTCCACCCAATCCCACAATAAATAAATATTGTATGACTGGCAGGGACATTCGGTTGTACGATTCTTTTTTTTTCTTTTAAGTGTATTTTGTGCGTGTACTCGAGAGAGAGGAGCCGGACTGCAGGAGTTGGGAGTAGACAGACCTCCCCCAGAGGCAATCTGCCATCTTTCTCCATGCCCCCAGGTGGCAATGGCGGGTGTGAGGTGGTCCTCCCACACAGCCCACCCTACCTGCTCTGCTTTGAAGCCCAACGGGGCAGAGGGACTCCCCTATGAGGGAGTGAGAGGATCTAGCTTGCTCAGCCAGCCCCGTTAGTCATTCGCCTCTCTTTTTTTTTAGAGATCACGTTTCCAAAGTGCGTGCATGTTAACCCAATTTCGAGTGCGTGTAAGTGTGGTGGTTTTGTGGGAGGGGGTGGGCATACTAAGCGCAGGCTTACCTCGCATAGCACACCCAGCCGGGCTGAGACTACCAAACTCAATTCACATGCAGCCGAGACCGGGATCCAAACCCTTAGCTGCAGAGGTGAACGGCTTGCCAGCGCAGTGCCAATCGCGTTGAGCCACCGCAGCTCCGGTTGTACAATTCTTAATAGGCGAGAATCATGCAAATCCTTCTATAGTACAGTATTCTGTAAAATATTCTGCAAAGTTCAGAATAAGTAGTCACTATATCAGTGAATGAAACAAACATCATATACACATATCAAGTGTGTTGTCCATATTTATTTAACCACTTGCTTACTGGGCACTTTTCCCTCTTCCTGCCCAGGCCAATTTTCAGCTTTCAGCTCTGTCACATTTTAAATGACAATTGGACGGTCATGCAACACTGTACTCAATGTTTATTATTTTTTCACACACAGCCGATAAAAGGCACATCCTTGTTTACCTGTGACCAGCTGTTATTGGACACATGGGTAAAGAGCCGCATCATCAGCTTTTTACTGAGATTGGGGTTGTGCCGTATCCTAGGAAGACAGCGATGTCGCAATCACCACGCTGCACACCCCTGTGGGCACAAGAGCAGTGGTTCTGGGGCGCCATAATATGACATTGTCCAAGAACGAGAGTGCATCCTGCATTTTACTATAGGGCAGGGGGGAAGTGATTAGTTGTGGATTTGAGTACCTGAAGATCTCTTAGCAGCATGGAGGGAAAAACAGTGAAACTGACAGGGCTGCTGACAGTCTCATACTCCTAATGCTGATAGTTTTTTTTAGCCCACCTGGCTCGGCCTCCTTGAAAGAACTGTCCCATGGATCTATCCCCCAGGCTCCCACAGCTCAGAGAGATTGGATTTTCCTGAGTGATTCTTATCAAGTCCTCCTTTAGTTTCGCCTCTGCCCACAAAGTATATACAGATATGTTGTTTGGGAACCCAGCTGCTCTATTACAATGTTGTTGCTTTGGACCACACTTCCCAGGGTTAACAGTGTTCTGTACAGAAGTTTATGGGTTTACTTGGCTTAGTTCTCCCCCCTAATGACCAAAGAAAGGATAGTGCAGTATGGCATCACAGAAAAAAAACATCCTGTGCCACATAATACTGTAGTCCAGAGCCTGGTTACACAAAAATAAATACAAATCAGTTCGTATCTTTTACATAAGCAGCCTTTTACACATGTCAGGAGATGTGAATTCTATTTACAGAGCCCAGGTGCTAAAAAAATGCCTGTAAAATGGCCATATAACAAGCTTTTTTTGACTGCTCTGTAATAAAGGGTCAGAGCATTCTGGTAAGCAGGAGCCATTTAGTGTTTGGTAGACATGTGCACAGAAAAAAAAATTGTTTTTTTTTTGTTCTGTTTCGTATCGTTCCGTTTTTTCTTTTTCGTTCGTTTTTCGTAAGACGCCCGTTTTCCTGTTTGTTCCCGTTCGTTTTTCGTATGACGCAATTTTTTCGTATTCCGATCGTTTCGTATTTTCGTTACTGTTTTATTTTCGAAAATGCGGGATGGTTCGTTATTCTGTTTAATTCATGTTCGTTACTTGTTAGACAATAATTTTCGTGAATTTTCGTCAATGATTTGCAATCTAGAGTCTTTTTCTATCAATAAGAGCTGGTAAATCCAGAATGTTTCTAGACGTGATATCCCCCGTAGGTAAGAGTCAACTCTCCAATGAGGGACAAATTTATCTATAATGTGAAATTTGGTACCTAATGAGTTCTTATTCTTATTGTGGTGGTGAAGATAATGCCTAGGCACACTGTGATTAATGCTGCCTATTTTAATAATGTGTATTTTCACCCTCACCGAAAAAGAGCGTAAGCGAGGGTATAAGCACATGCCATCCACCAAGAATCAAAAAAGGGGAGGGAGAAACCAAAGGGTTTCAGAAAGAATTAGTCAGAGAAGAATACGGATTAAGACTGCAGTTTATTGATTAGTTATTCACATAAAAAAACACATTTAATTACACAGAGGTGCCAGTGTCTCCACAGCACTAATAAAATTAGACGTTCGTCTAAAGACAGGTGGCCACCACAGCCATGCACTCAGCTTGCATACATACACCTAAAGGGACCAGCCAGAGAACTGGAGCAAGATGATGGATATCGAGGGACTAGATTGGTGATGGTATAGCCACAGACAGAGCTGTGATACTAGATAAGATTCCAATCAAATTCTATCACCAGTTCATAGAGATATATTCCACATAGGGTGGAGGTAGGTTAACCTACAGTTCAGTAGTGACTGCATTGGATGAGTCATTAATGCCTATACTTCCGAGAATGATTTTGTCATCCACCAAGAATGTTCCTAATTAAGCCTTTAATTATGGTCTAATCAGTTTGTTAGTTTATATATATATATATATATATATATATATATATATATATATATATATATAGCGCAGTGTGAGTGAGCAGGCTTACACCCCAAGTCCCATAAGACGAAACACTTTGGGTTATTGCCTGCTCTACACACTGCGCCTGTTTTACAAGCTTTTTGTGATCGCAGTTTATTGTACACATCCTGAACGATGTCTTTTATGATCACCATTTTTCCATTGCTGGAGGAAATCTTTAAGGAGACTGCACAAACTAGGAGATTGTGGTTGAACAACTGTTTTCCGGTATTGCTGGTCTGCTGCATCACTGTAAGGCCGCGTACAGACGAGGAGACATGTCCGCTGAAACATGTCCGACGGACCGTTTCCAGCGGACGTGTCTCCTCGGATTTTGGTCCGATGGCATGTACACACCATCGAACCAAAATCCCCTCGGACTGAGGACGCGGTGACGTGGCGGTGACGTTGACGCCGCCACGTCACCACTCCAGGAAGTAAAATACTTCCACGCATTCGTCGAATCCATTCGACGCATGCGGGAGATTTATGTCCGCTGTTTAGGCGTACTAACCAGCGAACATGTCCGACGGACAGGTTTCCAGCAGACAAATTTCAAAGCATGCTTGGAAATTTGTCCGCTCGAAAAACCTGTCCGCTAGGTCGTACACACGATCGAATATGTCCGCTGAAACTGGTCGGCGGACCAGTTTCAGCAGACATGTTCGATCGTGTGTACACGGCCTAAGTGTGCGCTTATACCCTTCTAAGCACAGGAGATTGTAGCATGAGATACGGGTTTCCATCAATGCCTCCGTGACCCACCACCGCTGCCGTGTGTGTTCACATCTTATGGTATAAGTACATACCCCTCCCCTGGGTGGTTGAAGCACAGTCCTGGGTGTCTTGGAAACACTGGAATATTACCATCTATGTTTTTGGAGATCTATCAACATCTGATACCCACACCACCATGATTTCCATCATTGATGGACTTTACACTGTGTTATAATGTGTTAAAGTTATTTTGATTATTCACTGATATAAAATGTACACTTGGTATTTTGTTATATATGTGCTGCTTTTTTTTTCTATTTTGATCTTTAGGTGTCACCTGATAACATGGTGCCACTTGATCTATGTCATTATTGATTGCACTGGATTTATTGTTAGTGCACACTTTATTTGTATTTTTCAAACATTTTTAAACACAGTGACATCAGTGTTTTGTTTCTAGCACTTTGCGCATTCTAGCACAATTGTTATTGTGTATGTCCACCCACCTAGGTTCATAACTGGGGAAAATATGTATTTGTAGCGCTGCACTTTTTCTATCACATATTTACATACAATTAGTCCTACTGTTGGTGCAATCATTAGAAGTGCAGTCATTTTTTATAAAACCACTTACACTATTTGTCACCAATAGCTAGGGTGAGGGCCTCTTTGATATCGTAGTAGTGGAATCGGGTGAAAATGCCCCTAGGTCTTGTTCCCACAGGCGGTTTAGGGTCCAAAGATCTTTCGACACCAATCAATATCTACTACGTTGGGAGCAAGGGTGTTAAAAAGACCAAGGAGATAAGGGTGCAGATTAGGATCACCAACAGACGCTGGTATTCCTCATAAGCACGGATTATGATGCCACTCTGAGTTCTAAAGGTCTTCCTTCTGTAGTTGCAACTGAGAAACAGTACACTTTAAGGCAGGGTTCTTCTCTTCCAAAGCCTGAACATATTGTAAAAAAACATCAAACTTTGTCACCAAGGCACCTGTACACTCACCAATCTGAGCAATCTCTCCACAAAGTTTGGGTGAGAGCTTCCCCACTTTCAGGGCTATATTGTGTGTTAACAGGTGTAAAAAAAACAGCAGCTTTTCATCATGCCATTTCATGACAGGCAGAGATGCAGCCTCAGTAGCATGCAAGGGAGTCCCTGTGCCCAGGAGAGGATCCGTGGGTGAAAACTGGTCTGACTGGGTAATTGAGGCTGGGGATTGTGACCTAGATAGAAAGTGGTCCATGCCTGCCTGGGTCTGTGGCTCTAGCAGCAGAGGAAAGGTGATTACCAATTTTGCCCATGGGGTGCCCAGAAGAGGTAGGAAGGTTAGACACCCCCATTGCTGTATATGCGATGAGAAGTGGAGCGGGGTCGAAGAGAGCTGATGCGGACCAAAGTTTTGGAACTAAGCATCTGTCATAGCCAAGAGCTGTGCATGTGCCCCCTCCCCAGACACTTTTAATGAGTATTACCCATAAAAGTTCATGCCACCTCATCAACTTGTAATAAAGTTAGAGGAGGATAGAGAAAAGGAAGAAAGAGGTTATAATTTAAGGGAAATTTGCAAAACCCCTAGCAAGATCTGAAACTTACTAAAGTGTAGAAGACTACAGCAGTATACAAGAGGAAACTAGCCCTACTGTCACTTCATCAAGGTTTTATATAAACTCTTAAAAATGTTATTCATTAAAAATAATTTTTAACTTGATGGGTCAATGTCTTTTGTCAGCTTCAGTAATATTTAACATAAGATCACAGATTTAAAATTTTGCATTGCTTTTTATAAAGTTTAAACCACAGAGAACTATTTAGTTTGCACATATTGTCAAAGAAAATCTGTGTTAGCTGATTTGTGTCCTACTGGGAAATAGTTAACTTCATATACAACTAGCTGCTATGGTGTCAATAGAAGAAAATCAATTGAAATAATTGCTGAAAAAAAATTGGATCTAAATCTTATTATTAGTTTATTTGAAATATCTTTCTGAAGTTCTTCGTAAACAATGTACTGTATTTGTCTGGGGTTAAAAACTATGGGCCAGATTCATGTACATCTGTGTATTATTGGACTGGCGTAGCGCACCGCCTTTACGCAATGTAGCGGCGCAATCACCCTATTCTCGTCGGTTTTGCGCAGAAATTTGCGCCTGCGCAACGTTATTTCAGAGGCGCAAGGCGGAGTAATACAAATTGGGAAGGACGTGGGCGTGTTACATTGAAATGAGCCGTGACCCCATGCAAATGAAGGGCCGGCCGGCTCGCGCATGCGCGCTTGAAGCAGACCATGGTCAGCACCTCTGTGCGCATGCTCACAACTCGGGAATGGCACAATCAGTGAAATTGGAAGTGGATTAGGGCAACGTAATGAACTACGCAGACAGCATAAATAGTATACATCCCTTTGTATCCATCCCTATACAGCAAGGTGCTTTTGTTCTGTTGTTTATTAGCGTTTGTTTGTGACGTGTCTTTGAGATATTTGGTGACTGTTTTGCAGAGTGATTTTTGTCTTTTCTGTGTTTTCTTTGTTGTGTTTTTTTCAAATTTTTTTTTTTGCTGCCCATTTTTTTTTTTGTGTTGTAAATGTTTTTGGAATGTGGGGTGATATTCCTGCCAGAAAAGGTGTCACCCTCAGTTTTAGTGGAGAAGGGTTCCCCAGGACCAGGGAGAAGTGATCCCCAGGTCCGTGTGAATGGTGTATGAATGTACAGTGACATAATTGTAGCCGTGGCGTGGCGTTGCTGCTTACAAGTCCTGCATGGTGGGCTTGTGCCAATCCAATGTGATGAGGATGTGATGTGTCTGTGCTAGGGACCACAGTGGTGTGCATGCATGCATTCTCATTGTGCCACGATTTATGTGTGTGTTTAACGTGCAAAGATGCCTAATGTGAGCTGACTCCTGGCTGCTCTTCCCTCAGAAGACGGGGTAGCCTTGGTTAGGGGGGTTCCGTATAGGAGTCATGAGATGGGGTCCCAGTGCATTTGCAGAGTCATCCTGAAGGGATAAGACAGGAGGATGTTAGTAGTGCATGTGCCCTTTGTGATTTCAGCATCATGGGGGGGACAGTCATGCCTGCCACCCATGTCACTCACCAACCATCCAGCTGTCCCCATACATGTTCTGTTCGAAATCTGTGGGGATGGGGCTAGGATTGTATATGTAGCTGTCATGGGTGTCATGGGTGGTGTCATGTCTTGGGCTCCTGCAGGGTTGTGGTTAATTCCAGGATGGCATGAGGGGTGAATCTAAAGATGCGAGACACCTCAGAATCACTCATGCCAAAGATGTCTATGCGTGTGTGATATATCAAGTGAAGAGTGAGGGGCTTGTATCAGATTAGATTATTATATCCATCAAGGTTTTAAAGGGCTGTTGAAAGATAGTGAGACCGTGTTTGTAATTTGTATGTATGTTATGTATTGATGTATATATGTATGTATATTTTTTGTAAAAATGTTTTTTAAAGCAAAGAAAATGTTTTGGTAAAAAAAAAAAATCCTCTCCCGTGCCCTCCTCCGTGCCCTCCCACGTGCCCTGCTCCGTGCCCTCCTCCTTCTTTGCTCATCTAAAGTCAGTAGTATAGCTATGAGCATGGATGCCACTGGCATGTTGGCATACAGTTTGTTGGGCAGCAAGTGTGACTGCTCAGCTCCTCACTAACAGTGTTGCTTTCTCTGACATGTAGACGAATTGTCTAATTTTATACCACCTTTTCTATGGTCTAATTTTGGACAGGCCGTGCAGCTGTTGCGCTGCACCAACGTTCTTTTGTGGATCCCCGTAACTCCCTCATTAGCATATTTGAATAGCAAATCAATGGTGTGTCTAGCGCAGTTTTGCGCGGACGGATGCGCCTGTCTATCGAAATTACGCTGGTCAAACAAAAGTAGATTTCTTGCGTATCTCGTTTTGGGGATGCGGAGTATCGAAACGCATGCGCACATTTAGACTTACACCACGCATCTCCTGTTACGCCGGCGTAATCGCTCTGTGAATCTGGCCCTATATCTCAAGTGAAAAAATATGTATCTAAAAGAGAATACTATATTCTGCCTAATTATCATTTTAAATTGTAACATGCTACAACCACACTAAGCGTGACTCTGTCCAACCTGTAAAGTTAAAAGTAACCAGGTACATGCTTAATCAAATGTAAACTCAGATAAACCCAACACCTGAGTGGTACTCTTGTCCCTTGTAAGAAGCTGTGTATGCAGATTTGGTATTGTCAGAATTAATAGTGTAGCATAGTTTAACTCCATGCTCATCAGGATCTTGTTTTTACAGCCACTGTATCCCAAGATTCATTCAATACAATAGTCACATACACTGTTCCTTAACCTCCATGCTCTGAGGAAAGGGGAAAGGCATGGCTCCCAAAATACATTGGTTTTATCTGATTTTACATAAACTTCTATTAGACTTTTTTTTATCACGGTGTGGCACACAAGAATCTCTTATTCCAGCTGCATTTTGGTGACTGTGGTATTGACCTTTTTGGGAAGGATGTGGTATGTTTTTATGTATGATGAGCACTTCCGTCCTATATCTGGGCCTGTGTGGTCTCTCTCTGTAGATCTAAGTACTATCAATTCACTATCATAGATGAATAAAAAAAAAGGAGAGGAATCGGTTACCTAAACAAAACTCCATATAGAAAGAACTAATTTGTTAGAATGCACCTTTAAAAAACTGCTTTTTGTTACAGTATGTGTCAGGGGCTATAAAAACATATTTCATAAATCACTTTATTTTGTTTGTGATTTATCTACAAACACTTCATACTGCTTATGAGTTGTTCCCCTGAAGACCATCAATATGTTTGAGCTTGTGTTTTCCTAAGGCTTTTATAATGCATGAACATAAATTCATAACAACATGGACTAAAAAAAGAAATCCGGCAAAATACATTTTGGCTTTTTGCTCCTGGCTGGTGTTTTCAAGAAGGTAACCCTTGGAGCACTCCCTCGTTCTACAGAGACACCATATGGTATGCCTAGTGTGCCAGGTTGTTATAGTTTAAGAGTGTGTGGGAAACTTTGTTAAAAGTATTTAAAAAAAGCTAAATTTGTAAATCTAAACTCTCAGATTTGCACTTGTCATCAAGCTGATTGTATATATGATCTTGGGCCCAATACTTTTTCACTCATCTTTAATAAACACACTATGAACACAATGAACTTATATCAAATCTCCTTCCACTCCTGCTAACATTTTTTTTTATTTCACACTGACTGAGATTCATTGCACAATACAATGTACAGTAAGATCTGGATACTCCAGTATGCATATGCAGGAGTTACATCATCAATGGCCAACGGATGGATAAAAAAACAAGGATCTCAGAACCAAAAGAAGACCAGGAGAACATGGCAGTGGCTTCCATGGAGCAATATGTGGAAGAGTGGAACACATGCTGTTGGAGGATGGCTGGCACACTAGTTTGCCATGATATAATCTGGGCTTACAGTTACAACAAGACCTATAGAGGCACCCTGTGAATACAGGTCTGTTTTAAATATCTTTGAGTAAATCTTTGATAATGTACTGCATAGCAAAATTAAATCTGTTTTCTTAAAGGGGTTGTAAAGGTTTGTTTTTTATTTTCTAAATAGGTTCCTTTAAGCTAGTGCATTGTTGGTTCAGTTACCTTTTCCTTTGATTTCCCTTCTATATGTTTTTTCTTCTTGTTTTCTTTGTCTGAATTTCTCCCTTCCTGTTCCTCCTCAGTAAGCTGTTCTGGCTGACTAACCCCGAGTCAGAACAGCTCAGATGATGGGGACAAGCTTACTGAGGAGAAACAGGAAGTGAGAAATTCAGTCGAAGAAAAAAAATTTAGAAGGGAAATCGAAGGAAAAGGTAAATGAACCAACAATGCACTAGCTTAAAGGAACCTATTTAGAAAAACAAAAAAATAACATTTAAAACCCCTTTAAGTTTTGTATTTATAATTGTATATATTTTAACATTTAGATTTTATAATTCTCTTGCTCGTTTAAGTACCATGTAAGGACATCTGGTCCTTTTTAATTTGAAAGCCCAAAAAGTTCATGGTTTTTAGCTGTTTTTACGGACTTGTTTTTTTTTTCTTTTAACTGATGCAGATGTGTCCCTACCTGGTGAATAAGCATGCTTTAAAGACCAGTTAAAATCTATAGCCCAAACATTTTTTTAGTCTATTTTAGATATAGTAGGGAATGGTTAAATGCATTCAGTTTGTTTAGTGCTGTCTGTGCACTATTGCACACATTCCACTACACTTCACCGTCTGTTCCAGAGATGCAACAGTAAGTTAAAGAAAATATCCACTGGAAATGTATCACTACCTCTTGTTATGGGGACAACTGAAATATTTTGGATTTACTCTTGCTCTTTCTCAGGGACAATGGTCATCAGTACAAATAGAGAGGCAGTACAAATAAAGGAATTGGCCCATCCCTAACTACGTCATTTACGACGAAACGTACGTAGGAGTGGCCTAACTTGCGTGGGACATCATCACGTCTACGGAGAGACACACACACACAGAGACCAGCTGACAGGATTCAAATGGATGAAACGCCCCTTTCTGTTTGTGCTATGCCATTTTAACTCAGCTTAATTGTAAGTGCAACCAAACCTTTATTAAACCCCCTTTTCTACAGTAATTCACCATGGAGTCTTTCTGTTTATCTTTTCATTATTTATGAGCCTTAATATCCCATATGCTGGGCACTGTTTCTGAGGATCTGCCCCTTCATTCACCTACCAGAGATAATCTGATTGGGAAGACTAATAATTATCCCTGTGCCTTACTGACCGTTGTACTGTTTTCACATTCAAATTTTTTTTTTTTATTATCATTGATCACTTTAGCGCTGTACCTTGTTTCTATTTGTATGTATATACAAATAAAGGAGTAATTATAAACATTATGCAGTTTGTGACCCTTTCCCACCCTATCCAAAACGAAAAATTAAATGTTTTGCTTAGAGATGCACTTTAACCACTTAAGACCCGGACCAATATGCAGGTAAAGGACCTGGCCCCTTTTTGCGATTCAGCACTGCGACGCTTTAACTGACAATTGCGCAGTCGTACGATGTAGCTCCCAAACAAAATTGGCGTCCTTTTTTCCCCACAAATAGAGATTTCTTTTGGTGGAATTTGATCACCTCTGCGTTTTTCATTTTTTGCACTATAAACAAAATAGAGCGACAATTTTGAAAAAAATTCTATATTTTAACTTTTTGCTATTGTAAATATCCCCCAACAATATATAAAAAAACATTTGTTTCCTCAGTTTAGACCAATACGTATTATTCTACCTATTTTTGGTAAAAAAAATCGCAATACGTGTTCATCGATTGGTTTGTGCAAAATGTATAGCGTTTACAAAATAGGGGATAGTTTTATTGCATTTTTGTTAATAATTTATTTTTACTACTCATGTCAGCGATCAGCGATTTTTTTTGTGACTGCGACTTTATGGCGGACACATCGTACAATTTTGACATATTTTTGGGACCATTTTCATTTTCACAGCAAAAAGTGCTATAAAAATGCATTGTTTACTGTGAAAATAACAATTGCAGTTTGGGAGTTAACCACTAGGGGGCGCTGAAGGGGTTAAGTGTGACCTCATATGTGTTTCTAACTGTAGGGGGACAGAGCTGTATGTGTGACGTAATTGATCGCCTTTCCCTATATCAGGGAACAGACGATCAATGACAGTGCCACTGTGAAGAATGGGGAAGGGGACCTCTCCCAGTTCTTCAGCTCCTGTGCCTGATAGCGAGACTCCAGCAGTGATCGGGTCCGCAGGTCCCGCGGCCGCGGTCATGGAGCTTCGGACCAGGCCACGAGCGTACGCCGGCAGCAAGGGCCCGCGACCCACAGCCGGGCACTTAAAGAGGACGTACAGGTACGTGCCATTCTGCCAACGTATATCGGCGTTAGGCGGTCCTTTAGTGGTTAAGCACCACTGCTCTGTGAAAAACACAGTCCCTGTAATTCATAAACACTGGCACAGACAGATTTTGCAAATGTGTCTCCCGTGCATTCTAAAAGTGGTGAAGAATGCATAAAATTAATGTACCTGCCTAGAACTTGTACATGAATTTGGCTCATGCTGCACCAACTTTAAGATGTATACAAGACACTGTCAGAGACAGTTTCTTCTCTCTGTTCACCAAAAGAGAGTTGGTCTTCTTAATAAGCTCCACTTTTACATTTTGCACATTCAATGTGACACAATGTTAAAGTGTCACATTCAATGTAAAAGTGGCACATTTTGGAACTGTCTGAATGTGGATCATGCTTCGCTGTCAGAATCAATAGTGTAGAACATGCTTAATGGTGCAATACATTAACAAGCGGGATCATTGCCAGAAAAGTGGTGCAGCAGCTTTATTGAATATCCCCCGATGTGCACACACATATTTAATTAGGACACAAATCAATATACAGTGGGTAAAATAAGTATTGAACATGTCAACATTTTTCTACGTAAATACATTTCCAATGGTGCTAGTGACATGACATTTTCACCATATATCTGTAACAATCCATGCAATCAATACATACAAAGAAACCAAAACAAATACGTTTAGAAATTAAGTTATGTGGAATAAAATGGAAAGTCACAGGGAAAAAGTTCTGAACACACTAACTGAAATATATTAAATACTTTGTACAAAATCCTTTGTTGGTAGTGACAGCTTCAAAATGCCCCCTGTATGGAGAAACTAGTCACATGCATTGCTCAGATGTGATTTTGGCTCATTCTTCCACAAAACAATTCTTCAAATCTTGAAGGTTCTGTGGACCACTTTTATGAACGCTGATCTTTAGTTCTTTCCATAGATTGTCTATTGGATTCAAGTCAGGAGGTGATTGGCTTGGTCATTCTAGCAGCTTTTTTTTCTCTCTTTGAAACCAATTGAGAGTTTCCTTGGCTTTGTGTTTGGGATCATTGTCTTGCTGAAACGTCCACTCCTGTTTGTTTCATCTTCGTCATCATGGTAGATGGTAGCAGATGAAGAATGTCTTGGTACATTTTTACATTCATCCTTCCTCCAATGGCATGAATTTTGCCATATGCTGAGAAACAGCCCCACACCATGATGTTCCCACCTTCAAACTTTACTGTTTGTACAGTGTGTTTTGGGGTGGTGTGCAGTACCATTTTAACTCCAAACATGGTATGTATTATGGCATCCAAAAAGTTCAATTTTGGTCTCATCTGACCAGACTAAATTCTCCCAGTATTTCACAGGCTTTTCTGAATGTTGTGCAGAAAACTTTAAATAAGCTTCAACATGCTTTTTCTTCAGCAATGGATATTTGAGTGGTGAGCATGCATACAGGCCATGGTGGTTGACTGCATTACTTATTGTTTTCTTTGAAAAATTGTATCTGCTAATTCTAGGTCTTTCTGACGCTCTCCACATGTGGTCCTTGGCTCTTGGACATCTCTTCTGATAATTCTTTTTATTCCTCTGCCAGAAATCTTGCGACTAGCCCCTGGCTCGTGCCTGGTTTATGGTGAAATTATGTTCTTTCCACTTCTGGATTATGGCCCGAATAGTACTCACTGGTACATTCAGAAATTTAGAAATCATTCTGTAACCAATGCCACCAGTATGTTTTGCAACAATAAGGTTGAGAAGGTCTTGAGAGAGCTCTTTGCTTTCACCCATCATGAGATGTTTCTTGTATGACACCTTGGTAATTAGACACAATTTTTATAGGCCATTAATTGAGACCAGCTTATATTAATTTGCACTGACAAGGATTGCTTTCTGAATACTGATAGATTTCAGCTGGCATCTTGGCTTTCAATGCTTTTTTGCACCTCCCTTTCTTCATGTGTTCAATACTTTTTCCATGTGTCATTCCATTTTAATACACATTACTTAATTTCTGAACTTATTTGTGTTGGTTTCTTTGTATGTATGGATTGCATGGGTTGTTATCGATATGTGGTGAAAATGTCATGTCAATAGCACCTAAATATATTTACCCAGAAATATGATGACATGTTCAATGTTTATTTTACCCACTGTAGATAGATGTGCATTATTAAATTGTTAAAAGTATTTTTTAAAGCAGTTTGTTTTAGTACCTAATTTTGACTTGTTATTAGTCCCTTGTAATATGCTTTACTCGGCACTTAAACTAGAAAATTGAGGAGCAGAACTGAGAGCCAATTCTGTGTGTTGCATGTATATGTGCTGACAAGGGGCATGCCGATAGGAGGAGAGAGATGAATGAGCAGAGGGATGCCTTCATCAGTCTTCTCCTGCACCTCATTATCCAAACAGCAGGCTAGAGAGGAAGGTTACAGTTAGTGCATAGCCACAACTCATGCTTTATTGCTCTCTATAGAACATAAAAGGAATTCAGAATGCATGCATGGGCCCAGCACTGATGAGGCAGCAGAGCTTATGCTGGATTGGAAACAGGTTTGTATAAAACTGGCTGGGGATGAGGGTTAGGATAACAGATAACAGAATATGTGGGTGTAAAAAAACTGTGCATGCTTCTAATTCCTAACAAAGTCTCTCTGCAAGACATGTATAAGCTGTAAGGGCTTACTTTGGTTGGAGTCCATATTGCAGAGTTGTATGCTCACCCTTGCAAATACACACAACCCACGGTAACAAAGTAGAAATCTACCTGGGCTGTGAGTCTATGCACAGGGGCTTGACAGGGATTTGCCAAAGGATAGTCAAAGTTAAGCCGTGGTCAGGGATTCCAGAATTCAGAATAAACTATAAACATAGCCAGGGTCAGAATCCGGAGTCAGTCTTGTAGCTGAAACAAAACACAGGAACACAGGAACCTTTGACAATGAAAAGACAGAACAATGAACTGACAAATCCTTTAGAGTGAGGCAGTGTTTTATACCCTAGTTAATTGGGTAACCTGCCTCAGTTGGACCAGGAGAGACAGGTGCAGATTGCAAGGAGATCTAGAGAAAGGCTATCAGCACATCATTCAGAACCAGGCTTAGCTGAAAAGCAAGCAGATTACCAAACAGAGGATTGGCTCAGAAGTAAATAACCGAAGTAGCAACAGAGAGGTCCCAGGTTCAATACCACCCAGAGCCACTTGGGCCACGACCATGCCTCGCCGTCTGCTTGGCATGGTAGGGACAGTGAAAGTTCCCCCTCCACCTTACTCATAGGCATAGTCTTTAAGGTCCAAACCACCCTCCTCACCAGAGTAGCACAGCACATTGTCAGACAGGAGGTATGATTTGCCATAGGCATCCATGCCATACATACAGTCTTCATCAAACCTATGGGGAAACAAAGCACCAACAGCAGAGCCTGAAGACGTTTTCTTTTTTCCTTTTGGTCTTTGGAGTTCTAGAAGGGGTTCCATTCGCCACTTGCAAAGCTTGTTCAACTACTACCAGATCCTGCTTATGGACTATAGTGCCATTCAAGGCATACGTACAATCAGGTGGTAGTACTTCACTTGGGGACACTGGAGCCGAAACTACAGTTGGGGACACCGGAGCAAAAACTACAGTTGGGGACACCTGAGCTGAAACTACAGTTGGGAACACCGGAGCCGAAACTACAGTTGGGGACACCGGAGCCGAAACTTAAGCTTGTAAGGTAGGTACAGCAGACTGGAAAACAGGCACAGTAAGCTTAAGAACAGGTGCATCGGAATGGACAGTAGTCACTGGAATGTCAAACTTGGGCAAAGGAACTTCAAGCTGCATAGCAGGCAGAGATTCTGGGGTAGCAGGAAGGCTCCCAATAGTACTCACCTGAAGAACCTTTGGCCGAGGAGGGCGAGTTGGGCAGAGAGATATAAATTGCCCTCTTACACCACAGTAAAAATAATGTCCATAGCCTCTCCTTCGCTCTCTTTCTACCTTAGATAGCCTGGATCGGATGGCCCTGATCTCCATGGGTTCCACATCTTCCAAGGTAGGTGTGTGTGCATCCACAGGAGCATCAATGCTTTGTGGTGTTAGAGCTTCATGGCTGGGCACATACAGAGCTTCATGGCTGGGCACATACTGGGCTGGCTTGGTGTTGTGTCTGTACAGAGTATTTCTGACCCTGGATACCCATAGGCCACATGAGCAGAGAGCAGACTTGGGAGCACTGGTTTTCTTGGAAACAGGAATGTGAGAGTCCAGAGCAAACATGAAGGTTTCCCAGCTGTCCAAGACTGGACTCTTTTCCTGCAACAGCTGATGAGCCCATGATTTGATTTGCCCTGTGAGCAGGTTGATGGAAGCGCTAACCTTAACATAGTCTGTGGCATAGGTCCTAGGTTTAAGAGCAAACAACCGCTCACAATCCATCTTAAAACACAAGAAGGATGCACAGCTACCGTCAAATTTCTCTGGCATCATAACAAATGGCTCAGGATATGCTGGTTCCAGGGCTGGGCGTACTGTCCCTTTAAGTAATTGAACTTCTTGCTGTAGTTCCAAAATGGAATGGCCCAGGCTGGAGACTTTCAGAGCCAGGAAGGTGAGCATTTTGTACATCTCTGCGGACCCCATGTTGTTGGTCAGTTCATTATGTAAGGTCTTACTTTGGTTGGAGTATATAATGCAGAATTGTATGTTCACCCTTGCAAATACACACAGCCCACGGTAACAAAGTAAGAAGCTACCTGGGCTGTGAGTCTGTGCACAGGGGCTTGGCAGGGATTTGCCAAAGGATAGTCAAAGTTAAGCCGTGGTCAGGGCTTCCAGAATTCAGAATAAACTATAAACATAGCCAGGGTCAGAAGCCGGAGTCAGTCTTGTAGCTGAAAGAAAACACAGGAACACAGGAGCCTTTGGCAATGACAGGACAGAACAATGAACTGACAAATTCCTCAGAGTGAGGCAGTGTTTTATACCCTAGTTAATTGGGTAACCTGCCTCAGCTGGACCAGGAGAGACAGGTGCAGATTGCAAGGAGATCGAGAGAAAGGCAATCAGGACATCATTCAGAACCAGGCTTAGTTGGAAAGCAATCAGAATACCGAACAGAGGAGTGGCTCAGAAGTAAAGAACCGAAGCAGCAACAGAGAGGTTTCAGGTTCAATACCACCCAGAGCCACTTGGGGCACGACCACGCCTCGCCGTCTGCTTGGCACGGTAGGGACCGTGACATAAGCATACACATGCTTATGCTTGTTAGACAAGAGGTATTACTGGGCATGCTAAGCAGCATGTGTGTGCACATACATGCACACTTGGCATTGACATCACATGGCATATTTAAGCTGGATTGTAACATGAACAGATTGCTTAGTGTTCTTCCGCTAGTTCCTGCTTTACCTGTACCCTGACCTGCTATATTTACTTTCCTGTGCATGACCCAGCTTGCCTATAACCTGTCTTCGGATTCTTGCTTAACTATTGTGACCTTGGTGCATATCCTGATTTAGCTTCTGCCTTACATTCCTGTACCTCACTGCCGGGCTGTGAACTGATCCAAGAGAGTATCCTGTCTCTGCCTGATGTTCCTGTACCTTGCTGCCCAGCTATCAATGACATTTTGGCTTGTGTCTTGGCCTTGCTCTTTTGAGTGTACCCGTGTTCTGTATTCTTGTATATTGATGTGTGTTTGCATACTTTAATACAACGTCTATGGACATTGCTATGTTTCAGTATTTGGAGCCATCTAGTGACTAAATACTGGTAATGCAGGAATATGTGTTTGTTTTCCTGGGGAGGTTGCTAGGAGACAGGACACACAGGAGTTTGGGAGAGCAATCCCGGTTGTTGGGGAAGTAATCTGAAGGTGCCCGAGAGATGGTGGCCGGATTGCAGAGACCAAGAGACACTCATCCGAGCTTTGGAGGACCGGATAGATCCAGGGGGCTGAACAGAGCGACTGGCCCAGCTGACGGAGAAGCAAGTTGCAGTCACTCAGCAAAAGTTACTACAAGGAGCTCCGATCTAGTGGGTGAGCAGTTCATGGCCCACAGTTTATTAAGTTTCACACGCAATTAGACTCATATACAGGCCTCACTAGAATTTATAGTTACACGGAGGAGCAGAGCAACTGACATTGAGAAGGCTTGAGGTCTATCTACTGTGACATCTCAAGCAATGTTAAAATAGTTGTTGCAGTTACACCAGGAGTACTTTCACTTCAATTGAACTCATCAGAACTGTGGATTACAAATCACAAGTAGTTACTTTAGCTAGTGAAGAAAAGAAGATCCAGGACTAAGTACTTTAAGTGAGATATCACGCATAGCTTATAAAGTAGGAGGAGCTCCCAGGTATAAACCTACATACATGTATACTGTTCTCAAATTGTTTATGTTGAAATCCATTGTGCTGTCGTCTTAAGTTGGGATGACAGCACAATTACTGTAATAATTTATTTGCATATTTCACAGTAAAATATATCTCTGGTTAAGTATCCAGTTGTTGTGGCATACTTTTTTTCTCCCTCCAGGTGCTGTCAGTGGATCCTGGGGTTACAATACAGGTATTTTGTATTGTCTTACATTGCATTGTATTGCATTGCATCACAGCTGTGCCAAGGGGATTGAGCAAGTTAGTGGGGTTTATTGGTAGAGTTTAGGCCCAAATTAAACCAGCAGCTCCTTCGGGGGTTAGTGCTACATGTGTATTTAGTAAAAAGCAAGATGGCTCATGGGAAACAATAGGTTAATATGTTTTTATATTAGAAAGACACAACGAATGGCTTTTTATGCTAATAATACAACCAGAGTAAAGTGTCCCTTTGCTCATTTTCAAATGTCATGCCACATAGTCCTGAGCTTTATCAGTGCATTGCAAGGCAGCCAGTCAACACAAATCAAACTATAAACATCCCACCAAAAGCCATAGCAGTGGGACATTTCTGTACTGCTTGACATTCAAATTTTTTTCTGCCCGAGTGCTTACATTGAAGGGAAGCCAACACATCGTTTAGGCTGTGAGCAATGTATTATTTGTGATGAATTGACAGTGTGTGGGTTTGCAAGCTTGCACAACTGACATATGTCTATTAGAGCAGCAATTTATATTCCAAGCACAGATGATCTTGGAGGTTCATTTAACTTGAACACAAGAGTTAAAGCCAAGGACAGGTGGATATCATATTGTCAAATCCTTCCGGACATTTTGAAATTTTTATAAGCTTTCATCACATATGCCTTATCTGGAGGAAAAGATAAACACAGGAGAATGCCAATCTATTATGCACATGCTGTTAAAGGAGTCTACGAGAACAGCGGAAAGAATTGCTGGACTGGGAAACCTCAGAATATATGTAAAGCTAGATAGCAAAATGTAACAATATTATGATAGGATATAATAAGCATAAGAAGACAAAGTTAAACTGTTAACTAGACACAGTAATATCTCTAATAAAAATGTAATGCCATATTACAGTATTTTGCTCTTGAGATTTGTAAGAAGTCTTTTATTTGTAGTGCAATGGTTTGTGAGAATAAATGAAGATTTGCTGCACACTGTGGATAGTATCCATAAAAGTCCTTTATTCCATGACACGGGATGGACAGTAGTAGGATATGCAATACAGTTAATGCGTTTCACATGAAAAGTACGTAATCGTAACTGATTAAGATTATCAATTATGATTAGGCACTTCTCGTGTGAAACGCGTTAACTATATTGCATATCCTACTGCTGTTCATCCCTCGTCATGGAATAAAGGACTTTTATGGATACTATTTACAGGGTGCAGTCAATTGCAGCTAATATTCATTCATTCCTGTCTAGGCAGCGGTGAGCCAGGGCCAGCACCTGGGATTGATTACTGACCACTATCCACACCTGAACAGTAACACACCTCTTGTTGCAAAGGTTTATGAGGATAGAAGGAAAACTCTGTGCCTTTCTTGGCTACCCCTGCTGCCCAGTGCACACAGATACACTGGCATATTTATCCAAGAGTAATGTGTAACAGGCAGAGCTGGATTTTCATCACTAGAGCCTATAGGTGCCCTTTAAAACACCCTTCCACTACAATCATATCTTTTACACAAAACATTTTCTTATTTTCCTGGTCCTTACCTGACTTAGAACATTGTAATAATGTGAACATACCTTACATGAGATAAATATTTGTTCTAATAATGTAAAAAAAAAAATTCTAATAACTTTAATGGGGGAAAAAATTCTTTGCCTCTGCTCCTACAGGATCTTGGTGATCTGAGATGTATGTGTCTTTGCTTAAATTCCCACACAGCCAGAGCTATATTATTTTATTTGGTTATACAGGTAGAAATTCGTATTACACTGAATCCACTGATATATTGTATAAACATGTTTAACTTGCTTCCCTAAATGCCAGGCTTCCATTTAAAGACCTTTGACATAAAATACAATACTTGGCCATTTTGTCAATCCCTGATTAGAGAAGGGGACATACTTCTTGCCAAATCCATTGGTCTATTGCTTATTGGTACAGGGTTATACAAAATTGACTTTACTATAAATGTAATTGATTCCTAATAAAGATAAAAAAAAATCAAACAAGGTGCCTGGCAGTACCTATATTTCAACACAATTGCTCCTTGTGCAGTTGGGGGTTGCCTGAACCCAGACAATGCTCTGAAAATCCTGGATCTCTGGGTCCTTCTTTATCCCAAAATTGAAAGTAGGAATTTCACTTTCATAAATGTATGGTGTTGGATTGTGGGACAGATGGAGAGCAAAGCTCAAGTCCAAGGGTATAAGGGAGGACTTACCTTTAAATAATGGTTAATGACAATCGCTTTGGATGCCTTATATAAGGGTGCACTTTTAGTTTGTTAGCATTTTGGCACCATAGGTTTACTTTAAGTACATGGTTTATTTTACTTAAGTTCTACAAACATGGCAGAAAATGTTACCATTCCTGAGCTATATAATTGATTTAACCCTCTTTCTGTTTTTAGATCAGCTTTTTTAAAGATCTAAGAATTTAAAAAGAGGAAGGTAATCGTTTATTGATTTTTTCACTGGCCTCCAGACAAAGGTGAAGAATAATAAAAGCGTTTCAAATTCTCAAATTTTAAAAGCTTTCTGGGAGAACATACAACTTCAATCTACTACGGACCTGCAGAAACACATGCACGCATAATAAAAGTTAACTGAGGTCAAGCAACAAAACTTTTTATTTCATAATGTGAATGCTGTAACACGACTTTACGCTATTTCTTTTATAGGTAATAACGTCTCCAAAATTTGATGGAAAATACCTAAAGAATGTTTAACAATTTAGGCCCAGATTCACGTAGATCGGCGCATTATCATTCCGGCGTAGCGCACCACTTTTCCGTTAGACTTGCGCAATCTAGCCGCGTAATCCGGCGATTCACGTAGCTTTTACGCAAGAGATTGCGCAAGCGTAAGTTTTTTTCCTGAGGCGTAAGGAGGAGTAATACAAATTGGGAGGGACGTGGGCGTGTTACATTGAAATGAGCCGTGACCCCATGCAAATGAAGGGCCGGCCGACTCGCGCATGCGCGCGTGAAGGAAACCATGTCAGCTCCGTTGTGCGCATGCTCACAACTCGGGAGCGGCGCAATCAGTGAAATTGGAAATGGACTAGGGCAATGTTGTGAACTACGCAGACAGCATAAATAGACACACACAAACGCCCTTCCATTGCAAAAGTACATCCCTTTGTGTCCCTTCCCATTGAATCAAGTGCTTTTGCTCTGTTGTTCGTTAGAGTGTGTTTTGTACAGTAGTTGTGAGATTAGTGTTCTGTGTGATCTAGTGCTTGTTGGTAGTTTTGTGAAAGTGTATTTTGATAAGTGTTTGAGACTGTTTGTTTGATTGATATATTTCTGAGCGTTTGTTTTCTTGCTTTATTTTTTCATCTGATTTTTTTGTGTCTGTTTCTTGCTGAGTGCTAGTGTGATTTTTGGCTGTTCTTTTTCTCTTTGTGTGTGTTCTTGTCTGATTGGTTGTGCTTGTATTTGTGACAGATTTTTGGTGACTGCTAGTGAGTTTGTTTGGAAGTATGACTGAGAGAAAAAGAAAGCTCAATTTTACTGTGGGGGAAAAAAGAATTCTTGCCCGGGCCATTACCGACTATGGGCGTTTTCTCCACGGCCCGCAGAGTGCCACCACCACCCCGGCCAGGAGGAGGGAGATATTGGATATGATCACGGAGCAGGTCAATTCATCGGGGGAGGGGGAGACACGGACCCGCTCTGGGATTGAAAAGAAAATAAATGACCTCCGGCGTGAGGTGAAAAAAAAACTGGCCGCAATAAATGCCCATGCCAGGGGCACAGGAGGGGGCCCACCATGCCGGGTTAGATTTACAGCGACGGAGCGTGTGGTGGCCCTGACCTTTCACCGGCATGAAGTGGAGGGCCTGCCAGGCTTTGACACAAGTCCGAGGAGAATCATGAGGAGGAGGAGTCCATGGCAGGCACTGGACGTTTGGTTTCTGCGGACTCTTCCCCTTTGGCTGCAAGAAGCCTGCCCTCCCTAAGGGTGAGCCCCCCCCCTCCTCCCCCAACATGGCTCCCCTCACAAGGGCCTCCCCTTCTCCCCGGCCACAACCATCAGCTGGAGCCAGGAGGTCATCCCAGAGCACCAGGGGGGCGCCCAATCTCCTGCCCGCCTGTCTGAGAAGGAACCTGGCCACCCAGACCCGCCTTCTGAGACAGCTCTGCCAGACTATGGGGCGGGTGGATCAGAGCCTGTCCTCCATTAACGATAGCCTGGGTAACCTGGACTCCCACTCCCGGGCCTCCACAACCTGCCTAAATGACCTGCAAACTACAGCAGCAGGCGTTGGGCAGGATGTGAGGGCCCTTACCCAGGCTATCCAGGGCAACACGGCAACACTTGGTGCTGCCCTGGACAGAATAGCCGTGGCCTTGGAGGGCAGGCCGCCAGGTGGGCAAATCTCAGGGGCTGCTCCTCCTTCCCCGGCTTTTCCCCTCCCCCATGCGTCTCCCCTGAGGGTCCGGGGCCGTGGCCGGGGGCGCCCCAGGCGTGGCTCAGGCAGAGGGCATTAATTTTTTTTTCCACCTTTTGTTTGTTTTGAAAGCATTTTTATTTTTGTTCTCTGCTTATTTATTTTTTTCGATGCAATTTTTGTTTCTATGCATTTTTTTTTCCTGACATTTTTGGCATATTTTGGGTTGTGAATGATGTTTGAATGTGGGGGTGACATTCCTGCTGGAAAAGGGGTGTCATCCTCAATTTTGGTGGAGAAGGGTTCCCCAGGACCAGGGAGAAGTGATCTCCAGGTCCGTGTGAATGGTGTATGAATGTACAGTGACATAATTGGAGCCTTGACGTGGCGTTACTGCTCACCAGTCTTGCATGGTGGACTGGTGCCAATCCAATTTGATGAGGATGTGGGGTGTGTGTGCTAGGGACCATAGTGGTGTGCATGCATGCATTCTCATTGTGCCATGATTCATGTGTGTGTTTAACGTGCAAAGATGCCCAATATGAGCTGTCTCCTGACTGCTCTTCCCTCAGAAGACGGGGTATCCTCGGTTAGGGGTTGATTGTCTGGTTGGGGGGTTAGGTCATCACGTTCCTCTATCTGCAGGCCCTTCCTCACTGCGAGATTGTGCAGCATGCAACATGCAACGATGATATGGCACACGAAGTTTGGGGAATACAACAGTGTACCCCCAGACTTATCCAGGCATCGGAAACGTGACTTCAGGAGGCCAAAGGTGCGCTCCACCACTGCACGGGTTTTGATGTGTGCTTCATTGTATCGTTCCTCTCCTGGGGTTTGGGGGTTCCGGATAGGAGTCATGAGATGGGGTCCCAGGGCATATGCAGAGTCACCTGTAAAGGAAAAGACAGGAGAATGTTAGTCATGCATGTGCCACTTCTGTTGTGCATCACGGGAGGGGATAGTCATGCCTGACTCCCATGTCACTCACCAACCAGCCAGGTGTTCCCATACACGTTCTGTTCGAATTCCGTTCGGATGTGGCATTGATTGTAGATGTAGCTGTCATGGGTGGATCCGGGGTGTTTGGCACGAACGTGCCATATGAGGCCTTGGGCATCGACTATCACCTGTACGTTGATGGAATGCCAATTCTTCCGATTGCGGTACATGTGCTCGGTCTCATGGGGGGGCTGGAGTGCCACATGTGTGCAATCTATGGCCCCGATGGTGCGTGGGAATCTGGCAATTCGGTAGAAATCTGCCATTGCCTTGATTCGCAGCTCCTCAGTGGTTGGTTTTATGATTTGGTTGGCCAAGCGTGTGAGGATTGCAGGGACAACCTGGTGCACACATCTGCTCATGGAGGATTGTGACATCCCAGCCACCACTCCACTTGTACGCTGAAAAGAGCCACTGGCAAGGAAATGGAGTGTTGCCAGTACCTTGACCAGTGGCTGCACTGCATGTGAGCGTTGTGTTGGGCTGGTGATGTCCTCCTGCAAGGTTGTGGTTAATTCCAGGATGGCATGAGGGGGGAATCTGAAGATGCGAAAGACCTCTGAATCATTCATGCCAAACAGGTGTATGCGGGTGCGGTATACCCTCTCCCGTGCCATCCTCCGTGCCCTCCTCCTTCTTTGGTCATCTATATTCACTAGTGCAGCTATGAGCGACGATGCCCCTAGCATGTTGGCAGTCAAATTGTAGTGCAACACGTGTGTGTGGTCTGCTCCTCAGTAACGGTGTTGCTTTCTGTGAGATGTAGACGTTTTTTCAAAAGTTAGACCAGCTTTTAGGTGCTCTAACTTTAGACAGGACATTTTGCAGTTGCGCACATCGCGTAGCCTGCGCAGCAACTGCGTTTTTTTGTGGATCCCCGTAACTCCCTCATTAGCATATTTGACTAGCAAATCAATGGTGTGTCTAGCGCAGTTTTGCGCGAAGGGAAGCGCATGTCTAACTCAATTACGCCGGACAAAAAAACGTAGATTTCTGGTGTATATTGTTTTGTGAATCGCGTCCAACTATACGCACGCGCACATTTAGACTTACGCACGCGCAACAGCAGTTGCGCACGCGTAATCGCTCTGTGAATCTGGGCCTAGTTTTTTTATGAACAATTTGTAAATACATTTATATATGGTGCAAAAAGTGATTTTGCCCTGAACTGGTTTTGCTGCTGTCAAAATTATGCCGAAACATAATCACTAATTTTCTCTCATTAGGCCACTTAGACAACTATTTTTGTTTACTGTTTGTGCATGACTTTGATTTTTTTTGTCTGCTCTCACTTTTCCATTTTATTTTCCCTTTTTTGCTTATTATTTGTGAAAAATAACGTGTAAAATAATGAGGGTATATTATTTGACACAGGTACAGGTCAGTTGTAAGCAGATTTTGTAACCAATAGAGGTCAAGTATAGCCCATTGAATCCTGAAAAACCACCTTCAATTACCCTTTTCCATGTACCCCAGTGAATTTTCACCCAAATCTTCCTTTTTATTATTCTTTACTCATTAAATGTATTTTAACTCTAATCATGCATACACAGGCATGTTGGGATTTCCATAAAATAAAAAGTTAATAATGAATTTTAGATAACCAATTGAGATGTTTAGTTGACAGATTATTTTATATTTAGAAGGTATGGAATAACTTGACAAAATTAATGCAATTATAAAGTGTATGTTATTAACATTGTCCACTTCGTGTTTATAGGCATTACTTGAAGAAGACTTAAACAAAGTATCAAACGTGTGCTTATGGTTTCAGTTTAATATTGCACCCAATAGTGGCCATTAAAAGAATTGCACCAATGTTTATTGTTACAGTAAATAAGTCTCATCTGTCATTTGCATTACACAAGCACCTATTTTATACTGTACTTGACTCCCTAAATTGCCCCTAGTGTTTCTGAATGTAATCTACTTATGTAGTCTAGTCACATAAACTTGTTTTCCCAGAGATACTTTACATTCTTTTTGTCCTAATGCAAAGATGTAGTTTACACACATTTGTTTGATGATTAATTCTGTAGTAATTTTTTTTTTATCTCAAGGGCAATTCAACATATCATGTTGTGGAACAGCTGTGCGTGCATAATGAAACAGCGCTGGGGCCTATGACCAGATTGGCATCACGAATATTACTCCCTGACATTTTTCTATTATTATTAAATGACAGTTTCTTTCACATGTTTTTTCAATATTAAGATTCACACCTAAAGACAGACATCTTATTTTCCATATGTTAAAGTCTAAGGGGCAGATTCACGTAGATCGGCGCATTATCATTCCGGCGTAGCGCACCACTTTTCCGTTAGACTTGCGCAATCTAGCCGCGTAATCCGGCGATTCACGTAGCTTTTACGCAAGAGCTTGCGCAAACGTAAGGTTTTTTCCGTAGGCGTAAGGAGGAGTAATACAAATTGGGAAGGACGTGGGCGTGTTACATTGAAATGAGCCGTGACCCCATGCAAATGAAGGGCCGGCCGACTCGCGCATGCGCGCGTGAAGGAAACCATGTCAGCTCCGTTGTGCGCATGCTCACAACTCGGGAGCGGCGCAATCATTGAAATTGGAAATGGACTAGGGCAATGTTGTGAACTACGCAGACAGCATAAATAGACACACACAAACGCCCTTCCATTGCAAAAGTACATCCCTTTGTGTCCCTTCCCATTGAATCAAGTGCTTTTGCTCTGTTGTTCGTTAGAGTGTGTTTTGTAGTTGTCAGATTAGTGTTCTGTGTGATCTAGTGCTTGTTGGTAGTTTTGTGAAAGTGTATTTTGATAAGTGTTTGAGACTGTTTGTTTGATTGATATATTTCTGAGCGTTTGTTTTCTGGCTTTATTTTTTCATCTGATTTTTTTGTGTCTGTTTCTTGCTGAGTGCTAGTGTGATTTTTGGGTGTTCTTTTTCTCTTTGTGTGCTAGGGACCACAGTGGTGTACATGCATGCATTCTCATTGTGCCATGATTAATGTGTGTGTTTAACGTGCAAAGATGCATAATGTGAGCTGGCATGAGATGGGGTCATGAGATGGGGTCCCAGTGCATATGCAGAGTCACCTTGAAGGGAAAAGACAGGAGGATGTTAGTCATGCATGTGCCACTTGTGAGGTGTGCATCACGGGAGGGGATAGTCATGCCTGACTCCCATGTCACTCACCAACCAGCCAGCTGTCCCCATACATGTTCTGTTTGAAATCTGTGGGGATGGGGCTCTGATTGTATATGTAGCTGTCATGGGTGTCATGGGTGGTGCCATGTGTTGGGCTGCTGATGTCCTCCTGCAAGGTTGTGGTAATTCCATGATGGCATGAGGGGTGAATCTGAAGATGCGAGACGCCTCAGAATCACTCATGCCAAAGATGTCTATGCGTGTGTGATATATCAAGTGAAGAGTGAGGGGCTTGTATCAGATAAGAATATTGTATTAGATTAGATTAAATGGTAAATTTTATATAAGCAAAAAAAAAAAAAAACATCTCCCGTGCCCTCCTTAGTGCCATCCTCCGTGCCCTCATCCTTCTTTGTTCATCTAAAGTCAGTAGTATAGCTATGCGCGACGATGCCCCTGGCATGTTGGCATACAGATTGTTGGGCAACACGTGTGACTGCTGAACTCCTCACTAACAGTGTTGCTTTATCTGACAATTAGACTTTTTTTCAAAATTTAGACCAGCTTTTAGGTCCTCTAACTTTAGACAGAACATTTTGCAGTTGCGCACATCGCGTAGCCTGCGCAGCAACTGCGTTTTTTTGTGAATCCCCGTAACTCCCTCATTAGCATATTTGACTAGCAAATCAATGGTGTGTCTAGCGCAGTTTTGCGCGAAGGGAAGCGAATGTCTAATTAAATTACGCCGGACCAAAAAACGTAGATTTCTGGCGTATATTGTTTTGTGAATCGCGTCCAACTATACGCACGCGCACATTTAGACTTACGCACGCGCAACAGCAGTTGCGCAGGCGTAATCGCTCTGTGAATCTGGCCCTAATACTGTGTAATGGGATATTTTCAAAGGGACGTTAAATGACAGCTTTGAAATATGCATGAAATTTGATGGGTTCATCACTCTGTGCTTTTTAGTAACCATAATCTTTAATGGGTTTTAACATCTATAAAAACAAATACATCAGTACATTGCATTAGTGGGCAGAGGTAAAACTTCAGTGCCTAAGTTAAAGTAATATTAAATGACAAAAAAAGCCATCTTAATTTCACATAAAAGTCCATAAAAACAGTAAACTCATAGTGGGGGAGGACAGGCGTGTTTGATGATTTTCACACTGTTTTCAGAGCTTACTCATAACCACCTGAGTTATCCACCTAATATAGACACGGGAGACTGTCGGATGGAGTTAATCACAATAAGAACTTTGTAGAATTATATCTACCAGTGCCAGTGGCTGAACTATCAGGGGCACAGCAGTCACACTTGCGACTGGGACCTGGAGTTCCGCCGCTATGGGAGCGCCTACCCCCACCCGCCCGTTCTCAATGGACAAGGGCCTGTCCGCCCATTCTTCATGGTCAGAGGAGGGGCCCACCCCACCCACTCATTCTTAATCGTTCTGGCTTTGCTTATCTATTGTTGCCTAACCTATCGTTCCACCATGGTGGGGCTGTCGCCCACTGGCTGCTAAGAAAATGCTGCATGAAGAGAGACAGAGGCAGACACTGGAAGAGAAAGTCATCTGACCAGCTGACACCAATGGAGTGAAGGGGGAAGAGCTCTCCCCTCTACAGGAGACCCCATTACAGAGGAACATCCCTGGAGGCACAGGAATAATGGATGGGAAGGAATCGACTGACTGACAGTAAGTAAGTGACAAATTGTCAGTGCCATTGATCCCAGCCGCCACCACCTCTGCCTCTTACTGATTCACCCTCACCACCACAGATCTCATCCCTATCCCCCATCATCTGTACAACAGATATTTGGTGGTGGTGGGGGGTGGGATCAGTATGAGGCTGAGGTGGTGGTGGGGGAGGATGGCACCACCACCACCACTGATCCCAACCGGCTCATCAACACCACCACTGATCCCAACCCCCTCATCACCACCACTATCACTGATCCCACCCTCCCTCACCACCGCCACTGATCCCACCCCCCCACCACCACTGTTGCTGATTCCACTACCCCTCAACACCACCACCGCCACTGATTCAACCGTGACTTATCTAACCACCCTCACCATCACCACTGCCACTGATTTGGGATTTTACTCAGCATTATGAACAATGTATTTTGTTTGGGATTTAATTAGTAGTTGTTGTAATATGGGCTCTGACGAAAAATGTATAAGGTGTTGTGCACAATTTAGTATCTCAGATATGTTTTTATTTATCTTTTAATACATGTGGATTGTGTGTTTTTCCACTTCCCTCCTGAAACAGTGACCTGAAATAGCCGCTGCTGTCACTCCAGTGTGAAAGCCCCGAGGGCTTTCACATTGGAGTGGTGCGCTAGCAGGACGGTAAAAAAAGTCCTGCTAGAAGCAACTTTGGAGTGGTGAAGGAGCGGTGTGTATACAGCTCCTCCACCGCTCCTGCCCTTTGAAATCAATGGGCACCGTGGCTATACCACCGGCAAAGTGCCTCTGCAGAGGTGCCTTGCTGTGGATTTAACCCTTTCTCGGCTGCTAGTTGCGGATTGGTCGGAGCTCCTACATACACCCCATGCCACTCCAACTCTCAGCCCTGCCCCCTTTCCAGAACATTCTCACTGGAAACAGGGGAGGCACCCAAAAGCTGAAGTACAGGTCAGTCACACCCACTGCTACACTAACCACTCCCTGCCCCAGATCAAAATATGGTAGAGGGTGCTACTAATACTGCTTTTATTGTTATACACCTGTTCCAGTTGTGGTTTACAATGTATTTTTTTCTCTCTGCTTCCTTTGTGGGTACTTAGACCAGGATAATGTAAGATAATGCACACATTTTAAATCCCTTGTTAACATACCTTGCACTAAGGCATCTGAAAACAACACACATGGCCCTTTTTCAGGAAAGCAATACATGGCAATGCATTTAGTGCAAAATGAATTGTCCCCCCAGTGCACTGACCCACATGGTGTTCATTGCAGTTACAATAGTATGAAATAGTCCTTAAAGGCAATTTACAAGTGTATGTCCAATTATAGCTGGTTTAATTATTTTTTTTCTCTACAACTTTGGATTCAAACGTATTATTACCAGTGGCATTGCTAGGGGGTGGCTATTGGGGCTATAGCCCTGAATCTGGAGCCCAGAGCCCTGAGTCTCTTGCTGCAGGGTCCCTGCCTAACCAGTTGTCCAGCTGTGGCTGCAGGGGGCAGGCTGGCATGCATGAGAAAAGAGAAGCAGGGGGCGTTTCCTGGCAATATGGCTGCGTGATCCGCTTCACAGGGTGAAAAACCTGGCTCTCTGCACTAGTCAACTGGTAACCTGCAAGGATGTTGTCCAAGTCTGCATGGGCTGGTAGATCTTTCAACCAGGAAGACATTGATGTCCTATGTAATGGTTTAGAAAACGTCCTGTTAAGTGGACGATAGATGTCTGGAATACCGATTGTCAGCAATGAGTTTGTCAATGAAAGAAAGTTGAAATCTTATGGCCCTCTTCGGGCAGATTTTGTTGATGAAGTCCGCATATTGCATAGCATGCAAGAAATGGTGAGGAGGTAGGTTAAATTCTTCCATAATAATGCCCCGTACACACGATCACTTTATGTGATGAAAAAAAACAAAGTTTTCTGTGAAGTAAAAAACAACGTTTTTGAAACTTCAATTTTCAAAGACGATGTTGCCTACACACCATCGTTTTTTTCACAATGCTCTAGCAAAGCGAGGTTACATTCACCACTCTTTTCCATTGAAGCTCTCTTCATAACTATCAGGATCTCCTATCCTAAAAATAGTAGCTAGCCTCAAATACTAAGGACAATGTAACAACAGCTATTATACACTAAAAACAAATAATGAAAAACAATCTTGAGTGTATATGACACGCATATGTCAATGGGGTACTTCTTTTTTTTAAAAATACAAATAAAAATAGAAATAAAAAATATAGCACATAGTCTGTTGATCTAAAATGTTCTTTGTGGGAAATAAACTTGAAATTTGGTTGAAAAGACACAAATCCAGGCTTTCCTTCACTTGTAGTCCCCCTCTCGGTTTTGTACTCACCAGATAGACATGGTGTTAATCGCCTTTAGATATTGGACAATCAACATGAATGGGGGTTCATATCTGAGTATAATGAGCAATACAAGGATATTGAAACCATAATTAAGAAACATTGGGGCATATTATTAATGGATAAGGTTTTAAATCAACAGTTACCATCAATCCCCCCATTTATATACAGAAAATGTCCATCATTTGGAGATCAAATAGTGAAAAGAGTGTTGGACCCCCCAAAGAAATTAAAGATGTTCTGGGAAAGATCTGGGTTCACAGCGTGTAGACGCTGTAAAGCTTGCCGCCAGGTCTCCACTCATCTGAGAGGCCTCACTCAATTTACCTCGACAGCTAATGGCAAGAACTTTCCCATCAAAGAATGCATAACATGCATGTTGACCCATGTGGTTTACGCCCTTGAATGCCCTTGTGGGCTAATGTATATAGGACGGACTAAAAGAAAACTGTCTAAAAGAGTAGGAGAACACATATACAACATTACCACAGGGTATGAAGATCATAGCGTCTCTTTACATTTTTTAGAAAAACATGATAAGAACCCCATAGGACTGAAGTTCTGGGGGATAGATAAAATAGACCCTAATTGGAGAGGAAGTAATAGGGTAAGAGAAATATCCAAGAGAGAAACTGAATGGATATTCCTCACCAATACTCTTAGTCCGAATGGCCTCAACATTGATCTAGATATAAATTGCTTTATAAGCAACCATTAATAATATGTACATCATTGACTATACGGGGAGGCTGTACCTAATTTCCAAACCATTGAACATATTTAATTTAGCATTAGGTCATACTGATGCTATATCATATATATTAAGGTATGAGGGGACCATTAAAGGACATCCTTACTCCCATTTTCATTGTTATCTATGGTATTCTATTCTACCTTTATTCTATTCATTTTTATTTATTTACATTTATTTTTATTATTAGTAATTTTTTCAGTCCAATAATGACCATGCATCTATCCCTATTGGACACATAGAATTAAGGTAGATCAAAGGTCATATTTATGGTAAATCTGAGTATAATATGAGTATGGGCATATGTGACATTTTTTACAGTATAATATACAGGTAGAATATTATATGAAAATTATAGTGTATTTTATATGTTGAAATATCATAGTGTATCTTATATGTTGAATTTTAAGGACGTATTCATGTGTATGTCAATTCATTACTATTATTATTATTTTTTTATCCTGGTATAAGTAACTGTGTTACATTTACCGTTTTAGTGGTAACAATTATACACTGCTGATGAAACGTATTAATATTAATCCACATCTGGGTATGAATAGCACTGGTATTACCACCTGTAATAAGTGATAGCCAGGTATGAACATCGTTTGGATTATATATTGTGTATACTAAGAGATACAGCTGCTGTCAGTCTGAGTCTTTAATCCATAGTCCTTTGTCTATGTCAGCAGCGAGGAATCCAAAGTAGTGTGTGTAGTGAGCCGCGCGAGCAGACAATAAACTTCCGGGAGCTGTACCTAGTAGATCCATAATGTAGAGTAGCGCACAGGGTAATCATATTGTCCTGCGCTACGACAATATGGAGGACGCTCCAGGCTATGGCAGACAGCAGACTTGTATCACAGAGGAGGGGCGACCCGGACACTTTAAATCCTATTGGCAGCAGGGCGGGATTTCAGGCAGAGAGGAGTGTAATTTCCTCCCCTCTGCAAGCTGCTGACAATGGGAGATGGGAGGAGCCGAATGGTCAGCACCCACCTATAAATACGATTAGTCGTGTTGTGTAGCCACGCCCTCTGAAGACGTGAGCCAATCACGAAACGCGTCAGGGCGTGGCTACACGACGTATCGTACAGACGGAGCAAGTTACACCCGGGACACATCAGCTGGAGATGGAGTGGAGACGCCAGGCTAGCAGAGTGAGCAGTAACATTGCAACCGATGTGCACAATTTTGTTTTTATTTCTGTAAGCACAATTTTAAATAGGGTTTGTTTATATAATAAAGACAGTATTACGCTATGTCCTCTCTCCCTATGTTTTTGTCCACATGATTGCTCTTGCTGCAAACACGCACTTAACCCCATCCATACTTTTTGGAGGAGAAATATTGCTGCTGGGCTGGGCTGAACTCCACAGGAGGGAGATCCCAATATCTAAAGGCGATTAACACCATGTCTATCTGGTGAGTACAAAACCGAGAGGGGGACTACAAGTGAAGGAAAGCCTGGATTTGTGTCTTTTCAACCAAATTTCAAGTTTATTTCCCACAAAGAACATTTTAGATCAACAGACTATGTGCTATATTTTTTATTTCTATTTTTATTTGTATTTTTAAAAAAAAGAAGTACCCCATTGACATATGCGTGTCATATACACTCAAGATTGTTTTTCATTATTTGTTTTTAGTGTATAATAGCTGTTGTTACATTGTCCTTAGTATTTGAGGCTAGCTACTATTTTTAGGATAGGAGATCCTGATTGTTTTTTGCACCTCACAAAAGCAGATTTTGAACTTTTGAGTTCAATTGATATAAATTCATATAGCGCTGTTAATGCCTCATAGAGACATATTTCTTTCATACATTTTTTCTCATTATAATAGCCGCTTTTTCTGCATACACATTTATATAATTTGTCCATTGAGCGCTAGGACCAGCCTCTATCTTAGGATATATCCTGGTATATCTTTTCTATTCTCTTCATAACTAGCTTCTGGGCATGCGCAGGTTGAAAAACGTTGTTTTAAACAACGTTTTTTGCTACATACGGTGACTTTTTGTGAAACAAAAAACGACGTTTTGAAAAACAACACAAAAAATTGAAGCATGCTTCAATTTTTTTTGTGTTTTTTTTTTTACAAGACATAAAACGACGTTTTCCCCTACACACGGTCAATGAAATTGACGTTTTTAAAAACGTCATTTTTTTTCATCACATAAAGTGATCGTGTGTACGCGGCATAAGAGTAAAGGGTTTAAAGGCAGATGCATCAGTGTAGAAAGATGAGGCATTTATTAGCCCTTTGTCTCTCCATTTGGAAAATGGCTCATATTGTAGGCCAATTGGAAACATTGGATTGCCATGGATTGGGAGAAAGTTGGATACAAAAGGTGACAGGCCCAGTTTTTTCCTGACCTCCCTCCAGGCCACTATCGTATTTCTGAAAAGTAAGCTTTGTTTGATGTGACCTGGAATTTCTTGTAGCGAGCTATGTAAAAGAGGGGATAAATTAAAGGGACTGGCCATGGATGATTCTAGATCAAAGTTGGAATACCTAGAAGACTGTAGGATCCAGTCTAGAGCTATTCTCAGTAAGCAGGCTAAATTGTAAACCCTAATATTTGGAAGAGTAAAGGCTTTTAAAAATGTATGTAGTCTGTCGCTGCTGCACGGGCTGCACGGACAATTTTAAAGCATGTTGTGTTTTGTATCTATGTACTCGGCATGAGATCATCTTTTATATTTTACCAAACATTTGGGTAATATAAGGTGTTTTTGTGCATTAAAATTCAAAAGAGCATTTTTTGTTCCAGAAAAAATTGCGTTTGGAAAATCAATACGCAAATTCTGTATGAAAAAAAAATTGCAACACCCACCATTTTGTTCTCTAGGGTCTCTGCAGGGCTTGGTCTTTAAGTAATTAGAAGAGTGGGTGATGTGTGGCATAAGCTTCTAATGTTGAGCATTAAATGCCAGGACAGTTTAAAACCCCCAAAATGACCCCTTTCTGTAAAGTAGACACCCCAAGCAATTTTTGAGAGGCATGTTGTGTATTTTGTCACAAAGTTTTAAATAAAATACCTTGGGGTGTCTACTTTCCAAAAAGGGGTCATTTGGTGGGGGTGTACTATCTTGGCATTTTATGGCCTCTGAAACTGTGATAGGTAGTGAGGAGTGAAATCAACTTTACTGGTTTTCGTAATTTTTCATTTATTTGTCATTATTTATCACTTGTGACAAAAAATGTTAGATTCAATGGGCTCAACATGCCTCTCAGCAAATTCCTTGGGGTGTCTACTTTCCAAAAGGGGGTATTTTTTTGTACTGCCCTGCCATTTTAGCACCTCAAGAAATGAGATAAGCAGTTAGTAAAAGCAGTGTAAATTCCAGTAAATATACCATAGTTTGTAGACACTATAAACGTTGCGCAAACCAATATACACTTAGTCCCCTTTCACACTGACACGTGCCCTGCAGGCTTCATTGTGAAAGCCCGAAGCCTTTTACACTGAAGCGGTGCGCTAGCAGGACAGCTCCAAAAGTCCTGCTAGCCGCATCTTTGGAGTGGTATAGGAGCGGGGTGTTTACCGCCCATATACCGCTCCTTCCCATTGAAATCAATGGGAAACAGCGGGGGTTAAAACCGCACCGCTACCGGCCGAATATCGCGGTAAATACGACGGTATAGCGGCGCTAAAAATCGCGCCACTATACCGTCACCGCACCTCCACTGCCCCATGTGAAAGGGGCCTAATTGACATTTTTTACCAAAAACATGTGGCTAAATAAATTTTGGACTAAATGTATGACAAAAATTCAGTTTATTGGATATTTTTTTATAACAAAAAGTTGAATTTTATTTTTCAAAATGTAGGTCTTTTTTTATTTATATCGCAGAAAAAAAAACAGTGGTGGTCATATACCACCAAAAGAAAGCTCTATTTGTGGAAAAAGGACGTAAATTTCATTTGGTTACAGCATTGCATGAACTTGCAAGTACCAGCTAAAGCTGCGTAGTGCCAAATTGCAAAAAAATGCTTTGGTCATTAAGGGGGTAAAACCTTCCGGGCTGAAGTGGGTAATAAACAGGCTAACATTTATATATATATATATATACAGTATATATATATATATATATATATATATATATATATATATATATATATATATATATTGTGAGGGGCTAGCTCGGCAGCGGGTCTGTGCGATTCCCTGGAAGGGTTCAGCACACAGAAAAGAACTAGGCACAGCAGACCGTGGTAGGAGAAAACAAAAGAAGGTGCGGTTTTATTTTAAATACACCACAAAAAAATTATGACAGAAAACAAAAGAAATAACAAAAATAAATCCTGGTCAACTTGACCTGCTTGCTACACATGCTGGTGTCCCTAACTACCAACTAGGTACAGCCTTGTGCTGCCCCAGTCCCTGACTCCCTGGAGTTTAAATGTTTTAGGAATAGCCACACAGGCTTTAGCTCACCGCACACAGCACTGACAGTCCACACAGGTCTGCCTCCAGCTTGGAGTGACACTCTATTAATGCTGGGAGCTTTTACAAGAGGCCTTAACGAGCCCACCTGAAACAGCTAGGGTAATCAAGTCCTCCTAGCAGGACTCCCAGCACTCCCCCTAGAGATAAAAAGTGGCATAAAGCCTGAATCTAGGAGAGATATACCTGTCCTCTTGGACGCAACCAGGGGATTTAACCTGCCTACTGTCACAATATATATATATATATGTTTATATTTAACAGTATATATCAATACTTGTAACTGTAGAACTGTTACTATGCATGTATGGAATGTATTGTTACCTACCATACAAATAGATAAAGCTAGAATAGTCCTAAAAAAAAAAAAAAAATATTCTGCACATTATTCTGCAAGGCATTCATTAAAAAAAAAAAAAACTGATATCACGTGGTACCTGGGCCTATCAAAGCAACCTGTAACATGTAATTAGCTTTAGCCAATCACAGATCAGTAGTAATCACAGCTGTCATGAATGAAACTCAGGCATGACAGTTCAAAGTACTGTATTGCTGGTACAAAGATTTGCATTGTATCACTAATGAAAATGTTAACAACATAAAAAAAGGATTCCACAACCAAGAGTAGTATAGTGTTAATATGGTGACACAAAACTACTCGGATGAACGTATGTTACATAAATAGTTTTTTGCACATACAGTTTTTTTTTTTTCTATTTTTAACATACTGTCCGCAGCCATTATCCCTACTCCCCACCACACCAATCATATGCTGACGCATAAGAACATAGGTCGTTTGCTTGGGATAAAGGTACAGTACAGCATCTACAGGCAGCTCAAAATAAGCAAACTAAAATGCACATGCAACCAAGCTTCTGCTCCAATAGCCCACCTTTATCACAAACAACTTTTTGTGCCATGTGCATACTTGGAAAACATGCGTGACTGATGTCATTGTTGGGATTTGAACCAATGGTCCTAGTGCTATCCAATAAAACACTGGGCTGCCCATAGTTTTAACTAGAATATATAGAAATACCATAATTCAAGAATTAAAATAGATAATTATTAGTAGATATTCTAAAAACAAATCTAATTAGACATGAAAAATTGTATGTTTTAGGCCCCGTACACACGAGCAAATAGATTTGTTCAAATCGGTCGGACCGACTGATTTGAACAAATCTGTCTGCTGGCCGTTTTGGTTTGTTCGCTGTACACACGATCAAACCAAAATCCCCACCAGCAGACAGCGCGGTGACGTGGTGGTGACGTTGACGCCGCCACGTCACCGCACCAGGAAGTAAATTACTTCCGCGCATCTGTCGGCTGGCCAAATCCGTCTGCTCGCCCGTACACATGATCGAATCTGTCTGCTGGGACGTAGTGTTGCTCACGAATATTCGCTTTGTGAATATTCGTTACGAATATTGCATATTCGAGTATTCGCGAATAAATCGAATATCGCGGTGAATATTCGCTTTTGCAAAAATTCGTATTTTTTCAAATTTATTTTTAAAACAGATCACATCCTAGTGATCTCCATCGACGTCTAAAAGCATTGCTGGTATGATTAGAGACCCTGGGCCGAGTAGCTGAGGCGATCCTTTTATGTTGCCGAATATTCGCAATGCGAATATTCGTATTACGAATATTCGCGAATACTTTATCTGCCCTTCTGTGTTATGTGTATAAAAAATAAAAAAAAAAATAAAATTAGCTTTAGTTTAGTCATATAAGTTTGTGTAAGTAGAGTTAGTGTTTAGTGCATATTAGTTTAGTAATCCAGGAAATGATCTCCGTTTTTGCGTGTTGTTGAGAATTTTGCAATCAATTTCGCATTCGCATTAGCGAAATTTTGCAAAAAAAATTTTTTGATAAAATATCACGAATATTCGATATTAACGAATATTTCGCGAATATTCTTCTATATATTGGTGAAATATCGCGAAATCGAATATGGCGTATTCCGCTCATCACTACTGGGACGGTCGGGCCGACCGTTTCCAGCAGATAGATTTGATCGTGTGTACGCGGCCATATACTAGAAATATAACTATATATTTTTTTTTAGATATATTTAACATTAGAAAAAAGTATTTATGACTCTGCAACATTCATAAAAAAATGTATTAGTTTGCAGAATATGTAAAAAAAAAAAAGCACTACAAAACAGGAAATAAAATTCATATAATTTGTATCAAAAGCAATCAAACAAGAAATCAGACTTGCCAATTGTTTATTTTTACACACAAATGAGATCTTGGCTAAATCTTGCAGTCCTACACCCTCTAGAGACAACGTTTAGCATTCTTGGCGTTTATTAATAGGCATTCACCTAAATGATGGTGCTTCTCTGTTCATCACGTCAAAGCCTTAATTATTTCAGTTAAGTGCAATTAGAAGTTTAACATCTACTGCTTCACCTTATTCTTAGTAAACCCCAGTGTGTCAGTTACTGTAATGCCCTGTACACATGATCGGTTCATCTGATGAAAACGGTCTGATAGATTTTTTCATCAGATATCTGATGAAGCTGACTTTTATCAGTCTTGCCTACACACCATCAGTTAAAAAAAACGATCGTGTCAAAACGCAGTGACGTAAAATACAACGACGTGCTGAGAAAAATGAAGTTCAATGCTTCTGAGCATGCTTTCGACTTGATTCTGAGCATGCATGGATTTTTAACCGATGGACGTGCCCCGATGGATAAAAAAATGAAGGGGTCCACACACGATCGGTTTGTCTGATGAAAACGGTCCACCAGACCGTTTTCATCAGACGAACTGATTGTGTGTACGCGGCATTAGTGTCAGTGCCAGCTAGTGACAGTATAAGTGTCATTTAGTGACAGTGCTTGTGTCAGCTAGTGGCAGCATACTTTTGGTAAAAAAAAAAAAAAAAGGATTTTATATTTAGTGTGTCTATAGGACCAAAAAATAACCCCCCAAAAAAACAAAAAACAAAATGCATACTTTTGTTTCTTGGTATTACTACAGGTCCAAAGAACAAATGACGCACACATATGTGGTATTACTGCAATCAGTTTTGTATTTGTTTGGTGCCTGAGGCCTCGTACACACGAGGCAATCTATTTGTTCAAATCGGTCGGACCGACCGATTTGAACAAATCTGTCTGATAGGATTTTGGTTTGCTCGCGTGTACACACGAGCAAACCAAAATCTGCTGCGCTGACGTGTCGGTGACGTTGACGCCGCCACGTCACCGCACCAGGAAGTAAAACACTTCCGCGCATGTGCCGAATCCATTCGGCGGCGGTGCGGGACGACATGTCTGCTGGTAAGTGTACTAACCAGCAGACATGTCGGGCGGACGGATTCCCACCCGATAGATTTCAAAGCATGCTTTGAAATCTGTCGGGTGGCCAAATCCGTCGGCTCGGCCGTACACACGATCGAATCTGTCTGCTGGGACGGTCTAGCAGACTGTTTCCAGCAGACAGATTTGATCGTGTGTACGAGGCCTGAAAGAGTAGCAATGCAGGAGCACAATTAGAAGACAGTTGCCACCTCAAAGCAGGATATGAATGGCCTATATTACCTGATCAGCAGGTATATTTAATTGAAGTTACAGATTTTAAAAGACTTCAAACAACGTTTGAAATTATATTATTGTGTGACAGCTTATATAAACTTTTAGTCACTGTGTTTAGATGTACTTTAATGCTGCATAACATGTATACATGTGGAGATGTCATATTTTTTGTTGTTTTTTCAAATGCTCTTTTTTCTGCTCATTAAAATGGGAATGCGGATTGTTTAGCTACAATAGTTCTCTCTATATTCAACAGCTATCCTGAAATGTGAGGCGGCGTACACACGACCGAGGTTCTCGCTGGAAACCAGCGAGAACCTCGCTGGAAGCTGCATTCCAGCGAGGACCTCGGCCGTGTGTACACAGAGCGCTCGCCCCGCCCGTCGGGAATCCCGTCGAGCAAAAAGAGAGCACGCTCTCTTTTTGCTCGACGGCCCGTCTGGATGAATGGCTGGTTGCCATTCCCGACGGGCGGGTCGCCGATTTCGACGGCCGGCAGAGAACCTCGACGGGCGGAACGATGTGTTCTGCCCGTCGAGGTTCTCTGCCGTGTGTACACGGCCTGAATGTGCTTGGCAGCCCGGTGTGCTGGGGTACCCACAAACATTTAAATTATTATTTTGTGTTCATTGATCCGCACATATGCAATTATATTTCAAGAAACAGCAGAAACAGAAGGCAAACAATTTACTTTGAACTAATATTTCATATCTTTCTTGTATTTGCAGTGTTACATTTATGCTCCCACATGCGCTGAACTTTTCAGTCCAATGCTACATTATTTTTTTGACATGCACCTGAATTTCCAGTGAGTAATTTCAGCTGGACTAATTGAATCTGTTCACCAGGGACTCTGGAAGAAGCCGGATGTTGAGATAATATTGAGAAATTTCTTTGCAACGAAAAAAATAAACAAGATTTTTATGTTTGTGCCTGTTTTGTGTGATGTGAAATGGCCATTAATTAAGCAAAGTATACATGTTCCTTTTTTTCTTTTTTTGGAATCAATTTTCAGTTTTTTTTTTCTAACATTTATTTACAATTTTTTCACTAAAAAGGAATGTAAGGGAAAAAAAGAAAAAAAGAAATAGCCAGAAGTAGCTGCTGTGACTTTATTATTAGCAATACCATTGCTTTTCATCTGCACTCATGGGTCTCACCAACCAGCACTAATATTTTATCTATAGGGGAGTATGCTCTTCTCAGTCACAAACTAGTATATTACACCTCCTGGCCATCCACTAGGATATTTCTATAATGGTACACACCTCAGAAATACCACTACGGGATTCCAAAATACTTGGTTTCATTAGAAAAAATACAAAACTAGTGATGCGTACTGGTCTTGCTTCTTAACAGACTAGAGGTTCTCTTACCACCCTCCTTTCTTCACGAACTTACTCCTCCAAAGTCACACTACTACGCCATCACTCCTCCACCCCCTTTTTTCCTTACACTTTTTTTGCTTTCCTCTCCTTACCCACCCCAGGACCAGCCTACCGAGAAGACCATGATTATTTTAGCCTTTTCCTGTGACCCCTACAGGGCATATTCTATGCTCGGTCCTCCCTGGTCTAACAGGCCACCTTACACTTGAGCTTTCTTATTATTACTCTTAATATTGCCTTTCCTTTCCCTATTATTACAGTAAAATCTTTTATGGTTTTCTACCTTATCTGTTATCAACCTGAGATGTATTCTTTCTTGATATACTGTAAATAAAGAATTTGTTAGAAAAAGAGGGTCATACCAGGCAGACATTAATTTAAAAAAAATCTAACTTTGAGTTTATTGTTTCACAGAAAACAGACAGAAATATTGTACAGACTTGATTAAGACTATATAAACAGCTTTATCAGACATCAGACAGCTTTAAATAAAATAAATAAATCACAGTTGAGTGTATTTATGTTGATGACAAATGCCCACAAAACCATTATGTAACCTTGTTCACAGTATTTAAGTACTTTCACTGGGATACATTTTTAAAGCTGATATGAAACTTTACAGTGCATTTATTTTACAAAAAAAGTACAGCAAATGTTTAATGACGACATGCACAGTATTTAAACACTTTCACTAGACTATATTTTGAACACTGGCCAGCTTGTAATAAATAATTAATATTACAATGAATTTAGTTAACTGAAAAGGTTACCCAAGTATTGAATTGACTACAGACACTGGTCCAGATTCACAAAGCACTTATGCCAACGTAAATCACTTTACGCCGAGGTAGTGCAAATGTGCGCCCGGCGTATGTGTGCGCCAGACCCACAAAACCAACAGACGTCTAAAAACAGGCCATCCTACCCCGACGTATCTTACAAAATATGGTTTGGACGCATGTTGCTTCTCCCATTGATTAGGCATTCAAATATGCAAATTAAGGAAATACGGCGATTCACGAACGCACGTGCGACCGACGCATGCTATGTGGTGTTTGCGTAAATTGTACGTCCGGCGTAAAGTTATTCCCCATAGATGAGGCATAATCCAGCAATAGACATGCAAAGGTCTGCACCAGGGAACACAAGCCGGCGTATTTTACGTTGGACGTGTGTCTGGCTGGGCATAGGTTACGCTAACGGCGTACACAGTGATCCGGGGTATCTTAGGCAGTTGTTCCGATGTGGTTGTGCGCATGCGTAGTTCATTACATGTACTTGTCTGGCGCTTGGCCCATCATTTGCATGGGGTCACGCCTCATTTGCATGGATCACGCCCACTTTCACTTACACTGGCCTACGCCTTCGAAAATACGCTGCGCTGGCACATCTTGGTGAGCAATGGCTTGCTGAATGCAGTGCTTTCCTCTCCGCGCTGCGCCGGCATAGCGTACTGTGTGTGCACTACACCGGCGTAAATGTGCGCCCACTCTCTGTGAATCTGGGCCACTGTATTCAAGCATTTTCACTAGGCCAGTTTTTGATCAGGACAGGAACCATTTACTTTGAACAGGTCTACCACAAGGCATTTTAAAATAAAATAAATAAAAGTCCAAGTTATTTATAGAAATAAGCCCCCAAAACATAGTTGTGTCCATATGTACAGTTTTAAATCATTTAACCACTTCAGCCCCAGAAAGATTTGCCACCTTAATGACCAGGCCATTTTTTGCGATACAGCACTGCGCCACTTTAACTGACAATTGCGCCATCGTGTGATGCAGTACCCAAACAAAATGTAGGTAATTTTTTTCCCACAAATAGTGCTTTATTTTGGTGGTATTTGATCACCTCTGCTGTTTTTATTTTTTGCACTATAAACAAACAAAGAGAAACACATTTAAAAAAATATATACTTTTTATTTTACTTTTTGCTATAGAACATATCCCCCCAAAAAATAAAAATAAATGTATTTATCAGTTTAGCCGATATATATATTCTTCTACATATTTTTGGTAAAAAAAAAATCACAATAGGCGTATATTGATTGGTTTGCGCAAAAGTATCTACAAACTATGGAATATATTTAGGGACTTTTATTTATTTTTTCTTGTTTTTACTAGTAATGGCAGTGATCTGTGATTTTTAACGAGACTACAACATTGCAGTAGGAAAATCTGACCCCAAATGACACTTTTTGGGGACCAGTGCAATTATTACATTAATCAGTACTATAAAATGATTAATGTAAAAATTACACTGGCAGGGAAGGGGTTAACACTAGTGGGATATCAAAGGGTTAAGTGTGTTCTAACTGTAGGGAGAATGGGCTGGCAGGGACATGACAGAGATCACTGTTCCCGATGATTGAGAACAGTAGATCTCTGTCATGTCTCCTGTCAGAATGGGGATCCGCTTTGTTTACAAAGGCAGATCATTCTTCTGCCTCTGCACTAGACAATTGTGGGTCACCAGTGGAAATAGAGTGCACCCGACCTACGGGCACACTCCCGCAGCATGCATCAGGAGTGAGCAAGCGCCACCGGTGAAGCGTGCCCACCCGCTATCACGCCAATTTGCCCAGGAGAGTAAAACTGCCGCTGTATAGCGATGGTGACTGGTTGGCTAGTGGTTAAACTAGAGCCCATTGTAGACAGGGCCCCTACTGAATATTTCAAAGTATAGAAATCGACATTGGACTATAATTTCTTGCAGAAAAAACAAATATTTGGTTATTTGTATTAGGTCTATTTTTAACTGGAAACTAACCAGCAATTTTAAAATCTTGAAGTCAACATTGAAGCACAATTTGTTAGAAAAAACAAACAAAACAAAAAACAGAAGAAGATTGTAGTTCCTATGTGTACAGCAATTATACATTTCTATTAGGCCCTATTGTGGACAGGACCCGCCAGCCATTTTTAAATCTAGAAATCTAATTTCAGTGGAGTGTTATTATTTTGCAGACAAAGGCCCCCGAATTAGTGAAGTACATATTGTATGTGTTCATATGTAATAAATTCCACTATGAATTATATTTTTTCACTCAAGTTTATTGGTTTAACAAATAGCCAATACACAAAAAGCGAGGTAGGGAAAGGGAGGTTTATAATATGATAAGAAATACAACAAACAGTGCCTAAACAATTATGGAACAGTGTCTGAAGCAGAAGGTCAGCTGTCAATTCCACTAAAATGTAGCAGGATTGTCACAAGGAGCTTTTTTTTGTCCATGTTTGTTATGGGGTTAGTAAGTGGGTATGGGTAATATTTATTTTTAAATTAATGATTCTCGTGATTACATTTTGGGAATAAGGAGAGGAGGGGATAGATAGTAGTATGGTTGGAAGGGATTCAGTATAGGGGAGGATATGTATGGGACAAAGAAGTGGTATTGCAAAGGAAAGACAAAGATAGGAAATAAGGAGTGGGGGGTTGAGGGGATTAAGGTAGATGGGATGGAAAGTTAAGGTGGTGATGGGTGCAGAGGGCTAGAAAGAAGGAGAAAAGAGTCTGGGTAGGTTAGGGTAGGAAGTGGGGTATTGTTTTTTTTTTTTTTTTTATTCACCTGGGAAAGGATCATGGTGGTAGGGTCTCCTTAGGTTCTTAAGAAAGATTAGAATTTGTAGTGTCTCTAAATACAATCCAAGTGAACCAGGTGTGGGTGAAATTAGCTTTGGCATCTTCTTGGCCCAAGAGGCATTCCTTGCCCCTAATGTAATCAAGTTTGGAAACCCCAATGGCACAGGGTCGTAGTTTTAGCTGCAAGGAGAAGGTCTCTGAGAAGTCTTTTTTTTTTTTTTTTTAGGAATTGTGAAGCATATAAAGCATGGTATTTATACCAAAGTGTGACATTTTTAAAGCTGGCCTCTTGAATTATGGTGAAAAGGCAAAAAGATACAATAAAGGCTTTCTCTCAGTGCTTGGAAGAGGGAGCTACATGCAGTTCTGTTGCCAGTTATTCAGTGAAGTTAGGGAAAAATGGGTGTTGAGATGAGTCTGCGGATGTAGATTCTCAGTCGTTGTTGACTTTTGCAAGTGAAATTAGTAATGGTACTACTCTGCAGGTCACCCTACTCTTAGCTGAAGGCTCTGACATAAGGAAATTAAAACCCTGTCTCCTCCAAAATGGCCACCTCCACATAGAGCCACAACAAAGAATAAGACATGTAAGTGATTAATGCACGAAAGATAGGGTTCAGAAAATCCACAGGCAATTCTGGTGACTAATGCTCTGTGCACTAAAGGTTGTGGACATTGTACTTTTCTCTATTGTAAGATGTTTTACATCTGAAAACAGTGTCGCATCTTTTGGCAGACATATTGATTATACATTCTAACTTTTTGGTGCAAATTTCAGGCACTTTTTATGCAGCCCCTTCTTTTCCTATAAAGCTTGTGGAATTTTATCAACAAAAATAATGGCATTTTTTGTTGAAATATGTTTAGAATAAAGGGATTTTTTAATACAGCTTACCTGTAAAATCCTTTTCTTGGAGTACATCACGGGACACAGAGCGGCATATTCATTACTATACGGGTTATATGGAGTACCTTCAGGTGATGGACACTGGCAATCTCAAACAGGAAGTCCCCTCCCTATATAACCCCCTCCCCTAGAGGGAGTACCTCAGTTTTGTAGCAAGCAGTATGCCTCCCAAAACATGTTCCCATAAGAGGGGTGGGAGCTCTGTGTCCCGTGATGTACTCCAAGAAAAGGATTTTACAGGTAAGCTGTATTAAAAAATCCCTTTTTCTTTCTCGTACATCACAGGACACAGAGCGGCATATTCATTACTATACGGGATGTCCGAAAGCAATGCTTTAATGAGGGGAGGGAGACATCTTCCCAAAGGGATTTAATTTAGAGGTATACTCAAATAATAATAATAAATCCAACTTAGTCAAGAAATAATTTTGAATCTTAAATCAAGGGTGCCCCCGATCCTGAGGATCTTAAACCGCAGCCTGTAGTACTGCCTGCCCAAAGGCTGAATCCGCATTCCTTCTCACGTCTAACTGATAAAACCTTGTAAACGTGTGGATTGATGACCACGTCGCCGCCTTGCATATCTGAGCCATAGAGATCTGATGGTGTGCTGCCCAGGAGGCGCCCATGGCCCTGGTAGAATGGGCTTTTACTGCCAAAGGAGGAGGCAACCTCTTCAAACCGTAGGCCTGAATGATTAATTGTCTAATCCATCTCGAGATGGTGGATTTTGCCGCTGCCTGCCCCTTCTTGGGACCATCTGGTAAAACGAACAACACATCTGTTTTCCGGATCTTTTCTGTAGCTTTAAGATAGGCCCTCATGGCCCTGACAATATCTAAGGTATGCAGCAACCCCTCCTTTCTAGACGTGGGTTTTGGAAAGAAGGATGGTAGTACCAAATCCTGGTTCAGGTGAAAACTGGAAATAACCTTTGGTAGAAAGGAAGGATGAGGCCGGAGAACCGCCCTGTCCTTATGTAGAATGAGATATGGTTCTTTACAAGATAAGGCTGCCAATTCTGACACTCTCCTGGCCGAAGCTATGGCGACCAAAAATACTAACTTTCTTGTCAGTAAAACTAAAGGAATTTCAGCCAACGGCTCAAAGGGTTGTTTCTGTAGAGTGGACAGAACAAGATTTAAGTCCCATGGACAAATCGGTGACTTGACAGGAGGATTAATACGCAAGACCCCCTGTATGAAGGTTTTAACCAGCGAGTGGGTGGCCAGCGGCCTATGAAACCACACTGACAAAGCTGAAATCTGTCCCTTGATTGTGCTTAATGCCAGGCCTTTATCCACTCCTAGCTGGAGAAAACTTAACACCCTATCAATGGTATATTTGCGGGAATTCCATCTTTTGGATTCACACCAGCCTACGTAGGTCCTCCACACCCTGTAATAAATTACCCTGGAGGCCGGCTTTCTAGCCCTAATCAGGGTAGGAATTACCTGCCTAGACAGACCTCTACCCCTGAGAATCAGGGATTCAGCCTCCAGGCCGTCAAATTTAGACACCGTAATGCAGGGTGGAGGATCGGGCCTTGTGAGATTAGGTCCGGTCGTAGAGGAAGAGTCCAAGGGTCTCCCACTGCCATCTTCAGGACTAGTGAGTACCATGTCCTCCGGGGCCAAGCTGGAGCTACTAGGATGACTGGCTTGTGCTCCACTCTGATCCTGCGCAACAGGCGGGGAAGTAACTGTAGCGGGGGAAATGCATATAGAAGTTTGAATTGATGCCAAGGGCAAACCAACGCATCGGTTCCGCAGGCCATAGGGTCCCTTGCTCGAGACACGAACCTGTCTAGCTTCTTGTTGAACCTTGATGCCATTACATCTATGTCTGGCACTCCCCACCTCTGGCAGATTGTCTGAAAGACCTGGGGATGCAGAGACCACTCCCCCGGCGACAGAATCTGGCGACTTAAGAAGTCTGCCTGCAGGTTGTCCACTCCGGGAATGAATATCGCCGAAATGCAGGGTACATAAACCTCTGCCCACTGAAAAATCAAGCTCACCTCCCTCTGAGCGGCCTGACTCCTGGTTCCCCCTTGGTGGTTTATGTATGCCACCGCTGTGGCATTGTCTGACTGAATTCTCACCGGGGACCCCTGTAATCTGGGAGTCCATGCCAGGAGGGCTAGGCGAGCAGCTCTGATCTCCAAGACATTGATGGGCAGCTGCCTCTCCGCTTCCGCCCAAGTTCCCTGGCGAGTGAACCCCTCCAAGACCGCCCCCAGCCTACCAGGCTGGCGTCTGTGGTAACTACCTTCCAGACTACGGGGCTGAAGGACCTTCCCTTTAGAAGATTCTGAGGGTTTAACCACCAGGCCAGGCTTTGCCGGACCCTTGATGATAGCGTCAAAGGGGACTCCAAGGCCTGTGCTCTCTTGCTCCAGGCTGCTAGAATGGCTGCCTGTAGGACGTGAGTGTGGATCTGAGCGTATGGTACCGCCTCGAACGTGGCCACTAGCTTGCCTAGTAATCGCATACACAGGCGAATAGTTGTTTTTTTCTTGCTTAGAACCAACTGAACCAACCCCTTGATAGCCTCGACCTTTACAAGGGGCAGGAACACCCTTTGCTGTTCTGTGTCTAACCTCATGCCGAGGTATTCCAACTGCTTTGTAGGATGAAACGCTAATTTTTCCCGGTTTAGGACCCAGCCGAACCTCTCGAGGTACTGAACCGTGAGGTTTACTGCTTGTTCCAGACACGGCCGTGAGTGATCTATGATTAAAAGGTCGTCCAAGTATGCTAGGACCGTGACCCCTTGGATCCTTAGATTGGCCAGAACTGGAGCTAGGATCTTCGTGAATACCCGGGGGGCCGTGGCCAGCCCGAAGGGGAGCGCCATGAATTGGAAGTGTCGCTGCCCCACTGCGGAGCGTAAAAATCTTTGATGTGGCTGAAAGATTGGTACATGAAGGTAAGCATCCTTTATGTCTATAGAAGCCAGAAAGTCGTCCCTCTGGAGCGTGGCGACTGCTGATCGGACGGATTCCATCCGGAAGGAACAAACTCTTAGGTAAACATTTAAACCCTTTAGGTCCAAGATTGGCCTGACATCGCCTTTGGGCTTTGGTATGACAAAGAGATTGGAATAGAAACCTAGCCCTTGTTCTTGGGCTGGTACCTCTATTATCACGCCCTGGCAAAGCAGGTGATCCAAAGCTGCCAGCATCGAGGCCTTCTTTGTTGGATCGTTTGGTAGCCTTGACTCTTGAAAATGAGGCGGAGGAAACTTTAGAAACTCCAGTCTGTAGCCTGTGGTTACAGACGACCGGACCCATTTGTCGGGGATATTGGCTTCCCAAACTTCTGAGAAGAAACAAAGCCTTCCCCCCAATCGCGTGAGTGGGGGCGCCCCTTCATAAGGCAGACTTAGGGGCTGGCTTTGTCGGCTTGCGATACCATGGCCTCTTACCCCCAGGGGCCTGTCCCTGCGATTTATTGTTAAAGTTTGATCGCGCAGGCGGCCGTCGATACTGCCTGGAATTTGTGGGCCCCGAGACAGGGGAGAGCTGCCTTTTAAATGTAGGACCCCGGAATCTCTTTTTGACTGGTAAAAGGGTACTTTTGCCACTTGAAATAGTCTGAATGTATTTATCCAGATCCTCTCCGAAGAGTCGTCCTCCATGGAAGGGAAACCCTGCCAGAAGTTTTTTGCATGGGGGCTCCGCCGCCCAGTTCTTCAACCATAAGAGCCTTATCATATGCACCAAAAATAGTGACAAACGAGAGGCCTGCTGGATGGAATCCTTTATAGCATCTACCGCAAAACACAGAGCTCTGGGAATGTCAGAAAACTCTTCTGCCTGTTGGGTAGGCATGTCTTTAAGCATTTGTTTTGTCTGGTCCTTTAACGCCTGACAAACTCCAATTGCAGCCACAGCTGGCTGTACCACTGCTCCTGCCGTAGCAAAGGATGCCTTTAAACGTGTCTCTAAACGTTTATCAACCGGATCTTTAAACATTTGTATGTTTTCCACCGGGCAAGTTAGTGATTTATTCACACATGAGACGGCTGCATCCACAACTGGGAGCGTCCACCTCTTCGAGAATTTTTCCTCCATAGGGTAAATAACCGAAAACCTCTTAGGCGGCAGAAAAATCCTGTCCGGTCGTACCCAATCCTGGAAGATCAATTCCTCCAACAGAGGATGGACCGGAAAAACCGCGTTGCTCAAAGGAGCTTTTAAAGAGCCCAGAGAGGATACCGCAGGAACCAGAGGCTCTGGTAATGGTAAATTAAATGCCGAGCGGACCATGTCCGTCAAAGACTGTACCCACAGCCTCTCTGTTTGGGAGTCTGAAAATGGTTCCTCAGAGGTAGATTCCTCAATCCCTGAACCCTCTTGGTTCTGGTCCAGTTGATCCTCCTGAGATTCTAATTCCTCCGGAGAGAGAATTTCAGCATCTGAGGATACACATCTTGGCGATGGGGATCTAGCCCGTTTCTTGCCAGGAATAGAGCTAGCGATCATCGCTGCTAATCTTTTCTCTAGCCCCCCTAGGGAGACGGCTAGCATCTCCTCTGTGACAAACACAGGGCTGGGCTGATCTGGGCCAGCCTCAGCACCAGACCCCCCTAATGGCTCATCCAAGGCGACCTTCATGGGAATAAGCTGCGGGGAAAGTACCAGCATATCATCAGAATCAGAGGGGGAACCCCTTTGTTTTTTGGTCTTTTTTGTACCTATTGATCCCAAACCCTTGGAAGCCATAATACAAAACCGAGGGACTCCGCCTACAACAACCGACTGTAGTGGCCAGGAGTACAAAACTAGGGTTTAGGGGACAATAGACCACTAATGCCCAAAAACCGATGGGGCCCTGTATGTTCTATTTTTTTTTTTTATATTATATATATCCTTTTTTTTTTTAAAACATACAGCGTCGCCCCAATTTAGTTTGCCAGCCTCCAACCTGTTGCCAAAGGGGATTTTTGGCTTAACACAAATGCATTGGAACAAACTCCAGCATGTACTACCCCTCTTCCGCCACCGGGAGTCACTGTTCTGCCGCTCTGTGTCCTCTCCCTTCCAGATCAGCCTCAGACTGAGCCATGATCACAGCCTGCTGAAGGCGCGCCCTTGATGACGCTGCAGGCACAAGCCCCCCCGCCCCCCCTCCGAACGGCGCGAAAAACGTCTATAAGACGTGCGCGCGCACGCGCGCGCGTATGCCGGGGAAGGAAGGCACATGGAGGAGCCGCGCTGCTGGAGACCCAGGACTGCAGCTTCAGGCGGCAGAAACAAACCCCGGCCAGGTAGGACTTTCAAAAGGCCCCATAGGGATCCTTATTTAGCCCTGGGACCAGCGAGCAGCAGGTAGCTAGCAAACCTGTTTCTTAGACAGGGGGACCAAGTGATGGGGGGAATGTGATCATCCTGTCTTCTCAGACATAGTGAGCAAGGCTGCCAATGCAGAGCATACTTAGGCTACCCCCCTTTAAGGTCTCCCTGGAGAGCCTGCTGTCGAACCAAGTTCCACAGGCTCCCCTCTTACCTGCTCCATGCTGCAGGACGTTTGTCTAGCAAAACGGTCCAATCTTCTCCCATCTCCGTGGGTAGCATAGTAGACCTTCAGGCCCTGGGGTCCTGAAAGGTACCCACTGTCCTGGACCTATACAGCACCCTGGCAAACAGGATCTTATGGTTTTTTACAAACTCCAAGTCCTGGGCCCAGGGTCCAGCCCTCTAAAGAGGAGCATTATAGGCAAAACCCCACGGTTTGGGGCCCGGGTACTGTCCACTTTGGCACTGAGGCACCTTGGACAGATCCGGTTAGCCCGCCCTTAATCCCAAGGATGTGGAGGCAAAGCTATTCCGTGACCAACACCTAAGACACTGGCGAAAAAACTGAGGTACTCCCTCTAGGGGAGGGGGTTATATAGGGAGGGGACTTCCTGTTTGAGATTGCCAGTGTCCATCACCTGAAGGTACTCCATATAACCCGTATAGTAATGAATATGCCGCTCTGTGTCCCGTGATGTACGAGAAAGAAAATGCATTTGCTAATTTTCAATTAATTCAGTGCCTTTATAATGTACTCCAGTAATTTGCAAATGTTACAGGAATTCGTTGGAGTAACATTTCTTTTTCTCCATTAAGTACTTGTAGATATATATATATATATATATATATATATATATATATATATATATATATATATATCATGCATGCTTTAAGTGCTTTTACTCCACCAAGTACGTACATTCTGGTGTGTTCAAGTACTGCGTTAATGTCATCCAATCTCGTTTTCTGATTAACTGCTTTACTGCTCTCATTTAATATAGAAGATGATGATTGCATCTTGTGATTTATGTTCCTAAATAGATGATTTCAATATAATAATGCTAAATGGTTCTAAATATGCTATGGAAAAAAGTTCAAATCTGTTTCATGGTGAGGATGTTAATGTGAATTCTACAGAAACAAATTTGTTGAGTCAGCAATCTAACTTCATGCTATTATTCTTAATTAATCTTAACTAGCCAATATAACCTTATAAACCCCCAAAGAACTGCAACACAGTGTGGCCAACTGCAGAATTGACAGGTTTCAAGCCCCTAAGCTCCTGGCAAAAAGCCATATAGACAATTGAAATGCTTCTAAGTGAACAGTGCTATCAACCAAATGATTTGTAATTCTATTCAGTGATATAGATAACTCGGCAATGACCTTGATCCTACTAAAGAAAACCAACAGACTTTTCCCTGTGCAATGAAGCAATACCAGCTCTCTGCTCTTCACTAAGCATGTTCACACACATCACTATGGCAAGTAATGGAACCCTAATTGGTCATAGCACCCCAGTCTGCTAATTGAACAATGAAATATGATTAACACACATATGAATCATCACTCCAATTGATGATTACTTTTATCTTGTCAGCATGTCTCTTGCCGACATATGTGCACTATAGTAAAGTTTGATTGACCCCTGAAGCTGTCTTTCATTTGTTCAATTCTGAGTGCTGCTGTGCATGTGATGATTACAGGAGACCAATATTAAAATAAATTCAGGTACTTGAGATGACCAAGCATGTTACAATATAATTTTGTAATCTTTAGCATTATCAACAACTAGATATAGTGAGGGGCCTACATGTATATAAGATGAATGGATTGTTTAGACAGGTCCCTGCGCTGCAAAGTTGTTGGTAAATTTAATGGTGATTCAAATAAATTTTGTACAAATATATTGCAAGATCAGTGTCCATCTTTTAAGAAATGAAGATATACTTCAACCCCCTTAGCATTAACCCTTTTTCATTGGTTAACCGATGAAGCTGACTGATGGTCTGATGTGCCTACACACAATCAGTTAAAAAAACACGGCGACGTGCTGAAAAAAATTAAGTGCAATGCTTCCAAGCATGCGTCGACTTGATTCTGAGCATGCATGGATTTTTAACCGATGATCGTGCGTACTAACGATCGGTTTTGACCTATCAGTTAGGCGTCCATTGGTTAAATTTTAAAGCAAGTTCTCTTTTTTTTGACCAAAGGATAACTGACAGATGGGGCCCACATACAATAGGTTTGGACCGATGAAACGGACCTTCAGTCCATTTTCATCGGTTTTGACCTATCGTGTACGTGGCCTTACTCAGGCTCAGAATATTAAAAATAGTTAATGCATGTTACATGGATTAACTGTTTTTACATGCCCGAGAAATGCTCAGGTAACACATAGGAGGCTTGGGATCTTTAGGATGGTAAAAAGAGGGAGGTTGGCAAATGGATCCTCCCACATTTTGTGAAGCTGTAGGAGCTCTTCTTCACAGCTGTCACCAGCCAGGATTCTAAACAACTTGAGTGCTGTCAGTACTCGATTCATCTGCTAGCAGAGCAGTATAGACGCCAAGGGTTCAATAGATACAAGATGCCTCTATAAAGAGGCATGTCACATAAAATATCAGCCCTTTTGTGACAGCATTAAAAGTAAAGGGAAACATGTAAAATCAAATATAATAAATTTAAAATGTTTGTACATAGATAGTGATCAGGTGACACATATTCGGTATCTCAACACATTATAGAATGAGAAGAATGTTCCTAGGACCATCATTTATAGTTAACTCTACACCAATAAGCTACTACGCTTCTGAAAGTGTTGTCTATAAACAATTTTGATTTTGTTTATTATTGCTGTTTGCTGTTCCAAGGATACATGAACATTTAAGACTTTTGAGTCTGCCCCCATATATCATGAGCTGAACTCAAAGATCTATGGCTTTTTCTATGAACACAAAAGGCCTATTTCTCTCAAATATTGTTCAGAAATCTGTCTAAACTCGACTCCAAAATCGGGTGTTTGCCTGTTTGGGGTGTTAGCCGCAAATTTAAAAGCCTCGGTACACTCTTAAGAAAACTATGGGAGAAATCAAAAGTGATAATTGTAAAGGCTTATATGCATGGTATTGTCATAAAAGTGTTTGGGGACCCAGTCCTGCCCCAGGGGACATGTATTAATGCAATTTTTTTTTTTAAATTGCAGTTTTTTTGGGAGCAGTGATTTTAATAATGCTTAAAGTGAAACAATAAAAGTGAAATATATCTTTAAATTTCATTCCTGGGGGGTGTCTATAGTATGCCTGTAAAGTGTCAAATGTTTCCTGTGTTTAGAAGAGTCCCTGCACAAAATGACATTTCTAAAGGAAAAAAAGTAATTTAAAACTACTCGTGGCTATAAAGAATGGTCGGGTCCCGGCAATACAGATAAAAGTCATTGAAAAAAAGCAGTCCATTAGCAGGCCCTTTGGGTCTGGTATGGATATTAAGGGGAACCCTGAACTGAAATTTAAAAAAAAATGCATGGGGGTCCCACCAAATTTAAAGGAATATTTTATTGTTTCACTTTAAGCATTATTAAAATCACTGCTTCTTTTTTTGCATTGATACATGTCCCCTGGGGCAGGAACCAGGTCCCCAAACACTTTTTATGACAATAACTTGCATATTAACCTTTAAAATGAGCACTTTGATTTTTCATGTTCGTGTCCCATAGACTTTAACGGTGTTCACGTGTTCAAAATAATTTTTTGCCTGTTCGCATGTTCAGCTGCGAACCGAACCGGGAGTGTTCGGCTTGTCCCTATTAGTGAGCACTTATATTGGTCTATTCCTTTTCAAAGGCTTACGAAGTTGCTGGATATTGGCAGGAACACGCTGTTGTATACACTGATCCAGAGCATCTCAAACATGCTTAATGGGTGACATATCCAGTGAGTATGCTAGCCATGCAAGAAATGGGATGTGTTCAGCATTCAGGAATTGTGTAATTGAAGCCATGCATTGCTGCAACATGAGGTGATGGTCGTGGATGAATGGCACAACAATGGGCCTCAGGATCTTATCACGTTATCTCTGTGCATTCAAAATGCCATCAATAAAATGCACCTGTGTTCATTGTCCAGAACATTCGCCTGCCCATACCATAACCCCACCGCCACCATGGGCCACTTGATCCACAACATTGACATCAGCAAACCACTCACCCACACAACGCCATACACGCTATCGGACCTTCTGCCCTGTACAGTGAAAACCGTGATTCATCCGTGAAGAGAACACCTCTTCAAAGTGCCAGATGCCATTGAATGTGAGCATTTGCCCACTAAAGTCGGTCACAACGACGAACTGCAGTCAGGTCGAGACCCTAATAAGGTCAAAAAGCATGCAGATGAGCTTCCCTGAGACAGTTTCTGACAGTTGGTACAGAAGTTCTTTGGTTATGCAAATCAATTGTTGCAGCAGCTGTCTGGATGGCTGGTACCAGACGATCTTGGAGGTGAGGATGCTGGACGTATAGGTCCTGGGCTGGTGTGGTTACACGTGGTCTGCGGTTGTGGGGCCGGTCGGATGTACTGCCAAATTCTCTAAAATGCCTTTGGAGATGGCTTATGATAGAGAAATGGACATTCATTTCAAGGGTAATAGCTCTACTGAACATTCCTGCAGTCAACATGCCAATTGCACGCTCCCTCAAAATGACGTTATCTGTGGCATTGTGATGTGTAATATAACTGCACATTTTAGAGTAGCCTTTTATTGTGGCCAGTCTAAGGCACACCTGTGCAGTAATCATGCTGTCTAATCTGCATCTTGATATGCCACACCTGTGAGGAGGATGGATTATCTTGGCAAAGGAGAAGTGCTCACTAACACAGATTTAGACAGATTTTTGAACAATATTTTAGAGTAATAAGTCTTTTGTGTCCACAGAAAAAGTCATAGATCTTTGAGTTCAGCTCATGATAAGTAGGGCAAACACAAAAGTGTTGTGTTTAGAATTTTGCTCAGTGTATTTACTTATCATAGGCTCTTCTTTCAAATTTCACAGAAATAATTATATTGTGCTTGTGTGCACTACAATTAATGTTATGCCCTGTACACACGATTGGTTCGTCTGATGAAAACAGACCGATGGACCGTTTTCATCGGATGAAGCGATCGTGTGTGGGCCCCATCGTTTTTTTTCCCATTGGTTTTAAATTCTTCTTATGGTTAAAAAAACGAAAAAAAAAAAAAACGATCATCTGTGGGGAAATCCATCAGTCAAAAATCCACGCTTGCTCAGAATCAAGTCGACGCATGCTCGGAAGCATTAAACTTAATTTTTCTCAGCACGTCGTAGTGTTTTACGTCACCGCATTGGACACGATCGGATTTTTAACCGATGGTGTGTAGGCAAGACTGATGAAAGTCAGCTTCATCGGATATCTGATGAAAAAATCCATCGGTCCGTTTTCATCGGATGAACCGATCGTGTGTACAGGCCATAAGGGTATTTTTTACTCAAAATACAGGTTTGAAAACCAGCTGTACAAATATCCTGCAATTTAAAAATGTGCAACTTCTACCTTTAGGGTCTCTGCTTTCAGAAAATATATCATATTTTATATCATATTTTGTTGTGTTAAGTACTTTTCAGGTCTAAATTGTGCATGTATCAGCCAGGCAATGTAATTTAACCACTTGATCACTGGGTACTTCAACCCCCTTCCTAACCAGACCAATGTTCAGCTTTCGGCGCTCTCACAATTTGAATGACAATTACTCAGTCATGCAACGCTGTACCCATATAAAATCGTTCTACTTTTTTCCCCACAAATAAAGAGCAATGGGAGAGGTAATGCTGTATCCTAGCCTAGGCCAACAAGGCCCAGGCCTAGGGCAGCACTTTGCAGGGGGCAGCACAGAAAGAGTCCCAGTGTAGCGCCAGTCTTATGGGGTGAGCTGGGCTGAGAGGCAAATTAGTTTAGCGCCCCCATAAAGTGACCGCACTGCTTCCGGTATGCAAGTGGCCTGCATTCCGCAACTGTGTGTGTGTGTGTGGGGGGGGAGGGCGCTTCTAATTTTGACTGTCCTATCATCCTGGACCAAAAACCTTCCCCACTGTGCTATATGTTTTCTGCTGCACCATTGGCATGGTTATTTCTTCTTAGTCCTCTCCATAAAATTATCAGAAATTTGTGCTTAAAGTAGAACTATAGGCAAAACTTTTTTTTCCCGCTTTGGATAGATTAAGGGAGGGTTATAGCCCCTGTCGGTTTATTTTTTACCATCCCTGTCCCATTGCAGAGATTTCCCTTCACTTCCTGCCCCATAGCCAAACAGGAAGTGAGAGGAAATCTATGGAAATTAGTGGAATTTATTGCCCCTCCCCGGCCCCAGAACTAGTGTCCCCACTAATGTTTTAGGGTGGGTCTTAAACAGCAAGGGGTGTGGTCTTGACAGAAGGGGGTCGGTCATATTTAAATTAGGGGGTGCATGAGTTTAGTCAGGCCTAGGGCAGCACAAAACCTAAATACACTACTGGGCAGAGGCTGCAGTTGTCACAGAGCAGTGTTGTGGGCACTACACACTCAAATCACATTGCTGCTGTAACCGTTCTCTCCTTATCCCCTCGCACTGTAACGATTGGTACAAAGAGGGGAGAAAGGATCCGGACATGATACCGGTTTGTTTACAAGTGATCGCTTTGTCATTTAACAGAGCGATCACGTGGTCAGCAGCCGCTGTCAGCAGCCATTTACAGTGATCCGTGATGCAGAGTACCCGACCCAGAGGACCCGTCGGTCACGAATATTCCCGAGTACGCGCCACCGGGGGGGTGCACGGGGCCACGTCAATGTGCACCCTCCCAGAGTTATCGAGCCACGCTGTAGCCGTCATTCGGCTATGGCGTGGTCGACAAGTGGTTAAATGGGCATTTTAAATACAGCTTGTTTGTCCTGGGGAAAATTAGCTCTAAAGATGTTAATGATTTTGGATTGACCACCCACTGAATGAAATGGTATTTTTGATAACTATTCAGCTTTAAATCAGTATTTTAGGGCAAACAATGTAATAAATATGCATAGTAAAAATCTGTGTCTGCATTTTTGGATGAACTCTTTGGAAGAAACAAATAACATCTACTATGGATTGTGTTCTAAAGCATGATGTGAAACCTAGTTTGAGCAACTTCTTACTGTAGTCCATTCTGGACACAATCCAGCAATTCTGGCTACACACATATCAATTGTATCACAAAGTACTAAATGTGTTCTCTTTATTACCTCCTTTGAGCAGTTCCTTCCCTATTGGGAAATTAAAACATGAATGATAGAGCTAATGCTTGTATACAGTATATGGGAAAGCCACATTGGATTAAAATAAAAGGGCTTGTCATTTATTCTGATTTACAGTATGTTATCTTCGACGGCATACAGTTAATGATAAAATTATTAACCATCCTGCATCCTGACAGCCATAGAGAAGTATTATGTGAGAATTATGTGACATGTCTTATACTTTTAAATATAGGACCATTTAATAAGCAGCCTATATCCAGAACTCTGGCTCATGTTTTAAAAATGTTAGCAATATATAGGAAACTATGGTTGTCTATGAAGTCTATGAAGTCCTTGCAATTTATTTAGTGGCCTTGTAGTTTTAAACAAAGTTGGAATTTTACATTAGAATGTCTAGAAATGGACATAAAACTGTATGGTTACCCTTATTTCCAGTATTTTGACATCATGTCTCACTGTATACAATTTTCTTCAAGCATATCTAAACCTCAAAAGAAAATTAATAAATTGCAGCCCATCTGTTCTTAGGTGAGGTGACTATATTATTTTTTCAGACTTTTCCCCCTTTGTATTCAGCTTGTGACCCTGCTCTTCCCACCCTTTCATCCCGTCATGTCTACACTTGCAGTCATTTAATAGGACTAGTCATTTACATAAAAAAGATAGGAATGGTTGGTCCTTTTTTTTTTAACTCAGAAAAAGTGACAAAGACACTGGCTTTCTGGCCAGATAAATAATTTCTATATCTGCTAACATTTTCTTAGCCTAAATTAATTGTAGACGCAATATCAAAGGATTAGAAATGCTGCAGTTCAACACCAAAGAGAAAGTCGATCCAAGGGAGCACAGTAGCCATCTATCCACAGCATAGCCAGGGTTTAGGTGAAAGTGCTAGGACAACTAGGACACACAATTAAAAGAAATTTGAAATTTGCTGCAACACTTCACCTTTTTTGATCCTTCATGCAAAAGACATCACAGTCCGGGTACAGTAAAAGTTGACCTGTTTCATACTGTAGCTAGCGCTTACACATAACCTCAAGTAACCTCACATCAAGTGAAGTTATTAGTAAGCGCTAGCTACAATACAAAACTGGATCAATAAAGGTGAATTGTTGCAGCTAATTCCAGATTTCTTTTGATTGTGTAGAAAAACTGCAATCTATAAAATATCTTTAGATACATCTTAAACAAATTATTTTTGCGAATCTATAGCAAAGTTTCTTATCTAAAGATACGGCCAATAGCAGCACTTCCTGTTGCAGGCAGACAATGCTAAACAACTGCAATTAGCAGCAGTGTTTGTTGGAAGTGCAACAGCATGTACTGTACACTTCGAACTATAGATGGAGGTGCAGTGGTATACTAGCATCTGAGGGCCAGATTCTCAAAAGAGATACGTCGGTGTATCGCAGGAAACACCGTCGTATCTCTTACACCATCGGATCTTAGATGCAATTCCTTCGCTGGCCGCTAGGTGGCCTTTACGTTGATTTCTCATTTGCCTATGTAAATGAGCCTAATACGGCGATTCCCGAACGTTTTTACACCACCTCGTCGTTTACGTTGTTTCCCTAAGCGTAAACCTACCCCTGCTATATGAGGGGTAGGCTTACGAAGTTCCGTCGTATGTCATGTTAAGTATGGCGTTGGGTCAGCGTCATCTTTTTCCGTTGTTTACGTTTAAGTCGTTCCCAAATAGGACTTTACATCAATGACGCTGACGTCAGCTTCATTGACGTTTTCCGTTGTGAACTGGAGCATGCGCACTAGGCTATTTTTACGGCCGGCGCATGCGCAGTTCGATCAGTGCGGGGGCGCGCTTAATTTAAATACAAGCCGCTACCTTTGAATTACGCGGGGATACACCGGGCCATTTACACTACGCCGCCGCAAACTACAGAGCAAGTGCTTCAAGAATACGGCACTTGCTCCAGTAAGTTGCGGCGGCATAGTGTAAATGGCTTACGCTACGCCGCCGCAGATTCTATGAGAATCTGGCCCTGTGTGTTTATTTATGCTGGTATATTCTGCACAGGAAGTACGTTTTTGTTCTCTACGTTTTTGTGCTGCTCTCCTATGCAAATAAAGCTTAAATCTACACCACAAAAATAAATGATGAATACAACAGAAAGAAGGAGAATATGCGCAATAATTAGGGATGAGCCCGATGTTCGACTCAAACGCATGTTTTTCGGGAGCAGTGATTTTAATAATGCTTAAAGTGAAATAATAAAAGTGAAATATTCCTTTAAATTTTGTACCTGGGGGGTGTCTATAGTATGCCTGTAAAGTGGAAAATGTTTCCGGTGTTTAGAAAAGTCCCTGCAGCAAAATTACATCTCTAAAGGAAAAAAGTAATTTAAAACTGCTTGCGACTATAATGAATTGTCGGTCCCAGCAATACAGATAAAAGTAATTGAAAAAAATGGCATGGGCTCGGCCCCCAGTCCATTACCAGGCCCTTTAGGTCTGGTATGGATTTTAAGGGGAACCCTGCGCCAAAATTAAAAAAAATGTTGTGGGGTTCCCCCAAGAATCCATACAAGACCCTTATCCGAGCACGCAACCTGGCAGGCTGCAGGAAAAGAGGGGGGACGAGAGAGTGCCCCCCTCCTGAACCATATCAGGACGCATGCCTTCAACATAGGGAGGATGCTTTGGGGTCCAAAGCACCATGTCCCCATGTTGATGGTGACAAGGGCCTCATCCCCACGACCCTTGCACGGTGGTTGTGGGTGTCTGCGGGCAGGGGGGCTTATCGGAATCTGGAAGCCCCCTTTAACAAAGGGAACACCTAGATCCCAGCCCGATCCTAGCCCCCTATGTGAATTGGTAATGGGGTACATTGTACCCCTACCATTTCACAAAAAGTGTCAAAAATCATAAAAAACACAGGACACAGCTTTAGGACTACCGCACGCAGATTTACGTAGACAGAATGGCACGGACAGGCAAATGGGCATACAGGTATGTCCCCTTTAATTTGCCACCGCGTGGTTGCCACATGCCACATGTTCTCAACATGGGGAGGATGATTTGTGGTCCAAAGCACCATGTCCCCATGTTGATGGGGACAAGAGCCTCATGCCCAAAGCATCCTTCGCATGTTGAGGGCATGTGGCTTGGTACGTTTCAGAAAGGGGGCGCTCTCTCATCCCCCCTCTTTTCCTGCAGCCTGCCAGGCATGATCCGGTGTCCTGCAATCGTATCACTGAACTGAAGAAAGGGGAGATGTTAGTGTAAACACATCTCCCCGTTCTTCCTAGTAACATGTTACTGATCGAATGTTCCCTCTCATCGGGAGCAGCGATCAGTGACGTGTCACTCGTAGCCACGCCCCCTAACAGTTAGAATCACTCCCTAGGACACACTTAGCCCCTTCAGTGCCCCCTAAAGGTTAACCCCTTCACTGCCAGCTGTAAAAATTACAATGGTCCCAAAATGGTGTCAGTGTGTCTGATGTGTCCGCCATAATGTGGCAGTCATGATAAAAATCGCTGATCACTGCCATTACTAGTAAAAAATGTATTATAATAAAACTATCCCCTATTTTGTAGACACTATAACTTTTGTGCAAACCAATCATTAAATCAACATTTTTTTTTACCACAAATATGTAGAAGAATCGGCCTAAACTGAGGAAACAATTTGTTTTTGTTTTTTGCATTGATACATGTCCCCTGGGGCAGGACCCATGTCCCCAAACACATTTTATGACAATAATATAACTTGCATATTAACCTTTAAAGTTAGCACTTTTGATTGTTCACGTTCGTGTCCCATAGACTTTAACGGTGTTTGCGTGTTCAAACAAATTTTTTGCCTGTTGGCATGTTCTGCTGCGAACAGAACCAGGGTGTGTTCGGCACATCCCTAACAATAATAAGACTGAGAAAGCTCTTAAAGTGGATGTAAACCCAAACATTTTTAATTATTTTTTTTGATGTCACAATGTAGAGAATAAGATTTCCTATCATTTGTGCCTGGTCTTGCCACACAGAGTTAATCCAACGCGGAGCAATCCTCTTTTTATTGTTCAGTGAAATAAAACAGACTTCACTATAAAAACCAAAGTCCATTCTGTCCCCATGCTTTGAGTGACAGGTTATTTACATATCTCGTGCACTAGCCTGCAGTCATGCACAGTTTCTGTAAACAGTGCACAATTCACATTACCCTACCCTCTCCTCCTCTCCTCTCTCTTCTAGCTTTCCTAGAATTGGATGCTTGTCCTGTGTTTTGATTAAATGTTTTCAAAATATGAGGTGAGGCAAAGTTCAATGTCATGATGAAATGCTCCAGTGAACAGCCATCAGAATATACATAGACAAGTTATTAGGGGAGATATATTTAGTCTGAGCTTGAGTGATCTTCTTATTATTGTTATATTGAAGTGTGTGTGTCTAAGGTCACCTGATGTGTGACAGCTGTACCACCCCACAGTTTTCTGTTTTTGTTTTTGTAGTGTTTTTATTTTACCTTATTACAAGGCTATCTATTAGTTTTTAAACATCCATTGGAGTGCAGCTGTTCATAATATTTTTTCTTCCATTTATGCAGCGCTATATAAGTTTCTCACTCACTCACTCACTCACGCAAGCCCCCCTCGCCCCCCCTCGCACAGATCGCACAGATCTACCCGCTCCCCCCGCCCCCCCTTTGCAGCCCTCGGGAGAGGAGAGAGAGGGGAGGGAAGATGGCGGATGAGGAGGGTGGAGGAGGAGGAAGACACGGGGGAATGTGAACACACGGGGGAATTTGAACACACGGGTGCGTGATGTAAACATACAGATCAGGACGAGGGGGGTGGAGGAGGAAGAAGAAACAGCTGGGACACACGGAGAGGGACAAGGGGGGCGGAGGGGTACACGGCCCTGAAGTAGGACAGTCAGGGATGATCGGTGTGAGGGGGGGTCAGCTGTGAATACCGATCCCCCCTGCATGGCTTTTCAGGTGAAAGCCATGGGAGGGAGAGAAGCAGATGATGAAAAGCCATGCAGGGAGGATCGGTGCTCACAGCTTACCCTCCGTCGCACCGATCATCCCAGACTGTCACTTGAGATGGATGTGTGTACAGAGAAATGACAGGGGGCCGTGAGCGCGTTCTTTATTTACCATGAATGCGCTTTGTCTCTCTGTGCACGCTCTGGCCAAGGGGAGTGTAGAGGTGGGCAGGGAGTCTGCTGACATCATGACTCCTGCCACCAAGCGCCAATAACAGACCCACCCACTGAATCTGCTGTTTTTGGGGGCTTCTAACTGATAAACGGGACACATTTGACAGGTAAGGATACATGCAGGAGGCATGTATAGCCTTATAGATCAGCACTATGGCAGTACTTTATAATTGATGAGAGTGGGTTTACATCCACTTTAAGGTGAACAAGGGAACAAAGCAAAGAAAGTTAAGTATGTTTTCACTATAAAAAGACTGGTCACCTGAAAATGGACTGTTCAATGACTCAACATAACTGTTTATGACAAACAATAAGACCTCATTTACAGAAATGTATTTCAGTGCAAAAGACAACGACTTCCTAGCAAATGGGAAAAGTATTAGTGTAGAAGGTAGAGGACAAGGGTTCTTAAATTGCAACACATTGTAGCAATGTGTCATTTCTTCACTGTTGTCACATAAACTTTATCAGTGTCTTCCTGCTTCCTGACTCCACCAGCATCTGCATTTTACAATCAGAATCCCAGCCTAACTGAGAATGTTTGCCTAATGAGCTGCTGACCTGGACTCTTTGCTATTCACTGATGCTTCCACATATCTGTGAGCTGCCTTCTGTATGTGTGTTTACCATGCGTTTATATGCTGCATCTAGTTTGGTGTTTTCTGGTGTTTTCTTAACTTTATAGGTACTGTATACCCAGCTGACATCCCTGAACACTTTATACTGGACTGGAATCTGACTGTGGTCAAAGCCACACATCAGTGTGATTTGCACTACTGACTTCATTGCGGCTTGCGACTTCATACAATAGAAGTCCATGCAAGTCTCAATGAAATTGGCAAAAAGTAGCGCATGAACATTTGCTGCGACATGAGCCGAAGGTATTTCAACTGTTCCATTGGCGACAATGGTGTGCCACTTATCATGGTATTTTCGAACTGTCAAATCGCACCGGTGTGAACAGGGGCTTGATGTGCGTGTTTTAGCGCACACTGCCACAATGTACAAGTGAGAATGACCCCTAACAGCTCATTATAAATTTAAAATGAGTTGCAATCCAAAGCTGATCAATAAGTAAATAACAAAATGACTAAGGCAAATTGTAGAGTTTAGGGACAGTAACTAAAAGCAAGCAGCAGCTGGTAAGAATGCCAAAACCACTAATCACATTTTTGGATTGGCCAAAATAAACAAAGTTGCTTTTGGATTAGTTGCTTTGGCAAACTACTTTTTTTAATTGCTATGACATGCGAAATAAAGCCAGTTTTTTTTTTCTTCATCAGACTCAACCAGAATATGGGACAGCAAGACATGCTCACGGAAATTCCGCCCTTCGCATTTCTCCTGTGGTCTCGCATCACGTGTGGTTTTCCTTTTGCTTTAATCCTTTTCTTTTTTTGTTTTATTTTTTTTTATTTTTTTTATTTTTTTATTATTATTTTTTTTCCCTTTATTATTTACTTCTTTTATTTTTTTAAATGTGTCAGGGAAAGCAAAGAGAAACAATTCTAAATGCATTTCCCCCCTTTTTTCCCCCCTTACCCCCCGCTCCCCCCCCCACACTCCTAATCCCCCCTCCCCTTTGGTTCTGTCGATCGCCTTTTAGATTTAGTTTCTTTATTATTACCTATCTAAGTCTATCATTGCCTGTGCAAATTTTCTTGAAGTTTTAAACGCTCTCCATTGCCCCCAGAATGTTCTAATTCTTATCTCTTCACCCTGGTCAACTTGCCTCAGATATTCCATTTCTGATATGTAATCGACTCGATGGATCCATTCTTTTATAGTTGGCCTCTGTGGGTGTAGCCATTTTTTTGGAATTAGGCCCTTTGCTGCATTTAGCAATACCGGGACCAAAGTTGATCCATACCCTTTTTTTGGGATATCCATTCCGTGAAACAGATAGGTCAAGGGGTTTCGTGTAATCTTTTCCCCTGTAATTTCTTCTATGTATTCTAAGACTTCTTTCCAGTACTCCTGTATTCTCGGGCAGTCCCACCATACATGCACTGTGGTTCCAACTTGATTACATTCTCTCCAACACAGCGCAGAATTGTTTGGGTGTATTTTATTCATTCTGGCAGGTCTCAAATGCCAGCGCACCATGCATCTATAGTTTGATTCAATTGTGTTGATATCTGTTGCATAGTTAAACACTATACCTATCATGTGTGAGTCCTCGATCTTTTTCCCGATGTCTTGTCCCCATTTTTCTACACATGTCAGTGTTCCCTTTGTCTCAAGGTCTGTTAATATCCCATATAATGCCGCAATTCCGTGTTGTAATGGTTTTCCAGTGGAACATAATTTTTCTATTGAATTCAATGTTTTATCGTCTCTTAACGGTAGTGGTAATGTGCTCACAAAAAGTTTTAATTGAAAATATTCCCGATCACTAAGGTGTTGAAACCCTTCATGCACTTGAAGGTCGTTTCTCGACCTTATTTTCCCTAATGTGACAATTTCCCCTAATCTTTTAGTGCCTAAATTCTTCCCCATTCGTGTCCTATTCCCGGGTGGGAAAAAATTAGTACCAGCTAATGGGATTAATGGGGAGTTGTACTCCCATTTTTCCCGCCGATATAATGTGTCCCATGTTCTAAATACATTCTTTGTTATACTATGTGCATCTGTGCCTATTTTTCTTAGGTGGAATCCATACGTTTGTGTTTAATTGTGTCAAGCTTATTATACCTTCCATCTGTGCCCGTTTCTTTTGAGAGTTTATATTTGTCCATTCAGCTAACCTTGATAGAATTGTGGCTTGGTAATATCTTTTTATATCTGGGAGTGCAAGCCCCCCCCTTTTTTTTCCGAGTTAGAATGGAATAATTTACTCTGACCTTTTTTCCCTGCCAAATGTATTTCGAGATTATAGTTTTTACTATCTTGAAAAAGCTTTGTGGAATTTTTATTGGGAGCATTTGAAACTTGATTATTTTTGGTAACACCATCATTTTGAATGCATTGATCCTCCCTACCCAGGAAATTGGTCTCTTTGCTAGGTTTTTTAAATCTTGTCTTATTTAGTTAACTAATGGAATATAGTTGGCCTCATATAATCTATCTACTCCGGGTGTGATCTTTATTCCTAAATATGTTAATGTAATTTTTTCCCAAATAAATGGAAATGTTTTCTGTAAATCTGTTTCTTCTGTTACATCTATTCCCAAGTTCAGGATTACCGTTTTTATGGGGTTAATTTTAAAGTTGGAAAGTTCCCCATACTTTCCAATATCTTTCATTACAATGGGCAGAGAGAGTCTTGGTTTGGTCACATATAGGAGTATGTCGTCTGCATACGCAGCCACCTTATGCTCCTCCTCTCCCACTCTCACCCCCCCCTATATCCGGATTATTCCGTATCCTGGCCAATAATGGTTCCAATGTTATTACATACAGGAGGACGACACACTCCCATTGACTTTTACTCTTGCCGTCGGAAAGTTATATAGATTTTCCACCCATTTCATAAATCTAGGCCCGAGTCCTATAGTTCGCAGGGTTTCCATCATAAACCCCCAGTCGACTCTGTCAAAAGCTTTTTCAGCGTCTATTGACATACGACTGGGGGTTTCTTCTTACCATCCTCCTGTAAAAACAGTAACGTTCTTAAACTATTGTCCCGCCCTTCTCTCCCTTTTATGAACCCTGTCTGATCTGTGTTTATTAAATCCGGCATTAATGTCGTTATCCTCGTTGCCAGTATCTTTGAATGGACCTTTATATCCGCGTTCAATAATGCAATTGGGCGGTAACTGGAACAAAGAGTACCATCCTTCCCCGTTTTATGAATAATTGAGATATTAGCAAGGAGGGATTATTTCCTTATTTCCTCCCTTTCTCCCAATCTATTAAAGTAGTTGCATAGCTCTGGGATCAAGAGATCTTTAAATTTTTTATAGTACTTGATCGGTAACCCATCTGGGCTTGGACTCTTACCTCCAGATGTTTCTCGAATAGCTTGGTGAATTTCCCCCTGCGTTATTGGGTCTTCTAAGAGTTCAACATTTTCTTGCGACAGCTTCGATACGTTAGCTTCCTCTAGGTATTCCTTAATTTTTATTTTCCTGATTTCTTTCTGCTCCTGCTTTTCTCCCCTAATAGAGTACAGTGTACTATAAAAGGTCTGAAAGGCCTCTGCAATTTCAGAAGTTTTATATTTTATCTGCCCTGCTTGTTTTTTTATTTTTTCGATATAGTTTGTGTTTCTTTTTTCCTTAGAGATTCTTGCAAGATATTTCCCTGGTTTATACCCCCATTTATATCTTTCTTTTACGACATTCTTGAATATAATTCTAGTTTCAAGTTCCATCAAATCTCTAAGTAGGGCCCTTTTTATCACTATTTTCTGATATACCTCACTTTCTCCTTGATGTTTATATTCCAGATCTTGTAACTCACTTATTATCTTTTTTCTATTTGCTTCTCTTGCCTTTTTTTCCCAGCCCCTAGGGAAATTAACTTACCCCTAATGCATGCCTTATGGGCTTCCTATGTGGTCGCGGAGCTAACGTCTGGTGTGTTATTTATCAGGAAATATTGCTCAATCTCTTTTTTTACCATGTCACAGACTTCTATATCGTCGATCAAATCTTCATTTAAATTCCACATTCCTTTTCTTTGTTCTATATCTTTAAAATGTATTCCAACTATTACAGGGGCGTGGTCTGAAATTGATATTACACCTATTGAAGTTTTATTTACATATTCCAATACTCTGTGATCTACCAATAGATAATCTAATCTTGAGTACGTATCGTGCACAGATGAATAGTGTGTGTAGTCTCTTTTGTTTGGATATGCAATTCTCCAAGGATCTATTAATTGATGCTTAAACAATTTTTTCTTCAATAATCACTGTTGCTTAGAATCTCGCATCTGTGCACCAGACGTCCTGTCAAGATGGTGTTCCAGTGGAAAGTTGAAATCCCCTGCAAGGACTACAAATGCTTTGTTTAAAGTCCAATAATAAGTTAAGGATCTTCCTAAGATATTTTTGTGGTTGTTTATTGGGGCAATATATGTTTGCCAACGTATATTTTTTCCCTTGCAGGGTCCCTCTTAGGAACAAATATCGACCATCTGGGTCAGCTCTCCTTTCTTCCAATTTAAAGCTAATATTTTTCCCTATCCCTATGGCGACCCCCCTGGATCTTTTCTGTGGGGAGTCTCCATAGTACCATAATGGGACTGCCCGAGAATACAGTCTGACCCTGGAATCTACTGTTATATGTGTCTCTTGTAAAAAGACTATTTCTGCAGAGTATCTTTCAATTTCTTTTAAGACCATGTGTCTTTTCCCTGGGGAACAGAGTCCTCTTACGTTTTAAGTAATGAAATTTACATTAGACATATTTTTTCTTTTTTTTTTCCATTCTTTTTTTTTCAGACAGATCACCAAACCTATTTTCCTACCCTCCCCCCTACCCTCCCTCTCCCTCCCTTCCCCAACCCCCCACCTTGACATCCCGCCCAACCCCTCCCTTCCCTACCCATTTCCTCATGATGGAACCATGACCCTAAGGTCTTATTATGGAGCATCTCCTCTTGCACCCCCTTTGGTGCTCTTATGCTTCTCTCTAAGAGGTGGAGAACTAGTATGCCGATCTTATATCCCCTATTTCTAGGGAATTGGCACCGAGGGGTTTCTGCGGCTTCCGGCCCCCAAGTCTCTCTTCCTTACTATACTTTATTAATTTTACTGCTACCAGTTTACCTTTTCTGACTGAGAGGAATCCGGGACTCCGCGTATTCTTATATTTTTCCTTCTGACTCTGTTCTCCTGATCTTCAGCCTTATATGCATGTTCCTGTGGTTCTTTTTTTATAGCTTTAATTTCTTCCTCGAGTAACTTAATGATGTTATTATTCAACTCTGTTTTTTTTTCTGCTTCCTCCAATCTATCGAGCATATGTCCCATATTTCTCTCCATTCTCTCCATTTGTGATTTAAGTGATTTTTCTAATGCTGCAAACATTCCTTGTATTTCAATCTTTGTTGGTAATAATGATCTATCCTGTTGTTCCTCTTCCATTCTCTGATCTGGCTCTATTTCCGTGTCATGGTCATTTATAGATTCTGACAGTGCAACCTGCTCTACCGAATTTTTAGATGCCATTTTTGTCTTATCTTTTTTCTTCTCCTTCTCACTCTGGACATTTTTAACCCCTTGTTGTTTTTCCATCGCTTGTTTGTCGCCGTTGTTCCCGTGTGTTACAAATGTATTCATCGGGCCTGGGCTTTGGCTTAATCGAGGGGCTGAAGATCCCCCACCTCTCGTTCCTTTGGCCCTTGTGCTCATTTTTTTTTTAACCCAACTAGTTTGTTCTACCCAGAAGCTCCGGTGTCCTAACCCGCCCCCCCCCCAAATCCTTGCCGCAGATTATCAAAGTCTCCCCTGTCTTAAGGCTAAGGGGCACAAAAGAGGGGAGGGGGGAAGTGTTACAGGAGAGGCATAACATTTATGGACACCCAAAAGAAATATATATTTTATATCTTATTAATCCAAAATAGCAAGAAAAATATGAGTCACCTGATTTTTTTAAATATTTTTTTGTATTTGAGATTTTGAGTACTGCTCACATTATCTCCATTGTCCCATATATGTATCCACTATATAGGCAGTTAATGTTGGATTATATTTAGAGAGAGCGAAGATCTACGCTCTGACCTTTCCTTTTTCTTTTTTCCAAATCAGAACAAAACAACAACATCAAGCATTCACTGTGTTTTTATGGCATTTCAGCTTCAATTTTGTGCGTTATTACTAATCTCTTCTCTCTTTCTCATTGCCACCATACAGAACAGAGGTATATATTTTGTAAAGCAAAAGAAAAACGCCCATCGAACTGGCTTTCTGAGCATTTGTGTCAGTTTTCTAATTGCTGAATCAGTTATAAGAGATTGAGAGATTGCGAGAGGGAGATTGACCAAGCTAGGCAAAGGAACCAGATTAATACAGTCAGGCTTCAAGACTTCAGAAAAAAAAATGTTCCTTTTCCCAGTAACTCGCCAATGTCCATATAGCTCCCCCTTATTTATTTTTCCAATATGCAGTATTTTCCAGAAAGTAATATCCACAATATGGTAAGAGGGTAGTACTCACGCTTTGTAGCTTCTAGGAGTAAATTGACTTACATGCTTGGTCTTCAAAGTGTTGCGTGGACGAGAGAAAGTACCCGCAGGTAAGGGGGGGGGACTCCACCATTACTGCCTGTCCCCCTATGGCATCTGCCACACCAATGAAACGGCGTTTACTTTACCTCTCTGTGCAGGCAGGCTCATCGCTCTCTCTGCACCATCCTCTCTGGTGTCCTCCCCTCAGCCTCGGCTGCAGCCGCTCTCCATGCTCTCAACACTCTCCACGCGGGACGCTTACTTCGCCCCGGAACGCAGAGAGAGACCCCAGGTAAGCTAAGTGACCTGACTCTGGGACCTGCTATCTCTGGTCATCTGGTCGTCAGGTCGGCGGCGGTTGGCGGCGACTGCCGGGGTCGGAGGTTGTACGGAGGAGGAGAACGGGAGAACGGACGTCACAAACGCCGAGGAGGGGGGTCAGAGGCAGCCCGGGAGCAAGCCATTCGTCGGCTGAAGAGACGCCGGCTGGAGCTCACATTTAACCACCTCGGAGCGCAGACCACGTCATCGCTAGACTCCTATACAAGTGAAAAATTCAGCGCTGGGAAATTAAGAAATACAAACAAAATACAAATATAAATATGCAAGCCAGCACTGAGGATAAATTCATACCATATTGAGCTTTTTTTATGTGCCCTGACACCGGATGGTCATTAGGAGTACTGCATGCTGCTGGAATATCATCTCCATGAGGAAGAGGGAATCCGATGACATTACTGTTCAAAGCCTGTTATAACATCAATCTGAGTGCGGTCGTCCAGCGTTTTCTTTGAATGTTCCAACACTGTATGCAGAATACACAACAGTAACCCCAACAGTTCCAACATGGAGATTCGGATTTTTAACGTGGAACTAGCATCATATTAATTACAGGAAATGACTTCCATGCCCATAGATTGCAGTAATCCTCCTGACACCACAGTATATTCATCTGCGTTTCCCTCCAAAAGGATAGAGCCACCTTTAATTAGGAGCTATTCAAGATCAGCATCTCGAATATAAGTCAGAGTGTCTTTGCAGTTCTGCATGATTTCAAAAATATTTGACACAGATCAGCCCTGTAGTACCTGCTACAAAGTTACAGTGTTGCAGTCTGATCATTGGGAGAGAAGAGACTGAGGAAATGCTTCCCATGGTCTGCATCAGACTAGTAATCACTTGACGGAAGCTCAAAGCTGATAAAAGGCACAACTTTTCTGGAGAATTCTTGACGCTGATGAAGTCCTGCCCACGGGACGTAACGCGTACGTAAAGGGGAGGAGCTACGCAGGACGTCACCCCAACCATCGCCGCTGTGTATTACTTGGTACTGTCTTTTAGCTTGCACTTGGCTCACGAGTGCTTTTAAATGTGAGTACCCGCTTTTTATGCTTATGTTACAATAAACTGGTCTATACAGAGAGCACTAGATATTTCTGTGTTTCTTTATATGGTGGTTCGCTGCTATCTGATATGGAATGGTGATTTGTCCTGGAGATCGGATCTGACTGAGATTATCTGCAGATATGCTTTGAGACTCTTATGGGTCAAAGCAATAAGGTGAGAGTCCATCTTGCTTGCGGTGGTGGATTTTCTCTTGGTGTTTCCTCTTCACCTTCACTCCTGCTGGATTTGTTTGTGTGATTTACTCTTCACTTAAAGGATTTTTTGTGGACACATGGACATTTATTTTTACTGGTTTATACACATATGTCATCATTTTGCATTTAATTCCATTTTTATTTTCATGTTTGCGCTGCACTTTTTGATTTTGATTATCGCTAGACTCCTCCCTTGTCCCTCGATCGTAATAAAGCCAGTTATTCATTTTCTGCCTAGTGCAAACTAAATAACTACTAAAGTTAGCAGAGAAATGAAAAGCATTAGCTTGTTTGCCATTGTCCTTGTGCTACATAAGTCTTTTAATTGCTGTCATATTCAGTTACAATTTAGTAGACAAGAAAAAGGGTTGACAGGTTAATATTTTTTCATTAAATTATCATTTTTTATTGTATTTCTTTCTTATAAAATATCAGAAGCATTTTTTTTTGTATGTAAGATGTGACTCCTGCTGCTTGAATACAGTATGATATTAGTTAATATGTATCTCCTTAGTTGGCTTCATGATGAGTTCTATGCTTTTATTACAGTAACACATCAGTTATGAGTATCAATTGCTAGAATTGGTGTTCTTCCATTCTGAGCACAGGAGGGAATCTTTTTTATATCTCTAATCTCTCTTCTTTACGTCCATTATTTATTTTTGCCTCAATTAATCAGCAGCTACATCAAAGCCTTTATGTTTTTTACAGCAAAAGCCACGATGGGTAAACAGTGATGCTACCCCCCACCTGTGAAACACGTTTGTTTGCTTTTGATTGTAAATCAATTCAACTTCTTCTAAGTTAACATATTGATTTTTACATGTCTGATCTTTTATGTATTCTTTAGCTTTTTTTTAATTAGCAATGCAAATAGCTCATATTTCCAAGCTCAAAGTAGTGCAGTGAAGGTGAAATGCATTAAAGGGAAACTAAATCAAAGCCAATAACAACTTTAATGTCCTCCTGCTGCTTTTAAAATATACAAATTGTTTGCATTGTAGGCAGTGGGTCAGGCCAGTTAGATTCTCAGCAGTAGGTTCCTGGCAAGTATTTAATTTATCTTGTACATGGCTTGGTATTTATCAACTGCAATGTTTTGTAATCCAAGTTTAAACCAGGCAATGATATGGAAACAATAAAATAAATCCAACAAACACCAGTTATACCTGAATTGGTTCTTAAAAAAATTCCACTGTAACTTCAGAGAAATAGCGACTCTCTTGCCCCTAAATTGTATAAAAGCTAAAAAATCCATGCCTACGTGGGTTTACTTCCTCCCCTGCTAGTTACAGCAGGTAGCTTTTAAATCATACATAAACAGACCTACAATCCCTTGGTTTCCAATTAAGATGAAGCTGTTTCTACACTAGTTGATGCTTCAACTGCTGGGGTCTCAAAATCATAGGTTGATTTAATATAAAGTAGTTGTAAACCCTTACTTATAACTAGTGAAGTGACTGGCCTTAGATGATATACAGGGATGAAACAAATCCTCCTACATAAGTTGTACCTGTTTATCTGCAGTCTTATCTTATCTACAGTCATTCCAAGTCCAGAATTTCTAAAGCTTGTCTGAGCTGTCAGAAAAAAAAAAGCAGAAATGTTAAGTGAGGAGAGCACAGAGCTGATTGGAGAGAAGGGGACACACCCCCCTTCACACAGCACACAAGAACAGAGATGAGGCTGTCTGCTGGAGATTCCTCCCCTGTTATATTTTTTCTCTTGGTGTCAGGAAAACTTGTCAGAAACAACTCAGATGCAGATAGCAGAGGAACAAAGCAGCAGACTTAAATTACAATAAGTACCGTATTTATCGGGGTATACCGCGCACCCCAAACTTAAAAGGGAAGTTTAGGAAAAAACTTACATTTTGGATGCTCAGCCTTGTCGGTGTCCATCTGCTGTTGGCGTCCATCGGCGGCCTTGTCTGGCGTCCATCTGCGGCCTTGCACGGGGTCCATCAGCGGCCTTGTCCGACGTCCGTCTGTGGCCTTACGCGGGGTCCATCCAGCCTTGTCAGTGTCTGTCGCATTCGTCTGCCTGTCCATCCAGCCTTGTTGGTGTCCGTCATGTCCATCTGCCAGGGGTTGCAGCGTTGTGTGTTCAAGTTTGGCGCCGCGCAGAGCCAGATTTCCGGTGTGTTCGGCTCCTCTCAGCTTCTCTCGGATCCTCTCGCATGGCTGCGGGCGGAGCTGAGCGTGCCCGAGCCTAGCCGAGCCTTGCCAAATGCGCAGTACACTTGGCTCAGCTCGGTCTATTTCATAGGCGCCTGGGAACAGCAGCGAGAACAGCAGTATCGGTGTATATCGCGCTCCCACGATTTTCCCCTGATTTTAAGGGGAAAAAAATGTGCGTTATACGCCGATAAATACGGTACTCTGAATAGAGACAAGTACACACTATAGAGGAATATGCTTTGTTCATATTTCATGTTTGAGGTTTACAACCACTTTAACCACTTGATCACCTGCTACTTTAACTGGCAATTGCTCGGTCATGCAACACTATACGCAAATAAATCTTTTAGCATTTTTATTCACAAAAATAGCGCTTTTGTTTGGAGGTATTTAATCACAACTGTTTTTTTTTTATATTAATGATTATATAGAGTCTATAAAACTGTGGTGTATATTTGAAAAATTATCAATCCTGATGGCCTATCTCATTTCTTGAAGCCCTAAAATCCCATGACAGTACAGTTTTATGAGGTTGTATTATTTTTGTCACATTTTTGGGGGAAATTTCAGAAATTAAAAGTAAGTAAAATGTATTCTTTTCACAACATTTTTTTTAAAGATTCATCATATTACTGATGTAGCTGTAATCAGGGATAGTAAGGCTGCATTCACACCTTGGCGCATTTACGCCCGACGCTCGTGCCACTAGAGGGGTGATTTAACATTGTTGTCTATGGAGATGGTTCACATCTCCACGCCGAACGCCAAAACGCCGTACGCCTGAAGCTTAAAACAAGTCCCGGACCCTTTTTTTCAGGCGGCTTTCGGCATTCGGCATAGACAACAATATTTTGTTAAAAAAAAAAAAAGGTTGTAAAAAAAAAAAAAAAAACGGCCCGTTTTGTCGCGGCAAATCGCGGTACAATACGCCGCAATTTTTCGCTGAAAAATACGTCGCGTTATAGTGTGAATGCAGCCTTAATGGTGACAGTATGTAAAAAAAAATATATGATTTTATTCTTTATTTTTAAAGATTATTTTCTTTTACATAGTAAGCAAAACAGTCATGAATTTAAGCCATTTGTGACTGTTTTGTTTACATTGTAATTATGTGATCGCTATGACCAATCATAGTGATCACATGATATCCAGGCTCACGCCATCTGGGCACCGAGTGCCACAATCCACTGTGTCCAGTGGACAAGGTGCCTTTGGCCAATCATGGCTTAGGGGGCTAAGTCCACACTCCACATAATGTAAGGCTGCTTACATACCGGCCGTACATAGTATAACGAATGAGCACTGCAAAATTAAATTTCTAATGGAAAAAAAGGTATTTAAAGCTGCTCACGGCTGTAATGTGTTACAGCTCGAGGCTGTAATGTGTTGTCTGATCCCGGCAATATACATAAAAATCATTGAAAAAAATGAGTCCCCCCTAGTCCAGTGTTTTCAACTCCAGTCCTCAAGGCACACCAACAGGTCATGTTTTCAGGCTTTCCATTATTTTGCACAGGTGATTTGATCAGTTTCACTGCCTTGGTAATCACCACAGCCATTTCATCTGAGGGAAATCCTAAAAAACTTGACCTGTTGGTGTGCCTTGAGGACTGGAGTTGAAAAACACTGCCCTAGTCCATTACCAGGCCCTTCAGGTCTGGTATGCATATTAAGGGGAATACTGCGCCAAAATAAAAAAAAATGGCGTGGAGGTCCCCCTAAAATCTATACAAGGCCTACGGGTCTGGGCAGAGGGAACCACGCATTTATCTAAGGCTTGCCAGTTCCTCAATGTCTTGACGGATTATTTCATGGTTCAGATTGTTGACACACCATCTAGAAATAAAGCATTATTGGATCTACTGATTACCAACAATAAAGACCTGATCACAGATGTGGAAATACGGGGCAGTTAAGAACAGCGATCCAAGGTCATTTGGCTTCAGTATGAATCACACAAATAGGAAAGGGGAAAACAATGACACTGAATTTCAAAAGAGCCAACTTCCCTAAACTACAAACCTTGCTAAACGGCATGAATTGGGATAAAATCTTAGGAACAAAGAACACGGAGGAGAGATGGGTTTGCTTTAAGAGCATATTAAATAAGGGCTGTAGCCAATGCATCCCATTGGGTAATACATGTAAAAGAGTGAACAAAAGTGCTAGATGGCTTAACTCCAATGTAAAAATGCATATAAAAGCAAAGGAGAAGGCCTTAAAAAAATACAAGGTTGATGGATCATCATCCGCCTTCAGATTTATAAAGAATGCACCAAGAAATGTAGGGTGCAATTAAGGCGGCTGAGATAGAACACAAAAGACACATAGCAGAGGAGAGCAAAAAAATCCCAAGAAAGGGGAGGACAGACCATATTGGCCCCATAAAGAATGAGGAAGGACATCTGTTTTCAAAGGATGGAGTGATGGCCAAAGTATTGATTTTATTCTTCCTCTAACAGTAACCAAAACGGCAGTGTTTATCCTCATGACACATCACAGGAAGCACCCCCATGGTTAACAGAATTTAAATAAGACTTGGGAAACTTAACATTAATAAATCACTGGGATCAGATGGCTTGCATCCGAGGGTACTTATGGAACTCAGTCAAGTAATTGCCAGACCATTGTCCCTAATCTTTACTGACTGGAATTGTAACAGCTGATTAGATAAAAGCAAATGTAGTATCAATATTTAAAAAGGGCCCAAAATACATCCCTGGGAATTACAGACCAGTTAGCCTAAGGCCTCGTACACACGAGGCAATCCATTTGTTCAAATCGGTCGGACCGACCGATTTGAACAAATCTGTCTGCTTGGATTTTGGTTTGCTCGCGTGTACACACGAACAAACCAAAATCCCCGCCAGCAGACAGCGCGCTGACGTGTCGGTGACGTGGCGGTGACGTTGACGCCACCACGTCACCGCACCAGGAAGTAAAACACTTCCGCGCATGCGTCGAAATCATTTGGCGTGTGTGCGAGAAGACATGTCTGCTGGTTAGCGTACTAACCAGCAGACATGTCGGGCGGACGGGTTCCCAGCCGACAGATTGGTAAGCATGCTTTCAAATCTGTTGGCTGGACAAATCCATCGGCTCGCCCGTACACACGGTCGAATCTGTTTGCTGGGATGGTCTAGCAGACCGTTTCCAACAGACAGATTTGATCGTGTGTACGAGGCCTTACATCAATAGTATGCAGGCTCTTGGAGGGGATTATAAGGGACTATATACAAGATTTTAGTAATGAGAATGGTATCATTAGCAGTAATCAGCATGGATTCATGAAGAATCATTCTTGCCAAACCCATCTATTAACCTTCTATGAGGAGGTGAGTTGCCATCTAGATAAAGGAAGGTCCGTAGACGTGGTGTATCTGGATTTTCAAAAGCATTTGACACAGTTCCTTATAAACGTTTACTGTACAAAATAAGGTCTGTTGGCATGGACCACAAGGTGAGTAGATAGATTAAAAATTAGCTATAAGGGCAAGTTCAGAGGGTGATGATAAATGAGAGCATAAATTAAAATGTTGCCTCTAAGGAAACACGTGTAAGGCCACGTACACACGATCAGACCGGTCCGATGAAACTGGTCCAACGGACCGTTTTCATCGGACCAGGCTGAAGTGGTCTGATGGTCTGATGTGTGTACACACCATCGGACCAAAAATCCGATCAGACCAGAACGCTGTGAAATAGAACACAGCGACGTGCTAAAAAAACAAAGTTCAATGCTTCCATACATGCGTTGACTTGATTCTGAGCATGCGCAGGTTTTTGGTCCGATGCTTTTGCGTACTAACCATCGAATCTGTCCGACGGACAGATTTTAAGGCAAGTTTTAAAACTTTGGTCAGTTGGACTTTTGCGATACAGGTAAATAGATAAAATCAATAAAACACAAACAAAAATGTACAATATAAAAACATAGTGACAGACCATACATATCACCACAATAATGGTCCCCAGAGGGGGAAGATCACAATGGGATTAGTGGTCACAGGGAGTATCTAGACTAGTTTTGCGGCCAGTTGCCGCTTCGCCAGGAGAAAACTCTGCAATTAATTGACATTCAATCAATAGCTGAACAATTTGACAGGCATAGAGATGCAATCAAACTTGGCATAGTAATGATATAATGTATACAATGGGGAACAAGGGCTGAGCTGCTTACCTAAAACTCTGTCAGTCCAGAAGACCAAGGGTCACCAGTAAAGGTCTCCGGCTGTGACCAAGGGGGACGTTTATGTGAATGAACCTACTATCTAGATATATAAAATAATCATGAGATTCAAAGGGTGGGAAGTGCATGGAAACCATAGTCACTCGGTGAGATCAACATTTTTTGTATCTCTATGCCTGTCAAATTGTTCAGCTATTGATTGAATGTTAATTAATGACAGACTTTTCTCCTGACAAAGCCGCAACTGGTCGCAAAACTAGTCGAGACACTCCCTTTGAACCATAATCCCATTGTGATATTTCCCCTTCTGGGGACTATTATTGTGGTGATACGTATGGTCTGTCACTATGTTTTTATATTGTACATTTTTGTTTGTGTTTTATTGATTTTGTATTAATAAAATAAATACTTTTTCTATACATGCATTTATATATTTGATTCAATTTTTTTACCTTTAGATGATGCACAAGAAAGCCTGCAAATAGTTTGCTGAAGACAAGTAGACTAAGGACATGGATTACTGGAACCATGTCCTGTGGTCTGATGAGACCAAGATAAACTTAATGGGCTAGATTCACGTAGCCCGTCTTATCTTTCTGCTGGCGGAACGTATGTCATTTACGTTACGCCGCCGCAACTTTTTCAGGCAAGTGCTTTATTCACAAAGCACTTGCCTGTAAAGTTGAGGCGGCATAGCGTAAATGACCCGGCGGAATTCAAATTCGGCGGATAGGGGGCGTGTGGTATTTAAATCAAGCGCGTCCCTGCGCCGAACGAACTGAGCATGCGCCGGCCGTGACTGAATCCCAGTGCGCATGCTTCAAATCACATCGCTAATTGTCAATGAAAGCGACGTGAGTGTAACTAACGCACAGCTCCATTGTGAATTGACTTCCGCAAACAACGTAAATTACGTCTATCCCGACGTCCATACTTAACATTGGCTGCGCCTCACTATACCAGGGGTAATGTTACGCTGGGTGTAAGTCTTATGTAAACGACGTAAACAGATACAACGGCATATTTTCTCATTCGCATATTTTACAACGGGAATGCCACCTAGCGGCCAGCGTAAATATACATCTAAGATACGACGGTGTAAGTGACTTACGCCGCTCGAATCTTAGCAACATTTGATCGTATCTTATTATGAGCATACGCTTAAATTTGCAAGGGCTCAAATTAGGATTTAGGACGATGTATCTACTAATACGCCCATGTCAAGTCTGTGTGGCGGCAACCAGGTGAGGAGTATAAAGACAAATGTGTCTTGCCTACAGTCAAGCATGGTGGTGGGAGTGACATTGGTCTGGGGGCAGCATGAGTACTGCCAGCACTGGGGAGCTATAGTCCATTGAGGGAACAATGAATGTCAACATGTACTGTGACATACTGGGCAGAGCATGGTCCCCTTCCTTTGGAGACTGGGCCGCAGGGCAGTATTCCAACATGAGAACAACCACGAACACACCTCCAAGATGACCTTTGTCTGGCTAAAGAAGCTGAGGGCAAAGGTGATGGACTGGCCAAGCATGTCTCCAGCCCTAAATCCTATTGAGCATCTGTGAGGCATCCTTAAATAGAAGGTGGAGGAGCACAAGGTCTCTAACATCTACCAGCTCTGTGATGTCATCATGGAGGAGTGGAAGAGGGCTCCAGTGGCAACCTGTGAAGCTCTGGTGAACGCCATGCTCAATAGGGTTAAGACAGTGCTGGAAAATAATGGTGGCCACACACAATATTGACACTTTGGGCCCAATTTGGACATTTTAATTTAGAGGCGTATTCACTTCTGTTGCCAGTGGTTTAGACATTAATGGCTGTGTGTTGAGTTATTTTGAGGGGACAGCAAATTTACACTGTTATACAAACTGTACAGCAACTTCTTCACACTGTAGAAAAGTGTAATTTCTTCAGTGTTGTCACATGAAAATATATAATAAAATATTTACAAAAAATGTGAGGAGTGTACTCTAGCATGAATCTAACAGTTTTCAGTAATGAAGAAGCAGCCATGACTGGAGGCCCACATTGTATGAGGTTTGTTATTGGTATCTACAGTAGCTAATGCCCCAATTTAGTTTTTGCCCAGAATTCGGTTTTATTATTAGCTGTGTAATAAAGCCATATGAGGTAAGTGACTGTTCACTTGAAGCTAACTCCTGTTTATTAACCTATATTTTAATTGTTCGTACAATGGGGAAGTTGGCTAGATTAAGGGTATGAGCGGGGCTTTTATATCATTTTCCTAAGCTGCTACAGCTGTTTTACTGGGTTTCCATTGATGCTTTGTCCACTTCTCTCAGATGAGGACTTGATACACAGTATAAAAGTATGTCATACAGTTCAGAACAACATATTAATTCATTAAATTATAGAACATGTCTTCTGATCATGCGCTAATGCTAATGAATTGAAGATTGAAGGGATATAGACACCCACAGACATAGTGAAGGTAAGATATAATTAGAAAGTTGACCATAATAGAAAACTCAAGGGGTGCTTTATGTAAAATTGATCTCTCTTCTATTACCATGCTAGATTATGCAGCACATCAAGAGAGGATACTTTAATATACACCTTGCAGGTCTCTATAAACAATCAAACACATTCGTGCAGCACATAAGGAACTTATAATAAGTGTTAGACCTTATGAAAACCACCCCCTATTCAACAAGTGCTATTACATTCCTGGCAAGAAAATAATAAAATAGTAGGACTGTTTACAGACGACCCTAAAATCAGACATAGTTTTCATAATGAAATGGCTGTTGTGTTTTCTCCTTAGCTTTAAAATTGTAAATTGGTGTATATGACTTCGCCATGGTTGATTTCTCTTCATCTTTTTACTTTTCTTTTTTTTCTACATGAAAAACACAAAGCGTATTGAGATCTGCAGGTGATAGAATGCAGTATTATTGTAGAAAACACGTACCATGAAGACAAAGACTGAATAAATATGAATTCCTATGAATTTTAGATAACAAAGAAGACTGGCATAGACTTTTAGTAATCAGCTCTGCCAAGCATTTTATAAAACTTGGATGGCAAACAGCAATCAGGTGCACAAATAGATTTCACCTTAAGCTGTCACATCTACGTGGCTTAAAGGGGTAGAAAATGTATAAAAGGAAAAACATTCATTTAAACTCAGTTAATGAGACATCTGCTCATAAATGAGATAGTGACACATGGTGGTTTTATACTGCCATAGATTAGTTTCAGCATCGCAGCCTTTGATGACTGTTGGCTACCACAGTGTCAAAGTGTGTGTACCCTGCTGAAAACATGCTATTCATTCAAACTGATGAATATGTATTAAATGTAGCATTGTATGAAGTTGCTTTACCATATCCACATGCTTAAATTACAACTAAAGGCTCCTCATGACAGCCCAAACAAGTACAAAATCCAGTTGTTATGAGCTTAAAAAAATGTAGCTTACCTATATGAGCCAAATTCTGCTGTATTTGTGTCTCATATGCTTCCCTCCCAGATAATGCAGCTCACAGGAGGAGTGTTTTAGCAATAGAGACAGTGTTGTCAAATCAGAAAGCAAACAGTAATAGATGTGGCCAGCAGCTATTTGGCAAACTACAGGATTGTAAACCAGCAGTGGACAACGCTCTCTGCAAAAAAAAAAAAAAATATATGCAAGCAGGCACAACCTACAAGAGAGTGACAACTTAGTTCTGAATTCAAGAGCAGTGCAGAATCACCATGTGCCCTCACAGGAAGCTACATTATGCCTCGTACACACGATCAGGCTTTTGCCCGGCCAAACTAACATCGGAATTCCAATGGAATTCCATCGGCGTAAAAGAGAACACGTTCTCTATCTAAACTCCGATGGAATTTCTTGGAAAAAAGTAAGTCTGACATTTTCCATCGGAAATTCCGATCATGTGTATGGGGCTTTAGGTGAACTTCAGCAGATATTTGAGGGATATTGCACCAGTATTTAAATGTAGCGTATTTTTAAATGGGAGGCCAACCCTTACACATAATGACCTAGGTGGACATATTTTGGTCTACAAATCTATTTGAATACGTTTTAGATAATCATATTTTTTGTTTCTTTTGGAACGTTTTACCTTTCATTTCTTTTGTGGATTGCTTATTTATTGGACATCAGTTTAAAACATGTGGAGGGCACTTTTTTCTTTGAAGGGGAATTTAGATACAGGTTTGGAGATTTAGTGTCTCCCATCTTCCCCTCTTATGTTTACAGAACTTTATTTTTCTAAAATTAGGTGCATAAGCTCAACTACAACCCCTCAAAACTTCCTCACCCACCCCACACACCCTCCAAATTGCATCAAATAATGGGTGTGGTCAAAACTCACTAACCGTGTAAGGGGCATTATATACCAGTGCATGGTGCTTCACACAGTGTAGAGTTCAGGAGTGCAGTACGTATATAATTTGGGGGTGGGCTATGTACACAGTGCAGAGTTTAGGGGTGCACTACACACAGAGTGCAAAGTTCAGGGTTTCACTACACACAGTGCAGACTTCAGTGGTGCACTACACACAGACTGCAGAGTTCTGCCTTCTTCTACAGTTGCTTACCTCTGCATCCCCTATCCACATCTCACATTCACCCATCTTCCACTGTGACCTGCTCTGCATACAACTCCCCTTCCACTGCCCCATCTTCTCCCTTTGACCCCGTTTCACACCGGTGTGACTTGGCATGCAATTTGACTGGTCAAAACGTACTGGTCAAAAGTCACACCCTATTGCCGGCGATGACCAACTTTTTGATGCTACATCGATTTGAAAAAGTAGTTACTGCACTACTTTTGGTGATGGTGGTGTAGCACCCCCACCATCTTCCACCTGTCTTAATTATGTTGCTATATTAAGCTGAAGCACCCAGCTGGCTCTAGTACCTCCCTGGACACTGTAGGTGGCTCTGCCTGTCTCACTTGCAGGGTGATCATCCACTGGGGGTGTTGGGCTCTGCACTGCACCCCAGGGACCTGTATCCCCCTTGTCTCCCCATTGTGTACTCAGTGGCAGCCACTCAGGAGATCAGATCTGTGGGAGCCTTTGGAAGATAGTGGGTAGCAGAGTGCAAAGGGTCACCACCACATTTTGGATTTTGCAAGCTTTACATGTGATCAAATAGATCACATATCTTGTGTTGCAATTGATGAAACATTTGGTTTTAAGGCTCCATGCACACTGAAGCTGATAAACTGCAGCTGAGAGCTTCAGCTGTTCATACCGTGTCTCCATTGTCCTGTGTCCTTGTAGCCGTACTTCTGACGATGGAAACATCCCACTGCTATGCCACCACTGTAACGGTCACCACCATTTACGATCTTCCATCAACCCAAGACAGCTTATCCGACACTCCGACAAACCAGCAGACACGATCCATTCCATTTCCCAGAATAAAGACGAGACAAGCTCTGTTCTCTGTTCATCCCACAGACTTTTCGGCACCGGTCTGACACAATTAACATGACCTAATTACTACACCTGAGAAGTCAGACTGCCAACACATATCTATCATCATTAGTCTTTAAACAGTGTTATTAGCATACACAATGAAAGGTCTTAGGAGCCAGGCTGATTTAACACCTAAAAGCTAGCCGTCTGACCTTTACAGACTTAATTAGCATCTCAACAGCCCGTTACACAGAGGAATGAGTCACTATTGACTGATAGGGTCAGAATAAGCCAACAACTTGTAATATCTCAAGATATCCTGTAAACATAAATTATCGTTTCTCAGTCACCCTATGCCCAAAAGGGGCACAGGGTGACCCTAGACCCAAGAGTCATTAGTGACGCTAGCACAGGAGTACCCCCTATCCTTCAAAAGTCTCTGAGTGTCATGGGCAATTCCGTTACACTATCTATTTACCATGTCTAGTAGCATAAGAATTACAAATACAGTAAAACCTTGGATTGCAAGCATAATTCGTTCCAGAAACATGCTTGTAATCCAAAGCACTTTTTTTTCCCTTATTTTCCCATAAGAAATAATAAAAACTCAGATGATTCATCTCACAACCATTTATTCATAGGTCCTTCAGTTTATAGTCCATATAAAAAGATTATAGGAATGTGACCAGGTTGTGTAACCATAAAATGTCCATCTACAAATGGAAGCCTCCTCAAGGGAATTAGAAGCAAAATCCAGCAAGAACTACAGAGAATAAAATATAAGAGAGACAGGGGGCGTGACCGGCTGCGGACTCTGATGGAAGCCTGAGTCCTTAGCTCCGTTCCACCGCTCGGATCCACAGCTACTCAAGGCGACATACCGACCTACATTTCGGCCGCACTAGGAGGGTTCAGGCTCAGGTCCCTCCCGGGCATGCCCCAGAAGCGCTACAAGCCGCCAGTTCCCCGCCATCTGACGGATTATTTTTTCAGCGCGGCCATGCATTCCAGCCAAGATGGCGCCGGCGGCAGCAACAGAAGGGACTCCCCGCCCTGCTCTAGCGATGAGACGCAGCATGTCTCCTTGGCAGTTCCACACACTATGCTCTCCGGAGGTGAACCGCAGCAATCCTCCCTCACTCCACAGAGCAGAGAAAGGTAAGAGACTGGCGTCCTCCCCTGTGCTTTCACCCATAAAAGAACCCCTGCCTAAAAGACATGCTGTGTCTGACATTGACCACATTCCAGCTTTGGCTGCCATCCCTGTGTCAGATAATCCTGTTTCAGAAGCTATACTGAAATCAATGCTGTTAACCCTACAAAAGGATCTGCACAGGGAGCTGCAATTATCAATGTCTCAATTACATGACAGGGTGCCTAGAAGAGAGAGCTGATGTATTGGAGGATACGGTGCATGACCATACTAAAGCGCATAACGAACTGTTAGACGCGCATGATCAACATACGTCAGAAATTCGTCACAATAAACTGAAACTCGCGGATTTAGAAGACCGCCCAAGACGTAACAACATCAAATTCAGGGGTGTGCCTGAGTCGGTTAAGCCTACTGAGATTTCCCAAAAGATAAGAGAGACACCTCTAAGGCCCTGTACACATGATCAAACATGTCTGATGAAACTGGTCTGATGAAACTGGTCTGTTTCTCTTTTATACTCATTTGTGACAAGACACTACTCTTATATCAAGACATCGCTTGTATATCAAGTCAAAATGTATTAAAAATGTTGGCTTGTCTTGCAAAAACGCTCTCAAACCAAGTTACTCTCAAACCAAGGTTTTACTGTAGTTCATATTAATTGAGAGAGTATTGTTTTGCTTTAATGCTGCTTCCAATCACAGCTGGGTTACAACATGGTAATTCCCTTATGTTCTTAGAGGAGTGTGCCTTATATAAATTTAGGGATCATGAAGTGCTGAAAGGATGAGATCTTTAATTGAGGTTAATTTCCATGATCCTATTAGCACTGTTTGTGTGACAAGAAACAAATTAGTGAAATTAAAACACCAATCAAACTGCCAAACCCTTTCTATTTTTTATAGGAGAGGCTAAAGAAACTGAAGGGGCTGTTTCTAATAATAAACAATATAATTTGCCTTTAATCCCTGCACTTGTCCTTGGGAAATTAACTGGGGAACTGGACTGGTTGTTTTTTGGCAGTACCTTCATATATTTGTTTTCATTTGTAGTAGTGTAGAACTGAGGGCAAAACTGTCATTAAATTAACAGAGATTTGTGTATTGTCAAATGTATGCAACTTATAAACAATAAAGTCTAAAGCCTCGTATACACGCTCGGTTTACATGGCAAGAACCAGCAAAACTGCTGGCAGAGCTTTCTTGCCAAGTATACTGAGCGTGTGTATGAGGCTTTCAAGTTTCTCGACAAGAAAACTGCCCAGAATCTAGACGAGAAAAATAGAGAACATGTTCTCTATTTTCTCGTTGTGAGATTCTCTGCAGTTTTCCTGCTGAGAAACCTGAGAGTGTGTATACTTACCTGTCACTGTGGAAACCCGCGCATGCTCAAAATGACTTTGACACATGCGCGGTAGCTTCCTAGACATAGGTAGGGTGCAGCAAGCTGGCGGCGACGGCATCGAATGTGACGAGCGCATTGTACGCGATGAGGTTACTGCATTCTTGCCTTTCAAGAGAACCGTGGTTCTTTTGAAAGGAGAGTCTGTACACCTGGGCGGCAAGAGATTCTTGCCAAGAATCTCGTCAGGAAAAACAAGGTTTTTTTCCTGACGAGATTCTGTCTGTGTGTACAGGACTTTACGCTATCTAGACTGGACAAGACCACTACATACCAGTTTATATATAAACAGAATCTAAACAGTTTAGAGAAAGAAAGATTATGAAATATAAAAATGTAAAGTCGAGAGAAATACAAACTAAATGATTTTTTAAATAATTACCAGTTCAATCACCAGACCAAGAAAATTGTGGATATACAATAAAACTGTTCCCAATAAAAAAAATCTGTTGGAAAGTCAAGAACTTGATCACATATTCCTAATAACCTTCTTTAACCACTTCATGACCGCCGCATGTACATATACATCGGCAGAATGGCACGTACAGGCAGGTGGACTTACATGTACGTCCCTGCCTAGACGTATGTCGGGGGTCCGATCAGCACCCCCCGGTACTTGCGGCGTTTGGTTTTTCCGTGGGAGTGATCCGGGATGAAGGGGTGGCTGTTCGTTTTTGTCTGCCCCCTCCGGATCGCTCCCAGCGAATCAGCTCCCTCCCTGCTCTGCACTTCCTCTGCCTGTATAATGTAAACACAGGCAGAGGAAGTGATGTCAGCTCTCCTCTCGGCGGTATTTGCAATCCACCAAGAGGAGAGAAGACATCAGATTGCAGTATTAGTGTCACTGTTGCCGCTAGGTAGCTAGTTTTTTTTTATTGCTATTTTTTTTAACTAAAGACATGTGGCTGGATACATTTTGGCCTAAATGTTTGACTAAAATTTAGTTTATTCGATTTTTCTTATAGCAAAAAGTAGAAAATATAATTTTTTTACAAAAATGTCAGTCTTTTTCCGTTTATATCGCAAAAAATAAAAATCACAGAGACAATCAAATACCATCAAAAGAAAGCTCTATTTGTGGGAAGAAAAGGACGCAAATTTTGTTTGGGAGCCACGTCGCACGACCGCGCAATTGTCTTTTAAAGCGACACAGTGTCTAATTGTAAAAACACCTTTGGGCATTTAGCAGCATATTGGTCCGGGGCTTAAGTGGTTAATTCCCCAAAAAGCCTCTCCATAACAATAAACTATAAATGATGACGACGATGATGATGATGATAGTAATAATAATAAGAGGAAAAAAAAAGACAACATTTTGCATGGATGTTTTTTTTCAATACAATAGCAGTTAGAGTATATCTAATTTAGGTTTAGATAGAGTAGGGAGTGTCAGATTTGTATTGCTCTCTGTGTCTATTCTAGGGAACTTTACATTCTCTGATATTGAGAAAAAGCCACAATCTTGAATTGTCAATTTTGCGGTGTTACTGAAAAAGTAATATCTTCCAATTGTGGTGACAACCTAGAGAGCATTTTTTTCTCAGAAAATTAAGAGAATTTTTCTAAATATGGCACAGATGACAAAAAGACAGGATTATTAATTTCTTTCTGCACACATAACGCATAAGTTTGGCTACAATAAGTGTGAGCTTTAACACCCACACCACTTACATGCGTCCATAGATTTCAGAGCTTTCTATGCTGAAAAAGTACTAATTGAGCACTTCCAGAACAGTAACCAAGCTGTCAAAGACAGCTCTCGGTCCATAATAATTATTGGGAGTTGGATGGGTCGGCTCTTGATCATATGACCACTGACAGCCAACCACTGTGGTCACATGACATGACAAGCCGATCCTTCCAACCCCCCTAAGCTTGTAAACCCCTTTAAAAATATGTGGGGGTTGGTCAAGAAGAGCTTAACTATTAGCACTCTTTGCAAAGCTAAAAAAATACGTTTGGCTTCAGGTATGTTTTATTGTTGGAAAATAAAAGAATCAGAGGTTACATTTTAGGGGCATGCATTCTTTTAAAAGCTGTGCTTACTAAAACCAATTTTAATATTTCAAGTTTAAAGACAGGCATTAATGTTTGCATTTATATCAAATAATATTTTCAGCATATGCCTTTTAAATAATTAATTTGTTCAGCTTGATTAAAATGTGATCTTTATTTTGATGAGACATTCTTTACACAGGTGGAGATAGAGACCTGAATGTTAATGCGCTCTGAAACCAAATTGTAAATGAACCTGTCCCTAAACAATGTACTGGACACACACAGTATATCACAGGTGACAGGTGCAGTGCTGGTGAAATATGCAGAGAGTCACCTATATATTTCTGTCCCTATAGCAAATAGCAGGAATCTGTCCCTAAACACCTATATACTTCTGTCAATATAGAAAATAGCAAGAACCTAGACCTAAATGATAAGATGCAGATCTGACAGAAATAAACAGTGCTGGTGTAGAATTCTCAAGCAGGATAATGATATCTAACACTCTCCCTCAATCAGCAGAGATTCACCTATATATTTCTCTCCCTATAGCAAGAAGCAGGAACCTAGCACCAAACAATGTACTGGACAGACAGTATATCACAGGGGACAGGTGCAGTGCTGGTGAAATATGCAGAGAGTCACATATATATTTCTGTCCCTATAGCAAATAGCAGGAACCTGTCCCTAAACAATGTACTGGACACACACAGTATATCACAGGGGACAGGTGCAGTGCTGGTGAAATATGCAGAGAGTCACATATATATTTCTGTCCCTATAGCAAATAGCAGGAACCTGTCCCTAAACAATGTACTGGACACACACAGTATATCACAGGTGACAGGTGCAGTGCTGGTGAAATATACAGAGAGTCACCTATATATTTCTGTCCCTATAGCAAATAACAGGAACCTAGCCCTAAACGATAAGATGCAGATCTGACAGAAATAAACAGTGCTGGTGTAGAATTCTCAAGCAGGATAATCCTATCTAAGGAAAAAAAACTGCGCCATTTTCCTTTATCCTATGTAACTGTGACACACATGCTTACTGCTGCCTTTTTGAATTTATTTATTTTTCATTACACATAGTTAGCGCAATTTTTTCTTTTAATCCTATCTAACACTCTCCCTCAATCAGCAGCAAACCTGTCCCTACCCTAGCTAAAGCAGACTGACGAGCCCTAAACGATGTAATGCACAGTCCCTAAACGATAAGATGCAGATCTCACAGAAATAAACAGTGCTGGTGTAGATTTCTCAAGCAATCCTATCTAACTCTGCCCCTCAATCAGCAGCAGCAGCTTGTCCCTACCCTAGCTAAAGCAGAGTGACGAGCTGTGCTGTGTGCCTCCATCTGATATAGAGGCTGGTCACATGCTGCACTGGCCAATCACAGCCATGCCATTAGTAGGCATGGCTGTGATGGATTCCTAGTCACAGTAGTAAAAGAAATGGCGATTGGCACCTGTGCAGCGCGCCGTAACATAGCCAAACTTCGAACCCGAACTCAAACTTTTTCCAATTATTCTGCTTGCTTAGCAGGGCAATATTTTAATTGTTTGCATACATGTTAAATTCTGTTTTTTTCTTGCAAAAAAAATTACTTAGATCATGCAAAAATTATAAGCAGAGGCCTTGGAGAATACAATGGTGGCTGTTTCATTTTTATATGCCACACCATATGTAAGTAGCTATTTATCAAGTGCAAATGTTCAGGAAAAAACACACTTAAATGAATTTTAGTACACACAAACAATATGTCAAGATTCAAAATCGTACACACCTTTAAAAGGTAACAAACTGCAGTACCTAAAATTAACTATACGTGACCCTGAACTGTAAATATCCTGTAAACAGCCTGACAAATTTTACATTCCCTAATGAGGAGAATATGCCAATTGAATCATATCTTGTGAAGTACTGGTTAAAAAAGCCCCCTTCCTCCAGATCATGGCCCGGGCAATCCCATATTAACATATTTCTACATAGGTTTTATAAACCTATTTTAGTTTTTGTCAATATTATTTACAGATATTTCTTTTAAATTGTATTTTTTTCTGCAAGGCCATCCCTGCCCAGATCAGTCAACAATGGGCAGATACAGTGATGCAATCTGGGTAAAAATAATGACAGATTGGGGGGAGAACACAATTGGAATTTGTGGGGCTGCCTCATTTCAATCCTTCTTGCTGCTTGCTGGCCTTTTCCTATGGTTCTTTCTCCAGGGAAAAGAGGGGAAGCGTGGGCAGCTGCAAAAATTAACCATACAATCATATGATCATTGTACGACCATCCTACCCCAGAAAAAGCTTTTAACCACTTGCCTACTGTGCACCTATACCCCCTTCCTGCCCAGACAAAATTTTAGCTTCCGACACTCCGTCGCTTTAACTGACAATTGCGCGGTCGTGCGACGTGGCTCCCAAACAAAATTGGCGTCCTTTTTTCCCCACAAATAGATTTCTTTTGGTGGTATTTAATCGCCCGTGCAGTTTTTATTTTTTGCGCTATAAACAAAAAAAGAGCTACAATTTTGAAAAAAGACACAATATTTTTTGCTTTTTGCTATAATAAATATCCCATTAAAAAAAAAAAAAACATTTTTTATCTCAGTTTAGGCCGATACGTATTCTTCTACATATTTTTGGTAAAAAAAATGTAAGAAATAAAATCGCAATAACCGTATATTGACTGGTTTGCGCAAAAGTTATATTGCCTACAAAATACGGGACATAATTATGATTTTTTTTATTTATTTTTTTACTAGGAATTGCGCGATATGCGATTTTTTTCCGGGACTGGGGCATTATAGCGGACACATCGGACACTTTTGACACATTTTTGGGACCATTTACATTTATACAGTGAACAATGCTATAAATATGCATTGATAACTGTATAAATGTAACTGGCAGGGAAGGGGTTAACCACTAGGGGGCGGGGAAGGGGTTAAATGTTTCTCCTAGTTTGTGTTCTAACTGTGGGGGGAGGGGGGGTGACTGGGGAGGTGACCGATTGTGTCCCTATGTACAAGGGACACAATCGGTCTCCTCTCTCCCTGACAGGGACGTGCAGCTCTGTGTTTACACACAGAGCTCCACGTCCCAGCTCAGTTACACGGCAATCGCGGGTGCCCGGCGGCCATTGCAGCCGCCGGGCACACACACGGGGGTCCCAGTGATGCGACGGGTGCGCGCGCGTGCCGCCGGCGGCGCGCACGCGCCCCTAGCAACTTCTATGACTGCACGTCATATGACGTGCAGTCAGGACAATGGAGTTACCCGCCCGCCGTCATATGACGGTGAGCGGGTGACAAGCGGTTAAACCAAAGCAGCACTTACCAACACCCACACCACCATCTCTAGTAACAACTATTCCATGTCCATTTCTTTGCTAAAGTGGAAGAAAAAAGTACCCCTTCTTAGGTAAAGAACATTATCAATATTGCGGCTATAAAAAGATAGCGAGAAAATGCCCACACTGACTTCTGTGAAAGGGATGTGCATGCACACTTGTCACCACTGTGGGAGGTGGGGCAAGAACCTATTGACCCTCAAATTATAGAGAGGTCAACAGTAGCATACAAGGAATCAAGGGCTGGATAAAACAGCCAGAACCCCGCTATATTTCTCTCCTTAAAAAGGAGTTCCACCCATTTTTTTTATGTTTGGCTGTGCTGCATGCCCTTAGTGCATAGTTTTCATAATGGCCACATTTTTTTATTTTTTTGGAAAGTAAATACCTTTTTTCTCCGTTGTTATCCACAGATTCCTGTTTTAATCACCTAGGCCAGTGGTAGGCAACCTCGGCTCTCCAGCTATGGTGAAACTACAAATCCCATAATGCCTCTGCCTCTTGGAGTCATGCCTGTGATTGTCAGGGTCTTGCAATGTCTCATGGGACTTGTAGTTTCAAAACAGCTGAAGAGCCAAGGTTGCCTACCCCTGGCCTAGGCGATTAAGGAATCAGGCTATTTGCAATGGTTCCTGGGATATCGGCGTAATGCATCACATGTCTCCTTGCGAATGCCTCCTACCGAAATCTCGCTTTTTTTCTTATTCAGGAAATGACGATCACCAGCCAATTCTATGGCTTCTAAAGAAAGGGGGCGGAGCCGCATGCACTTAGTGGCCCACCCTGACCCCATCCTATTGGCTGGCGATCGATGGCTCCTCTGTCCCGCCCACCCCGACATCGCCAATGAATTCTAAAAGCTCTTCTTTCTCTCTCTCCCTAGATCACACACCTCTCACTATTTAGACTTTTACAATGTGCAATGACGAGCCATGCTGGAGGGGGAGAGAGATAGGAGCTTTTAGAATATTCATCAGCGATGTAGGGGTGGGCGGGACAGAGCAGCCATCGGACGCCAGCCAATAGGATGGGGTCAGGGCGGAGCCACATACATAAATAATTGGCTGGTGTTCAAGAGCTGCTTTGTCCCGCCCACCACTACATCGCTGATGAATATTTGGAAAGCTCCTCTCTCTCCCTGCAAAAAGTTATATTATAATAAAGAGTCACACAAAACAGAGGCAGACTAAGGGTGTAATCAATGTTCATAAAAAAACGGCCAGGAATGTCAGGGGCACCAGATGTGCTGTGCCATGATTTACCTCCCTAATGTGACTCTTTCCTCTCGTTGCCTGTGTTGCGATTGACAGGTTGCTATAGCATGGGGGTGGGAACTTTCACTGACCCGAGATTGCCATAGCAACGTGTCAGGAAGAAGGACAGCCTCCTGAGGCATTACTGAGCATGTGCGAGATTTGCTGATGCATGATGGGTAGAGCTGCAAAGAAATCCAGGAAATGTACACGAGAGGGTTTCAGGATGCCCACAACTAGAATGGAAACTGCCTGGATCCTGAGATCAGTAAGTAACTAACTCTTTTTAAAGAAAGTATAAGCGCTAAAAGTATGACATGTTATAAATATTCATTTTCAGGTTATGACAGTTACAGAGCAGTGTTTAAAAAAAAAATGTTTGGGGGACTGGATCTCCCCTTTAACCTCCCTGGTGGTATGATTCTTTCTGATTTTAGGTGCCGAAAGCGGTACCATTATTTGCAAGGAAATTTGGCGTTTTATACTGTAGGCTTGTAATTCTTAGGAATAACTCACTTAAATCTGACCAAACAAGAGTCTGCTAGACCGTCCCAGCAAACAGATTCGACCGTGTGTACGGGCGAGCCGACGGATTTGGCCAGCCGACAGATTTGAAAGCATGCTTACCAATCTGTCGGCTGGGAACCCGTCCGCCCGACATGTCTGCTGGTTAGTACGCTAACCAGCAGACATGTCTTCTCGCACACGTGCCGAATGAATTTGACGCATGCGTGGATGTGTTTTACTTCCTGGTGCGGTGACGTGGCGGCGTCACCGCCACGTCACCGACACGTCAGCGCGCTGTCTGCTGGCGGGGATTTTGGTTTGCTCGTGTGTACACGCGAGCAAACCAAAATCCTAGCAGACAGATTTGTTCAAATCGGTCGGTCCGACCGATTTGAACAAATAGATTGCCTCGTGTGTACAAAGCCTAATAGGCATCCCGGGTATGAATTTTTTTTTAAAACAAAATGATAACTTATAATATAATAAATAATTATAAATAATTATAACAAATAATAATATAATTATAATAAAAATTATTCAATAATGTAATCAAATCAAAATCACTGAAATTTGCTCAGTTGCAGAATTGTCGCTGTCATTATTATTATTTTTTTTATGACGAATTTCCCCACAAATCGCTATCGCTCAATTCTGCAAGTGATTCTGATTTATTATCGCTGTTTTCTAGCTGCTCTAAAACCATTTTTGACATAAAGTGACACTTTTGGTTGCTATGGGCAATCTACAGTTTGCAGGGAGAAAGAACAGTTTTTATTATGTAAAAGAACATGTAGGGCAGACCACTAGGGACAAGGGGGGTGTGTATTTTTTACATACAGTACTGTAATCTATAAGATTACAGAGTACTGTATGTAATGTGTTTGTTTACATTTTTGAATATGGCGCCGTTCTCCACCCCCGTGCTTCGTAAAGGCCCAGGGAACGGAGCTTGGCAGCACACAGAGGCACTGTGTAAATCGAGCAAGCACCTGCTCGCTCACACAGCATGAATGCATCGCTGGATCCAGGAACAAGGTAAGTAAACACTGCCTGTGAATTCAGCGAGGTGAGCCAGAGTCAGACTCGGGGGTTACCGATCGCAGCATAATAATGTAACCCCGAGTCAGACACAGGAATACCACCAGGGGGGTTAACATATGTTACACTGGGAGGATTTGTGTATGAAGTAACATTGCTTAAACCTATGGTGGATAGATACCCATTGATGTCAATGTAGTGGAATATCGTTGCCTGGTCTCACTGCCTGGCCCCATTGGAAGCTGTGCTTGCTGTACCTCTCCCTGGGTGTGTTACACCAACAAGCTCATTCGATCCTTCAGGCATATGCCCTGCTGGGTCCATCTTGTCTGGTAAGACTTTGATCTAGTGACCTGCAGCGTCGGATGCCGCAAAGATCATAGTGGGGTACTAACTGTTTCAGCCAACCTTTGATTCCTTTAATGCTGCCGTTGACCTCTCTACAATTTGAGGGTCAATAGGTTCCGGTAAGCAGGTTTGACCCCCCTCACAGAGGTGACGAGTGCGCACGCACATCCTTTTCACAGAAGTCGATGTGGGGATTTTCTCGTTATAATTTATACATGAACTTTAATGTAATTCTTTTTTAATTAGTGACTTTTGAACATTGAGTTAGCGCTGCACACTCTCTGTATTATGTATGTTTTATATGGTGTGTAATCAGCCTAATGGTGCTGGCTGCCAACATATTATTTTTTTATCCAAGCGCAGATATTGTTTAGGTTTATATTAAATATTGCGGCTATAACTTCACCTTTTTTTCTAGGGAGGGGGCTGTCTTATCCAGAAGCCAACTGACCTCGGTTGAAATGTCAGGCTTTGAATTATTACTACATCAAAATCCTGCATTATTTTGCTGAGTTCATTAACCTTAAAAACACAGGATTCACTGTCAACTTTCCTGAATTATAGTGATTGTAAAGCCAAGACATTTTTTTACCTTAATGCATTAAGGTAAACAATACCCAGTATTTGTCCTCACTTGATCCAGTGTTGTGCCTGTCTGTAGTGGCTCTCTCTCTAACATCACAGGCTTTGCTGAGGCAGAGAGAGCCATTGGCTCCTGCCACTATCAATCAAATCCTTTAATCATGTTAGCACAGAGCTGGGGCCAGGCTGGAGTTGCACTCTGTATCACACACACAGCTTAGCTTGCTATGGTGGTTTATAAAAAAGAGGAGCCTAGGCCACTGGTGGAAGATCCCATTGGAATTGGAGTTGCACAGAGCAGGTAAGTATAGCATGTTTGTTTTTTAATAAGCCTTCCCCACATCCAATTCAAAATTCTCTATAGAGCCAGTTCACATATCTCCACTGTGGCTCCGGTATGAAATTGCACAGGAGCCCATTGACATTTTACAGCTACTTTTAGGAGTGTTTTTCACAGCTTAACATCGCCTCTCCATGTTAGCCTATGGCCTCATGCCAACCAATGAGTTTAGGAGCTGGCATATGTGTTTTTAAGCGTGAGGTTCCCCCCAAGAAGATACCAGACCCTTCGGTCTGGTATGAATCTTAAGGGGGAACCCCACGTAAAAAAAATGGCGTGAGGGTCCCCCAAGATTTATACCAGACCCTTATCTGAGCACGTATCCCGGCAGGTCAGGAAAGGGGGGAAGGTTATATAAGAGTTAGCAGTAGGAACTGCGGGCGAGGGGGCGTGGTCTGCGCATGGCCGAGTGAGGTTGTGAAGGTGTGAGCTCCCGCTACCTCCATGCCCTCCGTGCGTGACACATACAAGTGAACCGAGAAAGGTGATCTATTGCCGCTGAAATCCCTGGTGAAACCACCCCGGACTACCCCGGAACTGCTGTGAGCCGCCCCAGGCTTGAAGCCCGCGTATCATCCACTGGCCTGATCCTGCTGCCCGCCGCGTCTTGTGCGTCCTATCCCTCCGCCTTTTCGCCGGACACATGATGTGCATGCCGGCGCGATCGTTGAGATCCGTCGGCCCCCAGTAGAATTAAAAATAGAGGGAGCCAGACGCCGAGAGAAAGGAGCTGAAGAGACCGGAGACGGGATCAGGAACGAGGTGCAGGCTGGGATATTGCGTCAGGGAAGTCACATAGCTGGAGAGGGGGCTGTGTGCGGTGCGTAGTGAGCGGTGTGCAGGTTCTATCCCAGCCCCACAGGCTTCCAAGTGCCTTAGAGAGATGCTGAGAGGAGCGCGTAGTATAAAGCTTAAAAGCTCAACAGCTAAAAAACTAAGGTGGAAAGTGGAGGGGAGGTAAGTGCGCAGCTAGAGCCAGAGACACACGTACTTCCCGGAGGACCGCATTGTTACTACAGCCACCCAACCTAGCAGGCCACCTGGAGATCCAGAGCTATTTCTTTAAAATGGAGAAAGGGGGCGAGAAAGGGGGCGAACAGAGTCAGAACCTGGAGAACCTGCAGATACAAACACAGACTACCATCCCAAGACCAGAGGTGTGGGCAGACGTGGAGACACTACAGATAGCCCCCCAAAGCCCCCGGGTGACTAGCGACCCCCCCTCTAGGTTGAGTGAAGGGGGGAAGAGTGAGCTTGAGACCCTAAAATCTCTGATACAGGCACTACCAACAAGAGAGGACATCACTATACTAATTACAAAAATAGAGGAAGTTCATTGCAGAGAAATGGAAGAGATCAAAGGGGAAGTTCAGGGCCTGGAAAAACGTACGACAATGAATGAAAGCACCTCTAAAGACCTTATATTGCGTGTGACGACATTGGAACAGGAAAGAAATATGCAATTAGAGGTGATCAATTCCCTACAGTTACAACTAGAGGAAATCCAAGACAGGAACAGACAGAATAATTTACGTATACGAGGTATCCCTGAAGCAGCAGTCCCAGAAGACCTCCAAGAGACGGTAAAAAATATTTTTCTGGTATTATTAAAAGATGCTTTGCCCTTAAATTTTGAGATGGACAGAGTTCATAGGGCCCTAGGCCCCAAGCCCAAAGATAGCTCTCGGCCTCGAGATGTGATATGTAGACTGTTTTTTTTTTTTTCTTCTACTTTTTTTCCTCCCCCCCTGAGGGTTTTTGGGTAGTGCATCACAACTACACCATACACTATAACGGATAATACATTCAATTAACACCTTACACAAGGTTAAAGGGGTTAAGGGGTGGGAACTAAAGTGTGAGCCCAATGGGCACATTAAATAGGAGGGTATCACATAAGTCACTAAATAGGTTAGTCACAATTCACAGTTCACAGTGGGGTCCTCATAGGAGACAAAATTTAGTAATGGGGATTAGAGCAGCAAGGCTCTACACATATTCAACACTCACAGTCAGTATACACTAAGGAGTAAAACACATATTGGAGGGGGTAGGATGGGAGGGGGGTCGGGAGGGTGGGAGGAGGGGGGGGGGGGTCTCCCGACTCCAAGCAGGTTTATTGATAACCTAGGTACAAGGATGTGTACAATTTATTTGGAATTATCAACGTATTATTAATGTATTATGAACATGTACGATAATTGGATCTGAGGAAATTATCTGGATAGGGCATGGATTGAGACGTGCCATGTATGATGTCTTAGAATGTATTATAAAATGAGTTTCTTATTTCCTTTCTCTTTCTGAACTACTGTAAGAATATTGTATTACAGATTATATTTACTATGTACTGTGAGAATGCTACATGAATAACTGGTATATACATTCTATAGAAGGATTTAATCTTAGTATCGGGAGTGGGGGGGGGATAATTACATACGGTGAAGCCATTAGGGGGAGGGAGGACACTACCCTGGAGTTATTAACAAATAGGTACTTAGGGAGAATGAGTAGTTCATCAGTGGGGCAACAATATGAGGAGAACGGGAGGGAGGAGGAGAGGGGAGAGAAGGGGGAGGAATTAAATTAGGATAATTCGAGATCCAGGGATTAACAAAGATAGGCAACATAATATATAATATAATTTAAATAAAGTGGAGTTGGAAGGAGGGCTGGAAGGAGCGGGGGCACCTTGGTGCAGGAGCGTGCGTAACCAGTACCCCCCGATAGGGAATTACTCAGGGGATTACTCAGGGGACAGGGTATTAGAGTAAGCAAGTAGGAGCTAAATTGGCTCTGGGGTAGAGGGGGGGGTCTTTGTACTAAACCCTCTCGATCCTCACTGTCAATAAGTAAGGGGAAGCGGAGGGTTGGGTTGGGGGGGGGGGGGTTTCTCTCTTCTCTCTCCTCTCCTTGTCGGTGTTCCCTCCCCTTCCTCCCTCATCTACTCTACCTCGTTTCCCTGTTCCTAGGGGGAGAGGGGGGGAGGGGAAGGAAAAAGAGAAGAAAAGAGAAGGTCCCTGGTTGCAAAGATGGGGGGTATAAGGATTACCACTTTTAACGTTAAGGGACTAAATACCCCAGAAAAAAGGAGAATGCTCCTTAGTGAACTCAAAAGAATGCGCTCAGACGTGGCCTTTGTCCAAGAAACCCATCTCAGAGCCAGCCGGTTACCCTATCTACAAAATAGATTCTTCCCCTGTTCCTACCACGCCTTTAGCCCAACATCCAAATCTAAAGGAGTAGCTATACTAATATCTAACCAGATCGCCTGGTCACTAACGGAAAAACAGATAGACGAAAATGGAAGGTATATATTTTTAAAAGGTACCTTAGGAGACGAGAAAGTAACACTAGCTACTGTATATACACCTAACACGTATCAAGATACCTTCTTGATTAGAGTATTGTCTAAATTAGACAAATTCATAGAAGGGAAGTTGATCCTAGGAGGAGATATTAACATGACACTGGACCCCAAATTAGATACATCTCTAGGGTCTTCGTCTCTATCAGGAAAATCTAGGAGGCGAGTCTTGCGAAAGTTAAAAGAAATGCATCTGGTTGACGCTTGGAGGATATTTCATGGGAAGGAGAGAGATTATACCTTCTATTCTAATCCACATAAAAGGTATTCCCGGTTGGATTATTTCTTGATTCCTCACTATCTATTGACAGTAGTTGAGGAAGTAAACATTGGGAATATAACTTGGTCAGACCACGCCCCAGTGACAATCGACATAATAATATCAGGCAAGGCTCTCTCCACGGGGTATCGTTGGCGCCTGAATGAAAGCTTACTACAGACCCCAGAGGTTAAAGAGGCAGTAGAAAAGGAACTAGGAGAGTACTTTCGGATCAACGATACCCCGGGGAGCGACCCAAGTGTGGTGTGGGAGGCCCACAAGGCAGTGATGAGGGGATTATTGATAAAGCATGGGGCAAGAATAAAAAGAATGCGAGAAAATCAGGTTAGGAAACTAACGATAGATATCCAAACCTTGGAAATGCAACATAAAGGTACACAGTCAATAAATATAGGAGAAGAACTAGGACATAAAAGGAGGGAGTTAGCTGACCTACTGAGGTATAAAGCTAAAGCGATTATTCAAGTAGGCAGAAGGATAACATACGAATTAGGTGATAAGTGTGGTAAAATCTTAGCAGGGAAATTGAAGGACACTAGGAACACTGTATATATACCACATATCAAGGGAAAGAATGGCCAGGTAATGTCACTCCCTAAAGATATAGCGCAGAGATTTAGAGAATACTATTCCTCCCTATACAACTTAGAACAAATAGATATCCCTAGAGGAAGGATAGAGGACTACTTATCCTCAGCACATCTTAAAAGATTACCTTCAACTGAAAGGGAGAACCTGGACAGACCCATCTCAATGGAGGAACTCCAAGGAGTTATGAAAATGGTTAAAAAAGGGAAAGCTCCAGGCCCAGATGAGTTCTCTATTCAATATTACCAGCATTTCTACCCCTCTCTTGGACCGTACATGATTAGGATGTTCAACGAGATCAGCCGATCTACCGCACTCCGCCCGGAAGCCCTTATGGCACATATTGCGGTGATTCTCAAAGAAGGGAAGGACCCGGCGGAGTGCGGTAGCTATCGCCCGATCTCATTGCTGAACACAGATCTAAAACTCTTCACTAAATTAATAGCAGCCCGATTACAGCCCCTCTTGACACAGCTAATACATCTAGATCAGGTGGGTTTCATCCCGACCCGGGAAGCCAGGGACAATACTATCGAAGTGTTGAACCTGGTACACTGGGCAAGGGAAACCAAAACACCTTCAATCTTTCTGAGTACAGATGCCGAAAAGGCCTTCGACCGAGTCAATTGGAAGTTTATGGCAGGAGTACTAAGACACATTGGATTAGGAGAACATATGTATAGATGGATTATGGGGGTATATACTACACCTCAAGCACTAATTAAGGTAAACGGGATCCTCTCAGAGCCTATCAAAATACTGAATGGAACAAGACAGGGGTGTCCACTGTCCCCGCTACTATATGTTTTGACACTGGAACCTCTGTTGAATAGGATAAGGCAAAATCTGAGAGTCCGGGGATTAGATATAGGGGACAGAGAATATAAAATTTCTGCATTTGCAGATGATATGCTGTTCACCATATCTTACCCCCGGGAATCACTACAGAATCTGATGAGAGAAATAGAGGAGTATGGGAAATTAGCAAATCTAAAAATTAATTATGAGAAATCAGAGGCAATGAGTGTGGAACTACCGGGGGGCTTACAACAAACCCTAAAACCCAATTTTAAATTCAAGTGGGTTAAGACAGCCCTGAAATATCTGGGGATACATATCCCACCAAAATTAGGTAACATTTTTGAAGCAAATTTCCCTCCATTGATGAATATAATCAAGGATACTTTGAAGAAATGGCAGAGGGGATTTCATTCTTGGTTTGGGAGATGTAATGCTATCAAGATGAGCATACTCCCTAGAATACTATATTTGCTTCAAACAATACCAATTAAGATCCCCCCTGCCTTTTTACTTCAAGTAAATAGGCTTCTTTTCAAGTTCATTTGGTCTAAGAAAAAACCCAGGATCAGTAGGAGCAGGATGTTTTTACCTAAGGGTAACGGAGGCTTAGCAATACCAGATGTAACTAAATATTATCAAGCGGTCCATATGGGTAGGATTATAGAATGGGGCAGGAGTATAGGATCAAAGCTTTGGGTAGACCTCGAACAAGAAATCAGTCAAGTCCCACTGCAAAGAGCACTTTGGTGCTACCAAATACTGCCGATACAGTTAAAAAACCACCCAATTATAGGGACGACGTTAGCAATAGGCCACAAGATATGCCAGTTAGGTAAACACTTCAAGCTATTCCCCCCTGTATCCAGTATTGGGAAACCCATGCTTCCCACCAGGTATGGAGAAAGGAGCATACAGGAATCTTAGAGAGAGGGGCCTTACACAGATAGTACATTTCTCAGAACGAGACAGATGGCCAACTGTATCCTTATTGGTACTCCCGGAAGGAAGATATGGGGTTAAAAATTGGCAGGCTATACAATTGTGTCACTTCCTGAACTCCTTGGGACCAACAAGTAGATATAAAAGGGAATTAACACAATTTGAAAGATACTGTGAAGACCAGGAACCCCCAGATAAACTACTATCTAAGATGTATAGGTTAGGAAAAACACCTTTAGAAGGCCAGGAGATACCATCTATATGAGAATGGGCCAGAGATATGGAGAGAAATTTCTCACAAACTCAGCAGCAAAAATAATAATTAATTTAACCATGAAAACATCAATAAGTACTAGGCTCCAAGAATTAAATTATAAGATATTAAATAGATGGTACTATACACCAGAGAAATTGAGTAGGGTGTTTCCGGGAACCCCAGATATCTGTTGGAGATGCAAGAAAGATAGGGGAACTATGTACCATCTATTTTGGACTTGCCCAAAGATTAGGAAATACTGGCAGGAAGTACTAAAGATAACCCAAAAATGTACAACATATCAAATACAGGACGATCCAGCTTTCTGTCTGCTGCACCTAACACAGATTCCAATAAAAATATATAAGAAATCGATCATATGCCATATGATCAACGAAGCTAAGGCTGGGATAACTCAAAATTGGAAAAAAAACAACCCCCCTACGATAACCGTCTGGCTCTATAGGGTGAGGAATATTGGTGTGATAGAAGACGTGGTACTATCAGCCCAAGATAGAAAGGAACAATATAATACGACCTGGGCACCATGGAATGCATTCATGTATTCAGAAGAAGGGAGGAAGTTGATGGGGAGGGGAGTGGAGGAACGGGATAGAGAGAGGCCCTAAGAAATTGGATAAGGAGTTTTGCCCTACAAAAGGAGAGAGGAGGGAGAAACTGGGGGGGGGGGGTTTGGGGATAGGGGAGGTCAGGGTGGGAAGAAGGAAATAAAGGGAGATACGGTAACACAATAGAATATGGGAATTATAAATGGAATTAAGGACAGGGGGGAGGCTGGGGTAAAAAGGACAATTAAAGATAGATAATAGGGTGAGGCTGGAGATAACAGGGGAATATAACATCCCATTAATTAGAGGGGGAACTTAAACCTGGAGGAGAAACTTCAGGACATAATACAGGGCCCTGCAGCTAGGAGAACCCCAGACGTAAACACCTAGCCTCCACCCACCCCTCCCCTGTTATCTCCAAGTCTCTCTCTTAGTCTTAACGAATATAAAGGACTACGAGATGAATAAGATATTGTTCTGTTTATACGTTTTGTTTCAATGTAATGGATAAGTAATTTCTGTTGTAAAACCAATATTTCCTAAATAAAGAAGGATTAAACATAAAAAAAAAAAAGAGTTAGCAGTATGGATGAAGATTAAAGGGAGAGTTTAGAGTTAAAACTAGTTTTGGGGTTACAGGGAAGTAGGGCCGGCGCTACTGCTAGGTGAACTAGGCAGCTGCCTAGAGCACACTGCCACCTAGGTCACAGCTCCAAACTCACCCCAACGTGCCCGCTGTTCTCAGCCCTAGGTTTTGGTTGTTAGGTCCGTCCATGTCCTAACAACCACCCACGTGCTTGCCTCTTCCCCAGTCCCCTGCATTCAGTGGAGGAGGGAGTATCTCTCCCACATCTATCTGGTCACAGTGCCCAGCCTTCCAGCTTCCACCTGTTCTGTAGCTGACTGCTGCATTGAGAAGGAATGGATCCTGATGTAAGCTGGGTTTTCATAATACTCCCTCTTCCCTTCAACTACCCCAACTATTCTCATACACCTCTCCCCTCTCCTTAACCCACTCCGTTCTTCCCTTCTAACTTTGGTCCCTATTGAGCGGGAATGGTCTCTAGGGATCCTGAGGTAAGGTCGCTTTAGTGACAATGATGTAAGGGGGCTCTGGGGACCCTGATGTAATGGGGACTCTGGTGTATAGAGGAACTCAGGGGCCCCTTATTTAAGGATGGCTGCTCTGTAAGTTGGCCTAAAATGGTGAAAGAGAAAGATTTAAGTAATCATTTTCTTTTCCCATGCAAAGCAAATAAATGTGAAAAAAATTGCTTTGTCTCTTCTGTTCTAAAAGTTACTTACTTGTCTCCTCCCCCCTTTGTACAGTAAACCACACACTTGCAGCTCCTCCACTGATTGCAGGGGACTGGGGGAGAGGCAAGAATGTGGGTGGTTGTTAGGACATGGACGGTCCTAACAACCAAAACCTAGGGCTGAGAACAGCGGGCGCGTTGGGGTGAGTTTGGAGCTGTGACCTAGGTGGCAGTGCGTTCTAGGCAGCTGCCTAGTTCACCTAGCAGTAGCGCCGGCCCTACTTCCCTGTAACCCCAAAACTAGTTTTAACTGTAAACTCTCCCTTTAATCTTCATCCATACTGCTAACTCTTATATAACCTTCCCTGGAAACTCTAAGGCCTCGTACACACGATTAAATATATTTGTTCAAAACGGTCTGTCCGACCGATTTGAACAAATCTGTCTGCTGGCATTTTGGTTTGCTCGTGTGTACACATGAGCAAACCAAAATCCCCGCCAGCAGACAGCGCGCTGACGTGTCGGTGACGTGGCGGTGACGTTGACGCCACCACGTCACCGCACCAGGAAGTAAAACACTTCCGCGCATGCGTCGAAACCATTCGGCGCGTGTGCGAGAAGACATGTCTGCTGGTTAGCGTACTAACCAGCAGACATGTCGGGCGGACGGGTTCCCAGCCGACAGATTGGTAAGCATACTTTCCAATCTGTCGGGTGGCCAAATCCGTCTGTTTGCCCGTACACACGGTCGAATCTGTCTGCTGAAACGGTCTAGCAGACCGTTTCCAGCAGACAGATTTGATCGTGTGTACGAGGCCTTAGCCTATCATTGACTTTAATCTTCCCTATAACCCTAACACTAACTCTTACACTAACACTCAATCTAACCTCTTCTGTAACAACAATCCCAACATTTACCCTTACGAATGTGTCACGGAAGGTCCCCGCATCTAGACCGAATGCTTCCATCAGATACTGCTTCCCATAGTCTGGACATAGATACTGGATATTTTAGCTGCCTTGAAACACACAACGAGATGACACTTGTATGTGTGCTAAGTATGGAATGTTTAATAGGACCAAGAATACAGCCTTATATACAGTAAAGAGGAGGCAACCAGAACAATAATCAACATGAACTAATTATCTAATCGGTAGCTAGACATTTCGGCACCGCAAAGCTTGACAAGTTCTTCTGAACATAATTGACATGCTAATTCAATACACCTGACAGGAGACTGCTAACTTGTAGTACAATACACAAAAGAGAGTCAATTAGCTGGAGAAGATGGCATTAGCATTTAGCAGTATGAAAGAGTCACTCTACAATTAACCCTGTGAGCTCAGAATTAACAAACTTAAAATAGCTCTACAGATATCTCAGAATATAATGTGGATAATCCATACCTAATAATTCTATCTCAGGTAGTCCAAGATATCATTCTTCCTTTCATCCTATGGCCCTAGTGGTCATAGGATGATTTTAGACATAGGAGAATCTGAGTCTGTCACATAATGTTAACCAAACCCCTTGCCTTTGTACTTACCTTGTATCTCCCTAGATTCTGTGCACTAAAATATACTGTACCAGCAGTAAGGTTCTGGTACATTGCATGGAATCATAACTAAAGTAAAATTGGACAAATTACCATGGCAACCTGTCAGATCTTTATTTAATTTCCTAAACATTACTTAAAAAGAGATATCTAACTTGTTGTAATTATTTAATGGATTTTTATAAATATTGCAGACTGTTCAATACAATCCAGAGTAATTACATTTTTCTTTCTTTTTTCTCTACTATGTCATGATTAGAATTGTTTGAAATGTATTGTGTTTATTCAGCACTTTAGTTAAATGCAACATACGTAAAATGTCAGAAGTTAATGAGAATTCTGTTTGAAAAATGGTTTTGTGTTTGTCTATTGGTCTGAAGTATTTACCAACTAAGCAAGTTTTTTTTGCCGCTGATGTAATGCAATAAGAAAAAGGGGTAATAATTGGGGGGAAAAAAAAAAACATATATTACATTTAATACATCAAATGTGTCTTTTTTTTTTTAATTACACATCAAGGTGAAAACTTGTCATAAAGTTATCTTTTAAATTAGCATAATTCTGCAGTGTGCCAGGAATTTCTGCTGAATGAGTATAGAATTTCCCAGAAGAGAATGTAGAGAATTGTTCTCCCTTCCAGCAAGAATCTAGATAATATAATGCATTGACTTTTTTGATGGCTGACTGCATACATAGCATTGGACTAGATAATACAAAATACAGCACTTCTTTAGCTATATTCACACTGAGCGAACATAAAGTAAAATTATGCTGACAGGGAGGTATTTCAATGTCAAACTGTTAAAGTTATTTTTTTTTAGAAAAGAAGGGTATGACTAATTTAAGTAGTATAATCAATGTTTTTTTTCATGTGCTAATTAAACATAAGTGACTAAAGGCAAAATGTAACCTGCACTTTAAATGCTGTATTACATGCACATCTTTAACTAGTTCAGTGGGATTTTTTTTATTACTCTTTTTTTTACATCGTTCAATAATGCCCAATTTCACCTTTAGAAATCCTTTAAAGTATAAAATCTAGCTTGTGCAGCAAACCCTGGGTAGCTGTCAAAAAAAAAAAATGTTCTGAGAAGTACATCCATAGTGTTGGCTCAGCTTTCTTATGCAGTGTTTGCCTTCTTGCTGCTGTTTCTTGTCCTTCCTGTAAAATCTTGCCTAGATATCCATTGCATGATCAACTTTATAAATAAGGCTGCAAATCACATTAAAAGAATTTAAACCCAAAAATGAAAAATGTAATATATTACTGCTTACCATTTCTGAGATTTGGTGACTGCTATTTTCCTTTATTTTTAATTTGGTGTTCCTGCCAGTAACACACTCCCTGTCCTGGGTGGCACTTCTCACTCACTGTTCTGTATACATGGAGACAATGTTGTCACGCTAGGTCAGCACTGCAGAACACCCTTTCCTCCTACTTTTGGGGGAGGGGGGGGGGTCAGGTGTTCTGTATTCCACAAAGATAGCTTAACACAGGTAGCCATCATTTCATATGTTTTCTGGTAGGATTATTTTATTTTTTGAACTGATTAAACAGATATAACAAAACACTTTCAATTTTTTTCATATTTAATTGCTTGCCGACCGCCGCCAGTAGATATAAGTCGGCAGAATTGCACAGCTGCGCAAAGCAACGTACAAGTATGTTGCTTTGAATTTGCCGCCGTGGTAGGATTTGTTTATTTAAATTTTTGCACCGATTAATATATATATATATATATATATATATATATATTTAACAGCTTGCCCACTGATAGCAGAAGATATACGTCGGCAGAATGGCACGGCTTCGCAAAGCAACGTACGTTGCTTTGAATCCACCGCTGTGTGGGCGCAAGGGTGCCGCCAGAAGCATGTGCGCCCCTGCTGTGAGCTCCATGACCGTGCCCGCAGGCCCCGCGGACTCGATATCCCCCAGTGTCACGGAGCTGCAAAACAGGGAGATGCCTATGTAAACAAGGTATTTCCCTGCTCTGCCTTGTGACAGGACACTGATCTACTGCTCCCTGTCATCTAGATTAGTGATCAATGTTATGTCACTCATAGCACCAAAAGAAAGCTCTGTTTGTGGTAAAAAAGGACGTCAATTTTGTTTGGGAGCCACATTGCACGACCACGCAATTATCAGTTAAAGCGACGCAGTGCCAAAATGAAAAAATGGCCCGGTCATTGGGCAGCCATATCCTCTGGGGCTGAAGTGGTTAACAGATCAAAAGGGAGAATATAGCAGAAGCCATTGTTAGGGTTTATAGACACTTTAGGGTTAGTTCACCTTTATCAAAAAACTGCCTATGCAGGTAAGGGAGGCAACATCACCTGGGGCATGATGGGGTGATGACATCACAAGGGGCATGGCCTCCAACGTATGTCATTGGGTGGCCCTGACCCATGCCAATATAAGTCATTACACCGGGAGATCATGTCGAGTCAACATCGGAAGAACAACAGAGGGAAGAAAATCCATCAAAAGAGCAGAAGACAGTGGAGAGAGGAGACAGCGGAGAGGGGAAGAAGGACCGGTAGAGGGAGAAGACATTGCCAGAAAAGCCAGAGCTGCCATAGTAAAATGTTTTAAAAACCTGTGTAGTGTGTTTTTTTTGACAAGGTGTCCCCCTACCCCAAAGCACCAACCCTCCCCCCCCCCATTTGAAGGGCATGCAACCTGGTATGGTCCAGGAGGGAGTGCTCATTCATCCCCCCTTTTCCTGACTTGCCAAGCTGCGTGCTCATATAAGGGTTCCCCCTTAAGGTCCATACCAGACCAAAGGGTCTGGTATCTTCTTGGGGGGAACCTTAAGTTTAAAAACGCATATGCCAGCTTCTAAACTCCTTGGTTGGCATGAGGCCATAGGCTAACATGGAGAGGAGCTTTTAAGCTGTGAAAAACACTCCTAAATGCAGCTGTAAAATGTCCATGGGCATGAGGCCTAAAATAGTGAAAGAGAAAGATTTAAGTAATCATTTTCTTTTCCCATGCAAGGCAAATAAATATGAAAAAAATAGCTTTGTCTCTTCTGTTCTAAAACTTACTTACTTGTCTGCCCCCCCCCCCCCCTGTACAGTAAACCTAAACCTTGCACTTGCAGTTCCTTGCACAAATTAGGAAGTGCCAAAGCCGACTGAACCCAGCATGTATGCAGGAGAGATTTAATCTCAACCTACCCAATAAAAGTGGTCAGCGATCGACCTAGATGCCAAAGGCCAAAAGATATCAGCAGCTGGCGTGGAGCTCTGAGAGATACCATTGCTGGGTGAGTGAAGGTGAAGGTGAGTATTGTTCCACTTTAACTCTCCCCATCACAGAAGCATGCATGTTGTACTCACTTTTTCTACATTACTCTAATCATCTACCACATGCAACGTGAAGTTACCCAACACTTCTGGGTAAAGGTGAGCATGTGACTCACTCTTACTTTCCCATGTGGCAGCATTAAGTGCATCCTAATTGGCCCAGCACTGTCACATGGGTATAGAGTGCATAACCCTGTGTAAACTCGGTGATCTTGATTTTGAGTGTTCTATTACTGGTCCTGGTGGCTGAACAGAGTGGTGCAGAAGTAAAAAAATGTAGACACATGATAGTGAGTGGGTAGATGGGAGTTATATGTCAACCCATATACAAAAAATATAAATGTTTAATAAATATGTTCACTGGACATCTTGCTTCGGGGACCGGATGAGTACTGCTCAGTAGGGATGAGCTCCGCGTTCGATTCGAACGTATGTTCGACTCGAACATTGTCTGTCCGTTCGACAAAATTCGAACAAAACGGGTCATTTGCGCCAAATTCGAGTGACACGCAACGGCCCATAATTCACTGCGGCATTGTGCGCTGATGATTGGCCAAACATGCACTATGACCCTGCATGCTTGGCCAATCACAGCGTGCAAAAAACGGAGAGGGTGGCTTTGGCCAATTGTGGCTCAGGGCTTTAGCACACACCCCACACTATATAAAGCTGCCTGCTCCTGGAGCAGTGATTTTAATGATGCTTAAATTAAAAAAAAAGAAAAAGAAAAATTCCTTCAAATATTGTACCTGCTGGGTGTCTATAGTTTGCCTGTGAAAACGTCTTTGAGAACCCGGGTCTTGCCCGAGGGAACATGTATCAATGGAAAAAAACAACCGTTTTTAAAACCTTTTTCCATTGATACATGTTCCCTGGGGCAAGACCCAGGTTCTCAAAGACGTTTTCCAACAATAACTTGAATATTGGGCTTTAAAATTAGCACTTTTGAATTTGAACGTTCGAGTCCCATAGACTTCAATCGGGTTCTAAATGTTCGGTCGGTCTGTTCGAATGTTCTGGTGCAAACCGAAGGCGGGGGTGTTCGGCTCATCCCTACTGCTCAGAGGTGACTGCTGGATTTTTATTAATATATTTTTTTTACTAGTAATGGCGGCGATCAACGATTTTTTTCGGTACTGTGACATTATGGCGGACACTTCAGACACTTTTGACACTTTTTTGGGACCATTGGCATTTTTATAGCGATCAGTGCTATAAAAATGCATTGATTACTATAAAAATGCCACTGGCAGTGAAGGGGTTAACACTAGGGGGCGGGGAAGGGGTTAAATGTGTAACCTGGGTGTTTTCTAACTGTATGGGGGGGTGGACTCACTGAGGGAAATTACTGATCTTCTGTTCAGACATTGTATGAACAGAAGATCAGCATTTCTCTCCCTGACAGGACCGGGAGCTGTGTGCCGGGCGGCGATCGCGCCCGTGCACGGGACTCTGGGGCGAGTGGGGGGCGCGCCTCTACTGGCTGCTGGACGAGGTGACGTTATACTACATGCTCTCATCCAGCAGAGCCGACCTGCTGACGTAGAACTGCGGCGGCTAGTCGGGAACCAGTTAAACAGAAAGCAGTGGATCCACATGTAAAAATTTAAATTACTATACAGGGAGGAGGAATATATCATACTTCCCATTATAAAAAACAACTTAAGTCAATATTTTAATTCGGTCTGGGTGACACCAAATCTTGCAATTGGTGTAGCTATTGGCATTCCTTTTGTAATTGTCAAGGCAATAAATCATATACATGTGCATTTATATCCGTCCGAATGCATTTTCGTCCAAATTTCTGGGATTTTCATGTCCTTTTTAACAAGCAATAACAAATGTGCAGAGTCCAAAATCCGAAAGATCCGACATAAAAAATTATTTATTTTCATTTAGTTGTGACAACAGTTTGATTTTAGATAAAAGATTCGACATGACATGGACAATAGCTATCTGTGTCTATCGAATCTGCGGTTAAATGTGCCTAACCTAACTCTATTAGTCCAAGATTATTCGACATAGAGAGAAAAGATTCAACATTATAGAGACATGAAGATTCGAGATAGAGAGAAAAGATTTGACATTGAAGATTCGACAAAGCATCTAAAAACATACGATCGCCATAAGTGGACATTTATGAATGAATGAATGACTTGTATAGCGCAACGCATGCGAACTGAATCGCCTCTGGGCGCTTTTTCCAGCCAGTGTCTGCTTGGCTGGTGCGGTCATTTTTACCCCGTAGGATCTTGACACGCTAAGGACACACAGTCATACACACATATATACATATATACTGGGCCAATTTTGGATGATCCAATTTACCTACCAGCATGTCTTTAGATTGTGGGAGGAAACCGGAGTACCCGGAGGAAACCCACGCAGACGCAGGGAGAACATGCAAACTCCAGGCAGATGGTGTCGTGGTCGGGATTCGAACCAGCGACCCTTTTTGCTGCTAGGCGAAAGTGCTACTCACTGGACCACTGTGCTGCCCATGGTCAAATGCTCCGCCCATAGGCTATAGAAGAATTCTAATGTCGGCAACGTACAGTTTAGCTGCTTCGTCTTAGAACATTTCACAGACACCATAAGACTTCAATGACAGATTCGACCCTACTGCTCAGAGGTGACTGCTGGATGATTCCTCTTGTTCTTTGATGTGGAACAGCAAGCATAGATGAAACATATAAGATACACAAGCCTTATTTGACCCCCCCCCCATATTAGGTGGTGGTCAATATGCTCTGGTAAGAGTACATCTTTTATTATGGTGGTGGTTATTACAAGGTGGAGAAATTGAACGAACAAATGTTCCTGCACTTTTGAATGCATTACACTAATGTCAGTTGGAAGACACATGGACTCATTTGCCCGGATCCACAAAGGCTTTACGCCGGCATATCTCCAGATACGCCGCCGTAATTTCAAATGTGCGCTGTCGCATCTTTACGCCAATCCACAAAGCAAGATACGCCGAAAAACATGGCTTCAGCTGTCCGATGTAACTTGCCTACGCCGGCGTATCTTGGGCACATAGTTACGCTAGCGCAACATTTTTGCTATACATTAAAAAAAAAAACTGTTGACCCTGATAGTTTCTGCTCACTCTGAGGCCTTCCTTCAACAGACTAACAACACCATCCCACCAGTTCCCAAGCAGTAGAAGCTTTGTGACTATCCTGTGTAAACTACAGGCAGCTGTATTTTGCTCTAATCTTACTCAGTCAATGTCTACTGCTAGTTGATAGACAAGTACTCTCAACAGCAGAAACTGGAACTTCATGTAATTATAACTGCCACTATTCATGGACAGCTTGGTCTCTAAAAAGAAGGGGGAAAATAATAAATATAGTATGGTCAAAAGTTAAAAAAAACTATTGCCGAGGATAAGGCACCTGCTCCCACAAGGGGCAGGGCGGCTGACCATGACTTGTGTTGTAGCAGCTGGGCAGATGGTGGTGAAAGCTACAGAGTAGGCACAGAGAGTTTAGCGTGCATAGCCCCGGGGTACATGTTATATGAGGCAGTAGGTAAAGTAGGAGTGCTTGGGAACACAGAGGTACAGAGAAGAAATATAGGCTGGGAGTGCACAGGTGCTGATAATGAGAGGCATGCTGGAACTCACAGGGAAACACACTGGTGCAGAAAAGCAGGTAACTGATTGAAGTTCAGAGGGACACATAGTGGGGAATAGTTACATAGTTACATAGTTAGTCAGGTTAAAAAAAAAGACACTATATTAATACATTTAATAAATGCAGCCAAACTGTGTATTCCTACCCATTGGAAAGACACATCTCCTCCTAGCTTGTCTGAATGGTTCCAACGGATTGACAGAATAGCTGAAATGGAAGACCTAATTCTACAGGCTAAAGACTCCCCCACAGAGTTTTATGAAAAATGGGCTTGCTGGACACTCTTTACTAAAACTGATGAATTTAAGGCAATGTCTCTTCAGCCTTCCTCGAATCAGACTTGAGGTGATAATTCTTTTTTTTTTTTTTTATCTTCCCCTAATTCCTCCCCCTCTTACCCTTTGTTTATTACATTTCTAATTTAATATTGTTATTTTAGATTCATTCCATGATTTCCAATTTTTATTCTCTTGTTTTTGTTGCCTCAAAGTTCGAAAACTACTGATGTATAAGTTAACATTTACTTTAATTTTAAACAAAAATATGTACTGATGTTGTTGCTATTCTTGTTTTCTCTTATTTGATATTACAATTCTACTACCTATGATACTTTATTTTATCTACATTTAATTATATGTTTACTATGTTATTTATTCTGAAATACCAATAAAATCTTTTAAACGAAAAAAAAAGACACAAGTTCATCTAGTTCAATCATAAAAAATATATATATATATTGTACAATCCCATATACTCAATTAAATACCCACAGCTGATCCATTGAATAATGACTTATGGCTGGCAGGACTACAGAATGCAACAGGATGTGGGCTGGGGAACATGAGGATCACAGGAGTGAACTCGGGGTCACAGCCTAGGAGAATACAGGGATTAAAAGGCTAGACTGACTTATGACACTAGAAAATGCTGGGACTATGGAGACACACAAGAGCTGGATACAGGAAAGACAGGCACTGGGAACATTAGAGGTCATGGAGAGAATACTGCAGGGCACTGGGAGGCACTAGACAAGTCACTTGGGAACACAGAGGGTCTAGCACCTAGGATGTGGATGAATTGCCTGAATATTTAGCAACACAATTGCCGGCCCTTTAAGACAGAGCCTGCCAATGGAGGTGCTGACAGCTGATGATTGGCTGACATCAGTGGCCTCAAACAGTGAAGAAATCTTGATACTGGAGCATTGAACAGATGAGTGTGAAAAACTATGTTATGGGGTACTATTACAAACAAAAAAAGTGTGTAAATGCTATTGAAAGGCTGCAACATATATCACATGTTTATTTTGAACGTATTTCCACTTCAAGTGACCCTTTTACTTTACCCTGGATGGACGTTTTATATTAGTATGTGTGCACTTACGGCTGGAGACCATGTAGTAATCTGTATCTTCTGAAGCACTGCTGTGACAGCTTTTAGCTGTGACTGTGAAGCACTACAGCACCACAAAGAACGTTGTAGATATCCATATGCTTTCATCCATCTGCCTCATTATTAAGATGGCAATGAGCATTTTTAGATTTCTGAAAAAGCATTTTTGGATGTGAACTTTCAAAACATTATTACCAGACTCTAATTGTACGTACCTTCAAATGTTCTCGAAAAGGAATTTAAACAGTATGTAAGTTGTGTCTGTAGTTATATTTGGCACTTGCAATTTTACACAAGGACATTTTTGCTATTGTTCATAATGAAAAAAGCTTTACAGATATGTTGCTGACATCAAACGAAACTTGAGCCTTTCTTTTTATAGAACACGAACACGACTCTCTTTTTCCTTTTTAAATGCAGCAGCCCACAATCAATGTGTCATCCTGAGAAAGTGATATTAATTCCAAGGATATTTCTGTAGTAAAAATATACTTTATAATTTTCCTATTTTTGTGCAGTCCTTGAGTCAAGCACATACTGTAAAATTTCAATATGTGAACAATAATTGAAGTCTAATGCCGCATACAGATGACCGTTTTTTGGGTTGTAGAAGGGTCTAGAAAAAACAACGTTTTTTTTCAACCCGATCATTAAAACGGCCTTGCCTACACACGATCGTGAAAAAAAGCATGGTGACATACAACACGTACAACAGCAGTATAAAGGGGAAGTTCCATGCGGATGGCGCCACCCTTTGGGCTGCCTTTGCTGATTTCTTGTTAGTAAAAGACGATTCGCGGTTTTCAGTCTGTTACAGCGTGATGAATGTGCTCACTCCCTTACAAATGCTAGTTTCTTTCTCGTACATCACGGGACACAGAGCGGCATATTCATTACTATGTGGGTTATATGGAGTACCTTCAGGTGTGGACACTGGCAATCTCAAACAGGAAGTCCCCTCCCTATATAACCCCCTCCCCTAGAGGGAGTCCCTCAGTTTTTTCGCCAGTGTCTTAGGTGTTGGTCACGGAATAGCTTTGCTCCACATCCTTGGGATTAAGGGCGGGCTAACCGGATCTGTCCAAGGAGCCTCAGTGCCAAAGTGGACAGTACCCGGGCCCCAAGCCGTGGGGTTTTGCCTATAATGCTCCTCTTTGGAGGGCTGGACCCTGGGCCCAGGACTTGGAGTTTGTAAAAACCATAAGTTCCTGTTTGCCAGGGTGCTATATAGGTCCAGGACAGTGGGTACCTTCATAGGACCCCAGGGCCTGAAGGTCTACTACGCTACCCACGGAGATGGGAGAAGATTGGATCAGTTTGCTGGACAAACATCCTGCAGCATGGAGCAGGTAAGGGGGAGCCTGCGGGACTTGGTTCGACAGCAGGCTCTCCGGGGTAACCTAAAAGGGGGGATAGCCTAAGTATGCTCTGCATGGGCAACCTTGTTCACTATGTCTAAAGAGAGACAGGATGACACCTTTTCCCCCCCATCACTAGGTCCCCCTGTCTAAATATGTGTGCTAGCTAAACCTGCTGTTTCTTCCTAGGGCTAGTAAGGATCCCTAGGGGCCTTTGGAGAGTCCTACCTGGCCGGGGGTTTGAATCTGCCGCCTGTTTCTGCGTTCCTGGATCTCCAGCAGCGCGGCTCCTCCATGTTCCTCCTGTTTCCGGCATACGAGCGCGCGCGCGTGCGCGCGCACGTCTTATGGACGTTTTTCGCGCCGTTCACACAGGAGGGCGGGGGGGGGGCGTGCCTGCGGCGTCATACAGGGGCGCGCCTTTGTGCTGTTATAGACAGCAGGCATTGTCAGTGCTCAGTCTGAGGCTGATTTTCAGAGGAGAGGACGCAGAGCGGCAGAACAGTGACTCCCGGTGGCGGAAGAGGGGTAGTACATGTGGACTTTGTTCCAATACCTTTTTGTTAAGCCAAGAAATCCCCCTTTTTTTGCAGCAGGTTTGGAGGCTGGCAAACTTAGTTTGGGGTCACTGTATGTTGTCAAAAGAAAATATATAATATATTTAAAAAAAAAAAAAAAGAACATACGGGATCCCATCAGTTTTTGGGCATTAGTGGTCTATTGTCCCCTAAACTCTGATTTTTGTACTCCTGCCCACTACAGTCTGTTGTGTGGGCGGAGTCCCTCGATTTTGTATTATGGCTTCCAAGGGTTCGGGGTCAAAGGGTACAAAAAAGACCAAAAAACAAAAGGGTTCCCTTTCTGATTCTGATATGCCGATACTTTCCCCGCAACTTATTAATTTAAGAAGCGCCTTGGATGAGCCATTAGGGGGATCTGGTGCGGAGGCTGGCCCAGATCAGCCCAGCCCTGTGTTCATCACAGAGGAGATGCTAGCCGTATCCCTAGGGGGGCTAGAAGAGAGAATAGCAACATTGATCGCTAGAGCTATTCCTGGTAAGAAACGGGTTAGATCCCCATCACCAGGAGGTGTATCCTCAGATGCTGAGATTCTCTCTCCAGAGGAATTGGAATCACAGGAGGATCAACTAGACCTGAACCAAGAGGGTTCAGGGATTGAGGGATCTGCCTCTGAGGAACCATTTTCAGACTCCCAGACAGAAAGACTGTGGGTACAGTCTTTGACGGACATGGTCCGCTCGGCATTTAGTTTACCATTGCCAGAGCCTCAGGTTCCTCCGGTATCCTCTCTGGGCTCTTTGAAAGCTCCGTTAAACAACACAGTTTTTCCGGTCCATCCTCTCTTGGAGGAATTGATCTTTCGGGATTGGGTACGGCCGGACAGGATTTTTCTGCCACCGAAAAGGTTTGCGGTCATTTACCCCATGGAGGAAAAGTTCTCCAAGAGGTGGAGGCTCCCAGTAGTGGATGCAGCCATCTCATGTGTGAATAAATCACTAACTTGCCCGGTGGAAAACATACACATGTTTAAAGATCCAGTTGATAAAAGATTAGAGACACTTTTAAAAGCATCCTTTGCTACGGCAGGAGCAGTGGTGCAGCCAGCGGTGGCTGCAATTGGAGTTTGTCAGGCATTAAAAGACCAGACAAAGGAAATGTTAAGAAACATGCCTACCCAACAAGCAGAAGAGTTTTCTGACATTCCCAGAGCTCTGTGTTTTGCGGTAGATGCTATAAAAGATTCCATCCAGCAGGCCTCTCGTTTATCACTATGTTTGGTGCACATGAGAAGGCTCTTATGGTTGAAGAACTGGGCGGCGGAGCCCCCATGCAAAAAGCTTCTGGCAGGGTTTCCCTTCCATGGAGGACGACTCTTCGGAGAGGATCTGGATAAATATATTCAGACTATTTCAAATGGCAAAAGTACCCTTTTACCGGTCAAAAAGACATTCCGGGCTCCTACATTTAAAAGGCAGCTCTTTCCTGTCTCGGGGCCCTCAAATTCCAGGCAGTATCGACGGCCGCCTGCACGATCCAACGTTAACAGTAGATCGCAGGGACAGACCCCTGGGGGTAAGAGGCCGTGGTATCGCAAGCCGTCAAAGACAGCCCCTAAGTCTGCCTTATGAAGGGGCGCCCCCACTCTTGCGGGTGGGGGGAAGGCTTCGTTTCTTCGCAGAAGTTTGGGAAGCCAAGATCCCCGACAAATGGGTCCGGGCATCTGTAACCACAGGTTACAGACTGGAGTTTCTAAGGTATCCTCCGCCTCATTTTCAAGAATCAAGGCTACCAAGGGATCCAGCGAGGAAGGCCTCAATGCTGGCAGCTTTGGATCACCTGCTTTGCCAGGACGTAATTATAGAAGTGCCAGCCCAAGAGCAAGGCCTAGGTTTCTATTCCAACCTCTTTGTCATACCAAAGCCCAACGGCGATGTCAGGCCAATCTTGGACCTAAAGAGGTTAAACGGTTACCTAAGGGTTCGTTCCTTCCGGATGGAATCCATCCGGTCAGCAGCCGCCGCGCTTCAGAAGGACGATTTTCTGGCCTCCATAGACATAAAGGATGCTTACCTTCATGTACCAATCTTTCAGTCGCATCAAAGGTTTTTACGCTTCGCGGTGGGGCAGCGACACTTCCAATTCAGGGCGCTCCCCTTCGGGCTGGCCACGGCCCCCCGGGTATTCACGAAGATCCTAGCCCCAATTCTGGCCAATTTAAGGATCCAAGGGGTCACAGTCCTAGCATACTTGGACGACCTTTTAATCATAGATCACTCACGGCCGGGTCTGCAAAAGGCAGTAAACCTCACGGTTCAGTACCTCGAAGAATTCGGCTGGGTCCTGAACCAGGGAAAGTCAGCGTTCCAGCCTACAAAGCAGTTGGAATACCTCGGCATGAGGTTAGACACAGAACATCAAAAGGTGTTCCTGCCCCTTGTAAAGATCGAAGCTATCAAGGGGTTGGTTCAGTTGGTTCTAAACAAGAAAAGTCCAACTATTCGCCTGTGTATGCGATTACTAGGCAAGCTAGTGGCCACATTCGAGGCAGTACCATACGCTCAGATCCACACTCGCGTCCTACAGGCAGCCATTCTAGCAGCCTGGGGCAAGAGGGCACATGCCTTAGAGTCCCCTTTGACGCTATCATCAAGGGTCCGACAAAGCCTGGCCTGGTGGTTGAACCCTCAGAATCTTCTAAAGGGAAAATCCTTCAGCCCTGTTGTCTGGAAGGTAGTTACCACAGACGCCAGCCTGGCAGGCTGGGGGGCGGTCTTCGAGGGGTTCTCCCGCCAGGGAACTTGGGTGAAAGCAGAGAGGCAGCTCCCCATCAATATCTTGGAAATCAGAGCTGCCCGCCTAGCCCTTCTGGCTTGGACCTCCAGATTAAAGGGGTTCCCGGTGAGAATCCAGTCAGACAATGCCACGGCGGTGGCATACATAAACCACCAAGGGGGAACCAGGAGCCAGGCCGCTCAGAGGGAGGTGAACTTGATTTTTCAATGGGCAGAGGTTCATGTACCCTGCATTTCGGCGATATTCATTCCCGGAGTGGACAACCTGCAGGCAGACTTCTTAAGTCGCCAGAGTCTGTTGCCAGGGGAGTGGTCTCTGCATCCCCAGGTCTTTCAGACAATCTGCCAGAGGTGGGGAATGCCGGACGTAGATATAATGGCATCCAGGTTCAACAAGAAACTAGACAGGTTCGTGTCGCGAGCGAGGGATCCTATGGCCTGCGGAACCGACGCGTTGGTTTGCCCTTGGCATCAATTCAGACTTCTATATGCATTCCCTCCACTACAGTTACTCCCGCGCCTGTTGCGCAAGATCAGAGTGGAGAACAAGCCAGTCATTCTAGTAGCTCCGGCTTGGCCCCGGAGGACTTGGTACTCACTAGTCCTGAAGATGGCAGTGGGAGAACCTTGGACTCTCCCTCTACAACCAGACCTACTCTCACAAGGCCCGATCCTCCACCCTACATTACAGCGTCTAAATTTGACGGCCTGGAGGCTGAATCCCTGATTCTCAGGGATAGAGGCCTGTCTAGGCAGGTAATTCCTACCCTGATTAGGGCTAGGAAGCCGGTCTCCAGGGTGATTTATTACAGGGTGTGGAGGAACTACGTAGGCTGGTGTGAATCCAAAAGATGGAATTCCCGCAAATATACTATTGATAGGGTGTTAAGTTTTCTCCAGCTAGGAGTGGATAAAGGCCTGGCACTAAGCACAATCAAGGGACAGATCTCAGCTCTGTCAGTGTGGTTTCAGAGGCCGCTGGCCACCCACTCGCTGGTAAAGACCTTCTTACAGGGGGTCTTGCGTATTAATCCTCCTGTCAAGTCACCAATTTGTCCATGGGACTTAAATCTTGTCCTGTCCACTCTACAGAAACAGCCTTTTGAGCCGTTGGCTGAGATTCCTTTACTCTTACTGACAAGAAAGTTGGTTTTCTTGGTCGCCATAGTTTCGGCCAGGAGAGTGTCAGAATTAGCAGCCTTATCGTGTAAGGAACCATATCTCGTTCTGCATAAGGACAGGGCAGTTCTCCGGCCCCATCCTTCCTTTCTACCAAAGGTTATATCCAAATTTCACTTGAACCAGGATTTGGTACTTCCATCCTTCTTTCCAAAACCTACATCTAGAAAGGAGGGGTTGCTGCATACCTTGGATATTGTCCGGGCCATGAAGGCCTATCTTAAAGCTACAGAAAAGATCCGGAAAACAGATGTGTTATTCGTTCTACCAGATGGCCCCAAGAAGGGGCAGGCAGCTGCAAAATCCACCATCTCGAGATGGATTAGACAATTAATCATTCAAGCCTACGGGTTGAAGAGGTTGCCTCCTCCGTTGTCGGTAAAGGCCCATTCTACCAGGGCCATGGGCGCCTCTTGGGCAGCACACCATCAGATCTCTATGGCTCAGATATGCAAGGCGGCAACGTGGTCATCAGTCCACACGTTTACAAGGTTTTATCAACTAGACGTGAGAAGAAATGCGGATGCTGCCTTTGGTCAGGCAGTACTACAGGCTGCAGTTTGAAATCCTCGGGATCAGAAACACCCTTGGTTATAAAAAAAAAAAAAAAAAAAAAAAAAAGTTTTTTCTTGACTAAGTTGGAATTATTATTATGATTTGAGTTTATCTCTAAATTGAATCCTTCTTTGGAAGATGTCTCCCTCCCCTCATTAAAGCATTGCTTTCGGACATCCCACATAGTAATGAATATGCCGCTCTGTGTCCCGTGATGTACGAGAAAGAAAAAGGGATTTTTAAATACAGCTTACCTGTAAAATCCTTTTCTTGGAGTACATCACGGGACACAGAGCTCCCACCCCTCTTTTGGGTGACCATTTTGGGAGGCATACTGCTTGCTACAAAACTGAGGGACTCCCTCTAGGGGAGGGGGTTATATAGGGAGGGGACTTCCTGTTTGAGATTGCCAGTGTCCACACCTGAAGGTACTCCATATAACCCACATAGTAATGAATATGCCGCTCTGTGTCCCGTGATGTACTCCAAGAAAAGGATTTTACAGGTAAGCTGTATTTAAAAATCCCTTTTTTACCAGAACAAGCACTCCCGTCTCATAACTTGCTTCTCAGCATGCACGTTTTTTTTTTATGTCGTTAAAGCCCACACACGACCATTTAAAAAATAAAAAAAACAACCTGAAAAATTTGAGCATGTTCGAAATTTTTAATGCCCATTTTTTTACATTGTGAAAAATGCTCTGGAGCCCACACGATTGTTTTTAATGACATTACATTTATTTTTTACAACCTGAAAAATGGTCATGTGTGCATAACTCTAGCAGTAGGAGTAGTTAAAGAGGTGAGCGATAATAAATAAGTCTTAGGCGGCGTACACACGAGCGAGGTTCTCGCTGGAAACCAGCGAGAACCTCGCTGGAAGCTGCATTCCAGCGAGGACCTCGGCCGTGTGTACACGGAGCGCTCACCCCGCCCGTCGGGAATCCCGTCGAGCGAAAAGAGAGCACGCTCTCTTTTTGCTCGACGGCCCGCCTGGATGAATGGCTGGTTGCCATTCCCGACGGGCGGGTCGCCGATTTCGACGGCCAGCAGAGAACCTCGACGGGCGGAACCATGTGTTCTGCCCGTCGAGGTTCTCTGCCGTGTGTACGCGGCCTCAGACGGTGCAATTTTCTATCTTGCAAACTCCAGTTACAGAGCTGTATAGAAAATACAGAGGGCACTAACAAATCTAATTGGCTGTGCTATGACAGGAGAAAGTGCAAACAATTAATTATTGCAAATATTTCACATGTCAATTAAAAATACTTATAAAGTGAAAATGCTAATCAGTGAAAAAAAGATCTAGTACAGTATTATAATGAACTATATGCGAATCTTTCATCAAATAAAGAAGTCCATATAGAAATAGTAACCCAACTTCAATTCTGTGCACCTCCACCAATGAATTAAACCATCATAAATATCACCCAGTGGGAAGTGAGTGTAAAGCCTACTCACCAGACCACCATGACCCCTTTACTTCAAAAAAGCAGGTCAATAAGCGCAGTAGTAAGAGAATCGGCTTCCTAATGACGTTCTAGGAATGAAACCTACATTGAGGCGCATCCCTGTAATGTCACATCGTGCCACTTCAGGTTTTCGTACATCACAGCGGTGGAACGCACACCGGACCCATTAGCGGAAGCTAAACAACTGCCACACTCCAAGCCTGGTGTTACATGTGTAGCAGGTACTTCTCCAGACTGATCTAATCTATTAGGGGACAGCTGTCTGCTGCAGCAGAGTGGGCTTTTTCACTCCCCCTTTCTCTCTTCACACTCAGGACTGCTCATTTGGAAACTCCCTATTGGAGGTTGTCTGTAAACTCTCTATTGGAATAGCCTGAGCCAATCATGAGACAGCAGCAAAGGACTGTGGGAGAGGAGATAAAAAGCCAGAGGAACTAGGCCAGAGCCTCTTTTTGCCTGCACCCCATCAGGAGAGCATCTGCATTCTATGTGTGTGTGGAAACGCGGCCTACCAAGGGACACACAGCCTGCAACTCCAGCCCAGAGGAACAGATTGTTCATGCAGCTCCAGCCCAGAGAAACAGACTGTCCATGCTAAAGAAGGACACCCTGCAACAGCTCGAGAACTGAATGCCATTGCAACACACCTGCATTTGAGATTGATCGATCGCACAGGAGAGGACCGCTGACTGTGTACAGAATTTGGTGAGGGGGCTTTGCCCAGAAATGCTTTTCATAGAATACCACATTCAAATATTGTCCTCAGAGCTCCTAAATTGGCGGTGAAGATAATAAAATGCAAAGCTTTGCCCCTAGGACATTACTGTGGTTGCTCTTAAAGGGGACACACCACGGGTATTAATATAATTTCACTGTGTGTGTACTAGAAGCATCATAAGCCGGCCTGGGGTTAAACAGTTTGACGCTATGATCCTTTGTTGATCTATGTTTTCAATGTTCTATTCTGGTGGAGATACTTAAGATTCCCTGACATGTTGAAATAACATGTTGGAAGACCCTTGATTCTCTTACTACTGCGCTTATTGACCTGCTTTTTATGTAAAGGGGTCATGGTGGTCTGGTGAGTAGGCTTTACACTCACTTCCCACTGGGTGATATTTATGAAGGTTTAATTCATTAGTGGAGGCGCACAGAATTGAAGTTGGATTACTATTTCTATATTGACTTCTTTATTTTATTTGATGAAATATTCACTTATTGTTCATTATAATACTGTACTAGATCTCTTTTGCACTGATTAGCATTTGCACGTTATATAAGTTTTTTTTAAATGACATGTGAGATATTTGCAATAATTAATGGTTAGCACTTTATACTGTTATAGCACAGCCAATTAATTTTGTTAGCGCCCTCTATATTTTCTATACTCCTCTCAACATTTAAAGATTGCACATTGCACTCTTTGGGGGAGCAGCTTTCTTCTTTTCTTTTACTTTTATTGTTATTCAATAGTCTAATCACCAGTTACATGAAAGAAAATTGCTTGATTCCCCCATCAACACAGACAGTGTTGACAGGGGAATCCCTCCTATGGAGCCAATGTGTTCTGACAGCACGGGGAGGGTAGGGGAAGCCTTTTTCTCGGGGAGAACACAGTGATTATTGGTAGCGGCTAAAACATTTCAAGGACACCAAAGGGTTTTCTCTTTAACCCATTTTACCAAAAGGGGCCAAGCCACAACCACATGCAATGAAAAAGTTTTTAGGGGTTAAATCAGGTGGTGGTGGGGTTATATAATGCACCCTCACAGCCTGTCAAATGCCCTCTGAAAAGCTATACACTAAGATCTGTGTAAACAAACCCTAAGACGGATTCTTTAAAATGTTGTCCATGTCTTACCTCCTTCACAGCCAAATTATTGACGGTAATGCTCAAATCTGTTTATACAGAATATTAGTCTTTATGTTACCACAGTGAAATCTAAACTGCAGGTACTGTAGATATGAAAAAATCATCTATTATTTATTCATTAATTTCATTAAATTTACCTTAACCACTTGCCTACTGTGCACCTACACCCCCTTCCTGCCCAGACAAAATGTAAGCTTCCGGCACTGCGTCTCTTTAAGTGACAATTGCGCGGTCGTGCGACGTGGCTCCCAAACAAAATTGGCGTCCTTTTTTTCCCACAAATAGAGCTTTCTTTTGGTGGTATTTGATCACCTCTGCGGTTTTTATTTTTTGCACTATAAACAAAAATAGAGCGTCAATTTTGAAAAAAATTCAATATTTTTTACTTTTTGCTATAATAAATAACCCAAAAAATATGTAAAAAAAATATTTTTTCCTCAGTTTAGGCCGATACGTATTCTTCTACATATTTTTGGTAAAAAAAAAATGTAATAAGCGTTTATCGATTGGTTCGCGCAAAATTTATAGTGTTTACAAAATAGGGGATATTTTATGGCATTTTTTTTTTTTTTTTTACTATTAATGGCGGCGATCTGCGATTTTTTTATTGGGACTGCGACTTTATGGTGGACACTTTGGACACTTTTCTGAAATTTTTGGGACCATTTACATTTATACAGTGAACAATGCTATAAATATGCATTGATTACTGTATAAATGTGACTGGCAGTGAAGGGGTTAACCACTAGGGGGCGGGGAAGGGGTTAAATATGTGTCCTATGAATGTTCTAACTGTAGGGGGAGGGGGGGTGACTGGGGGAGGTGACCGATTGTGTCCCTATGTACAAGGGACACAGCAACGGTCTCCTCTCTCCCTGACAGGACGTGGAGCTCTGTGTTTACATAAAGAGCTCCACGTCCCCGCTCAGTTGCTGGGCAATCGCGTGTGCCCGGCGGAGATCCCAGCACTCGCACAGGGATCCCAGCAGAGCGGCGGGTGCCCGCGGCTTTAAAAGGACATCACGTCATATGACGTGATGTCAGGACAATGGAGTCCTCCGCCCGCCGTCATTTGACGGTGGGCGGAGGACAAGTGGTTAAAGAAAAGTTTTCTTGAAAGAAAACCCCTTCCTAAATTCAATGACAGTATCGATGGCAAGCCATTGTCTGCTAAAACCTAAGCCTTGCACTTCATTTGCAGAAGCATCAGGTATTCTGCTCCGGTCCAGTAGGACAGCAAAGGTGAGTATTAGCAGCTGGGGGGGTTGTTCTCTAAAGAAAACCTTTGACTTTTCTATATTAATTTCATGAATTCATAGAAGATTAAAAAAACAAACAAACATCAAAAGTGGTTTTAAATGTAACTTATATAGATAGATACCTGAATCTCTTATGATATCAACTTCTTGCAATAATCTGTAGGCCTCGTACACATGACCGAGGAACTCGTCGTAAATGAAACATCGTTTTCCTCGACAAATTCCTTGTTAGGCTTGTCGAGAAACTTGACAAGCTTTCTTTGCATGCACACAGTCAAGAAAATCTCCTCGTTCTCAAACACAGTAACGTACAACACATATGACGGCAGTTCAATTTCACTGGCACAACCCTTGGGGCTGCTTTTGCTAATCTCATGTTACTGCGTGTTAAGTAAAAGTTTGGTAAGAGACGATTTGCACTTTTCAGTCTGTTACAGGGTGACAAATGTGCTATCTTCATTACAAACGCTACATTTACCGAAGGTGTGCTCCCATCTCATACTTTATTCTGAGCATGCATAGGTTTCTAAGCATACACACAAACGTGTTTCTCGTCGAAAACCAGCCCGGCGAGGAACACGACGAGGAAATTGAGACTCCCAACTAGGAAAAACATATCTTGCTCTCTTTTTTTCTCATCGAGTTCCACAACAGTTTTCTCGATGAAAAACATACACACGACCATTTTCCTCGGCAAAAAAGCTCTGCCACCGAGTTTCTTGATGGATTCTGTCGAGGAAAACGGTCGTGTGTACAAGGCCTTACAGAATAACCTGGACAAAGAGAAGAAATATCAAAACTCTCATATAGTAAAAGAGTGAAATTTGCCACCACTCCTTAATTACCAAATCAAAAGCTGGGAAGGGAGGCAGCTGTAATGCGTTGCACCCTCAGTATTTTTCTGGGAGCAGAGTTTCCAACTCATTGGACAACAATCTAAGCATGAGCAGACCAAAAGTGAACATAACTGTGGATGATTGTCTTCACAATTAACCCTTTGCATTGTAAAATGGTAGCCACCACCAATGTTAAACAGAAACACAAACCAATCACAGCATCCACTGCAGCATTTATAACCTTAAACAAAAGTATGTGACACTTATTACCACACCAAGATGGAAAGTAATAGAGGTTAGAATGTGGTACCTATTTTCAAAGATATAAGTATTCTTTAATTTCTGATTCAGACCATTTGGAGATTCAATGATTTAAAAGAATAATCAATAGGATTAAAAGTAAAAAGTACTTAGCAGAGTTAGCATGGCCCTTCGATTTGTACACAGTTGACACAATCCAGTTGAAGAGATAGCCCAATCCGATGTAGCACTGTCACTTACTCTCTCATAAATGACTCTCAGCGATCCTTTGTAGTTTCAATGGGTATGAGAGGTACTAAGCTGTAAAATCAGCTATCTTTTTTGATTACTGAAGGAGTGATTTATAGAAATAATTCAACCAATCAAAGGGTCTAAAGGGATGGGGTGAAGAAGCATTGAAGTGCTTTATGATATTCCAGTGGACACTCCCCTAATATCAACTTTTCTAACCATACCTATATTTTCAGATAACAAAGTTTCCCTATCAAACAACCAACATATTATTAAACATGCAATTATGATTTGATGAGTACTTTATTAATCATCTGCTCCTCATAATATAGGTATAGTTGATTATTATTTTTATACAGGCATACAATTTAGATGCCTCTTTTTATCAGACATAAGATTTAGATGCCAGTATTTATCAGGCATAAGATTTTATTTGACTAGTTTTATTGCAGTCTTCGGTATTACTTCCCCATTCTCCTCACACAGTTTAGATTTTCCAGACATTATTATTGATCACATTGGCTGGGCTGTATTGCTCAAATGCCTAAGGCCACGTACACACGAGCAGACAGATTTGTTCAAATCGGTCGGGCCGACCGATTTGAACAAATCTGTCTGCTGGGGACATATTGGTTTGATCGTGTACACACGATCAAACCAAAATCCCTGCCGCCAGACGACGCGGTGACATGGCAGTGACGTTGACGCCGCCACGTCACCGCACCAGGAAGTAAAACACTTCCGCGCATGCGTCTAAACCATTCGGCGCGTGTGCGAGAAGACATGTCTGCTGGTTAGCGTACTAACCAGCAGACATGTCGGGCGGACGGGTTCCCAGCCGTGTGAAATAATCCTCTACATCCTGCAACCCCCAACTAGAGTGTCAGAATTTGAAAATGAACCCATGGGAGCAGGAATATTATATTATATTGAAAAGGGTTATGATACCTCAGTAGTAGACCTGGAATTACACCAGGTGGGAACCACGGATAGAATGTCCCTGTTGTCTCAAAAACCCCCACGAGAACCTGATGGTACTTTCAAGTTCTCTATGCTGACGTCCTATTCCACACAGCACAGAGATGTCAAATCCATCATTAATAGACATTGGGGTATACTTAAAAATGATAAAGTCCTCGGACCAAATTTACCCGATACGGCCAAAATCATTTTTAAGGGAGCACCATCATTAAGGAACAGCATTGCTCCAAATGTGATTGACCCACCAACACGCCCTGTTTTCTTTCAGAATATGAAAGGTTACTTTCCGTGTAAGAAGTGCAGTGTATGTCACTTCAATATCAGTGGTAGAGCGAAATCTCTTGAATTTAGATCTACCTCGACAGGGCGGGTCTATCCTATTAAAGCCTTTTGCACGTGTGCCACAACACACATAGTGTACCTCATCACCTGCCCGTGCGGAAAACAATATGTGGGACGCACTATACGTGCATTTTCCGTACGGGTGGGTGAACATGTGAGTAAGATCATAGGTGGTTGCACCAAACATACTGTACCCCGCCATTACCGGGAGTGCCATGCTCGCAATCCAAAGGGCACCCAATTCTTAATCATAGACAAATATGTAGCACCTTGGAGGGGCGGTGCTAAGATTAGGGGGGTCACCAGATTAGAAACCTACTGGATCTATGAATTGCGCACCTACGTCCCACATGGCTTGAATGTAGAGTGGGACGTGAATGCGTTCATTAAGCAATCTTGATATTGCCACTATCCCTTAGGCTCTTTGTTGACTTGGTTTTAGCTATTTCATGGTGTCTTTTTAGCTATCTCCTTTTATTTTTAATTGGTCTTATCCTTGACATATTGCTTGCTCATGGCATTTTAATGTCTTAATTCATGTAAATCATAGGATGTTTATCTAGTGGTTCTTACATAGCCCGGCATCCTATTTATATGTACTAGCCCATTATGTGTCTCTGGAGTATAGTTACATATTAACATGTATTTTATATTTTATTTATTAATTTTACACGATAGTACTATTTTGTTACATTTTGCATCTCACATGTAATTTTATGTTGTAATATTGTATTATCCAATTCCCATCAGCCGAACGTATGACTGGCGGCATGTTTGCGCTCCAATGACCTTCAGTTTTGGAACGCATACCATGGATTCGTGCTCCCCTAGTGTGTCTATGCGCAGACTGTCTATTGACGCGACGGAGTGCTTCAGTGTGCTTGGGAGCCGGGGCGCCTCCCACTCGGTGGGTTGGTCCCTTTGCCTCACTCGACTTTGCTGCACGGTGAGGCCTAGGGCGTATTTTGCCGTTGTGACGTCATCACGTGATCGGAAGACGCACACGCATCCGACGTTTGCGCTCCATATCCTCGTATGCGTGCGAGGTTTGGAGCGCACGACGGCATTCAAACTAGTGACGTGTGCACGTTCGGTCGGGCGTTCCAGTGTCTTGCATGGATGCGAGACCTGGAGCGCACGTTGCAATCGAATTGTATAATGGCGTAGAAGCGCTTGGCGGTGCGCTCCAGTGCCTTACATGGGAGCGAGGCTTGAAACACACGCTGAAGCGGCCATCTTTTCCCCTACCCGGAAGTACTCAGCAATGGGTGATTCTGACTCATTGCTTCATTGCTAACCACATGTGGGGGTCTATTATATATATAAAGGGTCTTCAAGTGCAGTAGGACAATTCCCATGAAGATGTTTGTGAAACGAAACGCGTCGGAAACCGATTGACCCTACTGCTTGTATTCTTATATGCCCATGATTGTTCATCCAAATGTGAGTGTATTTCTTTTTGCCTATAGTAAACTTTTTTATCGGAGTTACGCTATGTCTATTTATTTTTTCCTTCCTTGCCATTGGACCTTCTAAATCTTTTTATCGGCTGAATCTAGTTGGAAGTGAACATCTCAGTATTTGGTTTCTCATCTGATCGGATGCTATTACCACTCCTCTCCCTATTGACGCCCTCCTGTGAGCTGTCCCTGATGTCACACTAAGCTTAGTCGACCTAATGGGTGTATACTTATTTGGGTCACTATTCATCTGGTAAGCCTCCTCAGCTTTAAGTACGGTGGTGGACTATTTGGATCTCACTTGCACCCAGTCACTTCATCAATTGATTTTCCTGGACATTACTACCTTCACCATTTTAGAGACACTTTGTGTTTTTAAGGGCACCTTTGGTGGTTATTACCATTATTCTTTTGCTTATGTCACTATTTGCTTTTTTACTTTATATCCAGCGCTACACATTCTTTTTTGTATATTCTATGTTTGCTAAATTGATCATTTAGTTGTGTCAGCTGCTTTATTGTTTTTTCTAGTGGCGCGGTGAGTGTATGTACCACGGTATATACCACATCTTGCCACAGCAGGAATATTATAACCTGTCATTGCTGGTTTTTATTTTTAAAAGTACAGACAACAAGGTGGTCATCCTGGTTTTGCCTTCATTAAAATACAATTAACTGAGTTCCCATCCTGCATACTTGTTCCAGGTCAACAACTAACTAAGTAGTAAAGTCAGAATCAGGATGACATCCCAAATGGCTATACCTTTCAAAACAGTTTACCAATAGTACCTCCCATATTTATGTCTGCACAGGTGCTCTTTTACCCCTTCCTATTGACAGGTAACAGATATGCAGCCTCATGGAAGTGAGTCCTTATCTGATGAATACCTGTCTTTTTGATGGGAGTGCAACACACAGTTCACAGCCACAGGTCTTGTACAAAAAATTGGGATCCATTCCTCGTCATTTTATCTCTGTGATAGCCACAGATTGGATATCACAGTGATCAGTCTTTGTATAGCTCTCCCCAGTGTTTTCTTTCTCTTCTGAATGGAGAGAAAGATACATTGGGGAGATTTGCTAAAACTGGAGCACTCAGAATCTGGCACAGCTGTGTATGGTAGCCAATCAGTTTCTAACTTCAGCTTGTTCAATTAAGCTTTGACAATAAAATCTGTAAGCTGATTGTGGTTTCTATGCAAAGCTGCACCAGATTTTACACTTTCCAGTTTTAGTAAATCTCCCTCTTTGCAGGTTCACACTGGGCTGCAGGAGTGAAGCCGTGCGAGTTCAGCTGAACTCGCGCGATTTCACTCCCGCTGGCAGTTCTGATTTTAGCCGCGATTTAAGAGACATCTGTGCGGGTTTCTGCACAGATGTCAATGTAAATCGCGGCCCGAAATCACAAAAAGGAGTACAGGAACTACTTTTTGAAATCGGTGCAGCGTCACAGATGCGGCGTTGCACCGATTAGGATGGTGGCAAATGCCGCCGATTTGAGATGCGATTTGACATGTGAAATCGCATCTCAAATCGGACCAAATCGGACCCAGTGTGAACCTGGGCTAAAGATGCAAACAAGTAAAAGTCTGTAAAATAATAATAATTAAAAATAAAGGTTTGATATAGGTGAGAGCCAAGGTTAGTATTAGGGTCAAGTTAAAGGTCGAAGGTTAAGGTCAGATCAATGATCTGGGTCAAAGGTCAGGGCCAGTTTATTTTGTGTAGGATTTTTTTAAAGCATTTTTTTAATTAGTGTCAGTGTCAGTATGTTTTAGATAGGATAAAAAAGCACTATTGTTTCTGCTGCTGGACAGACAAAAAGAGGTCCATGTCACCCAGTCAGCCATATAAGCACCCAAAGAAGGAGCCTCCCAATGTAGAAACTCTATACCTTGCATGTTTTTACTTTCTACAGTAATTTGTTAGGGGGGAATGGACAGTACAGTATTGTTGGGAAGTTCCCAGCTAGAGAATGGCTTAAATTCTCAAGTACATGGTATCTAAATTGACTGAAAAGCAGTACAAATAAAAAAAAAATAACATTTTACCTACAGTAGTCATTCTTGCCTGTGGACTCGGTTATACAATATGTTACCATCAAACTGATAAAAACTTACCTTAATGATTGTCTTCTTTTATTTATCTTTTATTTTGTCCTTGTTGCTTATTGTCTTTTGATGTATAGTTTCCTTATATTGCATTATGATTTTCAGCAATCTCTTTAGTCTCCTTTAAAGCAATCACATAAAGTAAAGTTATTTTTTTATTACAATGTACTGGCTTCTGGTTTTCTTCTTCTACATAATTAAAGCTGAAAACTCTGCAGAACCATACAAACATACTGAATGACTAAGACTGTAGCTTATAGACAACAATTAATTGAATGTCAATTATTTATTTTCCTAATTAGCAGCTGAGTTTTCTACCATGTTAGCCACAGAGGAAGGCAGAAAGTTTGGGGTGTGCATATTCGTTTTTATTAACTAACTCAGTGGACAGAAAATTCAAGCTTTCAGTGCACACTAGTATTTTTTTTTTTCATTTAAATTTAAGTTTATTATAATAAAATAAAGAGCATACAGAGTAATTAACGTAATACAATAAATGCATCAGGAAACATTGTGTTGACAATTATAGTAGTAAACAATAGATTACATTTCTTAACTAGATTTCCCCCTCTCCTCCCTCCCCCCCCCAATGTCCCAACTATATACCTGGTAAGTTTAACATGGGAGTGTAAACGTGTATAATCAGGAGGGATGGGAATCAGTAGAGGTAGCGACAACATTTTAGGGCTAAAATTCCCTGTTTACTAAGCAATCTATAAAACTTTTATTATAAGCTGAGATCATAAAACTAAAATATATGTAAGGAATAAATCATACCGAACCGTGGAGAGGATAGGTTTCCGGGGACATGCCCTCCCCCCGACACCCCCACCGGGAGCAATCTGTGTCGAGGAGGGGGGGCATCCCCCCCCACCCAGCCCCCCCTTGATGACAAAAAAATTGGATCCAAATGTTGTCCAGAGAAACATCTCTCAATCAACTCTTAACTTATAAACCTAAAAGGAGACAAGGAATTTAATACATACATCCAGTTAAACTAAATCAGCACTACCTGAGACCAGTGGAGAATATGATATGTAATGAATATCTCCTGTTCAAGAGAAAAAATAAGAATAAAGAAAAGAGAGGGGGAGAAGGAGGAGAGAGGAAGGAGAGGAAAGGGAAAGGGAGGGTGGGCCTACCTGCCATAGGATTACATCAGTCTGAGTCCAGAGCCAAAACTAAACTTACATGTTGTGGGAGATTCCCATGTAAATGAACCAAGGTTCCCAAATTTCAGTGAACTGGGTAGAGGTATCTAACATAGAGTTAATTCTTTTTTCCTGTTCCATAATCCATGTAACCTTTCTCTTCATGTGTAAAATGGAAACAGACGGTTTCTTCCATGCAGCCGCTAAAGTGATTCTGGCGCCAGTCAGTATAAATAGAATCAGCTGTCTAATGGCCTTGGAACTCTGTGGTATTAGACCATTCAATAAGGCTATTGCAGGAGATTGATGGAGGTTACAACCGGTAACTCTCCTGATAATCTGGAATACCCTGTTCCAGAATCCCCGTATCCTAGGGCACTCCCACCAAGTATGGATCATGGTGCCTATTCCTTGACAACCTCTAAAGCATAGTGGTGAGGATGACGGATACATGGTGGCCAATTTGAATGGGACCAAGTACCATCTAGTGAAATTTTTTATATTAGCTTCAATGAGGGATAGACTCTTAAAACCCTTAAGAGATCTAGAGTAGTTTTTTTGCCAGTCCACCAAGTCCCAGTTATTTGATGCAAGAGATTTGTAGATGATAGAAATAACACCTTTCCTATTCTGAGCTTGTTCGCATTTGTGTTCATATGGGGTCAAAAGGCCAGAAATTGTTTTATCGTTCCAAAGTTTCTGAGCAAAGGTATGTATTTGGTGTAATCTGGATCTTTCAGAGGGGGGGGGGCAAAGGTTGTCTATAAGGAATTGCTCAGGAAGAGGACCTGTGTGTTGAAAGAAACGACCAATGCGGTACACCCCCCTATCAAGCCACCATTTGAAGGAGTCCACTTCCGTTTTGGGGCAGAAAGATGGGTCGAGAAAGATACTTGACAAAGGTTTGCCTCTAGAAATTAAGAGTGGATTGCTTTTAAGTGAATCCCATAATACCAATGCTTGTGATAGTGTGGGGGATAGTATAGGGGGTCTACTTTTAGGAGCGCGCCACATGAGTTCTTCGATTGTGGATAATGGGGAAGCCTGTTCTTCTATTTCTATCCAATCTGGGCGATCATTTCCAAGGTAAACCTCCGATAATTGCGCTAACCTCGCAGATTGATAATACCATAACAAGTTTGGCACTCCTAGACCTCCCTGTTCAGGTAAGTTAAACAGACTACGAGACGGAAGACGGGGTCCCTTTTTGTTCCAGATAAACTTGGTGATTTTACCTTGAAAGGATTTTAGATGGCTTTTTATTATCGGGATCAGAATGGATCGAAAAAGATATAGAAGTTTCGGGAGGAGAGTCATCTTGGTAGAATTAATTCTGCCGATCCAGCCTATTTTCTGCGCTCCCCATTCGGTAAGGTCCTTCTCGAGTTTCCTATACATAGGAGGGTAATTGGCTAAGTATAAATTCTGGAAATTTGGGGTCAGGTTGATACCTAAATAGTTAGTAGACGTAGAGTCCCATTTGAAAATATATTTGTTTCTCAAGAGGGACACTGTGGGTTCTGAAAGAGAAATATTAAGGGCCCTAGATTTAGGCATGTTTACCGTGAGACCCGAGACTTTAGAGAACTCGTCTAGCAGGGAGAAAATTTCCGAAAGGGAGGAGATGGGAGAGGTCACGAAGAGTAGCAAATCATCTGCGAATAATGCGCATTTGTGTTCTTTTTTATTACAATGAACTCCCCTGATATTCGCGTTATCTCGGATGGCTATGGCCAGAGATTCAATAACAATAGCGAATATCAGAGGAGATAGAGGGCAGCCCTGTCTTGTGCCTCTTTGGATATTTATAGATTCCGAGAATATGCCTTGTAACCGGATTTTAGCTTCAGGGGAGGAATAGAGAGCGGAGATGATTCCTAAAAATTTAGAACCAAACCCCCAACGATTCAAAACAGAAAACAAAAATGGCCAAGATACTGAATCAAAGGCTTTCTGGAGATCAAGTGAGAGAAGCATACCTCTTTGTCTAGTGCTTCCAGACCACCCCGAGTACATTAAAGAGATAAGATCAATAGCTCTCCTGATCTGGTCCGGGCCTTGTCTCCCTGTGATAAAACCCACTTGATCTTTGGATATGTATTGACCTAAGAAGGCAGACATCCTATTAGCTATTATTTTAGTAAGTATTTTTAGGTTGTTATTAATGAGGGATATCGGTCTATAGTTCTCTACTAGGCTATGATCTTTATCGGGTTTCGGTATCAACGAAATATAGGCCAAATTAAGTTGTTTATCTATAGGGGAGCCCTCAGTCAAATGATTGTAAAATCGTGCTAGGTAGGGTGATAGAATGATAGGAAATGTTTTGTAGTAAGACCCTGAGAATCCATCAGGACCAGGAGCTGTGTTTAATTTTAAGTTTTTGATCACTGACATAACTTCCTCAGCTGAAATGGGTGCCTCCATCAACTCCTTGTGAACTTTTGTCAACCTGGGAAGATTCAGGCTGTTCAAATATTCACCTATTTTGTCCGAAGAAAAGTTAATATCCTTAACGTAGAGCTTGGAATAGAAGTCGTGGAAGGCCCCCATCGCCCGCCGAGGATTTAGGGTAAGGGTACCATCTGCCATTTTTATCTTAGGGATGGTTCTCGATTTAAATCTGGGAGATAGTTTGTGTGCTAGCATTGGACCTATTTTATCCTTTAAATGGTAGAACCTGGCACCTGTCCATTTTAGATCATTTTCTGATTTTGCTGTCAGAGCTAGGTTTAAGGCCGATCTAGCAGCGTCAAGATCGTGGGTGGGAACACTGAGAGGGTCTAATTTATGTTTTCTACGTAACTCTGAGTAGGTCTCTTCCAATTTCTCTATGGTTAATTTCTTTTGTCTTCTAAGTTTGGCTGCAATTTGTATTATTTTTCCCCTAACTGTAGCTTTATGGGCAGCCCATAAGGTTTCGGGGGATATATCTTTAGTATCGTTAATTTCAAAATATTCCTTTATGGATTGTTCAATTTCTGCCATGAGAGTGGGATCTTTTAAGATCGACTGATTAAGTGTCCAGTGAGACATTTTATGAGTTGTGTCCTCTTTTCTCAAGGTTAATAGAACCATGGAGTTGTCTGACCAAGGGACATCCTTTATAGTGGATTTAGAGGCTGCTGGGACATGATGGTTGGATATCAATATATGGTCTATGCGGGAGTACGATTTGTGAGGATTAGAATAGTGGGTGTAATCTTTAGTTTTCGGATTTAATTCTCTCCAAATATCGGTCAATCGGTATTGATGAAGCATGCGAGCTACTTGTGTACTAATTTTGGTTGGCCTTATGAGTTTATTATTATTTGGTTTGGATTTATCTAAGCCCAAATCAAAAGCCAGGTTGGAGTCTCCTCCCATGATAATGATGCCCTCCATAAGAGGATGGAGGACCTCAAGCATCTGAGAGAAAAACTTCTTCTGTCCCCTATTGGGGGCGTAATAGGAGACAAACGTGTATAGATTCTCGTCAAGAGTTCCTTTTACCAAAATAAATCTGCCTTCCGGGTCTCCATATTCCTTTAGTAAATTAAAATTACAAAATTTGGATAACAAGATAGCCACTCCTTTCGTCTTGTTTTCCGCGTTGGATAAATAGAATACTGGGAAGTGGGAGTGTAGGAATGAGGGGGAGTACCGCCTTGGGAAGTGTGTCTCCTGCACTATATCTACATGAAGTGCCTTGTATGCCTGGAGGGCTTTTCGTCTTTTAATAGGAGAGTTCAACCCCTGGGTGTTGTGTGTCACAACACCCAGGGGTTTAGTAGTGTTATTTGAGCCAGCCATGGGTCGTAAAGAGTGTTATGGACAGATCGTGTCTTGCAGACTGAGTCCATAGCTCAGAAGACACCTGTGATGGCAGGTAGGCCGGGAGGGAGGGTGGGAAGGTAAAGGGGGAAAAGAAGGGGAGAATAGATACATGGAAATAAAGGCAAAAATGGTAACAACAAAGCAAGATGTAGTATTGCAAAAGGTCAAACCATGACCCAGATTGAAGGAAGGGAAGTTTGCTCCTTCCTTCAATCAAACAGAATTTATTAGAGTAGTCCATTTAGAGGACTAACTTCCTACTTGTCAGGGCGACAAAGTGTCGCTCCAAGAAGTAGGTTGAGGCTCAGGGCCTCACCGCCAGCTGTCAGCGACAATCAAAAAGTTCATGAATTAAATTTTGAAAAACAAAGGGTTGATCCCCCAAAAATAACAATTGAAGAGATAGTACCTTCCCCCCAAAAAAAAAAATGTTTTAATACCATAGGAAAAAATAAAAATTGTAGAACCATATGGGTAAGTAGATATTGAAAAACCACAAGAATAAATAAATAAATTATATAAGTGAGCCAGTAAATATTAACTCTTACTCTACCAGAAAACCTTATAAGTAATTTGATCAAGAATTGAGAAACAAATCATATTAAAAGAAGGCCTATTGGGGAAGAAAAAAAAATAATAAAAAAAAAAAATAATAAAAAAAAAAAAAAATACACAACAACTTATATGAATGGGGGATGGACACCAGCGGAGCTAAGATTAAATCATTTCAGTTCATGTTTAGTAGAGTTATTTTAGACTTTCCTGTGTTTGACTCTATTCCAGGGATTTGAGGTTGGACTATTGGGTGTATTTCTTTTAGCTGAGGTTTGTTGCGGTGGTAAAGTGTCCATGGCTGGTTCATGTGAAATAATTTTCAGGTCTAGTAATAGTCTTTCACCTTCTTGAAAGTTGTGTACTATGTGGAGTCTGCCGTTATAGTTGAATTTTAAGGCGAATGGGAAGGCCCATTTGTATTTAATGTCTTTTTTCATGAGGGCAGAAAGAAGTGGTTTCATCGCTCTCCTCTTCTGAATGGTGTAGGGAGATATGTCTGAAAATATTTGAATCGTTGCACCTTGATATTGAAGGTTTTCTTGTTGTCGAGATTTTTTCATCACCTCGTCTTTGGTGGAGTAATAGTGAGGCTTTACTATCACATCTCTCGGTAAGCCGTCTTTTCTTGGTGGGCCTAGGGATCTATGTGCTCTGTCTAATTCCATTTTGTGAATAGGCATGGATGGGATCAGGATTTTTATGATGTCCTGTATAGCTGAGTGTACATCTGTGATGGACTCAGGTAGCCCCCTGAGCCTGAAATTATCCCTCCTTGATCTGTTCTCCAAATCATCTATTCTGGCCTGGGCCGCCTCCAGTTGTTCTTGCAGGTGTTGTATGTGGTCAGTATTTTGTTCGATTCTAGAGACATTAAGATCCAGTTTCCGTTCTATGGATTCAATCCTGTTTCCAAGGCTTTGGAAGTCGGCCCTGATGTCCTTAGTGATTCTTTCAGCGTTCTGGGCGAGGCCCCTATCTAGCATTTCCGATATCCTGTTGAATAAGTCAGTAACATTGAAGGGGGCTTCAGGGGAGCGTTCAGTATTAGAATGGATGTAGATAGGGTTTTGAGAAGGGGCCTCAGAAGGGGTTAATTGACCCGACATTGTGGATATTATTCCTTCTTTAACAACAGACGAGTATAGCGCTGTATGTGATATAGAGTCTGATGAAGGGGGTGGTGAGATGGCTAACAGGTGAGATGAGATTTGTTTGAGGGACATAGATTTTCGGTAATTTCCAGCGTATGTGTCTGGAGTTTGAAATCCATGTTTTTAAGAGATTCCTCGACGGCTAAAGTTTTAATAGTATTCTTGTTCTTCTTGTTTCGCTTTCCCTTCATGTGTTGAATGTGTAGCAGAATATTTGCACCCACATGAGTCAAAGCTAAGTGAATATTAGGGTCGGCAGATTTATTAAGTATCCTGAATCAACCATTGGGAGGAGCATGATATTTTAGTGCTCAGTTCATACCTGGGTACCAGGGCTTGTAGTCAAACTGTGAAAACTGACAAAATCTGTTATAGGTGGAGTCCCTGTTTAATACAATAAGTGGGTGTCATTACTGTAGATGGGGGGGGATCTAAGATCTTCAAAAAATTGTTGTCATCAGACACCCGACGGTGAGTGGTGGGTCTTACCTAAGTCGCCACCTTAAAAAGTATCCCTGAAATGAATTATAGTAAGTGACTTGCGATTATTGCAGATTAAGTAAGATATTGTTGAATGAAAGTTTTCCTCTTAAGATTGCAGCCTTAAAATTATGTGGTGTATATTTCTTCAGGTGGTAGACTTAATCTGAGAGGCTGTAATGTACTCTGACAGGGGCGGATTATGGACTGAGGGTCTTGAGGAGCGATGCTGAGGAAACCACTAGTTTCCTGTCTCTGTGTATTGTATCCACTCAGATTGAATTGCTGGGGAGGCCTCAGACAAGGAATGAATCCTATTGTGTAAAGTCTATTGATGAAAGATAAAATATCAGATGATATTAATCATTTATGCTGTCACCTTAATCTAGCCAGGTGTGAGGGCTAGTCAGGAGTTCTCAGTGTGGAAGAGTGTCCTGAGGAGATTTGACAGAGACTAGTGATATCCCCCCTGGTAGGGATCTGCAGTATGTGGTTATCTCCAGTGGAAATTACCTCACATATTGCACACTAGTATTTTTATCATCATGCATGGTAAAATATAGAATTTGAAAATCACATTTTTATCAACAAAACTACAATATAAACATTCTCTTCCTGACACACATGTGTGGTTGTAAAGTGTGCCAAGACGTCTTATCTGCAAATCACAAAAAAATATAAAAAAAATGCTTGGGGATTATTTTATCTGCAAGTCATGTGGGAATTCCTTAATAAATCTCCTAAATGATGTCAGGATCTGTAAATCTTAAACTTTTAAATAGCTTACACAATCCAAGTGTGTCAACAAAATAACATGGTGGAGGGAGAAAGTTAACACAACTGTCATTACTAACTTATTTTCTTCTTCGGAAAAGAAAACATCTCTTATCTTTGCAAAGTGTTATCTGCTCCAGATTACTTTGATACTGTCACGTAATGACAACCGAATTTTTGAAATTTTTTAAACATCCATATTAAATGTCTATGCCTAGAGAGAGTCAATTTAAGGTTTGATTACTGATTCTCCTGAATTGTGTGGCAGATATTCAAGTATAGCAATACTAAACCTCATAAAGTAAATAATTCTACTGCATAGTACATGTGTGTCAGTTGCAAGGTCATGCACCCAGGTCAGATTGAGCACCCCAATGTACTGCATATTAGTGTAGCAGAAGACAGCCCTTGCCAGTTGCTCTGGGCTCACAACAGTGTATTGTGGCCAGTTGTGGTTGTCAATCTCTGTTTTTCCTACAGTATCTTTGGGTACACAGCCTGCCAGTCATCATCCACATCCTGGACATTCTCTGCAGCTAGTCCAGGATCTTTCCACCAACCTGGAGTGGGTGGCTACTGCCAGGGGTACATTGGCCACATCTCTGCCCAGCAAGGAGGGATAGAAGAAAAATTACTTGGCATCCAGCTCCACAGGATGCTCCCACAGCAGAGCCACTGCACCCAGGCCCCAGATAGAAACAGCTTCCCCTTGCCAGTTGCTGGTGGGAGGGTGCAATTGCTTTGCCACTTCTTGAAGCTCACCATCTGATCTCCCTCTGCATGCTATTTAGTCCCTCCATGGAAACCAATAACTTCCTGGTCAGATCTCAACATGATCAGATATGGCTCCCCTAGTGTGACTTAGGAAACTGACATAATGCACGCATATAAATACATTCCCTGACAAGTTAGGAAGCAAAGAGTTTTTGACAGATCCAGCAATGATAGTATAAATCCCTTATACACATCACAGCATGATATATTCTGGTATTATATGTCATGAATACCATCTTTCTATATTTAGAGGGTTAACAGTTCACTAGGATGGAGATTTTCCCGAAATATTTGATTATTACAGTAACTCAACATTGTAGATTACAGTAACTCAACATAAATGGGTGCATTTACAGGGATTTCATGCAAGCAATCAACAAATAAGGAGTAAAAATGTAAAGAGTATGATAAATCAATAACTTTTCAGTGACTTCATAGTATCTTGTTCAATGGCTTAGCTGTAATATATGTGAACACATGTTGTTCATATCCCCCCTCAGTTCAGCTAATCTTTCCTCATAGCTAAGCTCCTCTATGCCTCTTATTAGTTTGGTTGCCCTTCTCTGCACTTTCTCCAGTTCCCCGATATCCTTTTTGATGAACCGGTGCCCAAAACTGAACTGCATATTCCAGATGAGGTCTTACTATTGATTTGTAAAGCGCAACATGATATCTCTCTATCTCTCTGCAGTCCATAACTATTTTTAAAAAAAAATCTCAGAAAGAAAAACACTGCGCTAAATAAAAAAAAGTGATAAACACCAATAATGAATAAATGAATGAATATAAAGCTGCCAGTACCAAAAAATTTGTGATACAAAAAATTCCTAAAACATGTGTAAAATATAGTACAGTGCTCAAAAAGCAAGTGAAAAGGATCTAAAATAATATATCTTAAATATACAATGTTGAATGGTGAAATGAGAAACAATTCTCTCACTGGTAAATGGAATAAATGAATGCGACAAAAAAATAAGTGAATATAAGATATGTAAATGTGGCATCCAAGATATTTGAAAAACAAATACAAATAAGTTCTTGCAGAATAGATAATTTCTTGAAGGGAAATCCAAATGAACACCGAGAGAGGATAGAAGGAAATTCATCCACCAGGAAGACACCCAAATGTGGTAATGTAGTCTCCTTACCCTGTCAGTGTGATCACTATTACAGTGATCTCAGCGCACCTGAGGATTTTAGGTCTCCCTCTAGACCCTCTGTAAGATGTATGAAGTGGTGCCTGTAGTCCTCTATCCAGATGTACACCTGAATGTATCTCTCTCTCTCGCTCTCACTGGTGTAAAGCGCACATGGTCCAAACCATTTCGTATCCGTGGTTTGAGCAAGAAGGAGAAAGACACACATCCAGTTGGTTCAGTTTCACTTGGTCAGAGTTCCTGCTTGCTTTGGAAACCACAGTTTGGCATTGCATGCTATTATTACGTTTATAATCTACCAGAACACCCGGATAGTACTCCACCATTGATTTCCCCAGCTGTACTCCCCTAGTATGTATGATGCATGCATATTCTTAGCGCACAAGTGCATAACTTTACATTTATTAACATAAAAACCACTTTGCCACACATTGAGGTCAAGTTGTAAGTAGGAGACATCCTGTAAGTACATTATTCCACTGCATAGCTTGGTGTCATCTGCAAGGACTGATATGGTACTTTTAATCCCAGACCCAATCATCATTTATAAATATATTAAAAAGTAATAATCCCAACACTGAACATTGGGGTACATCACTAATGAACTTAGACCATTCAGAGTATGAATCATTAACCACTATTCTCTGAATATGGCCTTTTAGCCAGTTTTATATCCATTTACAACTTGTTCCCAAGCATTTAGGCCCAGATTCAGATAGAATTAGACTATCGTAGAGTATCAGAAATACACTACGCTGCCGTTTTTTACCTGGCTCTACATGGAATCCAGGTAGATTTTGTCCAGTAAACGACGGCGGCGTAGTGTATTTCTCCCGTCGCAATCCATCTGCGCGAGTAGGGGGCGTGAAGCATTTAAAATAGGCGCGTTCCCGCGGCGATCGAACTGCGCATGCTCCGTTCGCAAATTTCCCGCCGTGCATTGCGCGAAAACACATCGTTACGTCATTCGTTGTTTGAGTAGCGTCGTTTACGGACAATCCTAGTCCCGAACGAGTTACGTAAAAAAATTAAATAAAAAAACAAATTTGACGCGTGAACGACGGCCATACTTAACATGGGCTACGTACCGTTAGACCAGCAAAAAGCTGGTCTAACAGTACGTAAAAAAAAATAGACGAAAGCGATTGCGAAGACCACTCGTATCTTCGTGGATCGCCGTAAAAACACATTTGCATATCCCGACGCATCAAAACGACGCAAACTCCTCCCAGCGGCCGCAAAAATAATGCAGCGTAGATCCGAAGGCTTACGAAGACGTAAGCCTCTCGGATCGAAGCCCGAAGCCACCGTATCATGGTTTGAGGATTCAAACTAGTGATACGGCGCGCGAAATTTGAAATTACTCCTGTCTAACACCAGTTAGACAGGCGTAATTGCTTTCTGAATCTGGGCCTTAGACTTTAGCTTACACATTAGCAGTGTGTGGAGAGCTCACCTCCTCATAAAAAAATCTGATTTGTTTGACAACTTTTGTATTTCGTGACTATTGCTTCTAAAACTTATCTATGTGGTCTTTTATTACACTCTCCAGTAACTATCCTACCATAGAGGTTAAACTAACAGGTCTAAAGTTACCCAGTAAAGACTTTGACCCATTTTTAACTATAGACACCATATTGGACCTTTGCCAATCCAAATGTCAGTCTTTAAAGAGTCCCTAAAAATTGGAAACAGTGGCTTTGAAATTACTCAATTATTTGAGGATCCATGAGTGGGTGTCATCTGGTCCAGATGCTTTATTCACCTTTATTCTGTCTTATTTCTGAACATATGAATTTTAAGGGGCGTGGCTTGTCACGTGAGGTGGATGGCTGCGTTCTAGAGGAGCTCTGTCTTTCAGGGAGAAATGAAGCCTCATTGCAACCCCTTCTTGTGGCCAAAAAAAACACTACAGTCGCTCCCTGCGCTCAAAAGGCACGCCGAAGGGGAAACTTACCCAAGCGAACCTGGTGAGATTTAGCTTCGGCGGGAGCAGCAAGAGTCCCAAGATGGCGCTGAACCGCAGCTCGGAGCACGGCGGAGACGGAGAGGACATAGAGGAGGACGATGAGATCTCGCTCCCAGCCTCGGAAGGCTCATCACGAGGTAACATACCTAACGATCACCCGCTGAACTACGCTATCATGACCGACATAGCGGCGGACATTAAACAGTCCTTTACAGCGGCCATCACGGACATTAAGTCTGAACTCCTGAGACTTTCAGAGCAGATGGCGATACATGATAGGGCAGGCAAGCGGAGGGACAGGGCCTTGGTGAGGTTAGATGACATAGCGATGGCTCACTCCACTCACCTGATAACCATGAACAGACAATTAGAAGATTTGGATAACAGGGGACGCAGGAATAATGTTAGGGTGAGGGGGGTCCCCGAGTCCGTCGCCCCTGACCAAATCAAACCCGTCCTTACATCCATCTTCAATGGCCTCCTGGATAGGCCCGAGGCCTCACCCATCGAGTTTGATAGGGCGCACAGGGCCCTGAGGCCTAAAGCTCCAGATGACAGCCCGCCACGAGACATAATTTGCTGCATGCCAAACTACAATCTGAAAGAAGACATATTGCGGAAGGCCAGACAAATTGACCAAATTAACTTTAATGAATCCACCATACAGCTATTCCAAGACATGTCTCCCATAACGCTGAAAAACAGGAGAGCCCTGCGCCCACTGCTGGAGGCTCTAAGAGGAAAGGGTCTGCCGTATAGATGGAAGTTCCCGTTTGCACTACAAACCTCATATAACGGCAGACAATACCTGCTTAAGACCCCTGACGAGCTTCAGAAATTCTGCGAATCTGTGCAAATTGCCCCGGTGGAACTGCCTGATTGGTATGCGTAATTTCGTTTACCACCAGAAATCAACAACTATTCAGCCAAACAGGGCCCTTCCCCCGCCAAATCCCCCTACATGCACGGCACCCCCAGGAGGAATGCGGGTTGGAATGAATACAGCTCCCCGTCTGCTAAAAGCCCCAGGATGTGATGGTCTTGGGGTTAACCCCCAGCTCTCAACCGTGAACGTCTTTTTCTATGCATTCTTCCCTAGGACAGTGCCCGCTGGGCTCCATAGATCTGCCTTCATGTTTTTGGTTCTCCACAACCTGCTCTGAACTTTTGATTGCAGTGTCAATTCTACGCTCCCCTAGAGAAGATCTGTGTTTTTCCTGCCAGGTGACAGTGGTATTGTGGACAAGCTGATCTTGCTACAACCTCTCCGAGAACTCGATATTGCTCCACGAACACTTCTCCCATACCGACCGCACTACCGTTCCCAATCGGATGAGACGGACGTGCAGGTAAACCCACTGAACTATCCGTTGCCCTCAATGGCTCCTAGAACAGCGATGCCACGGATCTCTCACTCCCTGTTTAAACCCTGCAGCACAAACCCTGACCAGGGCTGGTCTCTATGGACAGAGTCTTGGTATGTTCAGCCTAACCGACAGCTGGGGTTCTCTGCTCACCGATTGCCCATATTTTCGCATCCACAAAATCGAGCTGACCCGACTCTGTATCAGCTTGCAACTCCCTGTTTGCCTTCTATGCTCATCTCCTGCATTCCCCCCATCCCCTGCTGATTCAACGGCGTGTGGAACCGTGCTGCTACTGTACACCCCATGACTTTCTTGCCCGCCACTGATCCGCTACTGATCCTGCCATTAGATTGACCCTGGACTTGGTTGAGCACATCGCGAATGACATCCTCAGCATGCAACCTGTTTGTCCAGTTAATCTTTTATTTTCACAGGTCCATGGAGATCGGGGAAGGACACAAGCTGTCCCCATGTGCGAGAAGACTACTGCTGATCCGGGTTTTCTTTTTGGACATTTTTTTCTAGAGCAGATAAGTTGTCTTACACTTTGTTTGGATACCACTGACAGAGCGGTTATATCGCTTCTGAACTCAAATGATAGTTATGTTAAGATGCAAGCATGGGGCTGTCCCCCATACGGGTACCCCTGGGGAAATGTTAATTTCTGTTTTATGTTACCTTGGTTCTACACAGCAGTTTCTTACAATGGTTTGCTTGGTGCACCTACATCGGGTTGTAATGCATACTTGCTTAAAGATGCTATTAATACTTTCTCCCTGGAACTTCACGTTCCCTGACATACACGTTTATAGACTTTTTCAACTTTGCATATCCACTTTGACACCTCCCACTTTCTCCCACTAGAGACACCAAAGGTGCACACATAGTGACACCTGATATCTCTGCACTTTTATAAGCGATATCCAGAGCAAGATCTCTACTTTTCTGCAAACCCCTTTTGGCTCACATACACATATCTCTCCTCTCCCCTCTACCCCCCCCCACCTGATTTCCCCACCCCACCCAGACCTAACCTCCATCCTTAATTTCCATCCCCCACACAGCACATCCCTGCTGGTATCTCTCACTAATACCTCTACCTTTCCCTCCCTCAAGATGTCATACTCCCACTTAGGCAAGACACCTACGATCATTTTCCACAATGTTAATGGCCTCAATGTACCAGAGAAAAGGGCAAAGCTTCTAAGAGAACTCAAAAAAAAAACCCTGCAGTAATCTTCCTTCAGGAAACCCACTTCAAAGGACCAAACCCCCCTAAACTTACTAACAACTTCTTTACCAAGGCATTCCACGCCACAAACCCCCTAGCAAAAACTAAAGGAGTTTCTATTATACTGAGTAAGCGGGCCCCATTTGAAGTCTCCAGCCAATTGGCCGACCCAGAGGGTAGATTCCTCTTTCTCAAAGGTTCTTGGGGGGGCACGCCAGTCACCCTGGCAAATGTGTATTTCCCTAATTCTGCCCATATTACATTCTGCACCAAAATTATCTCAGAACTCAAATGGTTCGCAGAGAGTTGTATTGTACTGGGTGGAGACTTTAATATCCCATTATCTCCCTCTCTGGACTTCGCCACTACCATGTGTCCTATAGGGTCCTAAGGAGGATCAAGACCCTACTTCAGTCACTCAAACTCGTAGACTCCTGGAGACTCCTACACCCCACAGATAAGGACTACTCTTTCTATTCTCCCCCCCACAAGAAATATTCTAGACTAGATTTAATTTTTGTTTCTCAAAGGAATCTTCAGGCACTCTCAAGGGCCGAAATAGGCGTCATCGCATTCTCTGACCACGCCCCGGTAGCCGTCACGTTAACACTAGGAACTAAACAAAGATCGCAGTTTAACTGGAGGCTTAACGCCTCTTTGCTTACAGACCAGGTTATTCATGACAGTATTAAAGACTCTATTGACACATACTTCAGGCTAAATAAAGACTCTGATACGGACCCACTCAACAACTGGGAGGCACACAAAAGTGTTATAAGGGGTGAATTCATCAGTTGGGGAGCGAGGCGCAAAAAAGAAAGGACAGACGAGATCACACGCCTTTCAAACACCATAGCCTCACTTGAGACACTCCATAAGAAATCACTCTCTGATGCAGTGTTGGATGATCTGACCAGACATAGGAAATCCCTCACACAAATACTGACCTTCCAAGCCCAAAAATCTTTGTTTTTCAAAAAAAGCATCTTTTATGAAAAGGGAGACAAGGGGGGAAACATCTGGCCAGAGCCCTCAAAGATGCCACATTGGCGAATCAAATTTTTTCGATCCGAAATAGCTCTTGCACTCTCGAACACGCCTCTGAAAAAATAGCCACGATTTTTCATGATTTTTATGCAGGCCTGTATGACCTTCCACCCCAACACAAGCCAACCCACATTCACACCTCCAAAGAAGACACGATACAACAGTTTTTGACTGATAGCAAACTCCCTTCACTCCCTCCCGAGGATATTTCCAAACTAAATGAACCCATTACTATCACCGAAGTACAACAAACAATTAAGGACCTGAAGTCAGAGAAGAGCCCAGGGCCCGACGGTTACACGTCACAATATTACAAAACGTACTCTCTCACCCTCACTGATCCCCTACTTAAAGCCCTAAACCACCTGGCAAAGCAAACGCACGACTCTAGATCCCTACTCTCGGCCCACATAGCTGTAGTGACAAAATCAGACAAGGACCATACTGAAGCTGCAAACTACAGGCCCATATCCCTCTTGAATTTGGACATAAAAATATTAGCAAAAATCATAGCCAATAGACTCAAACCCCTCCTGTCCAGAATCATAGGCCCTGAACAGGTTGGTTTTATGCCCGGCAGGGAGGCGAGAGACAACATAACTAAATCTTTAAACTTGATCCATTACACACATGTCTCGAAAACCGAGGGCCTTCTCCTTTGTCCACTGATGCGGAGAAGGCCTTTGATAGGATTTCTTGGGATTACCTGTTCGCAACATGCTCACATATAGGTCTTAATGGGAATATCGCAAATTGGATTAAGGCCCTCTACCAAAACCCAACCGCTCAGATTAAAGTTAACTCTATTCTATCCAACCCCATTAACATACGTAATGGCACCCGCCAAAGGCTGCCCCCTGTCCCCTCTTCTTTTTATTTTATCCCTGGAACCTTTAATTCGGACCGTTAACCTTTCACCTGACGTTAGAGGCCTTACCATTGGAGATAGAAAATTTAAATTGACGGCATACGCGGACGACCTCCTATTCTTTATTACCCAACCACACATCTCCATGCCGAACCTATCCAAAATATTTAAAACATTCGGGTTTATTTCAAACTTTAAGGTCAACCCAACCAAATCCGAGGTATTGAACCTTAACCTCCCCCCAGACAGACTCAACTCACTTAAACAAAACTTCAAATTTAAGTGGGAAAAGGATTCAATGAGGTATCTGGGAATCAAACTCACACCTGATCTAGACTCCTTGTTCAAGACTAACTTTCTACCACTACTGAATGCGATCTCCGGAGACCTGAAGAAGTGGAACTCCAAATTCTTCTCCTGGTTCGGAAGGGCGGCCATCTTGAAGATGGTGGTGCTTCCTCGCTTACTGTACCTCTTCAATGCCCTCCCAATTCATATCCCAAACTCCTTTTTTGCCAAGCTACAATCAGCCCAACAGGGATTTCTTTGGTCAAATAAAAAATCGAGAATCTCACTGGAAACTCTTAAATTTTAAGCGGAGGCCTGGGCCTTCCAGATTTCAAGAAATATCATTTCGCTTCTCACATTACTAGGGTAATAGATTGGCACTGTAATGGCTCCAACAAAGATTGGGTGCAGCTGGAATTAACCTCTTCCCCACAACCTCTCCTTTACTACCCCTGGACCATTCACTCTAAATCCTTCAAAAACGCCACCAACCCTCTGATGGCCAACACTTTAAAAATCTGGCACAAATTAGCTGACACATATGACTTAGCTTCGGTCCCAGGTCCCCTGACGCCACTCATGGGGAACCCTGACTTCCCTCCGGGACAAAACCAAAGGTTACTTCCACTCCCTACTCCCCCTAAAAGATTCCTGACCACCCACTGCATGTCAGGAAATTCGGTTAAATCTCTTCCCTCTCTCCAGTCCGAATTTGGTAATTCTGCACCTACTCCGTGGTTCTACTTGCAGCTCCGGAGCTTCCTGTTGAATAGCAGCCACAAAACTTCTTACACTCAGAGGCTAACACCTCTAGAAGAACTCTGCCTCAAGAGGTCTCCTGTCACTAAAACCACTTCCATGGCATACAAATGGCTAAATTTGCGGGACTCTCTGAGCTCGAGCAGGCACAAGGAGAAATGGGAGAGAGATCTAGATAGACAAATTACTGACCAACAGTGGTAAAAGGCCTGCATATTCGCACACAAATGCTCTTTGAGTACCAAACACCAGGAAACTTCCTACAAGATTCTTACGCAATGGTATATTACCCCTGTGAAAGCTCATGCATGGTCCCAGACGATCTCTGACACCTGCTGGCGTTGTAAAACCGACACAGGCACCTTCCTACACATTTGGTGGGGATGCCCCCTGATCCGCAGTTTCTGGGATGAGGTAACCTCATGGATCAAGCACATAACTGATACGAAACTTACTTTGGATGCTGCAGCGTGTTTGCTGCATATCAATCCCTTCTCAATTAAGCACTATAAAACGTCCCTAACGAGACACCTGCTCACAGCGGCAAAATCCTTGATTCCATTATACTGGAAATCAGTCCCAGGGGTCAGAGAATGGCTGAATAAAGTGAGATATACGTACAAGATGGAGGAACTAGTGGCCATGAAAAATTAACGTAGTTCCGCTTTCATTGAGGTCTGGTCTCCATGGGTGGCTTTCACATATACAAAAGAGTATGAATCGCTTTCTCCTTGTTAACCACTTCAGCCCCGGACCATATTGCTGTCCAAAGACCAGAGCACTTTTTGAGATTCGGCGCTGCGTCGCTTTAACTGACAATTGCGCGGTCGTGCGACGTGGCTCCCAAACAAAATTGGCGTCCTTTTTTTCCCACAAATAGAGCTTTCTTTTGGTGGTATTTGATCATCTCTGCGGTTTTTATTTTTTGCGCTATAAACAAAAACAGAGCGACTATTTTGAAAAAAATGCAATATTTTTTACTTTTTTCTATAATAAATATCCCCAAAAATATATAAAAAAAAATATTTTTTCCTCAGTTTAGGCCGATACGTATTCTTCTACATATTTTTCGTAAAAAAAAACGCAATTAGCGTTTATTGATTGGTTTGCGCAAAAGTTATAGCGTTTACAAAATAGGGGGTAGTTTTATGGCATTTTTATTATTTTTTTTTTTTTTTACTAGTAATGGCGGCGATCAGCGTTTTTTTTTCGGTACTGCGATATTATGGCGGACACTTCGGACACTTTTGACACATTTTTGGGACCATTGGCATTTTTTTAGCGATCAATGCTATAAAAATGCATTGGATTACTATAAAAATGCCATTGGCAGTGAAGGGGTTAACACTAGGGGGCGGGGAAGGGGTTAAGTGTGTTCCTAGTGTGTTCTAACTGTATGGGGGGGGGTGGACTTACTAGGGGGAATCACTGATTTTCTGTTCATACATTGTATGAACAGAAAATCAGCGTTTCCCCCGCTGACAGGAACGAGCGCTGTGTGTTTTCACACACAGCTCCCGTTCCCCGCTCTGTAACGAGCGATCGCGTGTGCCCGGCGGCGATCGCGCCCGCCGGGCACACGCACGGGACTCGGGGGCGAGCGGGGGGCGCGCGAGCGGGCCGCCGGCGGCGCGCACGCGCCCCCTAGTGGCCGCGAAAAGCGCGACGTAGAGCTACGGGCTCTCGCGCACCCGTGCCGACCTGCCGCCGTATAACTGCGGCGGCTGGTCGGCAAGTGGTTAAGATGGTTGTCAAGGACCTTAGCCTTGAGGCCTGTTATTGAAAGTTTTGTTCTTTAACTACTGCAGAACATAATATCTACTAAGAAATCTAAATGTGAAATGATTGTGCCCACTATGTTGCCCCTCTCACTTGTCCCCCCCCCTTCCCTACCCCTTTCCCCCTCCCAACCACTTACCCTTTGCTTATATATCGCCTCTGTTCCTTTTCTCCCCATTTCAATTTGTGTCATATACAAGTTCACCTTATAAGATATGAACCGTTATTTTTGCTATTCAAGTTATTCAATGTATGCTTTATATGAATGTTACTTTCCGTTGCTTGTTGTACAATCTTACATTTGTTCTAATAAACCTTGGATTGTGAAAAAAAAGAAAGAATTTTAAGCCATAGTGGATCACTTGGGGCTGTGTCAATATCATCCTGATTATGGACATGAACTCTCCCATGCTCCTTTGTTAAAACAAAGCTGAATAAGGTATTTAATAAATTTACCATCTCTTTGTCCCCATCCACTCCAGATTATTTTCTGAAGGGCCTACATGCTTAGACCTGACCTTTTTACTATTAATATATTTGAAGACTTTCTTTGGGTTTTTCTTACGCTCTTTTGAAATCTGTAGTTCATTAAAAAAAAAAAAAATTGCTGCATGGATTTCTTTTTGACATATTCAGTTTTATTATTTATAACATTTAATTGATGATAGTATTCCTTTATTTTTATATTTTTTAAAAGCTCTTTACCTATTGTTTTTAGCTTTTTAAAATTTGTCCATGAGCCACATAGGTTTTATTTTTAGCCTTTTAAACTTATTGCTCATGGGAATATATTTTGCAGTGTATTCGCAGACAGTAATTTTGAAGAATTCCCATTTCTGTTATGTGTTCGATGTCAATATTCCCTCCCATTCTAAGACTTGGAGAGCAGACCTTAGCCATGAAAATTTGATCTTTTAGAGTTAAATGTTTTTTTTATCTTTCCAGTATGTGTTTGTTGTTTACCGCTAGCATTAAATGAAATCATGTTATGATCACTGCTACCCAGATGTTCTTTTTATATGAATATTAGTAATAAGCTCTATATGGTTTGAGATTACCAGGTCCAGGAGAGCATCATTCCTAGTTGGGGTCTTAATGAACTGTACCATAAAATTGTCTGTAATAGGTTAATTCATTTTTGTCGTTTAACTGCTCCAGCAGTGCCAAACAATATATGCTGCCATGGGATAGAGAAAAGTGCTCTAAATTAAAAGGAATGTGAATGGAGCCAGGAGTGGCTATTTACTGATAAGGCTTTTAATGGTGTCAACATCAGTAAGGGTGACAACGGTGCAGTAATTCCAGTGCATTGTCACTTTTTCCAGAGGAAATGCCTACCCAATGTTACTACTTGCAAAATCAACATGTTTTAAAAAAATATTTACATGGATGTTTGTAAAAACAGAGTCGCCTCTTTTTAGTATGACAAGGGGGTAGGGCCGCTATGTGCCCTGGCTTCTTCTAGACAGCTTCAATGCTAAGAGAAGAAAGTGAATGTCAGCAGAGAAGCCCTAGAGAAGCCTGTGAACTTACTTCCCCTTCCTTCTGGGTGATGCCAGTGGTCCTGCCTCAGTTTTGCTGTGATAGTAAGAGAAAAAATGGCCCACAGATATGACACTAACAATAAACATAATTTTACGAAAACTACAGTGGTTGATTTACCAAGGAGTGCAAAATCTGGTTCAGTTGTGCATAGAAATCAATCATTTTTTTGTCAAAGCTTAATTGAAGAAGCTGAAGCCATTAGCAGATTGGCAACCATGTACAGAGAGAAAGGAGTCACTGGTGGCATGGCCATGAATAAGCACTGACACAGTGCGAAACGCGTCAGCTGCTCCTTGTTTTCTACTGCTGTGACCCATTTTTTGTACATGCTGATTATTTAATAAAAGACCACCTCATCAGGTTTTGGAGTGCGGCTATCCATTTATCGTCTTCCTCATTTGGCAACCATGTACAGCTGCACCAGATTTGCTACGGTTTTAGAAAATCTTCCCAAAGTGTTTTAGAGGGGATCCTGTCTCCCTAGATTTTTTTTGCTAAAAAGTGAACTTGGTCCCTTAATGACATTTACTTCTACTGTAAATACCTGCTATTTATATATAACAGTGTTGCACAGCTCACTAACCTGTTAGCTTCTGCAAAATAAAATATTTAGTATAATTCTTTTGTTTTGTTTTTTTGTGTTGAGAAATAATAAAAAAAAAATTACAGCTTACAATCAAAAAGTATTGGTAAACTGATACAAAGGATAATAATTGTGAGGGATGAGTTGAGGGAGAAAATAAAAGTACAGTTGTTAGGTGGAGGCAGGATAGGCTAGGAGGCAGGATGGAAAAAAAACGTTTTTTAGGGATCCCCTGAAAGTGGATAAAGTAGGAAATTCCAAAGGATGGGAGAGGAGCGGGAGAAGTCCTGGAAGAGAGCATGGCAGGAGATGACTCCTTATATAACTAGAGAGCAGGAGGTCTTGGGAGGCATGAAGTTAGAGATGTTGCTGGGGGCTAAGTTGTGGAAAGCTTTGTAAGTTATTGTTAGTATTTTGAATTACATTTTTTGGGTGAGTGGCAGATAATGTAGGGATTGACAATGAGTGGTAGCAGACACTGAGCAGTTTGTAAGGTGGATGAGTCCGGCAGCAGCATTCATAATGAAGTTGCAATAGTCGAGGCAAAAGATAAGCAGGGATGAATTAGTGATGAGCTTCGTGGTGTCATTGGTTAGGAAATAAAAAAACAAAGAATAAAAATACAATTACAAAATACATTCACAGGAAAAAAAAGAAAGAAAATTAATTAAAGGGGTTGTACAGGTACATGTTTTTTCACCTTAATGCAATGCAGGTTTACTTGCCTGAGCCTTCGAAAGTCCGGCATTGTGAACACGCTGGCTTCTCGACTGGGCTATGGCCGCTGACTGTATCACAAGCACGCCCGCAAACTAACCCTCTTGGGAGAGCGCTTCCCAGAAGGGGTTAGCTCTTGCGGGGATGAGCCAAAACAGCCACCGAGGGACCCCAGAAGATGAGGATCGGGGACACTGTGCAAAATGAGCTGCACAGTGGAGATAAGTATGATATGTTTGTTATTTAAGAAAAAAAAGGAACCTTTACAACTTTTTTAAGGTCAAACATTACACCTACTTTAACCACTTGACCACTGGGCACTTAAACCCCCTTCCTAACCAGACCAATTTTCAGCTTTCGGTGCTCTCACAATTTGAATGACAATTACTCAGTCATACAACATTCTACCCATTTGAAATTGTTGTCCTTTTTTTCACACAAATAGAGCTTTCTTTTGGTGGTATTTGATCACCTCTGGGTTTTTTATTTTTTGCGCTATAAAAGAAAAACGACTGAAAATTCTGTAAAAAAAACAAAAACAAACTTGTTTCTGTCATATTAGTGGGTTATTTCTCACACACAGCATATGCATACCACAAATTACACCCCAAAACACATTCTGCTATTCCTCCCGAGTATGGCGATACCCCATGTGTGGGACTTTTACACAGCGTCGCCACATACAGAGGCCCAACATGCAGGGAGCACCATCAGGCGTTCTGGAACACCCACACCAATTCTGACATTTCTCTCCTACATGGAAAAATCATCATTTATTTGCTAGAAAATTACATAGAACCCCAAAACATTGGGGCAGATTCACAAAACAATTACGCCTGTCTAACTGGGGTTAGACAGGAGTAATTTCAAATTTCGCGCGGCGTATCACTAGTTTGAATCCTCAAACCATGATACGCCGGCTTCGGGCTTCGATCCGAGAGGCTTACGTCTTTGTAAGCCTTCGGATCTACGCTGCCATCTATTTGCGGCCGCTGGGAGGAGTTCGCGTCGTTTTGGTGCGTCGGGATATGCAAATGTGTTTTTACGGGGATTCACGAACATACGAGCGGGCGTCGCAATCGTTTTCGTCTATTTTTTTATACGTAATGTTAGAGCAGCTTTTTGCTGCTCTAACTTCACGTAGCCCATGTTAAGTATGGCCGTCGTTCCCGCTTCGAATTTATTTAAAATTTTATTTTGTTTATGTAACTCGTCGGGACGTGGATCGCCCGTAAAGTACGCTACATAAACAACGAATGACGTCACAACGTGATTTCGCGCAATGCACGGCGGGAAATTTGCGAACGGAGCATGCGCAGATCGATCGCCGCGGGAACGCGCCTAATTTAAATGTTTCACGCCCCCTACTCGCGCAGATGGATTGCGACGGGAGAAATACACTACGCCGCCGTCGTTTACCGTAGAAAATCTACCTGAATTCCACGTAGAGCAAGGTAAAAAACGGCGGCGTAGTGTATTTCTGATACGCTACGATAATCCATTTCTCTGTGAATCTGCCCCATTATATATGCTTTTTTAGCAAAGACCCTAGAGAATACAATGGCGGCCTTTACAACTTTTTATCTCGCACGGTATTTTCGCAGAAATTTATTGAACGCGTGTTTTTAAAAAAAAACTGTTTTGTGCTTAAAACAAAACAAAACAGTAAAGTTAGCCCAATTTTTTTTTCAAAATGTGAAAGATGAAGTTACGCCGAGTAAATAGATACCCAACATGTCACACTTCAAAATTGCGTACGCTCATGGAATGGCGCCAAACTTTGCTACTTAAAAATCCCCATAGGCGGCATTGCAGAGTATTGGGGTATTGCATAGTATCATGCAGGGTATTGGGGTATTGCCCGAGTATTGGGGTATTGCCGAGTATTGGGGTATTGCCGAGTAGCGGGGTATTGCCGAGTATTGGGGTATTGTTGAGTACTGGGGCATTGCTGAGTATCTGGGTAGTGTTGGGTACTGGGGTATTGTTGGGTACTGGGGTATTGTGGGGTACTGTTGGGTACTGGGGTATTGTTGGGTACTGGGGTATTGTTGGGTACTGGGGCATTGCCGAGTACTGGGGTATTGCCGAGTACTGGGGTATTGCCGAGTACTGGGGTATTGCCGAGTATTGGGGTATTGCCGAGTATTGGGGTATTGTTGGGTACTGGGGTATTGTTGGGTACTGGGGTATTGTGGGGTATTGTTGGGTACTGGGGTATTGTTGGGTACTGGGGTATTGTGGGGTATTGTTGGGTACTGGGGTATTGTTGGGTACTGGGGTATTGTTGGGTACTGGGGTATTGTGGGGTATTGTTGGGTACTGGGTATTGTGGGGTATTGTTGGGTACTGGGGTATTGTTGGGTACTGGGGCATTGTTGGGTACTGGGGTATTGTTGGGTACTGGGGTATTGTGGGGTATTGTTGGGTACTGGGGTATTGTTGGGTACTGGGGTATTGTTGGGTACTGGGGTATTGTGGGGTACTGGGGGATTGCTGGGTACTGGGGGATTGCTGGGTACTGGGGTTTGCAGGGTACTAGGGGATTGCAGAGCTGGGATGGATTGAGGGATGGCTGGATCTGTGACTGCATTTGTCACAGATCCAGCCACAGCTCAGCTGCTGACACCCCGCTCCCCCCCCCTCTCCTCGCACACTGTACCGAACGGTACAGAGAGGAGAGGGAGGAACCGGCGTCATCAAATGACGTCGGTTTGTTTACAAGTGATCGCGCCGTCGAAAAAATTCTCAGTTTAGGCCGATACGTATTATTCTACATATTTTTGGTAAAAAAAAAGAAAAAAAATCCCAATAAGCGACTGGTTTGTGCAAAAGTTATAGCGCATACAAAATAGGGGACAGAATTATTATTAATTTTTATAATTATTATTTTTTACTAGTAATGGCGGCGATCTGCGATTTTTATTGGGACTGCAAAGTTATGGTGGACACATCGGACACTTTTGACACATACACCAAAAGGTGCTATTCACATTTATACTGCGATCAGTGCTATAAAAATGCACCGATTACTGTATAAATGTGACTGGCAGTGAAGGGGTTAACACTAGGGGGCATGGAAGGGGTTAAATGTATTCTGGGTGTGTTCTAACTGTGTGGGGGGAGGGGGGTGACTGGGGGAGGTGACCGATGCTGTGTCCCTATGTACAAGAGACACAGATCGGTCTCCTCTCTCCCCTGACAGGACATGGATCTCTGTGTTTACACACAGAGATTCATGTCTGGTCCCTGTAACCGCCGATTGCGAGTGCCTGGCAGACATCGCGGCCGCCAGGCACACGCATCGGTATCTCAGGAATGCAGCGGGCACGCGCGCGCCCTCTAGTGGCCATTAAGAGCACAGGACGCATATATGCGTCCTGTCAGGGATTCATAACCGCCCGACAGCCGCATATATTCGTACGGCCGTCGGGAAGTGGTTAAACCCTGTATATCACATACTTGTATGTTTTGCTTTACTACTTTTGAATCTTCAATATTATATAACTATGGATTTGGAGATTAGATCTGTAGTTCTGGGGGGAAAAAAAACATCTCTTTTGAAAGCTGAGCAAGTGTATATAGCCTACTCATGTAAGACAGAAGAATTCAGTTCAACTAATATACACATGAGTTCAAATTGCTATAATCTAGACTGGATTTTTTTTAAACTCTGGAGCTTTCATCCGTTCAACATAATCTTGTTATCTAGACAAGAAGAGAATCTACAAGATATGTATTAAAAACTTTTTGGAACCAGCAAAACCATTATTTCAGAGTAAAAGGATCATTTAAACTAACTGCATAAGCCTCTTTTCCCAAAGAAAAAAAATACATATGCTCTACAAAGCATTAGTATCTTAGCGTGAGTGAAAGCTAGTAGATTTCAAATTGTAGCATCAACCAGAGTATTGCTTGCTTGCGCCCTAACATAAGACATTCCACTCCGTGTTTATCCTGGAAGCATTTAGGTGCCTATTCTGCAAAACATTTGCCTTGACATTGTTTTTACAACCTCATTTTGTAGCTGCCGATGTTACGCTGTAAACCTGCTTTTCATTTGAATTGCAAAACAAACTGTCATTCCCTCTTGTAAAAAGTATCATTTTTTTTCCTTCAGAGAACAATGTAGTTTAATAATTTGCATGTGAACTTGTAAATTAAAATGTAGGTTCTCTTTTTAAAAAGAGTGTATACAACCGATAATGCCACCAAATAAAAGCTCTATTTATTTAGGTACAACATCAGTGTGGTAATAACAGAATTTTTTTTTTAGCACGCAATACAACACCCGCCAAAAGAAAAACCTAGGTGTGTGTGAAACAAATAATACAAATTTCATATGGGTACAGTGCTGCATGACTATGCAATTATCATGCAAAATGCAACAGCATTGAAAGCTAAAAATTGGCCTGGGCATGAAGGGGGTGAAAGTGCCCTGTATTGAAGTGGTTAATCACTACTAGGTTTTTAATGTGTTACTATGTGAAGAAAAAAAAGACAAAACATTTAAAAAAAAATCTGTTATAAAACTTTTAAATTAAATAATATTACTTATTTATTTGAAAATTGATCAGTCCTGTTGTTCTGACTGCCATCTCATGTTTGAGGCTCTAAAATGCTAGTACAATACACATACTACCAAAATTACCCCTTTTTGGAACATAGATAGTCCAAGGTACAGTATTTCATAAGTGACATGGTGTTTGAAGATGTACATTTTTGGAAAATGAAGGAATTAAATAAAATGTGTGTTTTTTTTGTTCACAAAGTTACCATTCTATAATTTTAGTTGTAATGTAGAGCATAAATTACTTGTCTAATTTCCTGACTAGCTATCCTATTTCTTGAGTCCCTGAAATGCCAAGACAGGGGAAACACCCACATAATTACAACATTTTGGAAAGCAAACATCCTGAGGTATTTTCTGAAAGGCATAGTTAGTCTGCAGTTAATCAGCAGAAGGAAAATAATAGTTTATTTTTTACACAAATTTGTCAACTAATAAGATCTGTCTAATACACCACAGAGGGATATTTAGAAGTACACCCCAAAACACATTCTACAAATTTTCCAAGCTTTGGCAATACCATATGTGTGAGATGATTTTTACAGCCTAACCAGAGGCTGAAGGAGGCTGGAGGCTGAAGAAAGGAAAAACAAGAGTTCCCGGTGTTCCAGGAATTGAATTGTCTACAGGGATGGCTGGAACTGGTGCCTCACAGGAGCATAGTCACCAGGGGCGGACTGACCATTGAGGAACTCGGGCACTGCCCGAGGGCCCCATGCCACTAGGGGGCCCCATAAGGGTTGCCAGGCTCATTAAAACCAGGGACAGTATGTAAAAATCTGTGTTTTTTTTTACATCTGTCCCTGTTATGTCCAAAACCTACATGCTTTTAATGTGAAAATCCCAAGATTTTAGCTGCCCCGCCTCTGTACTGCCACCTGGCTTGGTGACCATCTGTCTGCCCGGGGGCCCCATAATCTTCTATTGCCCGGGGGCCCAATGAGTTGTCAGTCCGCCCCTGATAGTCACTAGGATGTGCAAAGGGGTTAGACATGGTTAGAAAACAGGCAAAGGATTAGTTCAGGCATCAGACAGAAATGTGCTAAATAAATAAGCCAGGGTCAGTATGGGCGGCAGGCAGAGGCAACACTACACTGGTGTGCCTGTGATCAGGAACATTATCATTGGCTTTACTGGCTCTGGTGACACTGTACTGTACTATGTGGGGGTGATCAGGACAAAATGGTGACACTGTCACTGGTGTGGCAGAAGTCAGGAACACTGGTGGCTTACACTGGTCTGGTGACACTGGGACTAATGTGGTGGTGATCAGAGACACTGCTCTGGCTTACACTGGTCTGGGGACACTGGTCTGGGGACACTGGTGTAGCTCCAATTAGGAACATTGGGCCAGATTCACAGAGCGATTACGCCGGCGTTACAGGAGATGCGCAGCGTAAGTCTAAATTTGCGCATGCGTTTCGATGCGCCGCATCCCCAAAACGAGATACGCAAGAAATCTACTTTTTTTTGACCCGCGTATTGATTTGCTATTCAAATATGCAAATGAGGGAGTTACGGGGATCCACAAAAGAACATTGGTGCAGCGCAGGCTACGCGCTGTGCACAACAGCTGCACGTCCTGTCTAAAATTAGACCATATAAAAGGTGATATAAAATTAGACAATCCGTCTACATGTCAGCTAAAGCAACACTGTTAGTGAGGAGCTGAGCAGTCACACTTGCTGCCCAACAAACTGTATGCCAACATGCCAGTGACATCCATGCTCATAGCTATACTACTGACTTTATATGAGCAAAGAAGGAGGAGAGCACGGAGGAGGGCACGGAGGAGGGCACGGAGGAGGGCACCGGAGAGGAATTTTTTTTTTTCCAAAAAAAAATTCTTTGCTTTTATAAACATTTTTACAAAAAATATACAGGGAGTGCAGAATTATTAGGCAAGTTGTATTTTTGAGGATTAATTTTTTTATTGAACAACAACCATGTTCTCAATGAACCCAAAAAACTCATTAATATCAAAGCTGAATATTTTTGGAAGTAGTTTTCAGTTTGTTTTTAGTTTTAGCTATTTTAGGGGGATATCTGTGTGTGCAGGTGACTATTACTGTGCATAATTATTAGGCAACTTAACAAAAAACAAATATATACCCATTTCAATTATTTATTTTTACCAGTGAAACCAATATAACATCTCAACATTCACAAATATACATTTCTGACATTCAAAAACAAAACAAAAACAAATCAGTGACCAATATAGCCACCTTTCTTTGCAAGGACACTCATGCAGCCTGCCATCCATGGATTCTGTCAGTGTTTTGATCTGTTCACCATCAACATTGCGTGCAGCAGCAACCACAGCCTCCCAGCCACTGTTCAGAGAGGTGTACTGTTTTCCCTCCTTGTAAATCTCACATTTGATGATGGACCACAGGTTCTCAATGGGGTTCAGATCAGGTGAACAAGGAGGCCATGTCATTAGTTTTTCTTCTTTTATACCCTGTCTTGCCAGCCACGCTGTGGATTACTTGGACGCGTGTGATGGAGCATTGTCCTGCATGAAAATCATGTTTTTCTTGAAGGATGCAGACTTCTTCCTGTACCACTGCTTGAAGAAGGTGTCTTCCAGAAACTGGCAGTAGGACCGGGAGTTGAGCTTGACTCCATCCTCAACCCGAAAAGGCCCCACAAGCTCATCTTTGATGATACCAGCCCAAACCAGTACTCCACCTCCACCTTGCTGGCGTCTGAGTCGGACTGGAGCTCTCTGCCCTTTACCAATCCAGCCACGGGCCCATCCATCTGGCCCATCAAGACTCACTTTCATTTCATCAGTCCATAAAACCTTAGAAAAATCAGTCTTGAGATATTTCTTGGCCCAGTCTTGACGTTTCAGCTTGTGTGTCTTGTTCAGTGGTGGTCGTCTTTCAGCCTTTCTTACCTTGGCCATGTCTCTGAGTATTGCACACCTTGTGCTTTTGGGCACTCCAGTGATGTTGCAGCTCTGAAATATGGCCAAACTGGTGGCAAGTGGCATCTTGGCAGCTGCACGCTTGACTTTTCTCAGTTCATGGGCAGTTATTTTGCGCCTTGGTTTTTCCACACGCTTCTTGCGACCCTGTTGACTATTTTGAATGAAACGCTTGATTGTTCGATGATCACGCTTCAGAAGCTTTGCAATTTTAAGAGTGCTGCATCCCTCTGCAAGATATCTCACTATTTTTGACTTTTCTGAGCCTGTCAAGTCCTTCTTTTGACCCATTTTGCCAAAGGAAAGGAAGTTGCCCAATAATTATGCACACCTGATATAGGGTGTTGATGTCATTAGACCACACCCCTTCTCATTACAGAGATGCACATCACCTAATATGCTTAATTGGTAGTAGGCTTTCGAGCCTATACAGCTTGGAGTAAGACAACATGCATAAAGAGGATGATGTGGTCAAAATACTCATTTGCCTAATAATTCTGCACTCCCTGTACATACATATATACATCAATACATAACATACATACAAATTACAAACACGGTCTCACTATCTTTCTATAGCCCTTTAAAACCTTGATGGATATAATCTATAATCTGATACAAGCCCCTCACTCTTCACTTGATATATCACACACGCAGAGACATCTTTGGCATGAGAGATTCTGAGGTGTCTCGCATCTTCAGATTCACCCCTCATGCCATCCTGGAATTAACCACAACCCTGCAGGAGGACATCACCAGCCCAACACATGACACCACCCATGACACCCATGACAGCTACATATACAATCCTAGCCCCATCCCCACAGATTTCGAACAGAACATGTATGGGGACAGCTGGCTGGTTGGTGAGTGACATGGGTGGCAGGCATGACTGTCCCCCCCATGATGCTGAAATCACAAGGGGCACATGCACTACTAACATCCTCCTGTCTTATCCCTTCAGGGTGACTCTGCATATGCACTGGGACCCCATCTCATGACTCCTATACGGAACCCCCCATGGTACCCTGTTGTATTCCCCAAACTTTGTATGCCAGATCATCGGTGTATGTTGCATGCTGCACAACTTCGCAGTGAGAAAGGGCCTGGAGATTGACATAAGTGATGACCTGACCCCTGAACCAGACAATCCCCCCCTAACCGAGGCTACCCCGTCTTCTGAGGGAAGAACAGCCAGGAGCCAGCTCACATTAGGCATCTTTGCACGTTAAACACACACATTAATCATGGCACAATGAGAATGCATGCATGCACACCACTGTGGTCCCTAGATCACACCACATCCTCATCACATTGGATTGGCACAAGCCCACCATGCAGGACTTGTGAGCAGCAATGCCATGCCACTGCTCCAATTATGTCACTGTACATTCATACACCATTCACACGGACCTGGGGATCACTTCTCCACCACAAATGAGGGTGACACCCCTTTTCCGGCAGGAATGTCACCCCCACATTCCAAAATCATTCACAAACAGAACAAAAAAAAAAAAAAATTGACCAGCAAAAATATAATTTAAAAAAAATAACAACAAAGAAAACACATAAAAGACACAAATCACTCTGCAAAACAGTCCCCAAATATCTCAAAGACACGTCACAAACAAACAAACGCTACAAACAACAGAACAAAAGCACCTTGCTGTATAGGAAGGGATACAAAGGGATGTACTTTTGCAAAGGAAGGGCGTTTGTCTCTGTCTATTTAAGCTGTCTGCGTAGTTCACTAAGTTGCCCGGGTCCACTTCCAATTTCACTGATTGCACCGTTCCCGAGTTGTGAGCATGCGCACAGAGGTGCTGACCATGGTCTGCTTCATGTGCGCATGCTCGAGCCGGCTGGCCCTTCATTTGCATGGGGTCACGGCTCATTTCAATGAAACACGCTCACGTCCTTCCCAATTTGAATTACTCCGCCTTACGCCTCGGAATTAACGTTACTCCGGCACTAATTTCTGCGCAAATACTACGAGGATATAGTGATTGCGCCTCTACATTGCGCCGGTCTAACGTAAAGGAGGTGCGCTATGCTGGCCGAAAAATGCGCCAATATACGTGAATCTGGCCCATTGTTTCTAACTACACTGATCTGCTGACACTTTGACTGGTGTGGTGGTGATAAAAGATACTGACTGGCTACACTATTAGGCACAAGTGAAGTTGGAGGGAGGGGTGGTAAAACCCCCCAACCACCACCCCCTTTAGTAGTACTGTAGGTAAAACCTTGTGAGCTGCCAAACTACTCCCCTAAACAATAAAAAATTATAAATTTAACAAATAAATACTAAATAAAAAAAGTGCGTATTGTAACACTGCGCAGATACGATGTGACAGAAAGTATTGTAACAAACACCATTTTATTCTTTAGGGTGTTAGAAAAAAAGATATATAATGTTTGGGGGTTCCAATTAATTTTATAGAAAAAAACAACAGTTTTTAACATGTAAACACCAAATCTCAGAGCTAGGCTTAGTAATGTAGTGGTTAAAATAAGCATATATTTTATTAATACAATATGTATATTTTCAATATCTCTCATAAAACAAGCATAAACCAAAAAGATTTTGTCTTAACAGATGTACAGTTAATGGCATCATCATATCATTGCAACTGGTAAGAATAGCTTCCATTCACAAATGACCCCTTCTAGATCCACATGTCACATTTCTAGCATCCTTGCAGAATCACAGGTAACCCTATTTAGATGAATAACATGCTTTGTGGGGTGTAGGTATACTGTGTGCAGTGTAAGTACAGATCTTGAATGCGTTTCTCAGGCTCTACAACAACTTCATACAAAAGCGATGGATGTGTTATACCACAGTACAGTAGTGCATGTCAGTTGCAAAAAGGTAAAAACAACATAGTATATACTGTATATATCACTATTGCCATTTCCAGGATGGAAGAGGGGTGCTTGGGAAAACACAAAAAGGATAACCGCTTATTATACAACTCAATTGAGACTTATACATTGTTTTCTTATTTATTTTAATAAGAGACCTTAAAAATGTATAGGGGCAGATTCACATAGATGTAATCTTCCGCTGCGTAATCGAAATACGCTACGCTGCCGTCTATCACCAGACTCTACGCCGAATTCAGGTAGTTTTTTTGCGCGTACGCTATTGTATCGTATTTTTTTTCCGCCGCGCAATCGAAATACGTGAGTAGGGGGCGTGAAGCATTTAAATTAAGCGCGTCCCCGCGACGATCGAACTGCGCATGCTCTGTTCAGGAATTTCCCGCCGTGCATTGCGCGAAATCACGTCGTGACGTCATTCGTTGTTTGAGTAGCGGCGTTTACGAACATTCCTATTCCCGGACGACTTACGTTAAAAATAATAAAAGAAATCGAAAAACGTTGAAATTCGACGCGGGAACGACGGCCATACTTAACATGGGCTGTCTAATATTAGACCAGCAAAAAGCTGGTATAGTGAAACGGAAAAAAAAGATGACTAAAGGTGCCGTAAGAGATTGCGTTTGAAGAGCGAAATTTTGTGGATTCCAGGCAAAAGCTCATTAGCATACCATGAAGGTGAAAAACAACAGGAAGTCCGCCCAGTGGCCGCAATTTTCAGGCAGCGTAGATCTGAAGGCGTACTAACACGTAATAAAGTCGAAATTTAGCACGCAGGTGTCTTTTCATGGTTTGAGGATTTCGACTAGCGTAAAAACGCTCGTAAATCGAAATTACTCCTGTCTAACAACATTTACACAGGCGTAATCGCTTTGTGAATCTAGGCCATAGTCTTTAGTTCCTCTGTAGTAGTTCTGTAGTTCTGTAGAAATCTCAAACCTCAAAGAATGTAACATATTCTCTCTCGTCTCCTCCTCCCATGCTCGTCTCCCGGATTTCTCCAGAGCCTCTCCCATCCTCTGGAACTTGCTACCTCAACCTGTCCGACTACTATCCCCTACTCTTACCACCTTCAGGTGATCCCTGAAAACTCATCTCTTCAGGGAAGCCTATAACGTCTCCAACTAATCTTTTACCACTTCCATTAGCTCATTCCCCACAGTTACAACCTTTTGTACCACCTGCCCCACCCTATTAGATTGTAAACTCTTCTGAGCAGGGCCCTCTTAATCCTCTTGTATTTTATTGTATTATAACTGTATTGTCTCCCTTTTATATCGTAAAATGCTGTGTAAACTGTTGGGGCTATATAAATCCTGTGTAATAATAATAATGATATTCAAATGGTGATATCAAAGTACAAAAAAGTAGTGCAGGATTCTCAATAGAACTATGTTTGATTATGTTACATTAGGATGGAATGCCAATATGTTCTTCTCACTTCTCGTCATGCAAGCACTTGTGCAAAAATACACCAATGAACACATGTGGTCTCTAAGCCTGCAATAATATAATGGCTTTGTCAATTTCCAAAGGAATATGTGACCAATAATTATGTAACAATTTAGATAACAAATAGCCCACCAACATCCACATCTGAGCCCCAATAAAGTCCTTTAGGGTTCAGAAAAGGTGCTTACACACAGGAGGAGGAGAGGAAAGTGGAGAAATCCCTGAACCATCCACCCAACATCCTAAAGCCCTGTACACACGATCGTATATCTGATGGAATCTAATCCGATGGATTTTTTCATTGGATATCCAATGAAGCTGACTTTCATCAGTCTTGCCTACACACCATCGGTCAAAAATCTGACCGTGTCCAACGCGGTGACGTAAAACAGTACGACGTGCTGAGAAAAATGAAGTTCAATGCTTCCGAGCATGCGTTGACTTGATTCTGAGCATGCATGGATTTTGACCGATGGACTTTCACACAGACGATCGTTTTTTAATGTTTTTTTATAAATAGGAAAATTTTAAAACATGTTCTATTTTTTTTCACCGATGGGGCCAACACATGATCGGTTTGTCCAAAGAAAACGGTTCATCGGTCTGTTTTCATCAGACAAACCGATCGTGTGTACAGGGTTTTAGGCTGAGAAGCCATGTTTTTCTCCCTATATACCTTCCGCCAGCATTGATAGTCAGAGGGGGCAGTTTACATGCTAGTGGCACAATGCTTTGTATTGCTGTCACAAATTTCATGTGGAATGTTAAATTGACATGTGGCACCACTTGTCAATCTTGCCCATTTAAGTCAATGATGCCATGCTGCAACCACAAACAAAACGTTTTAATCTCAGTTGTGGTGCTTGAGTCCAAATACTGTATAAACTGCCGTTCAACAAAAGAAGAAAAAAAAGCAGCATTTAGGAGGCGGAAGGATCACTCCTGAATGCCTGACAGTGGCTGTTTAGCTGCACTCTGAAAAGTGATCCACTGCAGATGTCATATACTTGTAATGGAATGACAGAGTTCATCTCATGTACAGTAATATGAGAACCTACCTAAATTATACAACCAATCTGTATCCAATTAGCCAAGTCCTTGTATTATGGAGCTAGATACTGTAGATTGAAAAATCAGATTGTAATAAAAACCCATGAATTAGATTTCCATACTGAAAATCTTGATTACTGCATTTTGAAATTAATAAAAGTTTGTAGCAGCTGCACTTGTAATGTTCTTGCAGAGACATCGCGTATTCTCCTAAATTGCAAGGTCAGCAATAGATGATATCAGTGCACAATGAAAAGTATCAACTACCAAAAAATGACAGTATTATCAATATCTGGGTCAAACTTGAAATATTTATACATCACTAACTTTCCCAGATAAGTGTCTTTGCACTGCAATATTAACCTTACCATCATTAACATAGTGTCATGAAGGGCACCTGCTCATTATGACAGTTTGGGGGATTTAAATTATCTTCACGTCAATCAGGTACCTTTCTTGCTTAACAAATTATTAAGCTGAAAGGGAAATAACGGATTTAAAAGTGTCATCTGTAATTTTCATAATTGGTGCAGTATAAGGTTGAATACTGTTAGTTTCTATTAATAACAGGATATACGGAATATTCTTGTAAATAATATGTGTGTATAATTAAAAGTAATATCTTATTTTTTAGCTACATTTTACTTATTTATTTTACATTTTATTTATTTAAAGCACAATATAGCCTTCTTAAAACAGAAGTTATTCACATCTCACTTTATAACATATTCTTAATATTGAGATATTATATGGAGCCATGCAAATCTTTATGCCCTATACTTCTGATCTATAGTCTAATATTATGGAGCTATTTAATACAAACTGCATACAGTTTTTTTGGTGGGTTTGCTGGCCATTCCCAGTGCAATACATGGAAACAAGGGCTTCTATTTAAGTGCATTTCCATTTAAGGCCGCACTGTATAATATACGGCGGACTTCAACAAAATGGCCGCGATTCGTCTTCCGGTCTATGCATATTTAAGTACATTCGTCGTCACTAATCAGGTTCCCCAGATGAAGACACATGACGTGTCGTAACGTGTAGGGAGCGGATGGACATACACCGGGAGTGACGTAGGCAGGCGAGTCAGACGCCGCTGTTTGTTTATCGCTATATTGTTTTTATCACTGTAAGCTCAGGTTTTTCCTAATAAACTTTCCCCCTGACTTTTTTACTACACCATTGGAGGTTCTCTTTGTTCTCTCTTCCCTTTTCCCTGGCGCTGAGTGCCCTTAAGAATTGATCTCACAGGCACGTTAGCACCATAGAGGAGATACAGGTCTGAGAGGTTGGAGAGGTACATCTGAATCAAGACAGGTGGGAAGGCTCAGTGGCTGCAAGGAGGTGGATTACACCTAAGATACCCCAACGCTTCATACCCCTCTATGTGAGGTGAGAGTTCTGGGAGCCCTTTGAGGGATATCACCATCTACCCTTTTAGGGCCAGATTCAGGTAGATGCGCGCTTCTTTACTTTGGAGTAACGTTTCTCATTTACGTTACTCCGCCGACACTTTCGGCGCAAGTACTGTAATTCACATAGCAGTTGCACGTAAACTTGCGCCAGAGTAACGATAATGCGCTGGCGTAACCCGACGCAAGTGGAAGTGGGTGTGATCATATGTAAATGATGGGCGGAGCCCAGCGCAGAGGCTTACGTTCAGCGCATCATCCACGGAGCATGCGCGGTGATTGAGGCTCCACTCGCCCCCTTGTGCGCATGCTCACAACTTCCGTCGGCACCACTTCACGGGAAACGTCAGCGCAATGCGTTCCGTTGGGCGTTTAAATGCGCCCGTAGAAGCGCCATTCCGGCACTAAAGTATATCCTGTTCCCCCTCCCCGCAGTGAAGTTACTTTTGTTCTGAGATGGCTGCTCCCGTTCCCCGCAGACACACAGGAGAAAGCTGAACTCTAAAGGCCAGGAGCTGTCAGCCGTCATCACGGCTATGGAGACCTATGATGTCTTCCTCCATGGCTGTAAAAGTTGACAGACAAGCATGGACAGAGGTGTTGTCCTGCAAGTGGGGTTGCTCAGCTAGCTCTTATCGTCGGTAACGCTACTGTAGCTGCTCTCCTGCTGACCTGTGGCCGTCTGGAGTAAAGATAAAGCAGCTATTTGTAGAAATAACTTTGCGCCGGACGGACGAGATACGCGCGGCGCATGTAGCCAGCGTATGGTGCTAATCCCTTCGCGAATCGGGAAATCTCCCTCATTTGCATATTTGCAGGGGAAATCAATAGGCGCGACTGATGCGCCAAACGAAATTATGCGCTGACGAGACTCTGGCGTCGGGAAAGTTAAGCCGATCGGAAATGGCCCGTTTTCTGTCGCATCTAGTTTGGTGGGTACGGCCACATAGATACGACGGCGCATCTTCACAGTTACGCGGCGCATATCGAAATACTCCAGAGCAACTCTACCTGAATCTGGCCCTTAGAGTCACTTCTCTATCTATATAGAAGTCACCCAGTTCCATTCACTTCTATTTTCATTGTGCTCCGCTAGGCAGCTGTTTATACAGTATTGGCCACTTTTTCACATATTTGTTTGTGTTTTTTCACTTTATTCACTTATTTTGTGATTTTATTTTCATTATTGGCTTGTTGTTAATTTTTGCGCATTACCCCTTTTCATTATATATCTCTATATGTCTGGTTTGCCATTAGAATTCACCTGGAAGGCCCACTTATTTTATTTAAATGATTTATATTTTATTTTCTTATCTGTTATATCACTATACATATGTGGAAGTCCCCTGCATTTATACAACAAACATACTCATCTGTGCCTCTCCTGAGGAAGCGAGTTCTTTATCTTGCGAAACATGTAGAGAACAGTAGCACAGATTACCCATGTTGATGGAAGCCTTTCAACTTTTATTGTTTCAATATTGTATACTTATGGACTTTCACTGTAAATATATTTGTCAGTATGTATTTAAATGTATGTAGCATTTTCGTTTTGGAATAATAAATGTTCCTATACATTTTATACCTTTGGGGTGTGACTGGTGATAGTCACATGGGCAATAACATTTTGGTTGTGTATATAATTCTTTCACTTTTTGAACATTTTTTTTTCATTTTTCATTTGGACTCTATGTGCATTCACTTGAACTTTATTTAAAGCATACTTATTCATATATATTCTCTATCTAGAGGTCACTTTTAATGTTTCATTTATAGTGGTATAATCAATCATTAAGCAAGGGTTTTTTTAAGTTATTTTTATGTACACTGTGCCAATATCTTACCGCAAAACTGCAGCTCATTCTATTAGGGTTCTCAGACTATTTTTATCTACTCTTCAGTATTTTGGTCTAAGCATGGTTTCTTCTAATGTGTTACTGCACAGGATGGTCTATGTGATTGTAAGAACCTTTGAAAAATAAATCCTTCTCTGCAAGAGTTTTTTTTTTTTACGTAACCGGGAAAAATAAAAGCCTTAAAAATGCAAGTTGGTGAGTGTATTGAATCCTTGAAAGTTCTACACTTGAAGTTATAGCTATATATACTATGGGCCAGATTCACGTACATCGGCGCATTTTTGGACCAGCGTAGTGCAACTCCTTTAAGTTAGACCAGCTTAATTTCGAGGCGCAAGTGCCATATCCTCATAGTATTTTCGTCCAAATTTGCACCGGTGCAATGTAAATTCCAAGGCGTAAGGCGGTGTAATTCAAAGTGGGAAGGACGTGGGCGTGTTCCATTGAAATGAGCCGTGACCCCATGCAAATGAAGGGCCGGCCAGACTGGGCATGTGCACATGAAGCAGACTATGGTCAGCACCTCTCTGAGCATGCTCACGGCGTTATCAGTTAGATAGGAACTAGGCCCGTCAGACTTAGTGAGCTATGCACAGTGCTTAAATAGACCGAGAGTAATGCCCTTCCATTGCAAAAGTACATCCAATTTTTTTCCTTCCTACAGCAAGGTGCTTTTGTTCTGTTGTTTGTTAGTGTTTGTTGGTTTGTGACGTGTCTTTGAGATTTTTGGAGAGTGATTTGGAGAGTGTTTTTTGCTGATTTTTTTTTTTTTTGCTGTGTTTTTTTATTTTATTTTGCTGGCCATTTTCTTTTTCCTGGGCATTTTTTTTGATTTATTTTTCTGTTTGTGAATGATTTTTGAATGTGGGGGTGACATTCCTGCCACCACTCCACTATGTCCTCTCCCGTGCCCTCCTCTGTGCCCTGCCTCCGTGCCCTCCTCCTTCTGTGCTCATCTAAAGTCAGTAGTATAGCTATGAGCAAGGATGCCCCTGGCATGTTGGCAGGGCCGCCATCAGGAATTATGGGGCCCCTTACACAGCTTCAGGCATGGGCCCCCTGGAGCAGAGAACTGGGGGGGTGCTGCCGCCTGAAATTGAGAAGCGGGGGGGCCTTTACAAAAAAAAGAAGAAATAAAGAAAAATAGATATAAAAAAAATGGGGGTAGCCATCCAGGGACCTCGGGGCCCTTTAATAAAAAATAAAATAAAAATATCTAAAAAAAAAATTTTTTTATCTAAAAAAATAAAAAAAAGAGGGGGTTGCCATCTGGGCCCCCCTTTTTTTTTTAGGGGGTTCCCATCCGGGTCCCTGGGGACCCCCGGGCCCCTTACAGGTGTAATGCCTGTACCCCCCTTATGGCAGCTCTGCATGTTGGCATATAGATTGTTGTCCTGCAAGTGTGGGTGCTCAGCTCGTCCCTAATGGTGTTGCTTTAGCTGACATGTAGACGGATTGTCTAATTTTAAACCTGCTTTTATATGGTCTAATTTTGGACTTTCCGTGCAGCTGATAAGCACATCGTGTAGACTGCACCGCACAAACTTACTTTTGTGGATCGGCGTATCTCCCTCATTTGCACATTTGCACATTTGCATAGGAAATCAATGGTGTGGACGGAGTAAATGTGCACCTAGGATGTGCAGGTGTAAGCAAGTTAGGCCGGTCAGGAGTAGCCTATTTTGGTGCGTATCTAGAAGAAATAAAGAAAAATAGATATAAAAAAAATGGGGGTAGCCATCCATGGACCTCGGGGCCCTTTAATAAAAAATAAAATAAAAATATCTAAAAAAAAAATTTAGCTCGTCCCTAATGGTGTTGCTTTAGCTGACATGTAGACGGATTGTCTAATTTTAAACCTGCTTTTATATGGTCTAATTTTGGACTTTCCGTGCAGCTGATAGCAAGTTAGGCCGGTCAGGAGTAGCCTATTTTGGTGCGTATCTAGTTCTGTGGGTACGGTGCAAAAAATATTCCTGAGCAAATTTAGACTTAGACGGCACATCTCGAGATACTCCGGCGTAAGTGCTTTGTGAATCTGGCCCTATATATATATATAGTTTGTGTTTATATTTTTTTGCACAGACACATGTTTACCTAACTGGTTCGACAATTTGTAGTGAAATTACAATTTTTTTTATTTTTTAGGAAGGGTCAAGCATTAAAATGGGCTCAATATTTGTATTGTACATTTTTAATAACTGGTAAGACATTCATATACAAAATGTGCAAAACTCACAAATTAAGATATACAGGTATAAGATAAATTATTGTTAACTGGAGTGCTTTTCAATGAAAGTCAATACAATTTATAAAGAATGGTCATCCTAAATCGCTTCCTACCATTCTGCACAGATTGAAATATTCAGGAAAAGCAAAGACTGATTTATCAATCATCCTAAATAAATTGCCATTATAGTATAATAATCAAATGCAAGATGTAGAAGAGAGAATGACCTTGATAGGTCCTACTAATTTATAACAAATGCACAATGACAAGTAAACTGTTTCACAAATCATGGAATTTCAAATGTTATTTTTCTTCAATTTGCACGATTCCCTGCAGTAGATTGGACAGACTAGTATACAGATATTAAACTGAATTTAACAACATCTGTAAATTACTAACTGCTGCTAAAATAAATACAATATATCTTTATGTATGTATCTAGCTAATAGAAATGCCAGTTTTTCAACGTTCTGTAGCATTTAGGCCCAAATTCCATGGGGAAATACAGCCTCCAGGCATCTATTATTTCTGCTTGGTTGCCTGGACAGAGTGAGAAGCACACCTCCAGTGTTGTATGATCTGAACTCCCATGTTATTCCTGGCCTTGCACTGGTCCTTTCTTGCTCCAGGCAATGAGAAGAATGGAATTGTGAATGTTCTGTAGCAACCTAAATGTGCCTTTATTATAAAATTCCAGCAACTAATTTCATTTCTCATTCAGTAAAGCTCAATATTATGTTTTAAGAACTTTTAGCTGACATAACTCACGTGTACTTTCTTTTTTATAATGCTTAAACAATTATCCTGTAGAATACACAGTTGTTTTCCTCATCTTGGCTTCAATATTTAAAACGTAACTAAACTTTCATAGAAAACATTATAGCAAAAATAAATAAATAATAATAATATAGCACATACAGTTGCTACACAAGCTATGTTTACATGGAAGGAAAAAAAGAATATGCCACCTTAATGAGTTTATAAAATGAAAAGAACATTCCTGTCAAAAGACAGTAAATAACATTGCTTTTCCCACTTCACTTTTTTTCTGGGCAAATAAGGTTCACCATATACATACCTCTAGGACAGATTTTCTAAACCTTTCCACTCTTAGATGAACTTATGAAATAGGGTTTAGATATCATGAAACTCTAAAAATGATGTGCATTTAATGATAATTTAGCATGATCAGTGAGATGTAAATGTATTCATAAATAAAATGCCCTGTATAATCCTAAAATTTAAATAAAATAAATAATAATAATGATGAGAAAAGGAAACCAGACAGTACATCAGTGGTCAGTGGAAAAGGGACCCCTAGATTGATCATAGAAAAGGAGCCCCTACATAATTGGCCAGTGAAGACTTTTGATGGTTAGCAGAGAAGGGTCTTTTACCTTTATGGTTAGTGGGAAAAGGGTCCCTTCACCAAATTGGTGGAAAGTTGAATGAGGAATGTCCTTTATATTGGTAATTAGTGGAACCCCCCACCCCCTTACTTTGGTGGCCTATGCAATAGTGCCCCCTACATTTATCAGAAGAGCTCTTATATTGGAAAACAACTAGATAAAGAAAGTCCTTTACAATAGTTGTTATATTGTTGAACCCCTAATTACCTCTATAGGAGCCTTAAGATTCCAAGAAACCTTGGTTGAGAAAGATTGTTGTAGAATAATCAAAAATAAATACAAACAAAGGCATGTCAGAAAACTATTTATAATTCAATAACTATTTTTTTCTAGTATCCTTATCTTGGGGCTCTGCCTTTCATTTGTAGACATGCCCCCACGTCTTGTGACGTGCAAGTAATTATATAAACCAAATATAAAGAATAAACAAAGGTTCTTTCACATAGAAAAGGTCTAACATAACCAAGTAATGTTATTCAAGCAAAATAAATCTGTAATAACTGAAAGTTTTTATGTTTGCAAAACCAATGCCAATTACCCCTCGGGCTGTGAAAAATAATAGACTATTTAAAACAATATTATAAATTGTCCTTGATATCATATCAACATATTATTACATTACAGATAGACTTTCTGAAAGCCTCAATTCCTTTTTACTATGCCCTGTAATAGGCAAGAAAAAATAGATGGTATATTTGTACAAGAAAATCAATTTGATGGAAAACATACTTATCACCCCTGCATGATATACGGTATTAAGTTCTAAATGAAATCCTGTTTGATAGAAGACTAGTTGAATTCTAGGTTGATTGAATAATAATTTAGAGTAAGTCAATATTTTATGATTAAGTAGCATATAAAAAAATACTATAATACCACATACAGCGTACTGTTCTTAATTGTATTCTCCCTATTTTCAAATATTTCCTTCCTTTGACAAGTTATTTTAACCAGAGGATAAAGAAGAAATAGATTAAGCAATAAAGTGACAACGCATACAGGCGTATTCAATAAAGAGAGTGCAAAAAACAATAATAAAATGCAAAAGTATAGTTGTCAGATAATCTGCAAGTATAAATCATTATGAACTTATTGGGTAGGCATTCAAAATCTTTTTTAATTACCCAGTACAGGGGTTATCAGTGGGCCATGACCCAATGGGAATCACGCTTTTATTAACTAACAGGAAGTTATGGGGGAGATACCCCCCCTCCTGTGTTCTAATAGGGAAGTACTTCACTAGTCTACTAATAAAACAGGATCTTAACCTACATTTATTTAGTTTTGAAAAAAATTGTTCAGACTAACTGGTCTAACTGGACTAACTAGGGCATGATTTCTAAGTGGTTAGGCTACTATGGGTTGAAACTCTTGGGACATTCTCATTCCTTTTACCACTGTCTAAATAAATAAACTTGACCATTGTAAAGACAGATCGAACATAGAGATACAAATACATTGTATGAGGTGACAGTGGTTACCTGGAAAAATAATGGTAGTGAATCTCACCAATAGGAATGCAGGCAAAATACATTTTGGGATGAAGGCTATACATACATTTTAAGGCAGTAATAGATTTTTATACCCATAGTGCTAGATGTCAAGCAAAGCCAATCAACCTTTTTTCAGCCTAAGAACTACAGAGCCGGTGTCTGGTTTGCATTTCTTTGTTAGTGGTACACTGTAAAGTATAGGAGAGGAAAATTTCCAGAATTTGACATATCAAAGAACATAAAGTGAAGAAAAATATGTCAGTTGTTCTAATTCATCCCCTATATCTAAAATATGTTGAACTTAATTAAAAGTAGATTACTTCTAGCTGATGTTAGAAGAATTTGGCTTAGTTCAGGAAAGAAGATGAGATTATCTAACAAATATTTTAAAAGATATCCAATGTCATTGTAAGGCTTTGTCACATACTATTATATCCCAGGGACTTTACAAAGGACAAGTAGACATAATTTGCGCATAAAGAAATAGATTTTTTTTTCACCTGTATAGGAAAGGGCTCTTTACAGTAATTGTGGTTAATCTGTTTGATCCTCTTCTATAAGAGTTACAAATCTCAAAATCAGTATTGAAGTGAAAAATTATTTCCTTATATCTAATGTTTTTCAATGTAATAAGGTAACATTATCCTAAAGTATGCCTATTATGTTAGTGGGTAAAATGTCCAATGGGAATGGTGATGCAACTCGGTGCTCATCCTGCACCATGTATATATTACTTGAGCAACTCTTCAAGGGTGAATACTGCTGTGCAAAATGTAACTTGTTTCCTTGGAAACCAAGATCCTGAATCTAAGAAGGCAATTGGAAACACTGTGAAGCATTGTAAACCTGAAAGGGTATAAAGAAATGAAAAATAGACCACACGCTTATAAATATCAAATAAGAAATAAACAATTGTGCAAAAAGTCTCTGGTATCCAATCCTAATTAAAGTGCTCTGACTTTATTAGGGGCCACACGCCCAAACACATCAATTCCCACATATATACAACAATGCCGCCATCTTGCTCCTGCTCCATCTAATAAAAATCAGGGCCAACCTACTTTCAAAATACATTATATTCTCCTAAAACATATCTATACTAATTAAATCATTCATCATTTTTAAAAAAAGAAACAAATACCATTTTTAGAGCTTGACCTACTAATTACCAATAACACATAACTGATTTTAGATGTGGAATTTCCGACAGCAAAAATTTGAGAGCTGGTTCTCACATTTTCTGACGGGAAAAGCTCTTGTCGGAAATTCCGATCGTCTGTATGTAATTCCGACGCGCAAAAAAACATGCATGCTCGGAATCAATTTGACGCATGCTCGGAATCACTGAAATTGTTTTTTCTCGGCTCATTTTAGTGTTGTACATCACCGTGTTCTTGACGATCGGAATTTTGTGTGACCGTGTGTATGCAACACGAGTTTGTTCCAAAATTCAGTCGGAAACAAATCCACGGTTTTCTCGTCAGAATTTCCGATCGTGTGTACACGGCATAAGGTTTACAACCATTTTGAAATCTGGCTAACAAAATATTCTAAATGCTAAACTAAAAAAAAGGTTGACGGCAGTTAAGCTCTACTCTTCAAAGGAGTAGTGGCTCAGTGTGCACCAATATTAGCTGAGGACTTGAACTAGATGAAGTAGCAGGTTGAGTGTTTGTTAGCACAAAGAAAACTAAATACATGTTTAAACAACAAAGATGAACACACAAGTTTTATGACTAACAGTTCCAGCATCAGTTGGCACATCATAGAAAGAAAGCCAGACTTCAAATGCCTTGGATTGCACATGACAGCAAAAACTAAAAAAATTTTTTTTTAAAATCAAGGCTAAGTTAACAGCAGCCAGAATATTTATTGTGACTTTCAAATACCATTAAGATCTTCCCTAATATCCACAAGCTGTACATTTACATAACAGTAATATGACAATGATTATGTATTGTGCAAAGAGGAGAATTCTGAAAAATGTTATGGAATTTCTTCAAACATAATAATTTCAGATGTTGAATAAAATACTTAGGCCGTATGTAGTATAATTGTATAGGGTCACAGAAAAAAATAACTGTCAATAAGTTTACGAAGGGATGAAATAAACTTTAAGCACTTTGAGAATACAACAGGGCTTCTTCTCTGTATGCATATATAGGTATAGAGATTAGCGGCTCTTTCTATGAAAAAGTGTGACCCATGAGCCATGGCTCTATAATTAACCATTAGCTAAAACTGTTAGTTAAAGAGGTTGTAAGGGTTCATTTTTTATTTTCTAAATAGGTTCCTTTAAGCTTGTGCATTGTTGGTTCACTAACCTTTTCCTTCAATTTCCCTTCTAAATGTTTTTATCACTTTGTTTTCTTTGTCTGAATTTCTCACTTCCTGTTCCTCCTCAGTAAGGTGTTCAGTAAGCTGTTCTAAATGACTTTCCACCGCTCAGATGATGGTGGAAAGCTTACTGAGGAGAAACAGGAAGTGAGAAATTCAAACAAAGAAAAAACATTTAGAAGGGAAATTGAAGGAACCTATTTAGAAAATAAAAGACGAACCTTTACAACCCCTTTTTGCTAAACAACATATTTTCACAAAAAGTCTTATATTTTGACATGGAATCTAATAATAATTACATTTTGGTGCATTTGCTGTGTTATGAGTTTCAAGATTCACGTATGTAAAGAAAACTTAACATAACAGAAAACTGCTTTTTAAATGTGCTTTCTCATCAAAATTTAGTGGAAATAGATACAGAAATCACAAGTTGTTTTCTAAGGGCTCTTTCACACAGGTTGTCCAATAAGGCCAGCCTGTCAGTTTTTCAGATGGACCTGATCGGACAATCCATTCACCTCTATGGAGCAGTGGATGTCAGCTGTGACATATACACTGACATCCTCCGAAATCCTGTCCATGTCTGGCGAATCAGATTGGAACAGATGAAAACGGACAGGCAGTCCATTTTCATCTGATCTCCCCATAGAGGAGAGTGTGACTCTGTCTGTCTCCACTCTGCACAGTGAGTGGAGACGGATCTGTCATCCATCTGCTTAGCGGGGATCAGCAGAGCGATCCCCCACTGAGCAAGGGGAATCTGTCAATTGGAGGGGCCCATGTTAAAGTGCTTTAGGGCCTTCAATAACCAGGCATTGCTGCCACGTATCAGACCAACACATGCTTTAAAGTCCCCTTGTTGACTGTAGTTACAGTGCTGCCAAGCACATGTAAGGATCTAACAGAATCACATGTGGGATAAGTAGAGATGAGTTCAAGGTTTGTCCATATACAACTATGAACCAAACTTTAACTGTCTGAGCATATTTGGCTGAACTCCTGAACATTTTCTCATTCGGTGGGAGCTGAATGTCATTTATAAAAGAGGTATTCATTCTGCTATTACACATGACAGCATCCTGCTGTCAATGGTTGTTAAGGACACTGGCAGGTGAAAACACTGCTGAGTCCTTAACAACCTGGGACTTTGTCAGTTGTTAACTCATTTTATTTATACTAGCCTGCAGAGATGAAATAAAAAACCTAAACAGACACTTCATCCAGATTTGCAGTTACCATGATTGCTGTACTTTATGTAGCTGACATGACAGTCGTGAAAATACCTTTTCTATGCATTTTGTAACCTGTGTACATATTTGCAAGAAGTCAGATGCTTTTGGATCTTCTCTACTGTGTCATTCCACCAGAGAAAAATAATAATTGTGATCCAGTAATAACAGTTCATTTCCATCACTTTCAGATTGCCTTGTTAACTGCTTGCCGACCGCCCACCGCAGTTATACGCCGGAACGGTGGCACTGCTGGGCGAGAGCACGTAGCTATACGTCCTACCTTTAGCGGCCGATAGGGGGCGCACGCGCGCGGCCCCGCTCGTACCGCGCGCGTGCCCGGCGGGCGTGATCGCCGCCGGGCACTCGCGCTCATTCCTTACAGAGCGGGGAACGAGAGCTATGTGTGTAAACACATAGCTCTCGTTCCTGTCAGCGGGGGAAACGCTGATCTCCTGTTCATACAATGTATGAACAGAAGATCAGTGATTTCCCCTAGTGAGTCCACCCCCCCATACAGTTAGAACACAAGAAGGGACACACTTAACCCCTTCCCTGCCCCCTAGTGTTAACCCCTTCACTGCCAATGGCATTTTTATAGTAATCCAATGCATTTTTATAGCATTGATCGCTATGAAAATGCCAATGGTCCCAAAAATGTGTCAAAAGTGTCCGATGTGTCCGCCATATTATCGCAGTACTGAAATAAAAACACTGATCGCCGCCGTTACTAGTAAAAAAAAAATATTAATAAAAATGTCACAAAACGACCCCCTTTTTTGTAAACGCTATCAATTTTGTGCAAACCAATCAATACACGCCAATTGCGATTTTTTTTTACGAAAAATATGTAGAAGAATACTTATCGGCCTAAACTGAGGAAAAAATAAATGTTATATCTCTTTTGAGGATATTTATTATAGCAAAATGTAAAAAAATATTGAATTTTTTTCAAAATAGTCGCTCTATTTTTGTTTATAGCGCAAAAAATAAAAACTGCAGAGATGATCAAATACCACCAAAAGAAAGCTCTATTTGTGGGAAAAAAAGGACGCCAATTTTGTTTGGGAGCCACATCGCACGACCGCGCAATTGTCAGTTAAGCGACTCAGTGCCGAATCACAAAAAGTGCTCTGGTCTTTGACCAGCAATATGGTCCGGGGCTAAAGTGGTAATAATTGTTCTCCAGTATGTACAGGGTGTTACTATGAGCTGTACTCCAATCATTTGTCCTGACATGCCCAGGTGCCGTTCCTGTCTCTATCATGTTAAGTGAAAAAAGTTTATTGTTTTACTGTTCTTTTACAAGACAAAACATCACTGGGTTGATTGTTATTGATCCTATTATTGATTTTGATTGAAGAACAAAACATATACAGGTAATCAATCAGAATCCAGTTTAAAAAATTAAAGTATATAGAACAATTGTTGAACTCAGTGGTACACCTATGGGGAATTATGCCGCGTACACACGATCATTTTTTGTGATGAAAAAAAACGACGTTTTCTGTGAAGTAAAAAACAACGTTTTTGAAACGTCACTTTTCAAAGACGATGTTGCCTACACACCATCGTTTTTTTCACAAAAAGCGAGGTTACGTTCACCACTCTTTTCCATTGAAGCTCGCCTCATAACTAGCTTCTGGGCATGCGCGGGTTGAAAAACGTTGTTTTAAACAAAACAAAACAAAAAACAACGTTTTGAAAAACGACACAAAAAATTCAAGCATGTTGGAATTTTTTTTTGGTCGTTTTTTTTAAGACAAAAAACGACGTTTTGCCCACACACGATCAATTTAAATAACATTTTAAAAAACTTAGTTTTTTTTCATCGCAAAAAACGACCGTGTGTACGCGGCATTAGACTATAACCCTTATCATAGTTAGTTACTATTACTTCTCTTCACCCACATTGAATTGCAAAATGATTTTTATCTAGAACTAAAATGCAATTATTAATAAGATGCCAGTGACTATCATCCTGGAGGTCAGTTGTTGTCTTTCTATCTGGATCCCTGCTACTGAAAATTATATTAAAAAGATTACACAAGAGTTCAGATGACAGAAGTTTGATTATTGTTTGAAATAGTATACAGATATGACAAGCACTGAAGGAAATATGTTCCAGGATCTTATTGTAAGATCTCTCTTTGAATATTACCTACAGATATGAAAATTGGTAAGGGTATACAATACACTGGCCACAAATTGGTGAGATATACAGAGGATTACTGGGAACCTTTGGCCTGGGGGACAAATATCACCAACTTTCATGGTAAGGAAAGATTCCTGTTGATTAAAGAAAGTGTCCCATACAAAGTTTGCCAATGTACCACATTAAGTAGTGGGCAAATGAAAAGTTGGCCTTCCTAAAAATATGGTTTATTGTGACATACATTTTGAACATTCCAGTATCAGTCTCATTTGTTTATATGACATCTCAAAATCACAAAGGAAGATAGCCATCTAGGGCCAGATTCAGGTAGATGGGCGCTTCTTTACTTTGGAGTAACGTTTCTCATTTACGTTACTCCGCCGACACTTTCGGCGCAAGTACTGTAATTCACATAGCAGTTGCGCGTAAACTTGCGCCAGAGTAACGATAATGCGCTGGCGTAACCCGACGCAAGTGGAAGTGGGTGTGATCATATGTAAATGATGGGCGGAGCCCAGCGCAGAGGCTTACGTTCAGCGCATCATCCACGGAGCATGCGCGGTGATTGAGGCTCCACTCGCCCCCTTGTGCGCAGGCTCACAACTTCCGTCGGCACCACTTCACGGGAAACGTCAGCGCAATGCGTTCCGTTGGGCGTTTAAATGCGAACGTAGATGCGCCATTCCGGCACTAAAGTATATCCTGTTCCCCCTCCCCGCAGTGAAGTTACTTTTGTTCTGAGATGGCTGCTCCCGTTCCCCGCAGACACACAGGAGAAAGCTGAACTCTAAAGGCCAGGAGCTGTCAGCCGTCATCTCGGCTATGGAGACCTATGATGTCTTCCTCCATGGCTGTAAAAGTTGACAGACAAGCATGGACAGAGGTGTTGTCCTGCAAGTGGGGTTGCTCAGCTAGCTCTTATCGTCGGTAACGCTGCTGTAGCTGCTCTCCTGCTGACCTGTGGCCGTCTGGAGTAAAGATAAAGCAGCTATTTGTAGAAATAACTTTGCGCCGGACGGACGAGATACGCGCGGCGCATGTAGCCAGCGTATGGTGCTAATCCCTTAGCGAATCGGGAAATCTCCCTCATTTGCATATTTGCAGGGAAAATCAATAGGCGCGACTGATGCGCCAAACGAAATTATGCGCTGACGAGACTCTGGCGTCGGAAAGTTAAGCCGATCGGAAATGGCCCATTTTCTGTCGCATCTAGTTTGGTGGGTACGGCCACATAGAAACGACGGCGCATATTCACAGTTACGCGGCGCATATCGAAATACTCCAGCGCAACTCTACCTGAATCTGGCCCCTAATGTCCATTCACTGTCTTTGTATCCCACCACTTATTAATGTCTGAATGGGACAATATTTTCACTCAGTGACACCAACCCAACATATCTTATTAGTACTTGCTCTGGGAGCAAATGCCCCCCATCTCAGTCCTTTCCTGGGGCCTTACAATGGGCTATTTAAGACTTCCTGTTAACTTTTAGAAATATACTATGTACAATAATAAGAAAAGTGAATAGAGACAATCCACATTAGCTATCTGGTTTCCCTGTAATCCTCAGTGCAGAAAATCCCTAATCTCCAACAATATCCTTTCCCCAGGTTATAGGAATACAATTTATGTTTTACATAAGAGCCAGTGACAAATAGTCTTTCATCAACATAATCATGCTATGCTACTAAAAACTTGAGTTAGACCTAACCTAAAAACAACAACAGTGCAGGCAACTTAGACCATAGGTTAAGTAAACTATTGTCATACAAAGGGGATTGTAGGCTTGCCTTAAAGCTGTATGTGGTGTTATAGAACAGGAAGCTTAAGCACCCAGTAAAACTCAGTATAACACAGTGGCCCGGATTCACAGACTGCAGGCGCACATTACGCCGCCGTAGCGTATCCCCGTATGCTACGCCAACGCAGCACAGAGAGGCAAGCATGGATATCATAAAGCCAATGCTCCCAATGTTGCACCAGCGTGGCGTGGGTTTCAAAGGCGCAGGGCGGCGTAGGTGGAGGTGGGCATGATCCATGCAAATGAGGTGTGACCCCATGCAAATGATGAGCTGAGCACCAGACAAGTACGTATAACGAACTGCGCATGCACCGTGACGTGAACGAATCTCCCTGCGCATGCTCACAACCACGTCTGAACAACTGCCTAAGATACGCCGGATCACTGTGTACGCCGTTAACGTAACCTACGCCCAGCCAGACACACGTCCAATGTAAAATACGCCAGGTTGTGTTCCCTGGTGCAGACCTGAGCATGTCTGTTGCTGAGTTACACCTCCTTTATGGGGAATAACTTTACGCCGGACATCCAACTTATGCGCACCGTGCGTAGCATGCGTCAGGCGCATGTACGTTCGTGAATCGCTGTATTTACCTCATTTGCATGTTTGAATGGCTAATCAATAGGAGCGGCACCATGCACCCAGCCTAAATGTACACCCACCCTACGTGGGCGTAAGCAAGTTATGTCGGCGGGCTGTAGCCTGGATTTAGGCGCATCTCTGTTTGTGGGTCTGGTGCACAGATAGGACGGCGCACATTTGCACTTACGTCGGCGTAACTTGTTATACGTCGGCAAAAGTTCTCTGTGAATCCGGGCCCGTATCTCTATAGAACAGAATTGTCAGCTCTCCATAACAGCACCAACATGCACTGACTGCTGCTGTGACCGTCACTAAGATTGTAGATTGTATATTGTAGATTGTGCTTTTGTGGAGCTGTTTGAATATCATCAATAAACACTTCTAAGGATGTGTGCAATGTGCAGGACTTTTAGTTGGATAATTGTTCTGTGTATAAGTGCACAGGAGCCTTGAACTTAGCACAGATGAGTCCCAAAAGCACAATGAGATGCAGAGGTAGAGCAATTTGTTTTTGTTTCATTAGTACTAAAATGGTTCTACCCTCCCCACTCTTTAAAATGACAAAGAATTTGTTGGTATTCCACTTTGAGTTTCAGATGCCAGGTAAATTGTAATACAATCGGACACTGCATATAATAATTGATTAAAAAGGAATGTTTTAAAGTCTTGATAAAGTAAACTTGAGATTGTCAAGCCTAGATTATTGTCTAGGAAGGGGTTAAATTTTTCACGTTCTGCACAACAATTTTTCTCCTAATGTTTCAGATGGATTGGAACTGTTTTGTTAAGCATCCATTTTCAATTGCACCACTAATACATGTAGCTAAAAATGCCACCCTAAGCAGCTTTGTGCAGTATGTAATGATTTGCTTTTAGTTTATTACCCAGTATAAGTCTAGCATTTTAATTACAATGACTTCATAAAAAAATATTCATAAGCAATTTTATAGGCTTTTTTAAAAAAAGTCACTCATAAAAATGAGCTCTATTCATTCTATACTGTCAACTCACTTGTCAAGCTGTGACTTGACTGTTTACTTACATGCTACAAATAAAAAAGGATTATTTGATGAATATCGTTTAAGTATGAATTTGTTGACTAAGTAATTCTGATTATTATGAATGTTTACTATAATTTATTTAATGTGTGTTCTTTTTTTCCTAATTTGCATATTTTATCATTAGGGATGAGGTTCAGATGTGTCTCGACAGTGGGTATAAAACCAATCCAGCATGTTCTCCCCATGATCTAATGCTGGATTTCACTGGTCCAAATGATAAACATAATGCCCTGCCTGGCATTTGAACTTAGATCAGCTAGTTTAGCAGAGACAGAAATTCAGAGACGCCCACAGCCCTTTCTAGGACTACCTATTTGTGTATGCCAGTAGTCATTGCAGTTATATAATGACTGCATTCCTAGAAAGTGGCCTAGCCATACAGCTACAGTACGCACAGGAGGAGTAGTTGGGTGGTTAATAAAGCTGTCTTCTTCCTCCTCCCAGGTAAAGTGCAGACAGGTGTCTGCAACTGCTATTATTGTACCCTATTCTTCTTCCTCCACTTTTCCAAATTCTGTCATAGTCCTACAACATGGCAATAAGGAGACAACAGAGTTATGTAATCACACAATCAATGACTTGCTGCAGGAGGATGCTCTTGGTCATGCACAAGCATTCCTCCTATTAGATAGTGAGGATAAGGAATAAAGAACCACAACCATAGAGGGAGGGGACAGCAGGCAGGTAACAGCAAGAGGCAGTGATATTCCAGCAGCTGGAACATGATTCTGATTGAGCTCCAGCAATGAGGAGGTGGCGGATGCTAAAGTTGCAGACCTTCTTTAGGTGCCCCTGAAAAAAGAGGCTGACAGTTTTGGGGGAGAGGCAGAACAACAACAAGGGAAGATCGTGTTTGGAGGAAGGGGAATTCATCTGGAGCCACTGTTCCATAGGTACATGCCATTGTTATCCCTAGGACCTTCAGTGTTTTTTACACATCTTCTACCAAAGACCTCTGTTCAACATTTCCTGTTGGTGGCCTGATCCCCTCTATTGTTAAAAATGTCTCAGATGCAGCAGTATTGGTGGATGCCTTGACGATACTTTTAAGAATTATTAGCATACAGGCCTGAACAACATGGTTCATAATCACATGGGGGTCTACGGTTGATGTCTACACTCTTAGAAGCAAAAAGCAAAAATTCCATTGACTATGCAGTGTCCATGCTGGACCAATAGCCAGAGCTTGCAGAGTATGAGCAGGAGTGGCTGTTTTGCGCTATAGCTAGTGTGCTATCTGAGAGGGTCTTTAGAACAGCAAGGGGTTTGGTTATGGAAATGTAAATCTGTGTGTCGCATTATGGTGTGGTCTGATACACTTTCATTAAAATGAAATAATCTTGGATTACTAATAAACATAAAATCTCTGCTGCTGATGTTACAGATCAAAATTTGTAATGTTTGTTGCACCGTAAAAGTACCACTAAAATGATCATACCACTGGCATGAGTCAACATGACATGTAATGAACTTGTGCAGTTCATAAAAAAAAAAAAAACAGTTTACCAATCTACAATATGCTACAGAAAAATTATAACCAATCACACACAGGATGCCGACTCACTATGACCAAAACTAAACCAGGTAATGTAAGATGGCTTCAAATCTGTTCCTTAGCCCCAGGAGAGGTCAATCAGATGTGTCTCACCCCTAGTGAGGTGATCTCAATGATTAAAGTGGTTGTAAACCCACTTTATTGACTTTTACCTACAAGTAAGCCTATAATAAGGCTTACCCGTAGGTATAAAGAATATCTCCTAAACCTGTACAGTTTAGGAGATAATCCCCTCGCAATGCCCAGCGGCGCATGCGCAGGGGGGACTCTACGGCCAAATGACCGGCCACCGCCGTCCTGGCCGGATTTAAATCTCCCACGTGCACGCGCGGGAGTGACGTCATCGCCGCTCCAGCCAATCACAGCGCTGGAGCGGCGATACCCGGAAGACACGCCGAGTCAAGAGATCTCGCTCGGCGTGGACCAGGTACGTTTCCTACACCTCGTTCTGAGGTAAGTATTTCATAATGAGCTAATATGCGGTGCATACTAGCTCATTATGACTTTTGCCTTGCAGGTGTGGGGGAATTTTTTTTTTTTTTTGCGGTTTACAACCGCTTTAAGCCCACTAGAGGGCAAGACACATCTGTGTAGTTTTGGTCACAGTGAGTCAGCATCCTGACCATTTTGGTCAATAAAGTCACTCAGGATTTCTGGTCAGATTGTTTACATACAGTAGCCAGCCAGGGATCTCTTCGATAAACATTGTTGGATGGGTGTCATGCTAGTAAGTCAGAAGGGGGGGTTATTATGATTGACATTCAGACTAAATTCCTACCGTGCCAAAACGCGGTGACGTAAAACACTACGACTAGCCAAAAAAATAAAGTTCAATGCATGCAGAGCATGCATTGACTTGATTCTGAGCATACTAAAGTAGCAACTTCCTCAGTGGGGCGGGGCTACAACGTAACGCGCAGGGGGGAAGGAGCCTGAAGTCGCTTGCTGCCATCTCTGAGAAGACACATGTTGTGTGTATTTACTTTTTGCTGTTTTGCCTTTTGGGCTAATGTGAGTAGCCTGGTAATGCCTTTTTAATAAACCTAAGCAGTTTTAAAGCAGAGAGCACTTAGATCAGTTTTTTCTCTTATCCTCGATCTCAATGCTGCGGAGCCTAAGAAGTTTGCTATCCACATATTGCACCAATCTGTCTATCGATTTCTGCTGGTATGACTGCCTGGTAAAACAGGAGTCCATACCCTAAGGTGAGAGTAGCCATTCTTAACGGTGGAGGGATCACTTATTTAAAGTTAAAGTCACCGGTGAAGATTTGGAGTGGTTGTCACCCTATTCCATTGGAATTTTTCACTTTTTGGACAGATTTATGCATTATTTATGCACCATTCATGATTAATTTGTTATCGAAATAAAAACTGTGTTTTGCACTTTAGTTTAATTGTATTTATATTGCGCTGCACTATTTCTTATATATTTTTGCATCTTTTGGATTTTGTGATTGTCCTGTAAGGCCGCGTACACACGATCATATTTATAAATTTGATGGTGTGTACAGGCGAGCAGACAGGTTTTTCCAGCAGACAAATTTTAAAGCATGCTTTAAAATCTGTCTGCTGGAAACCCGTTCGTCCGACATGTCCGCTGGTTAGTACACTAACCAGTGGACATATCTGTCCGCACATGCGTCGAATGGATTCGACGCATGCGTGGTAGTATTTTACTTCCTGGTTCGGTGACGTGGAGGCGTCAACGTCACCGCCACCTCACTGTACACGATCAAACCAACATATCCCAGCAGACAAATCCGATCAAAACGATCTGTCAGTCGTTAGTCGTGTGTACGCGGCCTCAGTATTCAGCTTGCATTCGTGAAGGGGGAGGTTTATTTTATTTAATTTTTGTTTTCCTTAATGGAAAATGTGACAGACCAGATAGGTCTAAATTGTCCCAGGTGTTACAGGTTTTTATTTTATGGTGATAGGCAGTCATGGAAGTCTTTATATTATAAATGGCGAAGAAGTGTTATTTCCAAGAGAAAACAGCATACATCAGTCTGACCTTGCTTACACTTAACAAATATAATCGGGCCACTGTGGTTTCAAAAGTTTAAGAATTTAATCTATATAGGCAACAAACAAATTATTCTTGATTCATATTTTCTGCTAGCTTGGAAAATAGTGCATAATAATCAGAGATATTTAAGAAGAGCAACACTTAGATCTCTAGGTAGTTGTCACTTTGGCTTTGATGTGTTACTGTTTAATTCACCATCACTTTTGGATAAAAGGGATATGAACAGCATGTATTCAGCATGTAATTTGCTTTTCATGTAGAAAACAGAACTTAGCTTTTGAGCAATATTGGATTGAGATGCTAGGCTTTTAGCTGAATGGTATCATCAGCTTTAGATTGTGACAAATTCATGAGGTTTATAAATTAACTTGTCAATGCCAAGAATACGGATATGTTACTCTTGGTCCTTGGTGAAGTTTAAAAGCTTTAAGCAGTCATTTTATTAAATCATATCTGTGGCTGTGTTTAAAATGAAAAGGCTATACATCTATCCAGTTGTTCTCAGTGGATTGTTATTTATTGCAGTTGAATTACATGTCGGTCTCAAGTCCACTTTTCCTATGAAAATTAAAAGCAGGGCAATAACTTATTATACATTTTCTTTCAATGTGTATTGTCTCTTTAATCCCAGCCATAGCCATTTTTATTTTGTTTTTGTGCTTTGAATGGAGTGGAAAAATATAATAACTTTTGCTAGGTTTATATTTCTGTGAGATTCTCTCAATTCCTATGTAAAGCAATAAAAGCATGACAGAGTTAGGTTTCTGAATTATAACACATACATGCAAAAAATTCCCAGCACGCTTACCAGCTAGCCTGCAAAAAACAAACAAAAACAAAACAAATTGACCCTGACTAACAATTAATGTTAAAAACAGTTGCACACATTTGCAATTACATGTGGAAGCCACAGTGCCTACGTCAATGCACCTCTTCCTACTGCAGTATTTACCTTTCCATTGAACCTTATTGGAAAGGTTAATTATTAATTGGAGTGGTTTTCAGGATTTTTTTATAGATCGTTTGCTTGATTTGGCATGGGGACACATTGGATTCCTCCACCTGCCATTGTGCTCTTGCTGGGCATCTAATGTATCCCTGTGCCTTTAAGTGGGAGTAGGGTCCCTCTAGGTAAACCTGCCCTTAAAGTGATATTAAAGCCTAACCTTGTTTTGCTTTTTTAAATAACAAACCATTGCACAGAGCAGCACAGATCCTTCCCTTCTTGCCCCCCCCCCCCAGTTCTCCAGGTTCCGTGTGTCCATTCACACACTGAATCATGGCTCAGCCCCGCTTATGCCATCTCCTGATTGACTCACTTAAAAGCATTGGCACCCACTGCTGAGCAAGTGGATATTAAAGGAACGGATCCTCACGGGATCCGATAGTGTGAAAAGGACCTAAAAATATAGAGTTAGGACTGCAGTACACAGAGTAGCCTTGACATAGTGACTGCAGCTTCCACATGTCTTTGCAAATGTGTGCAAATTAAACCTCTGTTTTTAACGTGATCTGTTAGACAGGCTAGCTGATAAGTGTGCTGAGAAATTTTTGTCTTTGTGTTGTGCACTGCCCTTCCATTGCATCTCCACTGCCCTGCAAAGGCTAATTATAAATTAGGGTGGTTGCTATCTTTTTGTATGGGTTTTTACATTATCTCTAATAGTTAATAATAATATAAGACCTTATCAATAAAAGTGACTCACAGTGTTGTTGTCAGGTGCTTGGCTCAGCTCTTCTTTCTCAAAGCTCTGTGCTCAGCTGTTGGTTAATTGCCAGTACTCTTCATTCCACGGTGACTCATCTGGTCTTCATTTCCTGCTCGTCAGCTAGCCCTGCTGGCTATTTAAACTGCTTGGATCATATCTCCTGTGCCTTCACCTCGTCAACATATCCAGATACTCTTTTCTCGGTTTTCTCTGCCTGGCAGATTTCCCTTCTGGTTCCTGATCCTGTTTACTGCCTGTTTAACTGGCGTGTTCCGGCTACCTGCTCTGGTTACCAAACCCTGAAAATGTTTTGACTACGTTTGCTCTGTTTATACCATTTTAATAAAAAGTGTGATTTTTACTGCCCTTCTGTCTTAGTCTTATTCATTGTTCCAGACAGTTGTCCATAACAAACACAAACATGTTTAATGGCCAGCACCATAATTGCTGTTCAGTATTTATTCACAGTTTCATTCTGCATTAAAAAAAAGACTGTAATTTAAAGCTGTATTCTGGTCAAACCCCCCAAACAATGCCCACACCATCCTCCTCTTCCTACTAATCACTGCTGTAGGGTGGAGGGTCCATCTTCAGGTGCCTTTATTACTGCCAGGGTGACATGGAATATTCCTATTGGCTGTCCAGTGGCAGAGCCCACCAGCAGTGTTGGGGGGGTGTTTCTGAACATATTACACCTTGAATACGGGTCTAACATGTTAAAAAAGGTGAATGTATCCTTTAATTATGAATTGGGATGTGCTGTATTGGGAAAAAATGTGAAGGTCTGATTTAGGGTTTAACGTGTAATATGTTTAGCAATAAATTTACATTTTTGGTAGTAACATGAGAAAATGTGGAAAATTTCAAGGGGTATGAATACTTTTTCAAGGCACCGTATATGTAGTATTTGCTTGAAAATTTACTGTTTAGCACATATTAAGTTTTTCATGTGCACTTGGAAACAGAAGTTGTTTTTTAGGATTAATGTGGATGATTTAACATTGTGATAGAGGATTTGGTTTCATTATCAGACAGCATTTATTTTTATTTTTTGGTGTTTTATGCTGTATTCAGAGTTGAGAAAAGTGTAGCAGTCTAAACAGTGTGTATCTAGCACAAGGTTCTATTTTATATAGTTGTTCATCTGTTTAAGCATACTGGTGGAAGGTACACAATGTTGTAAAATATGTAAAAGGTATATCCGTGCTAGGAACTAAACTTAATAAGCAGCCGTGCACTATAACCCAGACACCAGGCACAAATAATATATGTAAAAAGAGTGCAGCGCTAAACAATGAAGTGCATTTGTGCAAATACAGACAAATATCAAAATATACTGATGTGCAGATAATCAACAGTATATAAACAAAAATAACTGTGAATAAAGTTTGAAGACACACATGCTAAATTACATCACATGTGAATAAAGTGCAATTGTGCAAACAAAAAGTTCACGTAAAAGTAGAGAACTACAGACCTATCTCCCTCCGCGTGGCTGCAGGAGCGATCCGACAAGAGGGGGCGGCTATTTGTTTTTGTCCGCCCCCCTGGATCGCTCCCAGCCAATGCGCGCGCTCCCTGTGTAAACACAGGAAGCGATGTGATCTCTCCCTCGGCGGTTTTTTCAATCACCGCTGAGGAGAGATCACAACACAGTAAGTCTGCACAACACTACACTGCACCTACACTACACAAAAAACACATTTAACCCCCGCGATCGCCCCCCCCTCCCCCTGTCACAGTGTCACTGAATGCAGTAATCATACATGTATGATTACTGTATTTAGTGTCAGTGTGACAGGCAGTGTGACAGTCAGTTAGTGTTAGGTTCAGGGTAGCCCCCGTACCCCCCCAATAAAGTTTTAACCCCTTGATCACCGCCCTAGTTAACCCTTTCACTCCCTATTGCCAGCATCACTAAGCGATCATTTTTCTGATCGCTGTATTAGTGTCGCTGTTCCCGCTAGGTAGCTAATTTTTTTTTATTGCGATTTTTTTTTACTAAAGACATGTGGCTAAATAAATTGTGGCCTAAATGTTTGACTAAAATTTCGTTTATTGATTTTTCTTATAACAAAAAGTAAAAAATATTGATTTTTTTTCAAAAATGTCGCTCTATTTTTGTATATAAAAAATAAAAATCGCAGAGGCGATCAAATACCACCAAAAGTAAACTCTATTTGTGGGAAGAAAAGGACGCAAATTTTGTTTGGGAGCCACTTCGCACGACCGCGCAATTGTCTGTTAAAGCGACACAGTGCCGAATCGCAAAAACCCCTTGGGTCATTTGGCAGCATATTGGTCCGGGTCTTAAGTGGTTAAAAAAAAAAAGAGGTACACGTAAGGGATGTCCTTTAAAAAAAAAAAATCATATATGGCGGGGGGTCTTGTAACATGTTACCCATAAAAAACTTTTTCCAACTTAGGACATGGGGGGGTTGGAACTACCATGCATGTTGTGGTATTTTCAAGCAGCAAGAAAAGCACAACTCTCCACTGTGTACTACAGACTTGAAAAACTGCACTGGATACAAATAGAGAGGCAGGCTGCCCCTACCTTCACCTTAGACTATCTTAATGGGTCACCTCCAAGGAGCGACCCCCAATACTCTAACCTATCCTATCCCTGACTCTATGGGATACAATGAGAACCAAGACCTCCCTGACCCCTGAATGTAAGTCCCTAGCCTATATCTTCAACATTCCAGACTTCATCACTGGCCAAGACATTAAATCATTTAAATGGTGGTTGGACAAGGGGTTGTATGGAATTTGACACTTTTTCACTTCCTCTGGACCAATTTTTTAGAATTTCTGTGCGCAGCAACTGGAGATCCTGACCTCGGAACATTTCAGATTTCAGTAAATACATCACTTTCTCCACAAAATCTGGAAGGGGAAACCCACCCCACCATGATTCACACTCTAAAAAATATGGTGTGGACAGACCACAGAACAGATGGGTGGAATCTCCGTTATCTACCACTCACTTGCCCACCAGTCTTGCAAAGCCCCACATATGTCGGCATAAGGAATATGTCCCTAATTGAATCTAGCCTTATAGTAATTACCAGATAGTACCTCACCCCTGCCAAATAGGCTACCATGTACCCCACAGCAAACCCTCAGTGTTTTAGAGGGTGCCATCTTATAGGCTCAATGGCCCATATTTGGTGGGAATGTCCCATAATAAGGTAATTCTGGAACAGGATGTTTGCCTTGATCCAAAAAGTGGCAAACTTCCAGGTCCCAAGAACCCTAGCCATTGGTCTCCTCAACACGATCCTCCCCAAGACTTCCAAAACCAACCGCAAATTGATCCACTTTATCTTACTAGGTGCCAAGCTGACAATAGCCAAATCATGGAAACAACCCAGGGTCTCCTTCTTAGCTCCCAAACGTAAAATATTGTGGAATATGTCCCAGGAGAAGTTGACCAGCATCTTATTAGATTTAACCGCTCAGTTTGAATCAATCTGAGAACTCTGGGCCCTACACATGGGTATCTCTTTCATTCCTGGGGTACAGACATAACAAATATTCATCTTCACTTCACCTCACCTCCTGTTGATTGGCTCTTCTTCCTCACTTTTTCTATTCCCCTGACCTACCTATCTCTTCCCTCGTTTCTCTTCTAAACTATGGCCCACTACAACATACAAAGTGACCCTTTGGATTAAGCACCTCTAGGACAATTGGACAAAGGGCCCTTACCTTGAGGCCTGAAGGCTTGGTACCCAAACTCCTTTTCCATATGCAAAGCTCATTGCTTAACCATGGTGATCTTTTTCCTCTGGTTATTTGGGGGTGGTCCTCCAGACATGGTATGAACCCATTCGTTTGTGTCACGCAGGGAATACAAAGCCGACCTTACCACAAGCACTGAACTTACTTGTGATCATATTGGTTCTTATAATGCCTTGATGAAAATAGTGTATTTCATGTATTATTGTCTTGAACAAATAAAAAGTAAAAAGTAAAAGTAAAACGTTCATATAAATCTGGATTCCATCAAAGAAGTCTCATGGAAGAAGAGAGTGTTTAGAAATTATGATCATACATCTGACGGTGTGACACCGATCACCATAACAAATATGGAGGCCAGCGACCCCTCTTACTCAGAGGGGTCACAGTGCTTGGTTGGATCTCTTTCTGATCCACTGAGAAAGAAATCCGGATGTTCCTCTCCTATGGCTGTGGATGGTATACACTGGGAGATTCACAGCAACTCAGGATGCAAGATGTCATGTTGGAAGCCTTGATATCAGAATGTTTAGGAAACAAAAGGACTCCACATAGTGGTAATACTGTCTCAACATCCGGTTTATTAAACAGTACACTTACATAAAAGTCCAAGCTATGATCATGTCACAATCAACAAATCAAACAGATACAATCCTTGTGTGTTTCAAGCAGCGATCACGTAAAGTGCAGAAGCATGTTTATGTAGCTATCCTGATGATCGTTTCATCATAAAACACATCATCAACTGTACGTACACATGCCTGGTGCTGCTCTTTAAATAGTCCCATTGACAGACAAGGAAGATATGCCATAGGTCAGCTAGAAATTACCTTTACACCCATTGGTAAACAAAACATGTCCCACCATAGGTTAAATAAAAGAATGAAGCCGCGTACACACGGCAGAGAACCTCGACGGGCAGAACACATCGTTCCGCCGTCGAGGTTCTCTGCCGGCCGTCAGATTCGGCGACCCGCCCGTCGGGAATGGCAACCAGCCATTCATCCAGGCGGGCCGTCGAGCAAATAGAGAACATGCTCTCTATTTTTGCTCGACGGCATTCCCGACGGGATGCTCGCCGAGAGCGTACACACGGCCGAGGTTCTCGCTGGAATGCAGCTTCCAGCGAGGTTCTCGCTGGTTTCTAGCGAGAACCTCGGTCGTGTGTACGCTGCCTGTCATGTTACATGATATTGTTTTTATTATTATGTACTGTCTCTTTAATGCCTGCCTAGTTTGTCCCTAGTGGGATTCCGTAGTTACCATGCTGCTTAGTTTCTCCTCCCCCTTCTCTTATGTATCAGTAATTTTATGCTGTACATTCATGTGACCTGTATGTTCCTCTTATACCTGCATGGAAGAATCGTTCTTTTACCTGTTGTAACTTGCATTCTACGGATCATACGACGAATAAACATCACCAGATCTTCTTTCATGTGAGTTGTGGCTGAGTAAACTATCTGGAAAGGTCATTTGGTATGAATAATCTCATCAGGGCAATGAGCGTCATGTGCTACTGAAAACCACATTCATAGCCTTTGCAGCCGATCCAGAATAGTAAAAGAACGTATCCAGCAGCCTGCACAGAGATAACTGTGTCACAGGACAGATCATAGTGAAGTGTAACTGTTTGTATTGCATGAGAACTCTGCATACAACCCCAGCACAGCTTGTTACAGCTCCTCACAGTATACAGACACTCTTCACTGCTACAGCCAAGCCTGTGTGCTGCAGGCCATCATGAGTGGAAAGGGCTCAGTGTGTTATGAAACACCACAGCATGCTTCACACAGAGAAAGCCAGGATGAGGACCCAGAGTCCACTGCATTGACCAAACGCTCTGTGAAACCCACTTGGAAGGTTAAAGAGAACTTTGAATCCATGAGAACTGAACTAGCAACCAGTTTGAAGCAGATTTGGGATAAAATCCTCACCCACATTGATGTGATTTCATGTCCCAGACATGAGGTACTGCAACTAGAGGGCACCATAAAGCATCTCTCTGCTTCATATGAACTGTACCAGACTACAAGCAATACATATAAAACTATTCTGCAAAGCATCAACACTGAGGAGTCCTTAGAGCAACTTCACAATGCCCAGCTTCTTAATGAGGAAAGAGAAAGCTTTATCCAGCGAACTAAAGTAAAGGCAGAAGCAAAATTAATGCTGCCACAGGACACTGTATCCCACAAATCTGTATCCACCAGACGTTCCAAAGGTTCCTCTAGATCCCGAAGTTCAAGGCACTCAACGCTTAGTGAACAGCTAATAAATGCCCGCGCCGAAGCAGAGGCTATCAAAGTAAAGGCCGCATATGCAAAAAAGAAAGCAGACATGGAAGCTGAGGTTGCAGCAGTAGAAGCTCAAACGGCACGTCAAAGGGCAGCGCTTGAAGCTTTAAAGGAACAGAGCAACTACGAGGCAGCCGCAGCAAAACTAAAGGTTTTGGAACAAGCTATCGGTGCAGATGAAAACGCTAGCGAAAGGGTCAGCGTCAAGGCAGATGTAGAAGATCCTTTCGAACGCACTAAGAACTATGTTCTAAACCACGGCAGTGAACACTCAATTACCTCCACGTTTCACGGCAACGCAAGGACTTCATCTCACCATCAGGTAAAAGCTGTTCCAGCCCCTTCCTACATGCAAAATCACCACAGTGCATCTCCCGACTGTCATGCTGATCCTACATATGTCGCAGAACGGCACACTAATCTGCAAGCTAGTCACCAACCTCCTGCTAACAGTACTGTTCCAGACCTTAACCCAACAATTCAGCTGAATGCCCTTGCTGCACCATATCTTCCCACATCTCTTTACAACAATACCATAAACAACGCAATCCACAACATTCAACCAACAGCCTCCTATGTAAAGTCAGAGGCAACCGATACAACAGAGCTCATAAAGCACTTACTTCGACGTGAGCTCACCAAGTCAGGCCTAGTAAACTTTGATGACCATCCTGAAAACTACAGAAGCTGGAAAGCCGCTTTCAAAGCTATAATAGGCGGTATTGGTATTACTGCCGACCGTGAGCTGGATATGCTGATCGGGTTGCTTGGCCCACAGTCTACAGAGCATGTCAAGAGCCTCAGGTCAGTCTACATCGACAATCCGACTGCAGGTCTCGCCGCAGCATGGGAGCGTCTAGAACAGACTTATGGTAGTCCTGAAGCCATAGAGAGTGCATTGCTCAAACGATTGGAAAATTTCCCAAGGATATCTGGTAAGGACAATAAAGAGTTCCAGAGACTCGGTGACCTTCTTCTCGAAGTCCAGGTCGCCAAAACCGACCCTAAGCTACCTGGCCTCAGTTACCTGGACACTGCTCGAGGAGTTAACCCTATCATTTGCAAGCTTCCGCATGGCCTACAAGAAAGGTGGATCCAAGTTGGGTCATCATACAAACGGGAAAACAAGGTTTCCTTTCCCCCGTTCTCCTACTTCTGCGATTTCGTCAGGAACATTGCTGACACCAAGAACGATCCTAGTTTTGCACTCGGTGAGTTCAATACTCCCTCACCTAAGGGGGACGACCTACATACTAGCTACAGGAACCGTAGAGGTCCCGTATCTGTTAGGAAGACAGACATTATCCCCACTCCCGCCTTAGCTCCCGCCTCAAACAAGAGCGGCAAGATCGAAAAGCCAAACCGATTATGTCCCATCCACAAGAAGCCTCATCCTCTCAAAAAATGTATCGGTTTTAGGAAGAAGCCCCTACAAGAACGAAAAGAACTGCTAAAGACTTTTGGGGTATGTTATAGATGCTGTGCTTCCACCGACCACTTTGCCAAGGAATGTAAAATCCCTATCAAATGCACAGAGTGCGGTTCCGAGGACCATGTGCAAGCACTCCATCCCCTTGAGTCCAATCCTTCACAACCTGCAAACCTTTCTCCTGGGCAGAATCACAGCGGGAAGAGTACAGATCAGGTACCTAATTCCACCATGGTATTTTCTTCATGCACTGAAGTCTGTGGGGAAGACCACTGTGACAAGTCTTGCGCTAAAATATGCCTAGTGAATATTCATCACAAGGATCAGCCAGAAAAGACTTTAAGGGTGTATGCTATCTTAGATGATCAAAGCAATCGATCACTTGCCCGATCAGAACTGTTCGATCTATTTTGCATAAAAGGAGGGGTTCACCCTTACACCTTAGGCACTTGTAGTGGAACTACAGAGGTTTTTGGAAGAAGAGCCCATGGATTTATTGTGTCCTCCCTATAAAACAACCTACAATTACCCTTACCTACACTTGTAGAGTGTAACCAGATACCAGCCAACAAAGGAGAAATACCTACACCAGAAGTTGCCTTCTACCACCCCCACCTAAGGTCAATAGCAAGTGAAATCCCACCACTTGACAAAGATGCTAATATCCTTCTTCTGCTGGAAAGAGATATTCTAAGGATCCACAAGGTACACAGACAGGTCAGCGGACCTCCAGAGGCCCCATTCGCCCAGTACCTAGACTTAGGCTGGGTCATCATAGGCAACGTCTGTATAGGCAAAATGAAAATGCCTACTAACATTTCTTCATTCAAGACAAATGTATTGCCAAATGGTCGTAATACTCACTTTGAGCCATGCCCACATCACTACTGGGTAAAGGAGAAGGTAACTAGCTGCAAGTTGCAACATTGCAACACAAACCTTTCCTGCACCTACGATGACAGCTTTGGTTCTACAGTTTTCAATGTAAGCAGTGAAGATGACATGTTAGCTCCTTCGGTAGAAGACAAAGAATTCCTTAAAGTAATGGACAATGAGTTCTTTCAGGAAGATTCCAATAGCTGGGTAGCACCCCTACCCTTTCACCTCCCGAGAGAGAAGCTACCTAACAATCTACATCAAGCAGTTAAAAGATTCTCCGCCTTAAAGCGTACCTTAAGCAGGAAGCCAGAGATGGAAAGACATTTTGTGGACTTCATACAGAATATCTTTGATAGGGGCCATGCCGAACCCGCACCCCCATTGAAAGAAGGAGAAGAATGCTGGTACCTCCCTTCCTTCGGTGTGTATCACCCACGAAAGCCAGACCAAATCAGAGTTGTCTTTGACTCCAGTGCCCAACACGAAGGCTTCTCACTTAACAACGTGCTCCTCACAGGGCCCAACTTGAACAACAGCATCATTGGAGTCCTAATTCGCTTTCATTAAGAACCTGTAGCGGTAATGGCCGACATTCAACAAATGTTCCACTGCTTCATCGTCAAGGAAGATAACAGGAATTACCTCAGGTTTCTGTGGCACAAGGACAATGACATCAACAAAGAGGTAATTGATTACCGAATGAGAGTGCATGTCTTTGGGAACAGCCCTTCTCCAGCTGTAGCAATCCATGGACTAAAAAAGACAGCTCAGCTTGGAGAAGCTGAGTATGGATCAGACGCTCGTCAATTTGTTGAAAGGAACTTTTACGTAGACGACGGACTCAAGTCCTTTCCTACTGCTAAAGAAGCAATTGATCTTCTTACCAGAACAAAGGAGATGCTATCTGTAGCAAACTGGAGACTTCACAAAATTATATCTAACAGCCAAGAGCTAATGAATGCATTTCACCCTGAGGACTATGCTGCCAGTGTGAAAGACCTTGACCTTGGGTCAGACACGCCCCCTATGCAGAGAAGTCTAGGTCTGCTGTGGAACATCAAAGAAGACACATTCACCTTTCAAGTGTCCACCTGTGACAAACCCTTCACCAAGAGAGGAGTCTTGTCCATAGTGAACAGCATCTACGACCCACTGGGATTTATAGCCCCAGTCACCACCCAAGGTAAGATGCTATTAAGACAGCTTACTACTGATAACATAGATTGGGACACTCCGTTACCTATTGAGAAACAACAAAGATGGGAGAAATGGAGAGGTTCTCTGAAGACACTGGAACAGCTCCAAATTCCACGTTACTATGCCTCAGTCTCCATCTCAGCCGCTGTCCAGAGGGAAATCCATATTTTCTCAGATGCATCAGTTGAAGCTATAGCTGCAGTGGCCTATTTGAAGACCTCAGGAGTTAATGGAGACGTACACTGCAACTTTGTTATAGGCAAGACAAAGCTAACACCAAAACCTGCACATACCATACCCAGACTTGAACTTTGTGCAGCTGTGCTAGCAGTGGAAATAGCCGAAGTCACAAAGAGTGAAATGGACATTAAAATTGATTCCATGTTGCAGGACCACAAGTCTTCACTATTTACTCATGAGACTTTGAGTACCTTTCTTTCAGAAGTATCCGCCATCATTAATGCAAGGCCTCTAGTACCTGTATCTTCCGATCCTGATGCTCCAATGGTCCTTACCCCAGCCACACTCCTTACTCAGAAGGTTGGAACTACCGTGATATCTTCTGCCGAGATTGACCCGAAGGATATCTATAGGCGTCAATGGAAACGGGTGCAACACCTAGCCAACGTGTTTTGGCATCGCTGGAGAAAAGAGTACCTACATACCCTTCAAAGCCGTTCCAAATGGCAAACACCCAAGCCTAACCTCAAAGTTGGCGACCTTGTTCTTCTAAAAGATAGAGAAGTCTGTCGCAATGAGTGGCCTATGGGTCTTGTAACAAGCGTAACACCCAGCGATGACGGAAAGGTTCGGAAGGTTGAGATTAAGATAACCAAAGGAGGTTCCGCTCGGACTTTCTCACGACCAATCACTGAATTGGTGCTCCTTCTCCCAAGTGAGTGACTTATGCAGGAGTACCGACTATACCCGCTATGGCGGGGAGAATATCACTATCACTATTGACTGTGCTGCTGTTGAAGTCCCACGATTATAGCGATAGACTACAGGACTCAAGCCATCTGTCTTTTGGACTTCATGTTTAGTTGTTCATTTACTGCATACCTTCTTGTTTTTGCGGGTATCTCGTATCTATGGTTTACACACCAGTTTTACTTTAACGTTTCTTCCCCTACAGGTTCAAGTTGGACTTCTTGACATTGGGACTTATCTTTACATATGTAATAGACTTTGAAATCTAAAGATTTCAGGCGGGGAGTGTCATGTTACATGATATTGTTTTTATTATTATGTACTGTCTCTTTAATGCCTGCCTAGTTTGTCCCTAGTGGGATTCCGTAGTTACCATGCTGCTTAGTTTCTCCTCCCCCTTCTCTTATGTATCAGTCATTTTATGCTGTACATTCATGTGACCTGTATGTTCCTCTTATACCTGCATGGAAGAATCGTTCTTTTACCTGTTGTAACTTGCATTCTACGGATCATACGACGAATAAACATCGCCAGATCTTCTTTCATGTGAGTTGTGGCTGAGTAAACTATCTGGAAAGGTCATTTGGTATGAATAATCTCATCAGGGCAATGAGCGTCATGTGCTACTGAAAACCACATTCATAGCCTTTGCAGCCGATCCAGAATACTGCCTGACTTGTGATGGCTGTCACACAGGTGTATGATCATCATTTCCAAACACTCTCATCTTCCATGGGACTTCCTTTGATGGAATCCAGCTTTATATGAACTTTTTGTTTGCACAATTGCACTTTCTTCACATGTGATGTAATTTAGCATATCTTCAAACTGTATTCACAGTTATTATTGTTTATATACTGTTGATTATCTGCACATTAGTATATTTTGATATTTGATTGTATTCGCACAAATGCACTTTATTGTTTAGAGCTGCACTCTTTTTACATACACAATGTTGTATGTAAAGTGGCCTTGTACCCTCTGGAATTTACACCTGTACAGTTTTTGTTAAACCACTCCTCTGTTATGGGGTGATCATTTCACAAGTACCGTATCTATCATTGCATTTGATAGATGCAGCTCGCCGGTGTGTTATGGGTTTATTGGCGGCAGAGCTGTGTACCATCTATGAGAGACAGGTTTCTGAGAGTGAACAAAATGGCCGAGATGGAGGAACTGATCGCCATTTCAAATGACTCTATGACTAGATAATACACTGTTTGGGGTTGTTGGATGAACTACAAGATGAGTGATAATGTGTATAAAGCAGTGCTTCCCTCTTTCTAATCCTTCTGAACATAGTCAGCTATGGATAGAAGTTGACACTCTCTTTCATATGGGCAGTTGACTTTTAGTACTCTTAACCGATGTACCACAATATCATCTCAAGGTTGACCGTATTTATGAAACATCTCCTTCCAGAAAGACCCGTTCCCTATCTTTGTTTTACATCCCCTTTCTACCACTCTTTTCCTTTCCTCCACTCCCTTGTTTCCTTTTCTAACTCTGTAATATTCAGCACCTGTTAGCTGATCACTTAGAGGTGAACGTGACTTGTAGATATAGTTGTAGAAATATTCGAAATTTCGGAATTTTGTAAATTTCGAAAATTTGAAAATCCGAAAACCTAATTAAAACGTTTTATTATTATTTATTTATTAATCCATTATGTTCCATTGGTTTAGATGTGGCATTCGTTATTTCTGGTTATTTATAACTTCGTCTAATATTGTCTTTGTTATGTTCACTAACAGCCAAAAAAATTCCAATACCCAGAATTTAAAAAATGTAGCTATTATTAGTAAGTTAGTTATTCTTTTGAATGTTAGGTTTTTCTTTCTTATTTTCGGATTTTCTAATTTACTAATTTACAAATCTTCTAATTTACAAATTTACAAATTGCGATCATATTGAATGACCCAAAAAAAAACGAAAACACAAACAAACAAATTAAACAAATCAAACAAAACTAACACCTTTTTTCAGCAGTGTACATATTTAGTGACTTGTTTTGAAGAAACTGACCAAAAACTGACTGCATGGTGTGAACTAGAGCCAACTATAGCCATTGGAATACATGGAAAACACTGTTCGTGCATTTTGTGCAGAAAAAAGCGCACGGAACTGAACAGAACTGCGTCTGGTGTGAACTGGTCCTTAGTGTAGTTGAAATATCATCATCTTTCATTTTGGCTTTTTTTTTTTTCCTTGATGATGCACCACCTATTTAACCACTTAAGACCCGGACCTTTAGGCAGCTAAAGGACCCGGCCAGTTTTTGCGATTCGGCACTGCGTCGCTTTAACTGACAATTGTGCGGTCGTGCGATGTGGCTCCCAAACAAAATTGGCGTCCTTTTTTTCCCACAAATAGAGCTTTCTTTTGGTGGTATTTGATCACCTCTGCAGGTTTTTATTTTTTGCACTATAAACAAAAATAGAGCTACAATTTAAAAAAAAAATGCAATATTTTTTACTTTTTGCTATAATAAATATCTCCCAAAAATATATAAAAAAAAGTTTCCTCAGTTTAGGCTGATATGTATTCTTATACCTATTTTTGGTTAAAAAAAAATCGCAATAAGCGTTTATCGGTTGGTTTGCGCAAAATTGATAGCGTTTACAAAATAGGGGATAGTTTTATTGCATTTTTATTATATATATTTTTTTTTACTACTAATGGCGGCGATCAGCAATTTTTTTCATGACTGCGACATTATGGCGAACAATTTTGACACATTTTGGGACCATTGTTATTTTCACAGCAAAAAATGCATTAAAAATGCATTGTTTATGGTAAAAATTACAATTGCAGTTTGGGAGTTAACCACAAGAGGGCGCTAAAGGGGTTATATGTGACCTCATGTCTGTTTCTAACTGTAGGGGGGTGTGGCTGTAGATGTGATGTCATCGATTGTGTATCCCTATAAAAGGGATCACACGATCGATGACGGAGCCACAGTGAAGAACGGGAAGCTGTGTTTACCGACTCTACTTTATTGTATATTCCCTACTCATTAACCACATTTTTACCCTTACAACTTCTATACCTGTTATTAGCTATACTGAAGCAGACTGGATTACAAGTTGTTTCATTAATGTGATAAGATGCATAGTGAGGGTTGTTGTTCATTCCTATGATGTGGTGGTCTATAAAACTTTGAGGTATTCCTGCATATAAAGCAGACAGCATGATGCTTCCAACACTGCTTTCCAGCAGCATTTTTTACTAAAATAATCACAGGATACAAGGAACACGATTTGTACAAAAGGGCATTGTAATTCAGCCACTTGGGTTACTGCCTGTGGTCTTTGCCTTATGTAGGTAGTTTATGAAAACCGAGGCACATTTTTGAAAATATATACATACATACAGGCATACCCCACTTTTAAGTACACAATGTTTTTTTTTTACTAAAGCTGGAATCGTGCAAAGTGCGAAAAGTGCAAAATCAGGCTCACTTCTCCATATAAACCAATGACCTTCCAGGGTTTATTACCAGGCTTAATTAAACAAGCTGGGGTTGGAAGCTCATTGGTTTCTATGCAGAAGTAAACCTAGTTTTGCACTTTTCAGCGATAGTAAATAAACCCCATTGTGTACTTAAAAGTGAGGTATATAAAACAAGATAATCAATTGTATTCCCTTTACTCCTTTCAGTGAGTCAGTGAGTTGAGGCAGACGGATTAGCTACAGGAGCTCACAACGGCACACGTCTCCTAGGAGTAGCGTGCGTGCTATAGCTCCAGGCAGGTGTAGGCTAGCAGGCAGTCAGGGTTCCCCTGCCCAGCCAAGCTCCAGCACAGCCGCATCTTACCCGGATCCCGGATCACCTCCACCTCCAGCCGTCTCCAGCACTCTTTCCCCCCCCCTTTGAGCATAATCTGCGCCATCACACAGGTAAACCCTGCCTGTCCCCCCCAGGATCAAGGGCGGCTGTCCTTTTCAGGATAGCCGCGGCAGTCCAGCCCTGGGAAGCAGTTCTCCTCACCCAGACCTCAATCGAGGCACCCCCAGCCCGTCCCCCCCTCCCCGCCGCTGTTTCCTGGCTGTTTCGCCGGTCTGCGCCAGCCACGCTAGGTCCGCGGGAGCCGCGGCTTAGGAAAGACCGCGGCTTCAACTGCGGCCTAGCGGCGCACGGCTACAGCACTCTGCATCGCCCCTGTTTTTTCACCCAACACACCCCCCCCTTTCCCACAGACGGCCCCATCCACCTCCCTGGCAGCCAACCACCCCCTCTCTGGGGTTTATTTCAGCCAGTTGGTGGCCCGGCTTGGGCCCTGTGTCAGGCCTTCGGCCAGCTTGGTACACTCCCCCAGCAGTAACTACTCCCTTCACACCATCCCCTCACAAATCATCAGATTTGATCCAGGGTCTCAACCGATCACCTCTGAGGGATCAGGAAGGAATTTTTTTCCCTGCCCAGCATATTGGCTTAGCTGAACCAGGTTTTTTTTGCCTTCCTCTGGACCAAAAAAAAGGAGAGAGGATTCAAGGAATCTACTCCCCACCGCCACCTGACCACCCCCCCACCCTCCGGCGACGGGCCACTATGGCCATTCGGCAATATTCGGCAGAAATCTTCTGGGGCCTGAGGCAATTCGCCACAAAGCTACCAGTCGTCACCAAAAAGGCCCTGAGATTTGAGCAACTTTTGAGGATCGATCGACGATCATCAGTCAAAAAATGTTGCTACCCACCCCAACCAAAGCACATATCATGTGCTTTGATCAATACAAGATCGGCAGTAAGACACCGATTAGAAATCCACGATTTAGTTCTACAGAACAACTTAGACTGTCTCTTTATTACAGAAAGCTGGCTCACAGCCGACTGTAACGACATTCTTGGAGAACTGGTGCCAGAACACTACCGTATTATAACAGAAAACAGAATAGGGCAAAGAGGAGGAGGACTGGCGGTGATCCATAAGACGCATCTTGTGATCTCTAAACCAGCCCTTCAGCACTCGCTTCCATTTATGGAAACCCTTACTCTGCAACTGCAATCAAACCCCCAAGAGACCGTCCGTATTCTGTCCTGCTATAGGCCACCGGGGCCTAAATCGCAGTTTTTACCCTCATGGACGGAGTTCATCTCTACTTACGCCCTAATCAGCAAACACCTTTTGCTGCTCGGGGACTTCAATCTCTGGGCCAACTCCTCACAAGACCCCGTTGCCGACGCCTGTATCGACCATCTGGAAGGATTAGGCCTTCAGCAACTAGTACGGGGGCCCACACATGCTTCAGGTCACACACTCGAACTTATCTTCAGACAAAATCTGAAAGTACGTTTTTTTGAAAATGAACCATTGCCATGGACAGATCACCATGCAATTAAATTCATAATTTCCAATACTGCCCTATTGATAAAAACACCCAAGCCGGTGACAACACACTGGTCTAGATCTCAGAAGAAGCTCCATTCGGAACTCTTCAAATCTTTTTTTTTTTATATTTCCATCTTTATTTTGTTTTTCTTGGGTCAGCATAGTTAAATACAAAAGCTGTAGTTACATCTTATATAAATAACAACACAAAAATCAAGTAGGTAAACAACAATATAATAAGCTTTCTACTGTGCTTAAATTATCAAAGGATATCCTTTGCCTGCTATTCCCCTTGTATGCTGTCATTATTTTGCCTCAAGCCTAATTGGAACAACTTTTGGGGGGTATAATATACTCTATACAGTAAGAACAAGTGAGATAGTCTCTGCGCTGGGGCAATCGAGACTGATGCTCCTTGTTGCAGGATCTTATCCCACTGTTCATCGGTAAATGTCCCCAAATCCCTTTCCCACCCCTCTCTACTCTTCAAATCTACCTTGGAAAATAAAATTAAAACAATTCAACCAGGTCAAACTGCCACAGACACACTGGATGCCATAAATGCAGCCCTACTACAGTCAGCCGACTTAGTAGCACCAGAACGCAAAGTCCTTACCCGGAAAAACAAGGCAGGCTGGTTCAACAACCAGCTATCGCTACTGAAGCAAGAGCGTATAAGGGCAGAAGCCACCTGGAAAAGAAACGCTTCCGAGGCGAACCTCGCCATCTACAAAGTAGCAACAAGAAGATACCACATAGAAATCTTCAAAGCCAAGAAAAAAAGGGATTTTTAAATACAGCTTACCTGTAAAATCCTTTTCTTGGAGTACATCACGGGACACAGAGCGGCATATTCATTACTATATGGGTTATATGGAGTACCTTCAGGTGTGGACACTGGCAATCTCAAACAGGAAGTCCCCTCCCTATATAACCCCCTCCCCTAGAGGGAGTCCCTCAGTTTTGTAGCAAGCAGTATGCCTCCCAAAATGGTCACCCAAAAGAGGGGTGGGAGCTCTGTGTCCCGTGATGTACTCCAAGAAAAGGATTTTACAGGTAAGCTGTATTTAAAAATCCCTTTTTCTTTCTCGTACATCACGGGACACAGAGCGGCATATTCATTACTATATGGGATGTCCGAAAGCAATGCTTTATTGAGGGGAGGGAGACATCTTCCAAAGAAGGATTTAATTTTAGAGGTATACTCAGATACTAGTAAATCCAACTTAAACGAGAAATGTAAATCTCAAATCAAATCAAGGGAGCCCCCTCAGATCCTGAGGAGCTTGAATCGCAGCCTGTAGTACTGACTGCCCAAAGGCTGTATCCGCATTCCTTCTTACGTCCAATTGATAAAATTTTGTAAACGTGTGGACTGATGACCACGTTGCTGCCTTGCATATTCGAGCCATAGAGATCTGATGATGTGCTGCCCAGGAGGTGCCCATGGCCCTGGTAGAATGGGCCCTTTTACCGACAAAGGAGGAGGCAACCTCTTCAAACCGCAGGCCCGAACAATTAATTGTTTAATCCATCCTGCGATGGTGGATCAAGCAGCTGCCTGACCCATCTTGGGTCCTTCCGGTAAAACGAACACCACATCTGTTTTCCGAACCTTCTCTGTAGCTTTAAGATAGGCTTTTATGGCCCTGACAATATCCAACGTATGCAGCAACCCCTCCTTTCTAGAGGTGGGTTTTGGAAGAAGGATGGAAGTACCACATCCTGGTTCAGGTGGAAACTGGATATAACCTTTGGTAGAAAGGAAGGATGAGGACGGAACCCCGCCCTATCCTTATGCAAAATGAGATATGGTTCCTTACAAGATAAGGCTGCCAATTCCGATACTCTCCTGGCCGAGACTATGGTGATCAGAAATACCGACTTTCTAGTCAGTAAAATCAAGGTGCCTCAGCCAACGGCTCAAGGGGTTGTTTCTGTAGGGATGACAGAACAAGATTTAAGTCCCATGGACAAAGTGGTGACTCGTAGGAGGATTAATACGCAAGACCCCCTGTAAGAAGGTCTTTACCAGCGAGTGGGTGGCCAGCGGCCTCTGAAACCACACTGACAGAGCTGAGATCTGTCCCTTGATTGTGCTTAGTGCCAGGCCTTTATCCACTCCTAGCTGGAGAAAACTTAACACCCTGTCAATAGTATATTTACGGGAATTCCATCTTTTGGATTCACACCAGCCTACGTAGTTCCTCCACACCCTGTAATAAATCACCCTGGAGGCCGGCTTTCTAGCCCTAATCAGGGTAGGAATTACCTGCCTAGACAGACCTCTACCCCTGAGAATCAGGGATTCAGCCTCCAGGCCGTCAAATTTAGACGCTGTAATGTAGGGTGGAGGATCGGGCCTTGTGAGAGTAGGTCTGGTTGTAGAGGAAGAGTCCAAGGGTCTCCCACTGCCATCTTCAGGACTAGTGAGTACCAAGTCCTCCGGGGCCCAGCCGGAGCTACTAGAATGACTGGCTTGTGCTACTCCCTCGCCTGTTGCGCAGGATCAGAGTGGAACTGTAGCGGAGGGAATGCATATAGAAGTTTGAATTGATGCCAAGAGCAAACCAACGCATCGGTTCCGCAGGCCATAGGATCCCTCGCTCGAGACACGAACCTGTCTAGTTTCTTGTTGAACCTGGATGCCATTATATCTACGTCCGGTATTCCCCACCTCTGGCAGATTGTCTGAAAGACCTGGGGATGCCGAGACCACTCCCCTGACAACCGACTCTGGCGACTTTAAGAAGTATGCCTGCAGGTTGTCTACTCCGGGAATGAATATCGCCGAAATGCAGGGTACATGAACCTCTGCCCACTGAAAAATCAAGCTCTTGAGCGGCCTGACTCCTGGTTCCCCCTTTGGTGGTTTATGTATGCCACCGCCGTGGCATTGTCTGACTGGATTCTCACCGGGAACCCCTTTAATCTGGAGGTCCATGCCAGAAGGTCTAGGCGAGCAGCTCTGATCTCCCAGATATTGATGGGGAGCTGCTTCTCTGCTTTCACCCCAGTTCCCTGGCGAGAGGACCCCTCGAAGACCGCCCCCCCCAGCCTGCCAGGCTGGCGTCTGTGGTAACTACCTTCCAGACAACAGGGCTGAAGGATTTTTCCCTTTAGAAGATTCTGGGGTTCAACCACCAGGCCAGGCTTTGTCGGACCCTTGATGATAGCGTCAAAGGGGACTCTAAGGCATGTGCCCTCTTGCCCCAGGCTGCTAGAATGGCTGCCTGTAGGACGCGAGTGTGGATCTGAGCGTATGGTACTGCCTCGAACGTGGCCACTAGCTTGCCTAGTAATCGCATACACAGGCGAATAGTTGGTTTTTTCTTGTTTAGAACCAACTGAACCAATCCCTTGATAGCCTCGATCTTTACCAGGGGCAGGAACACTCTTTGCTGTTCTGTGTCTAACCTCATGCCGAGGTATTCCAACTGCTTTGTAGGCTGGAACGCTGACTTTCCCCGGTTTTAGGACCCTGCTGAATTCTTCGAGGTACCGAACCGTGAGGTTTACTGCCTTTTGCAGACCCGGTCGTGAGTGATCTATGATTAAAAGGTCGTCCAAGTATGCTAGGACTGTGACCCCTTGGATCATTAAATTGGCCAGAACTGGGGCTAGGATCTTCGTGAATACCCGGGGGGCCGTGGCCAGCCCGAAGGGGAGCGCCCTGCTGCCCCACCGCGAAGCGTAAAAGTCTTTGATGCGACTGAAAGATTGGTACATGAAGGTAAGCATCCTTTACGTCTATGGAGGCCAGAAAATCGTCCCTCTGAAGCGCGGCGGCTGCTGACCGGATGGATTCCATCCGGAAGGAACGAACCCTTAGGTAACCGTTTAACCTCTTTAGGTCCAAGATTGGCCTGACATCGCCGTTGGGCTCTGGTATGACAAAGAGATTGGAATAGAAACCTAGCCCTTGCTCTTGGGCTGGCACCTCTATTATTACGTCCTGGCAAAGCAGGTGATCCAAAGCTGCCAGCAATGAGGCCTTCCTTGCTGGATCCTTTGGTAGCCTTGATTCTTGAAAATGAGGCGGAGGACACCTTAGAAACTCCAGTCTGTAGCCTGTGGTTACAGATGCCCGGACCCATTTGTCGGGGATCTTGGCTTCCCAAACTTCTGAGAAGAAACAAAGCCTTCCCCCCACCTGCGAGAGTGGGGGCGCCCCTTCATAAGGCAGACTTAGGGGCTGTCTTTGTCGGCTTGCGATACCATGGCCTCTTACCCCCAGGGGCCTGTCCCTGCGATCTACTGTTAATGTTGGATCGTGCAGGCGGCCGTCGATACTGCCTGGAATTTGGAGGGCCCCGAGACGGGAAAGAGCTGCCTTCTAAATGTAGGACCCCGGAATGTCTTTTTGACCGGTAAAAGGGGTACTCTTGCCACTTGAAATAGTCTGAATATATTTATCCAGATCCTCTCCGAAGAGTCGTCCTCCATGGAAGGGAAACCCTGCCAGAAGCTTTTTGCATGGGGGCTCCGCCGCCCAGTTCTTCAACCATAAGAGCCTTCTCATGTGCACCAAAAATAGTGATAAACGAGAGGCCTGCTGGATGGAATCTTTTATAGCATCTACAGCAAAACACAGAGCTCTGGGAATGTCAGAAAACTCTTCTGCTTGTTGGGTAGGCATGTCCTTTAACATTTCTTTTGTCTGGTCTTTTAACGCCTGACAAAACTCCAATTGCAGCCACAGCTGGCTGTATCACTGCTCCTGCCGTAGCAAAGGATGCTTTTAAAAGTGTCTCTAACCGTTTATCAACCGGATCTTTAAACATATGTATGTTTTCCACCGGGCAAGTTAGTGATTTATTCACACATGAGATGGCTGCATCCACTCCTGGGAGCCTCCACCTCTTGGAGAATTTTTTCCTCCATGGGGTAAATGACCGCAAATCTTTTCGGTGGCAGAAAAATCCTGTCCGGCCGTACCCAATCCCGAAAGATTCATTCCTCTAAAAGAGGATGGACCGGAAAAACTGCGTTGCTTAACGGAGCTTTCAAAGAGCCCAGAGAGGATACCGGAGGAACCTGAGGCTCTGGCAATGGTAAACTAAATGCCGAGCGGACCATGTCCGTCAAAGACTGTACCCACAGTCTTTCTGTCTGGGAGTCTGAAAATGGTTCCTCCGAGGCAGACCCCTCAATCCCTGAACCCTCTTGGTTCAGGTCTAGTTGATCCTCCTGTGATTCCAATTCCTCCGGCGAGAGAATCTCAGCATCTGAGGATACACCTCTTGGTGATGGGGATCTAACCCGTTTCTTACCAGGAATAGCTCTAGCGATCAATGCTGCTATTCTCTCTTCTAGCCCCCCTAGGGATACGGCTAGCATCTCCTCTGTGATAAACACAGGGCTGGGCTGATCTGGGCCAGCCTCCGCACCAGATCCCCCTAATGGCTCATCCAAGGCGCCTTTTATGTTAATAAGTTGCGGGGAAAGTATCGGCATATCATCAGAATCAGAAAGGGAACCCTTTTGTTTTTTTTTGGTCTTTTTTGTACCCTTTGACCCCGAACCTTTGGAAGCCATAATACAAAATCGAGGGACTCCGCCCACACAACAGACTGTAGTGGCCAGGAGTACAAAACCAGAGTTTAGGGGACAATAGATCACTAATGCCCAAAAACTGATGGGATCCCGTATGTTTTTTTTTTATTTATTTTTTTTTTAAATATATTTTATATATTTTCTTTTTACAACATACAGTGACCCAAAACTTAGTTTGCCAGCCTCCAACCTGCTGCAAAAAGGGGAATTTTTTGGCTTAACAAAAAAGGCATTGGAACAAAGTCCAGCATGTACTACCCCTCTTCCGCCACCGGGAGTCACTGTTCTGCCGCTCTGCGTCCTCTCCTTCTGAAAATCAGCCTCAGACTGAGCACTGACAATGCCTGCTGTCTATAACAGCACAAAGGCGCGCCTCCTGTATGACGCCGCAGGCACGCCCCCCCCCGCCCTCCTGTCTGAACGGCGCGAAAAAAGTCTATAAGACGTGCGCGCGCTCGCGCGCGTATGCCGGAAACAGGAGGAACATGGAGGAGCCGCGCTGCTGGAGATCCAGGAACGCAGAAACAGGCGGCAGATTCAAACCCCCGGCCAGGTAGGACTCTCCAAAGGCCCCTAGGGATCCTTACTAGCCCTAGGAAGAAAACAGCAGGTTTAGCTAGCAACACATTTTTAGACAGGGGAACCTAGTGATGGGGGAGAAAGGGTGTCATCCTGTCTCTCTCAGACATAGTGAACAAGGTTGCCCATGCAGAGCATACTTAGGCTATCCCCCCTTTTAGGTTACCCCGGAGAGCCTGCTGTCGAACCAAGTCCCGCAGGCTCCCCCTTACCTGCTCCATGCAGCAGGATGTTTGTCCAGCAAACTGATCCAATCTTCTCCCATCTCCGTGGGTAGCGTAGTAGACCTTCAGGCCCTGGGGTCCTATGAAGGTACCCACTGTCCTGGACCTATATAGCACCCTGGCAAGCAGGAACTTATGGTTTTTACAAACTCCAAGTCCTGGGCCCAGGGTCCAGCCCTCCAAAGAGGAGCATTATAGGCAAAACCCCACGGCTTGGGGCCCGGGTACTGTCCACTTTGGCACTGAGGCTCCTTGGACAGATCCGGTTAGCCCGCCCTTAATCCCAAGGATGTGGAGCAAAGCTATTCCGTGACCAACACCTAAGACACTGGCGAAAAAACTGAGGGACTCCCTCTAGGGGAGGGGGTTATATAGGGAGGGGACTTCCTGTTTGAGATTGCCAGTGTCCACACCTGAAGGTACTCCATATAACCCATATAGTAATGAATATGTCGCTCTGTGTCCCGTGATGTACGAGAAAGAAACTATTTTTCCATGGCTATCAACAGCGCCTTAAACCACCCCCGGGAATTCTTCAAGCTGGTCTCGCAGACCATGAATCCAGACTGTCTTGAAGCCCCCAACTCAGACACCCAAGAATTTTGCAATGAATTGTTGGATTTCTTCATCAATAAAATTGAGAGAATCCGGGAAAGCATTCCGCAAAACAATACCCCTGAGCTACCACACAGCACCCGGAGGAACATTCTACAACCAACAAAGTTCACTCTGGAACCCATCTCCATCGATGTCACAGAAAATATCATCGGCGCTTTGCGTAACAGCACATCGTCTAATGATCTAATCCCCACTAAGCTGCTAAAGGAATGTGTCGATATCCTGGCGCCTCCCATTACGCAGCTTATAAACCAGTCATTTAAGGAAGGCATAGTGCCCTCCCTGCTGAAAGAGGGCACAATCCAGCCCATCTTGAAGAAACCTACCCTGGATCCCAAGGACCCAAATCACCGCCGTCCCATAACAATGCTAAACGTTTTCTCCAAGGTAATGGAGAAAGTGGTGGTACAACAGCTGCAACAGCATCTAGATACCCACAACCTACTTGATCCACTGCAATCGGGATTCCGTCCTGGACACGGGACGGAAACAGCACTGCTCAAAATATGGGACGACGTTCTGGAGGCCGCAGACGAAGGAGAATCTTGTCTCCTGGCTCTGCTGGACCTAAGCGCAGCCTTTGACACGGTAGATCACAAACTGCTACTGACTCGGCTGGCTGAGGTAGCCGGAGTCACAGAGGGTGATTTACCATGGTTTTCCTCCTTTTTGGGAAGCCGATCTCAAACGGTGAAGTTGGGACCGTTCACTTCTGGAAAACGCACGGTGTCATGTGGAGTCCCCCAAGGCTCACCTCTGTCACCGATGCTCTTCAACATCTATCTTCGCCCTCTCTTTGAAGTCATCAGTAGTCAACAATTACTTTATCACTCATATGCAGACGACACGCAACTGTATTTTCGCATCTGCAATAGAAAGGATCATCATCTCAGTTTAGAGAATTGTCTCTCTTCAATAGAAAAGTGGATGACTAGGAGTTATCTTAAACTCAACAATTTCAAAACAGAACTTCTTCTGTTTCATGCCAGTCGCAAGAGTCAACTGGCAACAACCTGGACACCTCCACCCATTCTGGGCCAGATCATCACCCCTAGCGCCAAAGTCAAAAATCTCGGGATCATTTTTGACACCCACATGACAATGGACGCACAAATAAGGTCAGTAGTCAGCCGATCTCACCATCTGCTGTGCCTACTACGCAGGCTTATTCCATTCATTCCCAAAGAAGACGTACCAGTCGTGGTGGGAACAATTGTGAACTCCAGACTGGACTATGCAAATGCCCTTTACCTCGGACTCCCAAAGTACCAAATCGCCCGTCTGCAAGTCGTACAAATACGGCCGCCAGACTGGTGACTGGAAAAAAACCCTGGGAATCAATCTCACCGTCGCTGAGATCCCTTCATTGGTTGCCAGTAAAAGACAGAATTGCTTTTAAAGCTCTCTGTCTGACTCATAAATGCATCCATGGAAAAGCCCCGCAATATCTTTGCGATAAAATAGAAGCCCACAATCCCAATCGCATTCTGCGATCCAGCGACCAAAATTTGGTCAAAGTACCCAAAGCCAGATTCAAGTCCAAAGGAGAAAGAAGGTTTGCGGTCCAAGGTCCCAGACTTTGGAATGCTTTACTAACCAGCATTCGGTTGGAGGAAAACCACCTGACCTTCAGAAGACAGATTAAAACTCTGCTCTTTTGATGTCAAGAAAGACTGAAACAACAAGCGCCCAGAGGCGATTTGGTTTGCATGTGCCGCGCTATATAAGTTTCTCATTCATTCATTCATATATATATATATATATATATATATATATATATATATATATTCTGGAACAGTATGTTTTATTATGTTTTATCTTGTTATCTTTACTATGAATACCATTTACAATTGTCCTAGCATTACTTAACTATAGAATATATAATGCATTCAAATACATTTACCTTCAAGCTACACAGCTCTCAGTGAACAGAATACATGGTGTCTTTTTGATCTGAAATTTAAATACCTTTGGTGTCAGGTATTGAGGGCAAAAATCATTCTGAAGTAAATCTAACTGTACACTGCAGAATTTTATATGGAACATAACTTTTACTAGAACAGTAACTAAAAAAATGTTGGCATGCCATGAAGTTTGACCCCAAGATTAGATGCAGTACTGGAAGAAAACTATGTAAGCTACCTCTAGTAAACCAGTCAGTAAAAAATATGATGGAAATTGGGGAACCCTACAGTAGTTTACAAAGATTTAAATAATATGTTCTTTTTAAAGTGTAGGTATGACCTAACATAAAAAATACCCATGAAATCCAGTTATGCATTGAATAAAAAATTTAATTAGTACTTTGTACTGTCTGAATAAGCCAGGTATTCAGACAGTACAGTTGCTGAATTATCTAAATCATAGATATGTTCAGCTTGAATACTCAATCATGTGCAGATAAAACAAAAAGGAATTAGATTTTTTTCATGTTTGATAATTGAAGTTAATCTTAACTCAATTTATTTAGTGAACATGCGCAACACTTTTAGTAAATCTGTCTCAGAGCCTGTAATTGAGTGTATTTATTAAATGTGACTAAGAAGTTAATTATTCAGCAGAGCTGTGGTAGAATATGGTTGCAAAGAAAAACTTTTTTAAGTAAACGTGAACCTTTAGTAAAGTCTATATGGGTAACTAACTAAGATGGAAAAATGCAAGCCGCACCTGATAATTTCTAGTTAAAGTATATGTAAACCCTCACCTTGTAAAACAACCCATTCAGTTTAAAATAAAAATGAAAAAAACATTTGTGTAAAAAAAAAATCTATGTATTGTAAGGGTTAACATAAGTTGTCCATAGATTGCATATATGCTGTCTGTATATCAGAATGACATGAGCAATTCTTGTGATGACCATATATAGTAGTAGTCAGTTTGAATGTCTTGTGACCTAAGTTTTGTGGTTTCTATAACCAGTTTGTGGCGGTTGACATATATACAAGCCTTAATCATGAGACGAGTTCTAACTTAAGCAATAAATATCGGTAACTTTTAACCAATGATATTTTAACAGCATCACCCAAAAGGGGGGCGTCCGCCCAGTAACAGTGTATTAACCAATGATGTTAAGACATGTATTTGTATATTTCCTTCGAATCTCTGTATGTTTTTATAAAAGAAACTGTTCGCCCCATATTAAACCAGAGTGACTTTAACCTAATACCGTGTGTCTTGTTACTGCAAGGTTAAACTCATTCTCCCGGTACCGAAGGGGTCATAATACCAAGGTGGGCATATTTTATCTTACCCTACAATTTGGGGGCTTTGTCCGGAATTTAGGTGGTCTCCCTGTAAACCATTCATTCGGTCAGCGGGGCTCGATCAATTCCTGAATTCCCTATGAATCCAGGCAGTCAGGGACTGTAAATTAATTGTGCTTTAGATACGGGTAAGAGTGGTTGGCGCCATAATATAGACATCGGGGATGTCCAGATAATATAGGTTATCAGGGATAACTAAGAATCAAGTGCCTCTGGGAGGCATAGAAATCACCTTGGTACTATAGCCCATTACTGCTGCTTATATTATTTGCTGCTTAAAATTATTGCTGCTTAGAAGTATATGTTTAAAGTATTAAGAATTTTAGAGTAATAAGATTATCTGTTTGTGTGGTACAAGTGTCTAGAAGGTGAGCTAGACCAGGGCCACTTTGAGACGTTTTGTGGCAAAGTATAAGACGCCCCATCTCCGTGGCTAGGCGAAAGCTATATGACCCACGGTTGATGAAAGCAAGTGATACCGAGCCGGTCGTCTGTGTAATATTGTATGACTTGTCCTTGATGTAAAATTTGTTTAGTATTTAATATAACTGAGTGGAATTTAAAAAAAAAAAAATCTGCCAAAGTTAGTTTTAATAATCTCTCCCAAAGAAAGTACAGAGTATTTAGGTCGCAGGGTAGATTTTCCAGATAGACAATAAGGTTGTATTTTTCACAATCTGTCACGATCACACTTGCCAGTGGTGAATTACTAACCACAACGAGCGAGCGTCTCGTGACGAGGCTGTATGAGGAACTAAAAGAATAAGAAGGAATTTCTACTAAGCACGTAAGACTGGCTGTGATGCTTCACAGCCCGCATTACCTTTAACCACTTCTAGAGGGAGACTCCACTCCAATCCAACTAGCTGACCACACACAGGCAGATACAGATCTTACATACAATCTGCTGCAGGCTAAGGGTTGGGAAACAGTCTAGCAATTACTACACACTTCTAGGGTTCCTCCAGCTATCCTGTAAGCTTGAATCCCAGTGTTAATCACTCTTTCCACTGTCTCCACACACACACAGATCTCCGTCTTACAATCAGCATGCAATCTAGCAACATACAGTGAAATTGCATACCGATTGACACATAACATAGATTGAGCACTTAGACACTAAAATACAATAACCTCTCCAGAGATATGAGAAGTACACAGAAGTCACTTATTAATTTAATAGTTTAATAACCCGAAAGTGGACAGCACATACAAAAAAAAAAAAAAAAAAAAAAAAAACTTTCATTGTGAAGTCGACACTTCCTTAATTGGTATAGCATATAGATAGCTTACTGTCGTCTTGTGTAAACCAATGACTTGCTTCCTGTGTCAGCGCAAAATGCCAAAGTTACTTTCATTTTGCAAAACACAGACTTTACTTATAAGAATTGTATTATCCAAGCCATAGTTAAATTGCCCAACACAATCTGTACTGTGTGGGATCCGATCAAACCGGGATCCTGTTTCCAGTGTGTGTGGCACGAAGATTTTTGCATTGATACAACTGTCGGAAGAAAATTGGGATCAGTATATTATACTGACCAACTCCGGTGCTTGGATCAATGGGGACCAGACATAGTAAACCTACCTCCTACCCATGTCCCAACGTCCAAGAAACCTGCAAAGAATACGTTGCCCGAGTAGGAGGCACGGATTATTTTCTTATTAATCCCTGGGTGGATAATATAGCGGGATGGACAGGGATCACATGAATAGAAACGCACAGGACCAACCTTGTTACAATTGCGGCCGTTCCGGCCATTGGGCCAGAAATTGCCCCCTACCTGACAGAAGGGCCAATTCCCAAGACCAGAACCCTGGCCTGCCCAAGACAAATACCCAACCTAGATTTGACATAGACTGGACTCAACACCCACGGTGACGAGGCCCGGAGAATCCACTCGGGTCTGGACGGACTCAGTATGGAATCTAGGGTGATACCTATAACCCGTCCCATTTTTGTCAGTCTAGCGGTTTCTGATGAACTACTCACTGTTGATAACGGCATATGGTCACAGAACGATTTTGACACAGGTCTCATTGATTGTACCCCCTATCGGGCTACCCTGAAACCAGGTGCTCAACCAGTGTTTCATAAACAATATCCTTTGTCAAAAGAGAAACTAGATGGAATCAGACCCATGATACAGGACTTTTTTAGAGAAGGGAATCTTAACCCCTATCTGCTCTGCATATAGTACCCCTATCAACCCTGTTTCCAAACCAGACGGTAGTGTCAGATTTGTTCAAGACCCAAGGGCTATCAATAGTTTAATCATCCCACTTGCCCCGATAGTGCAAGATAGTGCAAGATGTCACCTCTCTCCTTTCCTCCATCCCTGCACAGGCCACCTATTTTTCTGTAATTGATTTGAAGAACGTTTTTTTTTTTTCAGTATACCTGTACACGAGGACACTAGGCCTCTGTTTGCATTTTCCTTTGAGGGTCAACAACTCACCTGGTGCCGTATGAACCAGAGATATGCTGATTCACCTGTTGTGTACAGCATAGTCCTCCAAGCCACATTAAAACCCTGGCACCCCCCCCAAGGTTCTGTCCTGCTACAATATGTGGATATCTCCTCGTTTGTAGTCTATCAAGGGAGGCCTGCAGGGAAGATTGTTTATCGTTGTTAGGTTGGTTACATGAATGTGGGCACAAAGTTTCACCCAAAAAGTTACAATGGTGTAAATTGAATATCTTGGTTTTGTCCTCAATCAAGGGAGTAGGAAAATCAGTCCTAGCCGTATCCAATCTGTCATGGGCCTGGTCAACCCAAATACTCAGAGGGAAATGCTATCTTTTCTGGGTATGATAAATTACTGCAGACAGTGGATACCGGACTGTTCTTACTATGCAATGTACACTGTCAGACAAACCAAAAGATATAATATGGTCACAAGAAATGTTAAACGCTTTTGAAAAGTTGAAGTTAGCAATGATGTGTAGTTCTGCTTTGGGCCTCCCTTAAATATGTAAAGCCATTTCAGCTATATACAAGGGACAACTGTAAAACCATGGCGGGGGTACTGACACAAGAACACGGAGGAAAGTTTAGACCCGTAGTTTTTTTCAAAGGTAATGCAAATTTCTGTACAAGGTATGCCCGCTTGTTTGAGAGCCCTAGCGGAATGTGCAATGGTGGTGGAAATGTCAGTAGCTTTCACCCTGGGCCACCCCACCACACTTTACACTACCCACCATGTCATCCATCATCTAAGAGGGGTACACACCCAGCATATGTCAGCCCAACGTCTAAGTGGATACAAAGTCATCCTCTTAGGAAACACATCCTTGTCAATCAGATACTGTTCCCCAAATGCAGGCCCTGCCCCTATCTTGAATGCATTATTGGGATTGAAAGGTGAGACAGATGAGATTCCACAAGACCATGACTGTTTGACTTCTGTAACAGAAACCTCCCCTAGACTAGACATGGCAACCCTGCCCATACCAGATTCACATGTTGTGTTTGTGGATGGGTCATGCACAAGACCAAATGACACCACATACAATGCAGGATATGTCGTAAGTTTACCTGACTGCATACATGAAGCAGAACCCATCCCCTATCAGTCGGCTCAGGCTGCCGAGCTGATAGCCTTGACCAGAGCATGCCAGTTGTTAGGGACAGTCTGTCACCATTTACACAGATTCAAAGTATGCCTTCTCCGTGGTCCATGACCACGGAGTGATCTGGGCCAGAGGAGGGTTCATAGGAGCGGATGGGAAAAGAATTTCTCACTCCCAGTTGATCAATGATCTACTAGCTGCAGTCCACCTCCCTTCAGAGATAGCCATACTACATTGTAGGGCACGCACGGGGGGCAGTGATCAGATTTCCAGGGGCAATGCCTTGGCAGATAGAACAGCGAAAGAAGCCGCACTCCAACAATTAGCTACCTTACAAATGGCCGTACTAACACCACCCTTGTTAGATGACACACAAATGATAGTGGAACTCCAGTACTCGGCAAGTGACACAGATCTAAATGACTGGTGTTATCCAGTGTTGCAAAAGAGTCCAAAGAGTGGACTAATTTGCAAAGAGGGGAAACCATGTATCCCACAGGCTAGTGCACCACTTTTTATAGCCCAGCACCATGGGGTAGGCCACAACAGTAAAGCCACAACGCTACTACTGCAAAAAAAAAAAAAAAAAATGATTTTTACATTACTAAGGTTGAAAAGTTAGTAGCTGGGTTTGTACAGAGGTGTATTACATGCCTCCGGGCAAATCCTAACAACCCTAATCGGGCAGTCCACCAACACCTGAAATATCCAACAACTCCATTTACCCACCTCCAAATTGATTTTACACACATTCCCTGTGATAAGGGTAGGCAGGAATATGCCCTGGTAATTGTGGATATGTTCTCACGATGGCCAGAGATATATCCCACTAAAACTGAGAAAGGCCACAGGAGGTACCTTTCATAAATGAAAGGAGGTGCTACCAATTATTCTAGCAGAAATAAGAATGACACCCCACAAATCTTTAAAATTCTCGCCATTCGAGATTTTAATGGTAAGGCCATTCCCCACACCTTGGGCCAAGAAACCCCTCACTCTACAAGAAGGAGATTTAGAGCAGATTCAGGATCATTATGTCAGGTCACTTATAACAAAACTAGATGAGATAGAACAAAAAGTTGTCTGTAAGTTTCCTTCTCTTCCACAGGAAAACACCCACCCTTTTATACCAGGAGATGTTGTAGTTGTAAAACGATTGACCAAAGATAAAAGAGCCAAAGACTGCGCTTATGGTCCAGAGATGATAGTGGTAGCCGTTACCCGGACCGCAATACTGACGGAAGAGAGCCCAACATGGATCCATGCCACCCGAGTAAAACTGGTGCCTAGAGCCAGACAAAGAGAGGTACTAACGGGGGCGGACAGCCCTGGCCTCCGACTAGAAGCAAGTACAAGTGAGGTACTAACGGGGGCAGACAGCCCTGACCTCCGACAAGATGACGTTGCTTATTTCACCACAGACTTCTGGGAAAGCCTTGTGCCTCCTACTTTGGACTGTCCTGATAGTATTCCTGCCAGTTTGGCTGATAACGAACTGTATCTATCACCCTGAAGATTTGGGACATATAAAGAGCATTTGTGGAAATTCCAACACTCCACAACAGGACAATATGAATAATGCACATAATAGACACAAGAGAAATGAGGTTTTACAGATAAAATGTTATTATTGAAGTTTAAATATGCCTATGCCCAGAAGTCTGGATATGAAAAATGTTGGATATGGCTGTACTTTTAAATATCACAAATGTTCTATTATTGTTAAAATACAATTATTATTACAGTGACAATTAGAACTGAGGAAGATCATCCCAGGGAAGAGATAGAGTGTTATCAGATTGTCAGATTAGTAGATTCGTATGATGCCAAGATGGGTGATATGAATGAGTAAAGATATGTATCCACATACACCTTAAGAAGATCTTTGCTCCACATAGATGTGAAGTAGTACTGTGGACCCTTTGGTGTCATACTAAGTAGAGAAGATATGGAAGTGACCCCACAATAGGGTACTGATAATGTTGAGATATATATATCTATAAAGAAGTTATTTCCCAGACTGGTGTTTTGGGTTGGGGAACTTCACAAAGGGAGCTGAAGTTTGCCAACAAGCTAAAATTAATTTTTCAATGACTTCAATTGAGAGCCCTTATTTTCACACTTCAGAACCTGCCCTAAACACCACTCTAATGAACTTTCTTAACCGTGACCTCCCCAGTGGGACAGTTATTGATGAGTTTAACCCTTTCCTTTTTTTTTTGGTTTTACTCTTATATGCTTGTTATAGGCTTATAATGTGCATAGTTGTTAAAATGTCCCAAACACCCGACCCAGCAGCTGCGAATAGAATCTATCTGAACATGTATCATGATAAAAGAAGGATGGAGAAGGAGAACCACATAATTTAGAATTATTTGGATTCTAAGAGGGGATTGTAAGGGTTAACATAAGTTGTCCATAGATTGCATATATGCTGTCTGTATATCAGAATGACATGAGCAATTCTTGTGATGACCATATATAGTAGTAGTCAGTTTGAATGTCTTGTGACCTAAGTTTTGTGGTTTCTATAACCAGTTTGTGGCGGTTGACATATATACAAGCCTTAATCATGAGACGAGTTCTAACTTAAGCAATAAATAACGGTAACTTTTAACCAATGATATTTTAACAGCATCACCCAAAAGGGGGGCGTCCGCCCAGTAACAGTGTATTAACCAATGATGTTAAGACATGTATTTGTATATTTCCTTCGAATCTCTGTATGTTTTTATAAAAGAAACTGTTCGCCCCATATTAAACCAGAGTGACTTTAACCTAATACCGTGTGTCTTGTTACTGCAAGGTTAAACTCATTCTCCCGGTACCGAAGGGGTCATAATACCAAGGTGGGCATATTTTATCTTACCCTACATGTATTATACTTGTTTTTCCTCTTTTTTTTCCCTCTTTTTGCATAAGTGATACCCTTATACAGAGCTAAGGGAGGTGGGGGTGGAGAAACAGCAGAAAATTTGTCTTCCCAGTAAATGGCAGCGTGGGGAGGGGTCATGTCAGGACAAATCTGATCATTGAAGGAGAGCAGGCTGAATTTTCAACACAGCTATAAAACCATGCCATGCGCTCGTGCCTAGTGTGGTCAGTTTTTAAAGGAAAGCAGAGGACTGTCAGGAACTTGTCAGGGATTTTACACAAAGGAAGCCATACAATTATAACAGGATATATTTTTGGAAAAGTACATTTTCGCAGGCACATCTCAGGAATATGAAATGTTGGGTATACATCATCTTTAACCTGGAATCTTGGGATGATACTGTCTCAAGCATAGTAAACAGTAAAATCTGGGAGCCTGATGTAGTGATTAAGTGGTGCCGCTCAATATAAAAGCAGGGTGTATTAACACTGAATAATACCATTAAAAAAATGTATACACCCAGGGGCTACCTCCTAAAGTTTATTGACGTGTAAAATAGAGAAGAATAAAACAGCACAACGATATATACAAAAATAACCAGTGCTAACACTCCCAGGCTCCCCCTAAAAGTGTGTACCCCCACACTAGTTCCTCTATCCCCTATGCCCATGGACCAATTCTCTGCGACCGCCCAGAGGAGCTGAGACAGTGCGGCTTTACCGCAGCCCCCCTTGAAAATGATGGATCTCCTGGTGACTGCACCCGCAAAAAATGTGTAATAAAAACAGCAGGGACTCAAGCATTTACACCAGAACCTGAATGGTAAGCACTACACCTTAAATATGCTATGGGCAAATCCATCAAATCAGGTTAATCTGGGGGTAAGAAAAGTCATGAATGATTGGAGCCCCACTGATTAGTCCTAATGTACTGCATCCTGCATTGCCTGACTAACATTGCTTAATTGATGGATCTATCAGGCCACGTACACACGATCAGACCTGTCCGATGAAACTGCTTCGACGGACCTTTTTCATCCGACCAGGCTGACGTGGTCTGATGGTCTGATGTGTGTACACACCATCGGACCAAAAATCCAATCAGACCAGAATGCGGTGACGTAGAACACAACGACGTGCTGAAAAAACAAAGTTCAATGCTTCCAAGCATGTGTCGACTCGATTCTGAGCATGCGCGGGTTTTTGGTCCGATGCTTTTGCGTACTAACCATCGAATCTGTCCGATCCTAGTGGTTTGAACCATTTGCCGGGAATATCCAACACCTGCATTACCTGCACTAAGACACCTGCAAGGATTTACACTGCACTTGTCTGCTGAATGAATTGGCTGTGAAGCCTTGAGGCTATCCTAATCACTAGACTATGGATCACATGAACATCTCGTAGTCGTCCCTGGAATAAAATGGGACAGTGAGTAACCAGCACGCAAGCAGACAGACTGATCATATCGGCAGTATTCACGAGATACCCAGACATAGTGTCTTACACTATGGGACATAGTGTTTTACTACTGTTCAGAGCAGATGTCTAGTGTACTTTCAGATATGTTACAGTTCACCTGTCTCAGGTTATGTCCAAGTTGTTAATTAAGTGATGATGTTACTGCCTCATTTACATACCAATTGTCAGGGAATCCTTGTAAGGCGTCTGGCACATAGTTATGCGCAAACGCATAAAGTTTGCCATTGAATGGCGAACAGGCACGTGCACACCCATCAAACAGCCTATTTAAAGGGCATCCTGTCTCCTATGCGTTGCTGACTGCTCTTCAGCTGTATTCCTGAATCCTGCTCTGATCCCGTGTGCCCTTCCATTTTAAAGACCCGGCTTGCTCTTGACTTTGTCTCTGTTCCTGTGCTGCTGCCCACCTCTGACCTGGCTCCGTTCCAAAATCTGGCTCTGTCTAAGTTTTGGTAACTCACTGCCCACCTGCTGACGAACCTGGCTATCCCTGTGATCCTGCAACTGCCTATGTTCCTGGCTACTGTTAACTCTCGGTTACCTGCCTGGCGGTTTCCTGTTCCTGCACTGTACATCGCAGCTTACTTCAGATCCCTGAACCCTGATATGCAGTTCATCCGGGACCTTCCTCTTCGGGCACTTGTGTGCCTCTTGTCCTTCGACTTGCTCTGTCTCACCTTCAGCAGAGCCAGGACAGGAGATATACGAGAGGCCGACCTTGTCAATTCAGTCTCCCACCTGTTCCCTGACACCATTTTAAAGAAGCAAACAATGGATACATCATCCCTTTATATGGTGTTCTAATATACATACCCATAGTAGACTACTGGACACAATCTCTCAACACTATCTACCTCTGTGACCAGGTCATACAGGCAGTTATCATTACCTGAGATTCAGGAATACAAGCAATAAATCACACAGAACTGGCAGGTAGTGTGTGAGTCAGCAGGTGGATCATAAGGGATCAATAACAGGGAGGGGGGAAACAACAAGATATACCCAAAATGTATTAATAAGAATTAGTCCATAAAGTCCATAGTAGTAAGGGATATCACGGTGAAATCCACAGGATGGATGGATGGATCCACAGGTGGATGGGGATTGCACGCACAGTCACTGGCAGCTCCTTAGCAGGAAATGGGAGATCCCTGGAAATGGGAGATCCCTCAGGCACAAACAAAAACAGCTGAAAGAGGGCTCCGGGGTCAGTGTGATAGTAAAAGAAAGTAACACTTTACTGAGATACATATTCCATATGGCTGGTCTGAGCTTATCCCCACATTGGTCTTCTCATCCCTCATGGTGGCTGACTACTTGATTGGTGATCCACATCCACCCTGTGTGCAGCTTGCAAGATACTTTTATGTAAGTGTATCTGAATGAAGTATTACTTGCTTTTACTATCACACTGACCCAGGCGCCCTCTTTCTGCTGTTTTTGTTTGAGATTCGGGAATAGATATGGAGTTATTGTCTTACAATATTAGGACTAATCAGCGGGGCGCCAATCATTCATGACTTTTCGTACTCATCCCCCAGGTTCACCTGATTTGATGAATTGCACTGCATTCGCTCATAGCGGTTTCAAGGTGTAGTGCTTCCTATTCAGGTTCTGGTGTGGATACTTGAGTCCCTGTTGTTTGTAATACAATTTTTTCGCAAGTACAGTAATGAGGGGATTCATCATTTTTTGGGGGTCAGTGGTATAGCCACACTGTCTCCGCTCCTTGGGGAGGTCCCAGATAATTGGTCCATGGGCTTAGGGGATAGGGGAATTAGTGGATGTGGGGGTTCACAGTTTTAGGGGGAGGCTTGGAGTGTTAGTACTGGTTATTTTTGTATACACAGTATCATTCATGTGCTGTTTTGTTCTTCTCTATTTTACATGTCAATAAACTTTAGGAGCTAGCCTCTGGGTGTATACATTTTTATTTTTTTATTTTTGATACCATACTGTCTCTACCTAAACAGAGATGGATAAGCCAAATATTCCTTTTTATCTCCATGTTGCCTCATTTGTCAGAATCCTAGATTGGGTCCACAACAGACAAAAAAAGAGCTGTTCGGTATAAAGGAAAACTATGTCACTCTTATTCTCACTTTTCTTTTCTAGACACTTCCCAGAGAAAGGTCTGCTAAGAAACTTCTGCAAATGCTGACAGTAGCTACTCTGTAGGTATGGGACAGCTAGTTATCCAAGGGACTCCTCTCAAAGAGGCTTTATCCCTGTAATCCTGCTCTTTCATAATTTGACTTTTACCCTGGTTTGACCAATTACTTGATATGGCAGAGGGAGGGTTAACCTCAAATTATCTTTCATGGCAGGCTAGCTGATTTATCTCAACCCCGACCCACCTACCACAGCAAACAAAAAACATAGATTAAATACTCTAAACTGGCCCATTACCTTGGCTTTCTTGCGCCTCTTAACCTACTCTCTCGGGCTCATACTGCCTAAAAAAAAAACTTCAAACAGATGGGACTGAACACATAGGCCCGGATTCACGACGGACTTACGCCGACGTATCTAAAGATACGCCGTCGTAAGTACAAATGTGCGCCGTCGCATCTCTGCGCCAATTCACAAAGTTAGATATGTCAAAAAGCAAGGCTTCAGCCGCCCGACATAACTTACCTACACCGGTGTATCGTGGGCGCATAGTTACGCTGGATGCATTCGGCGTACCCATGTTAAATATGTTAAACGTAGATGCGCCAGGCAGAAAAGATACGCGGTTTACGTAAGGCTTACGTCCGGCGTATAGTTTTTCCCCATATAGGTGGCGCAACCCATTCAAAGGTATGGACCAGGGAACAGCCTTCATATGTTACGTCGTTTACATAGTACTACGTGAATAGGGCTGTGCGTAGGTTACGTTCACGCCGTAGGCAGTGTATTGACATATTTTAGACAGCTATATAGACGTGACTGTGAGCATGCGCACTGGGATGCGTCCAAGAGACGACGCATGCGCAGTTCGTTTTTTGAAGCTCACCCTATCATTTGCATGGGGTCACGCTTCATTTTAATATAGCACGCCCACTTCCACCTACTTTGACTTATGCTAAACCGGCGCAACGTTGAGAGCATTTGCTTAGTGAATACCATGCTTGCCTCACAACGTTGCGCCGGCGTAGCGTAAAGAAGATACGCTACGCTGGAAGAAAGATGCGTCGAGGTACGTGAATCTGGGCCATAGTATCTACCCTATACCAACTGTTACTCCATGAACCTTACCCCAAGCCTCAAAATGTATCTCCAAATATAGGTAATTTTAGATACTTGCTGAAAACTCTTGGTATCACCTGGTTTAAAGTTGCATATTTGGAGCTCACGCACCTCCCTTGTTCCCTTCTGGAATGAAATTCTAGAATTATACTAGAAGCTTACAGCTGACAAGATCTCCAAAAAAAAATGACTATTCTTTCTATAATCTCAGGCTCCTTTAGGAAGATTAGGTGGGCTGACTCCAAAACTTCTTGGTTTGTCCCACATACTTATTTCCAAATGCTGGTGCAAGACAAATTCTCCTTCACTTCAGGAATGTGTGTATGTGATATGAATTATGTGCATCAAATGGAAGAGGTGTTCTGTGGACAGAGACATGATGGATACTTTTATCGTGACATGGTCAACTTGGCTTAATTCCAGACACTTTGCAGACTTTAAGTTGTACTTGTGAAGCACTTGTTTTGAGATTTACCCTCCTTTCTTGTACCTCTCCTCAGTGAGGGGTGGATGGGAACAGTGTCCTGTTGTGATTTTTACAAATTCGTTTTTCTTTTTTTCTTTCTTTTTTGCTCTGTTCATGCATTTCATGTATTCCTTACTCTCACCAATTTTATTTGCCTTCTTTGTCATTTCCATATAGATACTGTAGAACATTCATTTCCTTTTCCTGACTCTCTGTGTTCTCCAGATAGCATTAGAGGTTTATAACCCCTCTATAGCTCAATGACTGTTGGTTTCGTTGTTTGGCTCTGTATGACATCAATTCTGTTATATCTACCTATATAATGAACCCCTATGTGGCATGTTTATCACAATCTGATGGTATCTGTGCATTTGTAGCATGGATGTATAACTGAGAATACTATGTTTGATGTTTTATTTAAATATGTCAAAGAAAAACAAAAAAACGTGCTAATATTAGAAAAGATTATACAAATTAGGCAGCAGCTGGCGTGTAATAACAGAGCAGATACTAAATACAAAGACAAAGCCGCGCTATTAATAAATTATTAAATAAGTCCACCAAGTCCACATTAAGCAATACAACTCTTGAGGTTGGCTGATAGATAGAAGTTCATGCAAGTGTGGAATCCTGTAATCACCACCAAAGTGACTTGTAATGATGTAATAAAGTGTAATAAAGGTGACCCTCCACCGATCAATAAGGCCGCTTACCAGAGGGCAAGCTTTCTGTGCGATCGGCTATAGCCCAGCCGCAGCCTTTGGTAGACTCACAGATTTCACAGGGGGAGACAGGTCCCAGGGAATAGGCTTTAGATACACTCACAACCTCATCCGATGTGCAGGGATGTAAAAAGAAAAAAGCGCCATGGCATAATTCCGTAAAAAAGCTAAGCGTTTATTAAAAACAGGTAATAATACTCACAAACGATGAATTAACACAGCGTATAGTGAAAGAAAAGCCGGGCAGGAAAAATTCTAGGAGGCCTTCCTCCTCAGCATGGTGACGTCACTGCATGTCCTCCCTTGGTGGACTTATTTAATCATTTGATCATGTCTAGAGTTGAGCGAACCCGAACTGTAAAGTTCGGGTTCGGTATGGACTTTGGGTATTTCCCAAACCCGGACCCGAATCCGAATAATTGCTGAAAGTCTGGGTTTGGGTTCAGAGTTCGGGAAAAAAAAAATGTGCGATAGGTCCCCCCAAATTCAATAACCAGACCCTTTAGGTCTGGTATGGATATTAAGGGGAACCCCGCCGTCAATTTAAAAAAAAAAATGACGTGGGGTTCCCCCCAAATATCCATAACCAGACCCTTCAGGTCTGGTGTGGATTTTAAGGGGAATTCCACCCCAATTTTTTTTTTAAAAATGGCGTGGAGTTCCCCCTAAAATCCACACCAGACCCCTTATCCGAGCACGTTGACCTGGCCAGCCGCAGAAAAGAGGGGGGGGCAGAGTGCGGCCCCCCCTCTCCTGAACCGCACCAGGCCACATGCCCTCAACATTGGGAGGGTGCTTTGGGGGGCCCCCCAAAGCACCTTGTCCCCATGTTGATGGGGACAAGGGTCTCATCCCCACAACCCCTGCCCGGTGGTTGTGGGGGTATGCGGGCAGGGGGCTTATCAGAATCTGGAAGACTCCTTTAACAAAGGGGACCCCCAGATCCTGCCCCCCCTGTGTGAAATGGTAATGGGGTACACTGTACCCCTACCATTTCACGAAGGAAGTGTAAATAGTAGTTTTCAGGAACAAAAAAAACACACACACCATAGAACAAATTACTTTATTAATTAAACCAAATAAAAATCTAGCGGTGAAAATAGACGATCGATGCTACTCCCTGCTCCAACGTTGTCTTTTATCCAGCGCCGGGTGATCTCTCCAGCGACGGCCGATTGGTCCAGCGATGAGAACATCCATCCATTCAGAGCACAGCTCAGCGAATGACGCGCCGGAGCTTTTGACAGTTCTTTTATAGGGGAGGCGGGCCACGCGTCACGTGACCCCATCCCACTCTGACGCAAGGGGCATGTCTGGGCTGTCACAGTGATATAGCAGAGCGTGCGTCAGAGGGGGACGGGGTCACGTGACGCGTGGCCCGTCTCCCCTATAAAAGAAATGTCACAGCTTCAGCAGCATCATTCGCGGAGCTGTGCTCTGAATGGATGGATCTTTTCATCGCTGGACCAACCGGCCGTCGCTAGAAAGATCACTTTGTTGTCCTCTGGCTATCTTATCGTGTGTACGAGGCCTAACTGATCTCTGGATCTAAAGGAATTGTAAAAAAATATCTCTCTGTTTTAATTTATTTTTGACACTTTTTTTGGTGAATGAGTAGGGGTACAATGTACTCTATGCTCATTCACATGGAGGGGGCTGGGATCTGATGGCCTCCTTGTTTAAGGGGGCTTCCAGATTTCGATAAGCCCCCTGTTTGTAGATTCCACAACCACCGCTCAGGGTTGTGGGGAACAGGCCCTTGTCCCCATCAACATGGGGAGGGGGGGGCACACGCCATTTTAATTACATTTTAGAAGGAGGTTAACCTAAAGCCTGTACCAGACCCAAGAGGGCCTGGTAAGGGGGACACCTGCTTTGGAAATTTGCAGTGAAAACTTGCACCGGACATGTGTAAACCTAGCTTAATATAGTAGCTGTAGTAAGCATAAGCATATTTAAAATAGCCAAACACGGTTTAATATATAATGTATAAAAAACAAAGAGACTGATAAAGGAGAGAGGAGAAACATGTAAACTGGTGATTGCAGTGTGTTTGAGTGCTTCAATCTGGGTAATTTTAAAAATAATTTATCTTTGTTTCTTTCATGTGTATAGTATACGCTACCATAGACAGACTAGCATCATGGGATTTACTGTACACACATGACATATGGAAGTTTGTACACAGGCTAAAACATATATACATAGGATTTCTTAAAAAGTGTGGGCTGCTATTGCTTTCTTGCCCCATGGTCCGAAAACTGCATTAAGAGCACATGCCTATCATTAGAAGGGACTGTAAGAATCCAGATTTAAAAAGCAAAATGATGATGCACAGATGCTGAAGTGCATCTTCTATGAACAGAAGGCACTTGGATGTTCACTGTGCACTGTAAACTAGAGCCCTATCATTCACGTTCAACATCATGCTATTAGCTAAATTTACATAGTAAATGCAATAGCTATGTGTATGTACATACACACGTATGTGCACCTGCAGTTTATTTATTAATGCTCTGGTCCACTTGCCTAATAAATCAGTCTCATTGTATTTGTTGCAGCTTACTACACTTTAAAATGTACATAAACCCCAAAAAATAGAATACATGGCAGCTTATGGTCATTAAAAGTGTTGGCTATCTTTTTATTTTTATTTATTATACTGTTTTCTTTTATTTTCATCAAAGTAAAAGCCTTCTGAGGGGTACAGAGATTGCTTTTTGTTTATTTTTTTGGGGCAAAACCTGATATAATCAGACAATATAAGCATACATAATAGAATGTATAGGGCACCAGTTTCAATTAGCATTCTGAAAAACCAAGTTGCCAATTTCATCGGTAATTCCTGCTGTCTGGTAAATAATTATTCCCACAACATATGTCAGAGCATATTTTTTATAACAGTGTATAATAAATATATCTATATATATAGATATATATATTTTTATTTATTATTATGTTTTTTCCTATTTTACCAGTTAGGGACTAGCATTTTTTTCTATAACTGTCATAAATCATTTATCTATGGTTCACAGTGTTCTGTTTTAAATAGCATTTGATGCATTAACATACGGTACCTACTTATACCCAGTCTGTGTAGAAACTAAGTATGGTCAGCTGCTTGCTTGGCAGCATCCATAGACAGGGGATATAAGACCCCATACACACTATTAGACTCTCTGGATTTGACAAAATCTGAAGACAGTGGTGGGAGAAAAGTAATATCCAAATCTAATGAATAGTTGGGGAAGAAGGGAAGAGATGATTCAAGGAAGGAAATAGAGGTTAAGCAAGAACGATAGAGGAATGAAAGTAGAGTGATGCAAGAGTGGGATAAATGTGTTTGACAGGAGGGGGAAGCATAGTTGGAGGGAAGACAAGGGAACGATTCCTAAAAGGAATAGTATAATTATAAAAAATGGGGAACTATTTACGGTTTTTAAGATATATTATGACTATTGTATTTGTATGTTCCATGGGAGGTAGGGAAGGGTAATGTGAATGTGTAGATGTATAATGAAAAATGAAATAATAAAGATATGAAGTTAAAAAAATACTTCACTTTATTCTGCTGTAGCCAATGACAGGTCAACTTGGCCTTGTCTCTGTTAATAAATTAAGGCCCGTGCACACGATCGGACTTGTTGACAACAAACCTCCGACGGACCCGTTTTTTTAGACAATCCAACCGTGTGTATGCTCTATCGGACAAACTTTTTCGCTCTTTCATTGGACAAATGTTCGCTGTGAGAACAGACAAACTTTCCGGCAACAAATGTCCTACATCGGCTAATCCGATCATGTGTACACAAGTCCAAAGTAAAAACATGCATGCTCAGAACCAATGCTAAAGATCAGACAACAATAGCAGAAGTTGCCCAATGGGTGGCGGTAAAAAGCAGAAAAACCATGTAGTATGTCTATTACCTCACTACGTTCGTGTTTCTTGGCTGAAAAAGTCCTACCGTGTGTATGCATACCAAGTTCACGGACAAGGCCCTTCGGAGCAAAATCCACAGAAGAGTCAGATGGAGGTCTGATCGTGTGTATGAGGCTTAACACCGACTAAGATAACATGGAAGAAATGGGGGGGGGGGTCTAGCTAGGACTAAACTAAGTAGCGCTAAACAGAATGGGAGGACAGAGAAATATATCAAAATCACACTGTAAACAAGTTGTTGTGGCCAGAAACTGCCACTAGATGTTACAATACTAATGCATAATAATAATCTACTGGATATCAATACAAGACATAAAAAATACATGAAAGTAGGGCAAGACAAACAGGGCCAGATCCACAGAGCCAGTACGCCGGTGTATCTACTGATACACCTGCATACTTTCAAGTTACCCGCGTCGTATCATTAGTTTGAATCCTCAAACCATGATACGACAGCTTCGGGCTTCGATCCGACAGGCTTCCGTCTTCATACACCTTCGGATCGTAGGTGCAATATTTCTGCGCCCGCTGGGTGGAGTTTGCGTCGTTTTCCGTGTCTGGTATGCAAATGAGCTTTTTACGACGATCCACAAAGGTACGAGCGGCCGTCGCATTCTCTTACTTCGTCGCTAGTCTGCTTTTTCCGACGTATAGTTAAAGCTGCTATTGTCCGGTCTATAGTTAGACTTGCCATGTTAAGTATGGCCGTCGTTCCCGCGTCAAATTTTTTATTTTTTTTAAATTTTTGCGTAAGTCGTCCCTGAATACGAATGTACGTAATTTACGCTAGTAAACAAAAAAACAACGTTTCGACGTAATTTCGCACAATGCACGGCGGGAAATTTCTGAACGGAGCATGCGCAGTTCGATCGCCGTGGGGGCGCGCTTCATTTAAATGATTCACGCCTCCTACCCGCCGATTTGAATTCCGCCGCCAGAAATACACTACGCCGCCGTAACTTACGGCGCGAAATCTTCCAGGATTCGACTTAGAACCAGGTAAGATACGGCGGCGTAGTGTATCTCTGATACACTGCGCCGGGGCAATTGTATGTGGATCTGGCCCACAGCTTTTACTGTGAACCTGTGCCCATTATGTACACAAGGTATTTACATATTATAGTGTTTACATATAGAAGCATTAATAGCACTTTACATGTTCATGCTGACCTTTTATCCAGCATACAGCTGCTTTCAAATGGAAAATCCAGTGTTTGCCATAAAAAGGCTGCATTTGGCTGCAGTTTAAAGGAACTAAAGGTTTGTTTTTTATTAGATCAATTGATTGCTGTAAGCTAGAGCATTTAAATATCACTTACCTCGTTTTTCCTTTTGACCACCAAAATACAGTAATCCAGGTTTGAAAATGCCATTTCCTGTCTCTCCTCTTCTTGCTTTCCACCAGCATTTGAGCCGTTTTGCATGGTGGAAAGCAGAATGTGCTCACCCCCTCCCTATGACTACAGCCCTGCGTGAAGATGCTCTCTTATCCCTCACATGCATGGAGGCTAAGCCTAATGAGAAATGTAGTTCCCATTAGGCCGTGATGTAGCAAGAATGAATGCAAACCGCAAACCAGGAAGTCAGTGTGAATAACGATTCAGGAGTGACGGAGGTGAATAAAACAGCTCGATTTCAACAGGTATCAAACTAGTTATAATGCAAAACATTACTTTTTACTTTATCAGCTACTGTCAGACTTTAATTTAAGAGGAAAAAATGTTTGGGCCAGATCCACAGAGCCAGTACGCCGGTGTATCTCCTGATACTTTGGCGTACTTTCAAATTACCCACGTCGTATCATTAGTTTGAATCCTCAAACCATGATACGACGGCTTCGGGCTTCGATCCGACAGGCTTACGTCTTCGTACGCCTTCGGAACGTAGGTGCAATATTTCTGCGCCCGCTGGGTGGAGTTTGCGTCGTTTTTCGTATCAGGCATGTAAATGAGCTTTTTACGGCGATCCACGAAGGTATGAGCGGCCGTCGCATTCTCTTACGTCGTCGCTAGTCGGCTTTTTCCAGCGTATAGTTAAAGCTGCTATTATCCGGTCTATAGTTAGACTTGCCATGTTAAGTATGGCCGTCGTTCCCACGTTGAAATATCATTTTTTTTTTAATTTTTGCGTAAGTCGTCCGTGAATAGGAATGTACGTGATTTACGCTAGTAAAAAAAAAACAGCGTTTCGATGTAATTTCGCACAATGCACGGCGGGAAATTTCTGAACAGAGCATGCGCAGTTCGATCGCCGCGGGGACGCGCTTCATTTAAATGATTTAAGCCCCCTACCCGCCAATTTGAATTCCGCCGCCAGAAATACACTACACCACCGTAACTTATGGTGCAAAATCTTCCAGGATTCGACTTAGAGCCAGGTAAGATACAGCGGCGTAGTGTATCTCTGATACACTGCGCCGGCGGCAATTGTATGTGGATCTGGCCCTTTGTCTTTACAACCCCTTTAATACACCTTAATAGTATGTGTTGTATTCAAAGAAAGGTTGTGCAACACAAACCAGGTCAACCATAGTCTCTGAACTGCCAACTTTACTGCTTTTATTCTTTTACATGTGTTTACGCAAGGTATTTACAGAACAGTATAAACATCAGTAGAGTATTACATCCATGTGCAAGAGGCCTTAAAGGGGTTGTAAAGGTTTGCTTTTTATTTTCTAAATAGGTTCCTTTAAGATAGTGCATTGTTGGTTCACTTACCTTTTCCTTCGATTTCCCTTCTTAATGTTTTTTTTCTTTGTTTTAATTTCTCACTCCCTGTTTCTCCTCAGTAAGCTTTCCACCATCATCCGAGCGGTGGAAAGTTATTTAGAACAGCTTACTGAGGAGGAACAGGAAGTGAGAAATTCAGACAAAGAAAACAAAGAAAAAAAACATTTAGAAGGAAAATGTAAGTGAACCAACAATGCACTAGCTTAAAGGAACCTATTTAGAAAATAAAAAAATGAACCTATACAACCCCTTTAACTGCTTGCCGACCGCCCACCGCAGTTATACGGCGGCAGGTCGGCACTGCTAGGCGAGAGCACGTAGCTCTACGTCCTATCTTTTGCGGCCACTAGGGGGTATGCGCGCCGCCGGCAGCCCACGCGCGCACCCGGCTGGCGCGATTGCCGCCAGGCATGCGCGCTTGTTCGTTACAGAGCGGGGAACGGGAGGTATGTGTGTAAACACATACCTCTCGTTCCTGTCAGAGGGGGAAACGCTGATCTCCTGTTCATACAATGTATGGACAGAAGATCAGTGATTTCCCCTAGTGAGGCCACCCCCCAATACAGTTAGAACACACCAGGAACACACTTAACCCCTTCCCTGCCCCCTAGTGTTAACCCCATTCACTGCCAATGGCATTTTTATAGTAATCCAATGCATTTTTATAGCATTGATCGCTATAAAAATGCCAATGGTCCCAAAAATGTGTCAAAATTGTCCGATGTGTCCGCCATAATATCGCAGTACCGAAAAAAAAACACTGATCGCCGCCATTACTAGTAAAAAAAAATATTAATAAAAATGCCATAAAACTACCCCCTTTTTTGTAAACGCTATAAATTTTGCGCAAACCAATCAATAAACGCTAATTGCGATTTTTTTTTTACGAAAAATATGTAGAAGAATACATATCGGCCTAAACTGAGGAAAAAAAATGTTTTTTTAGATATGTTTTGGGGATATTTATTATAGCAACATGTAAAAAAGATTGCATTTTTTTCAAAATAGTGGCTCTATTTTTGTTTATAGCACAAAAAATAAAAACCGCAGAGATGATCAAATACCACCAAAAGAAAGCTCTATTTGTGGGAAAAAAAGGACGCCAATTTTGTTTGGGAGCCACATCGCACGACCGCGCAATTGTCAGTTAAAGTGACGCAGTGCCGAATCACAAAAAGTGCTCTGGTCAGGAAGGGGGTAAATCCTTCCGGGGCTGAAGTGGTTAAAGTCATAAGGAGTTGGATGTACATAACATGCAGGAAAATAACCCCTGTCAAAAAGAGCCCTATAAGAAGCCTTCATTCATCACTGTATCTGTAAGCAACCACTGTGTTTTAGTAGATCTTGGTAGACCATCAACTCTCTAATATAAACACACAGTAGATGTGTCTAAGCTGTAAGGCTTTATGTACACGGGACGTTTTAAAACCTACCCTGAATGATTTAAATTGACAGATAGAAAACAACGTTTAAAAACGTCCATTTTGTGGCGTTAACATGACACATTTTGCCACGTTCACTAGCGTTTATTTTTTCTATTTTTTAAATAGTCAAAAATGTGTCTCCATTATAAATGCCTGTAAACTAAACATGGCTAATCGTGAGTTACAGCGTTTACATGCGTTTACAAACTGCTACATGCATTTGGGGTTTCAAATGCCTCTGAACATCCGTCCTGAATGCATTTTTTTGCTTTCCAAAAAATGCTTCTAAACTCAACTGCCTAGAAACTACTGTAATCGACCCTGTGTACATGTACTTATAAGATAACATAGAGGAGAGTTCAGGAGCAGCTGGAAGAAAAAAAACGTCCAACTGCTTCTAAACATCCAAATACCAACAGCAGTGTACATAAAGCCTTAGAAACCAACTGAACCTAACTTTACATTAAAAGCACCCAGGGAGGTGAATGAGGGCTTGTTATTAAAACGGAGTTCCACCCACATTTTTCACTCCTCACCATGCAGCACTAATGTGCATCCTTAAAATTAATTGCCAATTTTTTTTTTCTGTTCACTTACCTGATTTATACCTGTATCTAATTTCACTTCCTCCTTTAAGGGCTTAGGCACCAAACATAATTTCCGTATTTGCATTGGCTCCTGGGAGATCTTGGTCAACTTGACATGGCACAGCTCCATTAACATTTAACATGAGCATCTATGGAAAATCTTGGTCAGCTTGAGATGGCACTGCTCCAGTGCCATGTTAAGCTGACCAAGGTTTCCCATAGAAACCCATGTTAAATGTTACTGGAGCCTTGCCATGTCAAGCTGACCAAAATTGCATCGGACTGCACATGCGTGAGATCGGCAGGTACATGCTGGGTAGCCAATATGCACGAAATCCAGAAAGAAGGACACTGCCGCTTCAGATGCCCACACTGGAGATGTGCAGGAACTTCACAAAGTAAGAAAATGATGCTGCACAAATAGAAAACTGGGCATAGTTTACAGCATACATGTATTACATTGCATGAGGCATGAGTATTCTGGGGGTATTTTTTTATCTTAAAAGGGCATATTTTGTCCGGAACTTGGCTTTAAGATATTTTATTGCAAATAAAGAATATCTAAATAGTTTTAAGTGGTTCTAAAGGCTGAGGGTTTCCTTGCATGAAGGTAAAAAACCTTCTGTGTGCAGCGTCCCTCCAATTTTTACCTGAGCTCCCTCTGATCGATTGATGTTCACAATTTCCTTGGCTCTTTCGAGACTCTCCCTCCCCATTGGCTCCCACTGCTGATATTCACAGCCAGTGAGCCAAAGAAGAGAGAGCAGGGGGAGCCGCGGCTCTATGCGTCTTATGAGAACATAGAGCTGCGGCTCAGGAGCGAGCACACAGCGGTGCCCCCAGGGCAAGCAGCTTCCTCTGAGGGCACTGCTTGAGGGGGGGGGGAGCCAGGAGCACCGGCAGGGGCCCAAAAATAAGAGGACCAGAGATGCTCTGTGCAAAACCAGTGCACTGAGCAAGTAACATGTTTGTTATTAAAAAAAAGAAAACTGAGCTTTAATATTACTTTAATGTCCATAGATTGGTCCATTTTATTATTCCACCTTGATACAATAGTACCATATATAATGTATATGCATATACTGTACTGTTTAAAACTATTTTTTTTATCAATAAAATACTCTTCTTTATATTTTGAATCTTGAAATATATCTCTTTAAAATGGAACTTCACTTTCTCTATCAACATTGACTATTTTTAATCCGTATGCTGCTAGCATTAGTAAATAGATAAAAAAGTATATCATATATGCTTATTTTAAACTTTTTTTTTTTTACATTTCTTCAGTTACTTTCTGGTTTCCAGGCCTAGGCAAATTATGTCATACATCACAGGAGTCTTCAGGAGGTGAAGAGAGGAGGAGGGATTTTCCCAGCGAAAATCCCCGACTTTCTATCTCCTTTGTCACCGCGGCCTGCACTCCAGTAGTTTTTCCCACAGCTGAGTCTGTCTCCTGCTAAATAGATCCTGTTGCTGCCCTGTTGCAAGGCTGCAATAACGACGTTTGCGCAGCCTAAGGGTTAACTACTACGAGCGCGGTCTTGGTAGTATAAATGAGATTGGCACGTCGTGTGGCTCCACCCTCAGATGATGTTGAATAATGAAATGCCAAATGAGGAGTGACGTCAGTAACCACCAGGAATTAAGGCAAACAATCCCTGTGGTGCTATGAAGCAGTGGGCGGTAGGAGACAACTTAGGTTTACTGAGGCTGACTTCTTGTGAACACACGCTGTGAATTTTATGTTTTATGTGAGTGTACATCCTGAAGGGGGGCTTTTTTTGTGATATTAAAGTTTACTATTAAACAAGATTACACTATGTCCATTCCCTCTTTCTTTTAATCACTGAGAGATTAGAGTGATTGAGCAGGGAGTGAAGACACCCGTGGAAGACCGCCCTTTAACCAGTGATATACAGACTGAAATTAGGTTCTTTCTGGTAAGAGTTTACACAAGATAGGGTTTCTATCCACACCCCCCCCCCTCTTTATTCTCAGTGCACGTGTGAAAGTGATATATTTCGAAGTCAGCAGGATTTTCATCTTAAGGGATTTAAAGGACTGGTTGTTGTCTTTATCACTTTATTACGTTCCTCTACAACTTTGTATATGGACCTCATAGCAAGGACATTTAATGATCAGATTTTACATGTTCTATGAAGAACTACATGTGCTGCCTGGGTCTTGTTTGACTCTATTGTTTATGTACTGTTTTGACAGTTTTTTTAAAGCCTGTTTTTTGGTATCAGCTGTTGTCTTTAGTGTTGGCGGACATAATAGATGTGATTTCACTACTCCAAGAGCGCTTGTCTGATTTGGGATTAGGCATATTTCTCAATTCACACTTTAAAGCGGAGGTTCTGTGGAAAAACGTTTTTTTTTTTTAAGCACTAATCGGCTGTGTTTGCCACAATACATTGTTCTTAGGCGCCAGGATCCTCATTTCAGACTAAATAATATTTTATATTATCTGGCGATGGACATTGCCATCTTTACTGTGGGCGCTTTGAAGCCATCATGCTTATGTTTCCGGCATGCTGCGAATGCTGATCTCACAGCATTCACCACGTAATCCCGTGCATGCACAGTGTCGGCGGGGAGCCGCGCCGTCAACACTGCGTCGTTACTATCACAACGGCGGGCGGTGTCCTGCAAAGGACACGCCCCGCTGTGATAATTTGTATAGTCCTTGAATATGTATACGCCCTCATCACATGACGTCACGTGACAGCACAGCTAGCGCGAGAATACACCACTAGCTAGTTCTGTGGACGTGCTGTGATTGGCCAGCACGTCACTGCATGGAGGCATGACAATTGGCGCCCACAATGCACAGCGCCGTCGGGCAAAGTAGCTACACGCCCCCACTCCCCGCAGGGAATGAAACTGGAAGCACAGGATATCACAGGTAAGGGAGGATTTAAAAAAAAAGCGCTATGTTTCTTAGATGGGCTTGAGGTTAAGGATGCTGTAAAGTTCATTTTGAGGGTGAACCTCCGCTTTAAGCTCTATATATAGAATCAAGTTGGCCAATGTAGTGGTTAGCATAGGTATCAGGTATGTCAGTGCAAGGAACAGGTAGGTAAGTGTAATTGTCAGTCTAGGAATCATGTAGGTCAGTGTAGAGGTCAGTGTAGGAATTGGATAGGTTAGTGTAATGGTCAGTGCAGGAACCGGGGTAGGTCAGTTTAAGGGTCAATGTAGTGGACAGTGTAGGAATCAGGTAGGGTAGTGGTCAGTATAGGAATCAAGTAGGTCATTGTAGTGGACAGGTAGGTCAGTGTGGTGGCCAGTATATGAATCAGGTTGGTTAGTGTAGTTGTCAGTTTAGGAATCCGGGTGGTCATTACTATTGTAGGAAGCGAAGGGACTCAGGGAGTGCTAAAAGTCCGTAGCCTAGGGGGCGCAAATTTCTTGTCTTGCCCCGGGCGCTGAAAACCCACGCTATGCCACTGGCTCTTACTGAAGATGGCCACGGACAGAAATGCTAGGGGGCTAGGGGGTGTTTTTCTAAGTGATTTCTCAGCAAAATAATGCAATGAGTAAATAAGGGAGATAAAGAGGTGAGTTTGCTCTGAATAATAAAAATGAATTAAATAGCGTTTTTGGTTTGTGGTGCTCAGATTCAGTTTAGTTACGCTTTAATTATACAAAGTTTATTCACCTTTTTATACATTTTTTTCAGCTGCTTTGCAACCTGGAGCAAACACATCCTACTACAGTGCTATACAGGCAAGGCAGAAGTCAGCCCAGCCTGATTAACTTCTTAAGGACCTGTACATTTACATCAGCAGAATGGCACGACTGGGCACATCAACGTATATATACGTTGGTTCTAGTACCCAGCCGTGGGTCACGGGCGCGCGCCCGCGGCGCGCCCCCGTGACCCGGTCCGAAGCTCCGGGACCGGGTCCGCGGGACTCGCGGACCCGATCGCCGCTGGAGTGCGGCGATCGGTCCCCGGAGCTGAAGAACGGGGAGAGCCGTGTGTAAAAACGGCTTCCCCATGCTTCATTGTGGCGGCAGCATCGATTGCGTCATCCCTGTTATAGGGGGACGTGATCGATGACATCACACCTACAGCCACACCCCCCTACAGTTGTAAACACACACAGGGAACACACAAATCCTACAGCGCCCCCTTGTGGTTAACTCCCAAACTGCAACTGTCATTTTCACAGTAAACAATGCAATTTAAATGCATTTTTTGCTGTGAAAATTACAATTGTCCCAAAAATGTGTCAAAATTGTCCGAAGTGTCCGCCATAATGTCGCAGTCACGAAAAAAATCCCTGATCGCCGCTATTAGTAGTAAAAAACAAAAATGCAATAAAACTATCCCTTATTTTGTAAACACTATACATTTTGCGAAAAACAACCGATAAACGCTTATTGCGTTTTTTTTACCAAAAATAGGTAGAAGAATACGTATCGGCTTAAACTGAGGGGAAAAAAAAGTTATATATATTTTTGGGGATATTTATTATAGCAAAAAGTAAAAAATATTGAATTTTTTTCAAAATTGTCGCTCTATTTTTGTTTACAGCGCAAAAAATAAAAACCGCAGAGGTGATCAAATACCACCAAAAGAAAGCTCTATTTGTGGGGAAAAAAGGACGCCAATTTTGTTTGGGAGCCACGTCGCACGACCGCGCAATTGTCAGTTAAAACGACGCAGTGCCGAATCACAAAAAGGGGCAAGGTCCTTTACCTGCATTTTGGTCCGGGTCTTAAGTGGTTAAGCATTCCTTTAAATCCAAATCTATTGCATAGTGCCTACTACAGAGAGTTATTTTATAAAGGTATTGCAGTGTTACCAATGTCTCTGCTTTGTAACATGTATCAGAAAGAAACAAAAGTATAAGAATGAAAGAGAATGTATTTGTACCATTGCCTTTTCTACTATGGCTTTGGAAAGCAATGAAAGGTTCATTGCATGCATTCTACAAGCTCAGTTATTAATCAGTATAATATTAATAAGCTTGCAATAAAAAGTGTCCACATTTAGCCTGCTTTCCAAAAGCCCGCATTTATTGGCAGGACTGGCTCTTATACAGACTGGTCAGCATTTTACTCTTTAAAAAATACAAAATAAATACAAAAAAATATTATTTTTTGCTATCAATTTATTTTATTTTGTGCCTTTGTTGTTTTTTATGTATTTACTGCAGTTTTCAGAAATAAGGGCTCTATATTTACAGCTAAGAAGAGATCAATCTAGCTGTAAATGTATATTTTAACAGCCAAAGATCCCTCAGTATTTATAATATTAAAAAGCTTATCCTCCAACAGAGGCTGCATAGAAATATAGATTCTGGAGAATAGTAGCTGAATACATAACATGCCTCCCACTGATATACTGTATACCATAACTAAGTTTGCATCTGCACACATCAATCCAGCTTCTTGCAAGGTAACATCTTATGACTGCAAACTTGTAGGCTTGTGATGATTTATTTTACATCCTGTAGCAACAGCAGAAACCTCAAAGTCATATTTTTGCACAGTGATCACAATAATTGATCCCAGTGTTGAGGAGTGTATCAACATAAAGACCAGATATACATTTTTCATTTTATTTCAATACAGTCATGTGCCTGTTTTATTATTGGTATTCATTCCACTCTGATTAAAGGGGTTGTAAAGGAAAAAATGTTTTTCATAATAAGCATCCTTAACCTGCAGACATTCCTCTTTTCACTTCATCATTGTTCGTTTTTGCTCAGAAGTTGCTCTATTTCTTCTCTGTTTTGTTCACTTCCTGCTTGTCTGATTTTACTGACCACTGTGAAGGGAGACTTTACTGCGGTGGTCAGTAACGTGCTCGCCCCCTCCTGGGAACTACATCTGTGCAGCAGGACACTCTCTACGTGTTAGAGACTTTAAGGAGGTGTGAAATATTGGGCGTGCCGCAATGCATACTGGGAACTTTAGTTCTTACATGAACAAGTGATGCAAACCAGGAAGTGAATGAGAGAACAGAAACTAGAACGCCAGAGGTGATATAGGTAAAGGAATTTAATAGGTATTTACTCGTTTGTTAACATAATCATTACACTATTCTGTCTGTCTACCTTGCAGACATTAATTTTAGGCAATTTTTTTTTCCTTTACAACTCCTTTAACCTCTTATGGACCGCCGCATGTACATTTACGTCTGCAGAATGGCACCGACATGCACATCAACGTATATATACGTTGGTGCCTTGAGGTGGGTCGGGGGTCCGATCGGGACCCCCCCCCCGGGAAATGCGGCGGTCCCCCTAGCTGGCCAAACGGTCCGGGATGAGGGGGCGGCTATTAATTTTTGTCCTCCCCCTCTGGATCGCTCCCATCCAATCCATGCGCTCCCCCGCCCTGCACTTCCTCCTCCTGTGTAAACACAGGAAGGAGGAAGTGATGTGATCTCTCCCGCTGAAGATAGAAGACTCACACAGTAAGTCTGCACAAACACTACACTGACACACACTCCACATAGGCACATTAACTCCTTGTGATCGCCCCCCCTCCCCCCTGTCACAGTGTCACTGAATGCAGTAATCATGGATCTGGAGAGACTTCCCCCTACCTCTAGATGACTCACTGACTTTACCCAGTGGGCGTCTATTTTAGCCTTGACTGATGTCTGACAATTTCATCCCTCCAGCAGAACGTTTACATTTAACTCAGGCACTTTTTAAACGTTCTCCCATATTGATTTGATTTATTGCACTTCTGTTGTTTTGCCTGTAATTTTGACGACACCTCTGTCTGCTGGTCAGTTGTTGTAGAGGCTTCCCAGATATTGAGTCATGGATTCAAAGATTCAGGAATCTATCCCTGAGGCTCTGTCAGTTTTGGATTGCTAATGATTTTTCAGCTAACCCCTTGGTTAAATAGGATACTTTTACTACTTGGCTCAGAGCGGAATAAATCTCTCATATTGCTGCAATGAAAAGATATTATATTCATTCCCTTGAGTTGTTAGAGCTTCGGCTGAGGAACGCTGTTTACGTGGAAATCTCAGACCCTGCTAATTATGTGCCATGGCATCATGCCATGAGGGAAGTGGCGTTGTTACATATTGATCTAACCAATAAATCCCTGCTTTACACAGCACAAAGGGAAATCAAGTATGGCGGTAACAATGGAAAGTTGTTAGCTTGGTTAGCTAAGGGTTAATTTACAGTTACACATATTGGGCGTATTAGGGATAGTAATGGGAGTTTGCTTACATCACCTGAATTTTTCCGTCCCTGGATACTGCTGCTCGAGATATCTCGCTTGATGATGTACAGGAATCAATAGGCCAACTCCCACCTGGAGTTGATGGAATTCCTGTTGAAATCTGCTCACAGTACTTAGAACTTCTGGCACCTAGGTTTATAACCAGTTTACTTCCCAGGGCTCCCTCCCTGAGTCTTTGTCTGAGACCCTTATTGTGATGGTGCCCAAACCTGGCAAGGACCCAGAGGATTGTGTCTCTTAGGCCAATCTTGTCTCTTAATGTTAACACAAAGATACTGGCACAACACAACCAGATGGGCTGTATGTTGGGGACCAACATAAATATCCACTGCCTTTTCTTAAATTTGTTCACTCCCCATGCTAATTATGGTATGAGGATTATAGCCTTCTAAGGCCACGTACACACGATCAGACCGGTCTGATGAAACTGGTCCGACAAACCTTTTTTATCGGACCAGGCTGAAGTGGTCTGATGTGTGTACACACCATCGGACCAAAAATCCGTTCAGACCAGAACGCGGTGACGTAGAACACAATGACGTGCTAAAAAAAAAACATTTCAATGCTTCCAAGCATGCGTCGACTTGATTCTGAGATGCGCAGGTCTTTGGTCCGATGCTTTTGCGTTCTAACCATCGAACCTGTCCGACGGACAGGTGTCCGTCAGACAGATTTTAAAGCAGGTTTTAAAACTTTGGTCTGACGGACAATGGTCCGATGGGCTGTACACACCATCGAACTGGTCCGATGAAATTGGTCTGCAGACCAGTTTCATCGGACCGGTCTGATCATGTGTACGTGGCCTTAGATGCTGAAAAAACTTTTGACTCAGGATTTGTGCTTAGGTTTCTGAAATGGTAGGCATGCTTTCCAGACACTGCCAGCCAGAATAGTCACTAATGCCAAAATTCGGACCATGTAGTCCTTAGTCAGAGGCTTACTGTCATTTGGAGAAGCAAAACGTGTTCTACAATGTAGATATAAAGGATATTGTTAGAGTTTAGTAAATAACATGCTATATACATGCCAGTTTTTTTTTTTTTGGAGTGGGATTAAAACATTTCCCCAAACCCCCCCCATGCCCAGCATTAGGGATTAGCCAAAGTTTAATTTGGGACAGGAAAAGGGCATGGGGTTTCCCCTAAAAAATATATAAAATATATTAATAGTAAAAAAAGAAAAGTCAGAACATATTGGCCCCCCAAAGGATGATCAAGGGAAAGACGAAGAACTTTATTTACTGTAACACATTCTTCACTCTGGTTTTTACTAAGGAATAGTGATGAGCGGATATTTCGAAGAATATTCGCGAATTTTCGTTAATATCGAATATTCGTGATATTTTATAAAAAAAAAAAAAAAATGCGAAATTTCGCCAATGCGAAATTTCGCTATTTTTTTGGGGATAAAATATCACGAATATTCGATATTTACGAATATTCGCTATATTTTATAAAAAAAAAAAAGCGAAATTTCGCTAATGCGAAATTTCGCTAGTGCGAATGCGAAATTGATTGTGAAATTGATTGCGAAATTTGAAAAAATACGAATATTCGAAATAGCGAATATTCGCCGCGATATTCGAGTTATTCGCGAATACTCGAATATGCAATATTCGTAGCGAATATTCGCAATGCAAATATTCGTGAGCAACACTACTAAGGAACAGGAGGGGTAAGATAGGCAAGATGATAGGGTTAGCAACACAACAAGAATGTGCCTTTGTGGTTAACAAAAGCAAGTGTTCTAAAAAGACTAGAAAAACATAATATTAAATCACCAGGACCAGATGGCTTGCATCCAAGATGTTCAAAGAACTTAGCCAGGTCATTGCTATACCATTACCCTAATTATTAAGTAATGGTACCAGCTGATTGACGTAAAGATAACATGGTACCGATATTCAACAAAGGGTCAAGATACATACCTGGAAAGTACAAGCCAGTCAGCCTTACATCAATAGTTTGTAAACTTTAGAAGAGATGATAAGGCACCACATCCAGGAACTTGCAGATAAGAATAGCATTATTAGTAGTAACCAGCTTGGATTTATGAAAGATTGTTCTTGCCATACCAACCTTTTAACATTCTATAAGAAAGTGAGTGGTAATATGGCTAAGGTAGGCCTGTTGATATAGCATATCTATACATAAATTCTTAATCTACAAATGTTTGCAATTGTATATGTACCTGGATAGAAAACTGGTTACAGGGCATGCCCAAAGGGTCTTGATAAATAATGTATTTTACAAATGGTCTTTATTTAAAAGTGGGGTACCCCAGGGCTCTGTCATGGGACCAATTCTGTTTAACTTGTTCATAAATGATACAGAGGTTGGTATAAATAGTTTAATCTCAGTGTTTGCTGATGATATACTGTAAAGTTAAGCAGGGTAATAACTTCTACAGCAAGGTAAGGAGACTCCACAGGAAGAACTCAATAAATTGGAGAAGTGAGCAAACACAGCAAATGAGTTTCAATGTAGGGAAAACGTAAAATAATAGACTTGAGGTCTAAAAATACAAATGCTAGGGGGAGAACCTTTGGGTGAATCAAGGATTGAAAAGGATCTGGGGGTTCTGACTAATGATAGACTCAGCAATAGCATGCAATGCCAAGATGCAGCACGCAAAGCCAGCAGAATATTAGCTTGCATTAAAAAAGGGATTTACTCATGACATAAAATATAATCCTACCACTTTACAAAATTCTACTTAGGCCATATCTTGAGTATGCCGTCCAACTCTGGTCAAAAGTCCTCACTCAGGAAGGATGTACTTGAACTGGAAAGAATCCAAAGAAGGGCAACAAAGCTAATACGATGGTGGGAGGATCTCAGTTATGAAGAATGACTACAGGCATTAAACTTATTCTCCCCAGAGAAGAGATGCTTAAGAAGCAAATGATAGTGATATACAAATATCTTAATTATGATTTCAGCATTGGGAGGAACTTATTCAAGCTCAGGTCGCTCATGAAGGCATGTAGGCACTTAATGAGGTTGGATGAGAGAAAGTTCAACTTTTAACTGTGTAAGATCTTTTTTTACGGTTAGAGTAGAAAGGATGTGGAGCTCCCTTCCACAATGGGTGTATGCAGCAGGTAATGTTGTTAATTTAAAAAAAATTCTTAGATCAACATCATATTGAATACACTATTTAGGTATATGGGATATGGTAGGGACATAAATAATTATGTAATACATGCTTGACCCTGATGAAGTTCTGAAATAAAAGTCAAAGAGGTCTCCCCAAAAATCCTTACCAGACCCTTATCCATGCATTGACCATGAAGGAAAAGGGGGATGAGCTTGTGACCCCTCTTCCTGAAGCATACCATACCCCATGCCCTCAACATGGGGTGGTACCTTGCCAGGTGGATCCCCTGACACAGCACCTTGCTCCCATGTTGATAAAGACAAGGGCCGGTGGTAAATTGATGGAGGGCTTAGTGGAATCTTGAATCCCACATTAACAATAAGGCCCCCCCCAGATATCGCCTCTCATGTGAATGAACAAGGGATACACAGCACCTGTACTTATTCATGAAATAAACTGTAAATTTTAAATAAAGACACAAAGCTTTTGAAAAGTATTTTCTTTAAAAGCAATGTTCCACAATCTACATCCATTATTAATGTTGTCATCCAGCAATATAGATCCACATCCAACCACACAAAAACTTGATTACAGTCTACTTTAATATGTAAACTTTAAAATATAAAATGAAAACAAGGAAAAAGGGAGATGAGACTGCTGTGACCGTAAAATACACCAGATATATCCTTTATTCATACACACACACACACACACTTAAAAGCACCATGGTGAGACAAAAAAAATCAACAATGTTTGCAGGCTGCTAAAGGTCAGAATTGTGTCTGTTATTAATGCAGCTAAAGAACATACCAATTGGGTAACTTCAACAATGCTGCTATTGCATGACTATAACAATTATTCACAAACATAATAATACCAGCATGGGTAATTATATTCACTATCGTAGTATGGAGTGCATTCAAATATATCTATCAGGTTACAATTCATTCATATATTTATTCAATAATGATTTGAAAATCTAAACTCCAGAAGACCAATGTTTCTTATGCTATCAGCAAAAGCTTTCTAAGTGAATATTATCTATGCATAGATGTAACCACCCGACAGGGGGACCTCTAAAAACGGTATATATCATAGGAACATGTACTGTATTATTCTTTAGATAGTAAATAAAAGCAGTTTTAGGTATCAGTATATCACCCCCTGTGACTGCAGGACCATTCCACGTGAAATTGGTATTGTATGCTCAAATCAAAACGGCTATAAAAACCCAACAAGGGTGGCGGTAAGACCCAGATAATTAGAAAAAAAAAAAACGTATGTCCTAATTCAAAACGTGTCCCTTAAGATGTATGGGGGATCTGTTCATGAGATGTGAATGTTATTGATTCCTCTTTTCAGAAACAGTATGTCTCTGTAATCTATCAAAAAAGGCTATAACTGTAGAACAAATATGCTCAGCACAAATGACTATGAGGTAACATCAATTCAAGGAGTAGTAGATTATAAGTTTTTAAGCTGGTTCATTATATAGTTTCAGCATTTCCAACCTAGCCTAAAAGGCCAAATATACATGTGCACACAGACAGATACAACACTAAATATAGTAAATGTAAAATAAATGTCATATGCTGCACCTAAGCAGCTGGACAATTGACTGCACCACCTGTAAAAGGCAGCCGCTTTAAAAATAACTTCAGTGCAACACTGAATGCCCACATAAAGATGCTATAGGATCTGGGTGTCTCATGGAATGTCCATATATAGGCCACAATTGTACAGTTTAAGACATGTCATGAAACATCCAAGAAGGTCTCATTCCTGCCAAAGGTATATAAAGCGACAGTCATCCATCCATAGTATATGTTCCACTTCTACCTGAAATGGTGGGAGTCAATAGGTGGCTCAGTCAGAGAGATCATAGACCAACGTAGAAACCTTCACAGGCACAAGTGAGCAAGTATACAACTCCTTTTGTATAATCTACCTGACCCCTGCACCTGGGGAGCCCCCCCATGGACAATCATAGAGTGGTGCCCACCACCATAAAAATAAAAATGTCACAGCTTCTGCATTATGGGACCCTATTTGTCAGGTGAGGTCACAGTGTGTCAAGAGTTCACCCAATGCATGGACTTTACAAAAACACACATTGAGGGAGTGTTGATATACATTATTTTTTATCATGGGTCAAGTCCATAAAAGTCACTCTGGATGAATCCAAAGTGCTTATAACCATAAAGAAATTGTAAAGGTAAACATTTAAAAAAAATAACAACCATAGCTAGAGTTGTTTGTGTCCCATAGACTTTAATGGTTTTCGAACAAATATTTTGCCTGTTCGCATGTCCAGTGGATAGATTCTCCCACCTACAGTAAGCTGGGGTCCTCTGTAGCTCCTCCAGAGTTACCATGGAACGCTTGTCTGCTTGTCTGATTAATGCTCTCCTTGACCAGCCTGTCAGTTTAGGTGGACAGCTATGTCTTGGTAGGTTTGCAGTTGTTTCATACTATTTTTATTTTCGGATGATGGATTGAACAGTGCTGAATTAGTTCAAAGCTTGGGATATTTTTTTTATAACCTAAAAAATTTCTCCACAACGTTATCCCTGACCTGTCTGGTGTGTTTATTGACCATCATGATGCCATTTGTTCACTAATTTTCTCTAAAAAAACATTTTGGGCTTCACAGAACAGATGGATTTATACACAGGTGGACTCTATTTACTAATTAGGTGACTTCTAAAGGCAATTGGTTCCACTAGATTTCAGTTAGGGGTATCAGAGTAAAAGGGGGTGAATACAAATGCATGCCACACTTTTTTCAAATATTTATTTGTAAAAAATGTTGAAAACTAATTATCATTTTCCGTCCACTTTACAATTATGTGCCACTTTGTGCTGTTTTTTTCACATAAAATTCCAATAAAATAAATTTACATTTTTGGTTGTAACATGACAAAATGTGGAAAATTTCAAGGGGTATGAATACTTTTTCAAGGCACTAATAATAATAATACAAAAAAATAGATAGATAGAGTGTATATATATATATATATATATATATATATATATATATATATATCTATACTATCTATCTATCTATCTATCTATCTATCTATCTATCTATCTATCTATCTATCTATCTATAAAATAAACTAGCCAGCATGTGTTAGACTGAATAAATTACATACCTGTGAAGTTTCATTATTTTGTAACACATTTTTGCTACATATTGTAGATAAAATAACAAATTCTGAATGAGAATGTCATTCAGCATAAAAATACTTTATATTCTATTGCTGCAAGGATATGAGAACATAACCTAATTTGTCATTCTCTTTTCTTTTATCCTTTGTTTCAAAATGTACTATCAGGGGCAAATTTACATATTGTAATTAAGATTTCAGGGTATAGAGATCCTGAAGCATAACAAATGTAATGTCAAAAAAAATATTTTATGAAGTACTTAATTTTTCAAAGACATCTAAATAATGGAGCTGTTAATCAGCTTGTTTTATTTCTTTCCATGCCACAGTATTGAGACACTATTTTTTTTTAAAAATCAGAAAAAAAAAATCTTGAAGAGAAATTAGTGAAGTATTTTGACAAATGGTAGCACAGATGAACATCACTATAAAGTAAAAGCAATGTTTGCAGTCTTTTTAATAAGAACAGATGAACAGTCAATCTGTATAATGAAACAAAGGAAAACATACAAGTAACCTACTAATAAAATAAATTAAACTAGTTTCAACATAATAAAAAAATAACATTTAAAATAATTCAGTGATTGTAGACCTTAGTTTAAGTAAACCCCAAAGAGTATGAAGACAGAATGATGTCACTGGTTTCTGACCTTGAGACACTACAACATTCCGTGCACACAGAGAAATATAGTAATGAAGACCTCTACATTCTGATAAAAGAGGTCCTAAAAACCAAGACGCGCATTTGTACCTTAAAAAAAGAACAGCAGAAATGTTTTATTTTTAGATTTTTGTGATGAAATATCCTCCAGTCAAAACAGAAAATTAAGCTTTGCAAAATATGTAGGCATAGCTTTAATGTACCACTTACTGATTCTGCTAGTAAATCTTGTAGGAACTCTCGTAGGGACCTTTATATTAAACTTGAGGGTCCCTATTCAACTTTAGTGTGTTTTGCAACTAGGCTGAGCCATCTTAAGCTTTGATTATACTTTTTGTGTTTGGTAGGTTTTATCTAAGCTCAGGACATTGATTATTTCTTCTGCTGTTGAATTGTCTCCAGTAGTTATTATGAGAGGTAATGATTTAGGAGCTATGAAAATGTATATGTCAAAGGCAATTATTGAGAGTTTTTGGCCAGTGGTGTGGTCTGGGGGGAGATGATAAACATTTCGAGCAAGCTTCTAGATGGGTCATTCCCTCCTGGGCTTTGAGGATCCAACATTGAGAAAGTCTCTTTAGGCTGCATTCACACCTGAGCGACAAAACGCCTGTCGCCCGACGCTCGTGCCGCTGGAGGTGAAAAATCCCATTCATGTCAATAGAGATGGTTCACATCTCTGAAACGCCGAACGCCTGTCGCCTGAAAAAAAGTCCCAGACCCTTTTTTTCAGGCGACATTGGCGTTCGGCCATAGTCATCAATGGGAGACTTTGTAAATAAAAAAAAAAAATGAATCGAAGCGCGGCAAGTAAAGCCGCGTATGCGGCGTTACTTGCCGCTCAGGTGTGAATGCAGCCTTATGGGCCATGCCCAGACATGGGTGGGTGCTGAAGCCTCACTGAATCTAAGCTGGGCTGTGCTATGGCCTTGGGAATCTGATATGAAAGACAACTACATATATGGAGCATTCTTCAGGAAAACTAGAACAGGAAGGTAAATATTTGTAAGGCGCATCTTCAGAGGAACTAGAACAGAGAAACAGAGGGGCGGCTGGGACAGGAACACAAAAAATCCTAATTTTAAAGGATTATATTTGTGTTATTGCCATAAAATGTGTTTGGGGACCCCAGGTTCTACCCTAGGGGACATGTAGAAATGCAAGACAAAGTTTTTTTTTAGAAAAAACGTTGTTTCCAGGAAGTGATTTTAATAATGCTTAAAGTGAAACAATAAAAATGAAATATTCCATTTAATATTGTAAGGGGACCCTTAACCTGCCTGTAAAGTGGCGCATCTGTGCAATGTGTAGAGCAGTGCAGTAGCAATATTGACATTTCTAAAGGAAATTTTTAATTTAAACTTGCTTGCGACTGTAATGTATTGCCGCCTCCCAGCAATAAAGATGAAAAATCTGTAAAAAAAATTGGTGTGAGTCCCCCCCAGTCCATACCAGGCCCTTCGGGTCTCATATAAATTTTAAGGGGAACTCAATGCCAATTTATTTTTAAAAATTGGCATGGGGTCCCCACCAAAATCTATACCAGAACCTTATCCGAGCATGCAGCCTGGAGGTCAGGATGGGGGGGACGAACGAACCCCCCCTCCTGAACCATACCAGGCCACATACTCTCAACATGGGGGGTGGGTGCTTTTGGGGCAGGGGGGCTCACATAGGGGGGGCAGAATCTGGGGGTCCCTTTATTAAAGGGGGCTTTCAGATTCCGATAAGCTCCCGCCCGCAGACCCTAAAACCACCGGCCAGAGTTTTCGGGAAGAGGCCCTTGTCCCCATCAACATGGGGAAAAGGTGCTTTGGGGGGCAAGCGGCCTGGTATGATTAAGGAGGGGCTCCCCCCTTTCCTGGCATGCCAGGCCACTTGCCAGACCCAAAGGGCCTGCTATGGATTTTGGGGGACTCCATGGTGTTTTTTTTTAATTCCTTTATTAAAAAAGGAAAAAAAAGTGTCCCCCGATGTCCATCCATCTTCAATCATGCTGCCTGATGGACCCGGCTTTTACAGCTGTTATATAGGCAAAGGCGGGGCCACCCAGTGACGTAACCAAGTGACCCCATCACCTTCTGATGCCATGTGACTCCATGTGCTGCCAGAAGGTGCAGGGTCATCCGGTTACATCAGCGGGTGGCCCCGCCCTTGCCTATATATAAGCTGTCAAAGCTAAAAGACAGCAGTTGTCCATGTTGAGGGCAAGCAGCCTGGTACGGTTCAGGAAGGGCGGGGCGCTCGCTCATCCCCCCTTTCCTGGCTTTCCAGGCTGCAAGCTCGGATAAGGGTCTGGTATGGATTTCGAGGGGACCCCACACCATGTTTGTTTTGGCATGTAGTTCCCTTTAAAATCTATGCCAGAGCCAAAGGGCCTGGTATGGATTTTGGGGGGACCCCATGCCATTTTTTTATTCTGTAATAGTGTTTTCCTTAACTGCTTCAATGAAATGTATTAGATACTCTGCGCTGCACTATATACCCTGCACTGTTTTATATATACTACACTGACTGCACTATATATTCTCCACTCTATTATATATACCACACTGACAGTATATATACTACATTGTAGAGTATATAGTGCAAACAAAGGAAAATAAGGCACCAGCATGTATTGTAAATATAACTGCTTTCCCAGAGATTGGGACCTGTCTCAGGTCAGGTATAGAAATTTAAGAAAATTGCAGCTTGTCTCTGGGAGGGTATGTACTCAAGCCCCATTAAGCCAACATCAGAAGCAAAACACGTCCGTTTGGATAAAGGGATATCTGAGCACACTCTAGGAGGGTTCAGAAATGTTTGAATTAACAATTGCAGTATGTCCTGCATGGAATCAGCAATTCACTAATCAGTTCCATTTGTTTAATAAAATGCAATGAATTTATTTTTTCTAAGTCTAAGCATTCAGTATCCTCCAATTTATCTTTCTATCTATTTTTGTATATCTTTTTTTGTATATCTTAGCCAATTTTCTTCTGAGAAAGAGATATAAAAGCTCAGATCCCATAATGCAGTAGTTCTTGTTCTGCTCCTACATACATTGTAATGTACAGTAAATCGGCGCAGTGTGTCACAGTGGAGTTGTGCACAGACACGACACAGTGTTGGGTACATTCTGCAGGAGGATGCACAGCATTTTGAAGGCTCCATTGATGGTACACAGCTAGAGGAAGGCAGTAACGTGAGCCCAGAGAGAGGGGGTGCCCAAGAAGGACAGCAATCTGGCAGTCATGTTCCCCCAGCTGCAGCATACTGCCAGGTTTGCTACAGTGATGAGTAGGGAGGGGATGATGAGGTCACTGACTCCACATGGGCAGCACACCGACTGCATCACAATGCAGAGCTACGCATGTGCAGGGCTGCTGTCTTAGCATTATTCCAAAAGTTCTTTTGTGTGGGCTTTTTTTGAGACGAGTGCATCAGATCGCACCGCTGGTATTTGCATCATATGTCTCAAGCATATCTCAAGTGGCCAAAACATCACATGCTTGGGCACCACATGCTTAAACCAGACATATGTTGACCTGCCATGCAGTTCATTGGCAAGCGTTCCTCAAAGACCCACACCAAAGAACAAAGCAGACCTCTCTTTGCTCCTCATCAGCTGGGATCTCAAACCCCACTATACCCTCAGTCTTCTCTGAAGCCTGCACTGATAGGACTGAAGGTGTATAATTAGGGTGTCACAGCCAAGTACTTGCAGGCAGTCTACTATCGGTACACCAACGTCAGATTGTACCAGGCAAATTTCCCTGCCCCAGCTGCTGCAGCGCCAAAAGAAGTTCTCTCCCAGCCATCCACATGGTCAGCGATTGAATGCTAGCTTAGCTAAATTGCTAGCACTTCAACTGCTAACTTTTCAGTTGGTAGATTCTGCCCCCTTCCATGAGTTTGTGGAATGTGCGGTACCTCAGGTGCAAGTTCCCAAACGCTACTTTTTCTCACAGAAGGCGATTCCGGCTCTCTACCGGCATGTGGAAGGCAATGTCCATGCTTCGCTGGACAGGGCGGTCAGTGGTAAGGTGCATATTACCGCTGACTCATGGTCCAGCAGGCATGGACAGGGACGTTACCTATTTTTAACGGCGCATTGGGTGACTCTGCTGGCAGCTTGGAAGGATGCAGGACAAGGTACAGTAGTGTTGGAGGTTGTTCCACCACCACGCCTCCAAAATGCTACTACTGGTTGTGACACACCTCTCTACTCCACCATCTCCTCTTCTTCTTCCTCTGTGGCCTCTTCCTGTGCTGATGTGTCCTCGGAACCAGCGGTGCTCCGTAGGCATTCAAGGGGCTACACAGGTACGCAGGCAAAGAGATGCCATGCGGTGCTTGAGCTGGTGTGTTTGGGGGACAGGATCCACACTGGTGCAGAGGTTCTGTCAGCTCTTCAGGGGCAGGCTCAGAGGTGGTTGACACCATGCCAGCTTAAGCCAGAAATGGTGGTTTGCGACAATAGCACCAACCTCCTCTTCGCCGTCCAACAGGGAAAACTGACCCATGTGCCCTGTTTTGCTCATGGTGCAGTGGTTCTTGGGCAGGTACCCAGGCTTACAGGATGTCCTGAAGCAGGCCAGGAAACTCTGTGTGCATTTTCGACGGTTATATAATGGCAGTGCTCGGCTGGCAGACCTCCAAAATGAATACAACCTGCCAAAGAACCGCCTAATCTGTGACATGCCCGCCAGGTGGAACTCTACGTTGGCCATGCTGCAGCAGATGCACACGCAGCAGAGGGCCATCAATGAGTATCTGTGCCAATATGGCACCAGGACAGGGTCAGGGGAGCTTGTTTTTTTCCCCACGCCAGTGGGCCATGATCAGGGATGCATGCACTGTCCTGTGACCATTTTAAGAGGCCACGAAAATGGTGAGCAGTGACAGTGCATGCATCAGTGACACTGTCCCTCTTATCCACCTGTTGGAGCACACGTTGCATTGAATAATGGACAGGGCCCTTGAGGCAGAACAGAGGGGGGAAGAGGAGGACTTCCTTACCTCTCAAGGCCCCCTTTATCCAGACAGTGTTCCTGCTTGTCCTCTTATCACACAGGATGAGGAGAAGGAGGAGGATTATGTCAGCATGGAGGTGGAGCCTAGCACTCAGAATCAGCAGCAGTCTTTAAGGGATCAATTACAGTCCCAAGAAACCCATGGACTTGTACGTGGCTGGGACGAGGTGGCTGAGGATCATGACTCTGCACTGAATGCCTCAGCAAACCTACGCTGTATGGCCTCCCTGATCCTGCAAAGCCTGCGGAAGGATCCTAGTGTTCGTGCTATCAAGGAGAGGGATCATTACTGGCTGGCAACCCTCCTTGATCCACATTACAAGGGTAGGGTTGCAGACCTTATCTTGCCGGAGCAGAGGAAGCAGAAGATGAAACTTCGGGAGGCTTTGCAGAAAAGGTCTGTGCAACGCATTCCCAGAGACTGGGAGGTTACAAAATCCTGGTCCTGGACAACGTGTTGCTGAGGCTTCGGTCAGTCAAAGAAGGAGCGTTGGAGAAGGTGGCTGTCTGACCGATGCGTTCAGGCAATTTTTTAGTCTGCAGCCCCAAGGTATGACGGGTTCCAGAAACCATTGCCAGCGTCTGTGCGGGAATACCTAGGGGCAAGATCAGACTTGGACACCTTTCCCACTGAAAATCCTCTGGCTTACTGGGTCTTGAGGATGAATCACTGGCCAGAGCTTACACAGTATGCAATTGAGGTACTGGGTGCGCCTCTCCACCGACTCAATCGATCGACTGACGTTCATAAAAAGGAATCAGGCTTGGATCACCACCAGCTACCAAGCACCTGATGCTGATGTAACTGAATAATTTTTTGGGAAATGTCAGATCCCTTCAAGACTGCCTATGCGGATGCTGAGTAACTATCCTGTTATGCTGAGTGAGGATCTTTTCCTTCTCAATGATCATGCTGATAGCTTGTAAGAACATTTTTGGTTCTGGGCACCGCCACCAGTGGCTAAGGCCCAATTTTTCAGCCCCTGTTTAACAGAGGCGGGTAATTACAGTTTTTGATGCAATAATTTGCAGCAGGGATCATTCCAACTAGAGCACCTGTGAGGGGTTGCAGTGTTGTGTCACCAGCACCAGTGCCTAAGGCCCAATTTTTCTGCCCCTGTTCAACAGGGGCATGTAATTACAATTCTTGATCTAATATTTCACAGCAGGGCCTATTCCTGTGCCCATCAAGAGTAACTGTGAGGGCTTACAGTTTTGTGGCACCAGCACCACCACCACCAACAAAGGCCCAACTTGTCTGCCCCTGTTCAACAGGGGCATGCAAATTACAATTCTTGATCTAATATTTCACAGCAGGGCCCATTCCTGTGTATCCAAGAGTAACTGTGAGGACTTACAGTGTTGTGGCACCAGCGCCAGCACCAAAAGGCCCAATGTTTCTACCACTGTTCAACAATGCAATGTATTTACAATTCTTGATATAATAGTTCACAGCAGGGCATTCCAGCGCCCACCAAGACAGAAGGTTGTTTGAGTTTCAAGCTCTTAGAGCTTCAGGAAAGCATATTGCTTTTGTTACAGAAGGAATAGAGTTGCATCCTGTAGATCATCTTATATCAGAAGTAGTGACAGTCGTCCATATAACAATCATCTGTCCATTATCTACCTTTCTAGACATTCACGCAAGAAAATACAATGGTGGTCATTCCCAGAACTTGAAAGAACATTCTATCCACTTTGAATGAATGAATGAATGAAGAACTTGTATAGCGCAGCACATGCGAAGTAAATCGCCTCTGGGCGCTTGTTGTTCCTGTCTCCTTTGAGATCAAAAGAGATGAGTCTTAATCTTTCTCCTGAAGACTAAGTAGTTCTCCTCCAGTCGAATGCTGGCTGGTAAGGCGTTCCATAGTCTGGGACCTTGGACAGCGAATCTCCTGTCTCCTTTGGACTTGTATCTGGCTTTCGGTATCTGAAGCCGATTTTGATTGTTGGATCGTAGAATACGATTGGGATTGTAAATTTTTAATTTTTCGCATAGATAATGGGGAGCATTCCCATGGATACATCTATGCGTTAGACAGAGTGCTTTAAAGGTGATTCTGTCTTTAACTGGTAGCCAGTGAAGGGATCTCAACGAGGGTGAGATTGATTCCCAGGGTTTTTTCCCAGTCACAAGTCTGGCGGCCGTATTTTGAACGACTTGAAGACGAGCGATTTGGTACTTGGGGAGTCCGAGGTAAAGGGCATTTGCATAGTCCAATCTGGAGTTTACAATCGCTCCCACCACGACCGCTATGTCTTTCTTGGGAATAAAAGGCGTGAGTCTACGTAGTAGGCGCAGCAGATAGTGAGATCCGCAGACTACTGCCCCTATTTGTGCATCCATTGTCATGTAGGAGTCAAAGATGACCCCAAGACTTTTGACTTTGGCGCTAGGGGTGATGACTTTGCCCAGAATGGGCGGGGGGATCCAGGTTGTTATCGATTGATTGCTACGCTTGGCGTGAAACAGAAGAAGTTCTGTTTTCGCTCCGTTGAGTTTGAGATAACTCTTTGTCATCCAGTCCTCTATCAAAGAGAGGCATGTCTCTAGATTGAGGTGGTGATCCTTTTTATTGCAAATGCAGAAGTACAGTTGCGTGTCGTCTGCGTAAGAGTGATATAGCAGTTTTTGGCTGCTGATGATTTCAAAAAGAGGACGCAGATAGATGTTGAATAACATCGGCGACAGGGGAGATCCCTGAGGGACCCCGCACGATAATGTGCGTTGTTCCGAAGTGAATGGTCCTAGCTTGACTATTTGCGATCGGTTTTCCAAAAAAGAGGAGAACCAAGATAGATCGCTTTCTGCGACTTTGGCTATTTTAGCCAGCCGAGTCAATAACAGCTTGTGATCAACTGTATCAAAGGCTGCGCTTAGGTCCAGCAGAACCAGAAGAGAAGATTCTCCTTCGTCTGCGGCCTCGAGAACATCGTCCCATATCTTGAGCAATGCTGTTTCCGTCCCGTGTCCGGGACGGAATCCTGATTGCAATGGGTCGAGTAAGTTGTGGGTATCTAGATGCTGTTGCAGCTGCTGTACCACTGCTTTCTCCATTACCTTGGAGAGAACATTTAGGCCTGTTATGGGGCGCCAGTTAAGTGGATCCTTAGGATCCAGGGTGGCTTTCTTTAAGATGGGTTGAATGAAGCCCTCCTTCAGCTGGGAGGGCATTTTGCCCTCCCTGAAGGATTGGTTAATAAGCTGCGTGACAGGAGGTGCCAGGATGTCGGCGCATTCCTTCAGCAGTTTGGTGGGGATAATATCATTTGGCGCAGTGCTGTTGCGCAGAGTGCCGATGATATTTTTAGTGGTCTGAATGGAGATGGGTTCCAGCGTGAACTCACCAAACTGTGGTGAATTGCTGCCGGTGCTGTGTAAATGACTACGGGGGGGGCTGGGAGAGCAATTGTTCTGCTGAATGCTTTGCCGGATTGCCTCAATTTTGTTAATGAAGCAATCCGATAACTCATCGCAAAATTCTTGTGTATCCAAGTTGGGGGCTTCAAGACATCTTGGATTCATGGTCTGAGTGACCAGCTTGAAGAGTTCGCGGGGACGATTTAGGGCACCATTGATAGCCTCAGAAAAATAGTTTTTCTTGGCTTCGAAGATTTGCTTGTAGTATTTCCTGGTTATTGCCTTGTAGATCGAGAGGTTCTCATCTGAAGAGCTTCTTTTCCAGGCTGCTTCTGCCCTTCTACGCTCTTGCTTCAGTAACGCCAGCTGGTTGTTGAACCAGCCGGAGTTATTTTTCCTGATCTGGGTCTTTCGTTTTGGCGCTATCAAGTCAGCTGACTGCAATAGTGCTGTGTTTATGGCCTCTAGTATTTCTTCCGCTGTTTGGTGCGGCTGAATTGTGTTTATTTTTCCCCCTAACGTGGTTTTGAAGAGTTCCGAATGGAGCTTCTTCTGACATCTGGTCCAGTGTGTTGTCACTGGATTTGATGTTTTTGTTAAGGGGGGGAATTCGGAAATAATGAATTTAATTGCATGGTGATCTGTCCATGGCAATGGTTCATTTTCCAAGATTTTTATTTCCAGATCTTGTCTGAAAATAAGATCGAGCGTGTGACCTGAAACATGTGTGGGCCCACATACTAGTTGCTGTAGCCCTAATCCTTCCAGGTGGTCAATACAGGCGTCGGCAACAGGATCCTGAGCGCAGTTTGCCCAGAGATTGAAGTCCCCGAGCAGCAAAAGGTGTTTGCTGTTAAGGGTATAAGTGGAGATAAACTCCGTCAATGATGTGAGTAGCTGCGATTTTGGCCCAGGTGGCCTATAGCAGAGAAGAATATGGACGGTCTCCTGGGAGTTTGCTTGCAGTTGCAGGGTAAGGGTTTCCATAAATGGAAGAGGATTTTGAAGGACTGGTTTGGTGATCGCAAGATGAATCCTGTGGATCACCGCCAGGCCTCCACCTCTTTGCCCTATTCTGTTTTCCGTTATAAAACCGTAGTTTTCTGGCACCAGTTCTCCTAGAATGGTGTTACAGTCGGCTGTAAGCCAGCTTTCTGTAATAAAAAGGCAGTCTAAATCATATTGTAGAATGAAATCATGGATTTCTGATCGGTGTTTTACTGCCGATCTTGCGTTGATCAGAGCACATGATATGTGCTTGAGCTGGGGTAAATGGCTAAAGCTCTTGATAGTCGATCGTTGATCGGTTCTCAATAGTTGCTCTAATTTTAAGGCCTTTTTGGTGACGGCTGGTAAGACTGTGGCGAATCGCCTCAGACCCCAAATGGTTTCTGCAGAATATTGCAAAAGAGCCATAGTTGCAGTCGTTGGGGGGGCTGTGATGTTTAAATGGCGATGGAGGGGGGATTCATTGAATCCTTCTCTCCCGGCTTGGTCCAGAGGAAGGCAAAAAAAACCCTGGCCGTGCTGAGCCAATGTGCAGAGGCCAGGGAAAAAAAATTCCTTCCTGATCCCTGGGAGGCGATCGGAGAATAACCCTGGATCAAGCAGTATTGGTTGTGAAGGAGGAAAAAGAGGGGGGGGGAGAGGTGACTCTGCTTCTGGGGTGTACCAAGATGGCCACCGACCAAGACACAGGGCATATGCTGGGGGGCTGTCAGCTGGGTGGATGGATGGCTATAGTGAACTGGATGGTTCACTGGGGGGTGGATGGGATCCTCCAGGGGTAGGGGGGTATTTTGGGCTGTGTAGGGGTTTTTTCCTGGGCGTAGGAGCGGCGCACCGCTAGGCCGCGGCTGAAGCCGCGGTCTTTCCTAAGCCGCGGCGGCCGCGAATGTGAGCAGGCCGGCGCGGATGCCGGCGGAATCGGGAAGAAGCCGCAGAACTGAGCCAGAGAGGCGGCGGGGGTTGCTCCGACTGTGGATGCTAGTGTGGGTGGCGATGAGGGGTAGAAGGAGAGGGGGAGAGCCCCAAGATGTAGCGGCTTGTCCTAAAAAGGACGGCCGCCAACGGTTTGCAGGGGAGGTAGAGTGCCCTAAAAAAGACAGGGTCCTACCTGGGGAAGAAGGAGTCCAGGGGGAGGAAGGAGCTGGTCCTAGGTCTGCAGATTGTATCATGCAGCAAGGGGTTTGCAGGAGCCTGCCTGCCTAGCAGCCTAATCTGTGCTATCCCTGGGAGAGAGCCGACTCGTGGGCAGTTCATGTGATACGTTTTTCATTGTTCCAGCTGGAATTAATCAGGCAAGAGTGGTTACCTCCTGGACTCTAGCAGGCTTGGTTGTACAGATAGGCGATGGGCCATGAGCCTCCTTCAGTGGCAGGATGCATACTCTTCCAGAGTGGTTATGGCCTCATCGGCAGCCCAGTAGAAAGCATCTATGGAATCAATTTACAGGAAAGTGTCATGGTCATCCCAGCATACCTTTTCAACCTTTAGAGAGTAGATATGGGTGCCTTGTCATCAGTGGGCTGTGGAGGAATGACTGTTCAGTCTTCTGTCCCATTTTAATAAAAAAATTGGTTTTTCAAGTAGGATCCACCCTGTCAGTTATGTGTCACTAGTATGCTGCCATGGTGGTGTCAGGAAAACTAAAATGTTATCAAATACTTACCGTAACTTTCCTTTCCTGATGCCAATCCTTGGCAGCATACAGACCCACCCTTGTGCATTTCAGTATCTAGCCAATTATGAAGAATGAGGCTGGGCCTAACTATTTGTCCTGAGGGAGTGGGCGAAAGGTGGAGCCTATCACTAGTAAGCGGTCATGGATTGGTGTCAGGAAAGGAAAATTACGGTAAGTATCTGATACAACTTTCCTTTTTTTTTTCTTTTTCATTTTTTATAGAGTTAAGATGGATTAGAACACCTGTCAGTTTTTTTTTATATCTCTGCCAGTGATAGAGAGATTCATCCTCTCTTTTTGCCCTGTTTATTATTATTAAAAGTGAAAGCAAAAGAAAATACAGAATTTTGGGTTGTCTCCAGAACAGGAAAAGTGTGGAAAACTTCAGATGGTAACACTAGTTCTGATGACCTGGGGGCCCCCTTAATTTGCAGGGATTTCTTCACACTTCCTGTTTTTCATATAGAGCAGGAAGTGAAGGTAATTCTCCCCAATGGGACATATATGACAAAAACAAACCTGATGAGGTTATAAGGGTTACTATATCCAAATAAAAATAAAATAAAGTTTTTCCTATAGTTCTACTTTAATGAAGGATGCTGGCAAGGCTGATCAGCGTCCAATTACCCTTGCTAGCCAAATCATTTAGGATTTCATAAACAAGCACACATTTTCGGCTTTTTTTTTGTGAACTAGTTAGGGATGCTCATAGACTCGTGGACTTAATTTGGGACATGAGCTGGCACCAAATAGCTGCTTTTTTATTGCAAAGCAAGCTGATAATATTATGTGGTTACATAAGGGAATGCAACAGCTTCTTATTTTGAAACAACATTTTCCTAATGTGCTATTTCTCACCAACAATTTTACTTAAAGTGAACAACATGTAAACAGTTACTATTCAGGTTTGTGAATTCTTATTCGATAAACTTTATTTTTCACTGCCAAACAAAATAGTATCTACTTTTCTCAACTCCAGACAAAGCATTAGGCTAATACTATGACTGGCAAGTGAAGCAGCAACAGCTCACAAATGGGGTCATATTAGTACTCTAATCAGTAAGCTAGATCTTTTAATTCACAGCATTGTGATTGACTTATTTTCCCTATATAGTGATATGAATAGATTACAGAGGGTTAGTGCATAGATATACTGATTTACTATTTAAAATACACCACATTTTTAACAATAAAAGGGCACACTTCTATATTTACAACAGGAATAGGCGCGCAACCCCAAACATTTATCTAGTGCAATCACAAAGGAGTGAATAACAATGTATCTGCCTATACTTACACTTTAAAAATCATAAATTTGCTAATTTATTAAAATATGGGAAAAGCACACTTATGTGAATGTGCAAACGATCCCTAAAAATATTTTAGCCAGGTTGAACAAAAATAAGAATGAGAACATGGGCTACAGGCAGAGAAAACTGAACTTGTTAAGTAAATGAACTTTCAAGGTTCAGGAGGAAGAGGAGTATTAATTATTAATAGGGAGCCAATAGTAAAATAAAAACGTGTCCTTTACCTCAGGGTAACACAAAGTGTAAAATATAGATACTCATTCAGACAATTTACTTGAATTTATTTCAATAGCTAAAAAAGTATTACAATAAAAATATGCATAGTCATTTTAACACACCGTTGAAATATATGTGGTGCATTTTGGATGGCTTACTCTGGTATTTTCTAGATTAGCTTTCCCAACCAATAATTCAAGTTGGACATCAGTTAAAGGGTTATTTTAACTAAAACTGCTATTTAACTTTTTTTTAGCAGATTTTGAAAATGTAAAATTTTGTAACTTTTTGGGGTATTTCAGGGACCCAAGGAATAACATCTGGTCAATTGATTTTTTTGTGGTCTGCACATGCATCTTGATTTGTCTTCTGTCATGGGGAATACAAAAGGATTACTAGGATCACTCCAGTGAACACAAAGGCTTAGCCAATAAAGTACAGTATATGTGAACCTTTACCTTGTAAAGCAACAAAGAAGAAAAGAAAGGATGGCGCACCGACCTTGTGCATTACCACTTAAAAGTTTTAATAAACAAGATATAAAAGCAATGGTCCTACTTACAAACATTCAGAAGTTAGCGCTTTTCAAAACAGCTGAGACTGGACCTCACGGCTCCTGCCAGTCAAACCCTTGACATCAATATGGCTGACGCGATTCTGGGGCGTACCCCCTTCCTCAAAGCCTAGGTGGTCTGTGATAGCTCTCTCTTCCTGCAGGTCATCCTTTATAGGTGCATGTGTACATAAGGGTGCAGCAAAAGCCAACAGTATTGGTCACTGGCTGACGAGTCCCGCCTTTCCTTGCGGGGCTCCGCCTACCCCACTAATCACCCAAAAGGGGTTACATTGGTGCAGAGGGGCAAACTGTACCAGGGAGATCTAAGTGTTTACTGATTATAGTAAAATGTAATATAATATAATATAATACAATACAACACAATAATATAGTAGGATCTCCAGAGTCCCTGTCTCTATGTGTCGATTGGCAGTGTCACTAAAACCTGGCCAGTGTGCCAAGACCTAAGCCAGAACCAATTAGGCCACACCAGAGCATGGAGGTACATGTGTGTAAGCACCTACCTGGCAGCGTCCTGTGCCCGGGGGATGGCCCTCATCTATTGCATTTGCCGCCACTCTACTGCTGTCTCTGATGGTTTACATCAGCGCCCAAACTATCTGGAGCGCACGCCACCTTCAATCAGGAAGTGCTGGGCCCTCCTGTGTTCCACCCCGCACTTCCGGTTCTGCCGTGCTCGCGCATGCGCGCGGACATGCGCGCGCATATCCAATGTATTGGGTTCTACAGATGCAGGAAGTGCGGGTGTTTGCGTTCCACCCGCCGCTTCTGGTTTGGGACCAGCTAGAGAGCAGGCGTCTGGAGCTCTGAGATTGATTGAATTGACAACCTTGTAAAACAACCCATTCAGTTTAAAATATAATAATTTATATATAATAATATAACACAGAGTATCTCACAAAAGTGAGTACACCCCTAACATTTTTGTAAATATTTTATCATATCTTTTCATGTGACAACACTGAATAAACGACACTTGGTTGCAATGCAAGAAATGAGTGTACAACTTGTATAAGAGTGTAAGTTTGCTGTCCCCTCAAAATAACTCAACACAGCCATTTATGTGGCAACAAAAGTGAGTACACCTCTAAGTCAAAAAGTCCAAATTTGGTCCAAATAGCCATTTTCCCTCCCCGGTGTCATGTGACTTGTTAGTGCTACAAGGTCTCAGGTGTGAATGGGGAACAGGTGTGTTACATTTGGTGTTATCGCTCTCACTCTCTCATACTGGTCACTGGAAGTTCAACATGGCACCTCATGGCAAGGAACTCTCTGAGGATCTGGAAAACAAGAATTGTTGCTGTACATAAAGATGGCCTAGGCTACAAGAAGATTTACAAGACCCTGAAACTGAGCTGCAGCACAGAGACCAAAACCACTCAGCGGTTTAACAGGATAGGTTCCACTCAGAACTGACCTCGCAATGGTCGACCAAAGAGTGCACATGTTTGGCGTCATATCCAGAGGTTGTCTTTGGGAAATAGACGTATGAGTGCTTCCAGCATTGCTGCAGAGGCTAAAGGGGTGGGGGGTCAGCCTGTCAATATTTTTAATGATGTATTTTGTTGCCTCATCATATTGTACTAAAAAGCATAGTATATGGTACATTGTATGTAGCTTTAGCTGCTTGTTATTTAATTGATTCTACAGTAGATCTTTGTCATGGAAATTGAGTTCTGAGACATTAGCAAGACAACTTTGCGATATCAATCCACCAATATGCTATAATATTTCTCCCTGCTTGGAGTTCCTAAAATACCAGTCTAATTCTCCTCTAATGGATCATTGCAAAGAAGCAGTAGCTCTGTTGCAATGTGTTTCAGGTTCATTAACCACTTGACCACTGGGCACTTAATAACCAGACCAATTTTCAGCTTTCGGTGCTCTCACATTTTGAATGACAATAACTCAGTCATACAACACTGTAACCAAATGAAACTTTTGTCCTTTTTTTCCCCACAAATAGAGCTTTCTTTTGGTGGTATTTTATCACTTCTGCGGTTTATATATTTTTCGCTATAAATGAAAAAAGAACGAAAATTTTGTAAAAAAAAATAATTTTTCTTCATTTCTATTATAACATTTTGTAAAAAATAAATTTTTCTTCATAAACTTGGCCTAAAATGTATACTGCTACATATCTTTGGTAACAAAACAAAACAAAACATTTTTAGATATTATTTAGTCTGGGTGAAAGTTATAGGGTCTAAAAGCTATGGTACCAATTACTGAAAATGTATCAATTTGATCACATCTGATGTACTGATGGCCTCTCTCATTTCTTGAGACCCTAACATGCCAGAAAAGTACAGATACCCCCCAAATGACCCCTTTATGGAAAGAAGACATTCCAAGGTATTTAGAAAGAGGCATTGTGAGTTTTTTGAAGTTGTCATTTTTTCCCACAATTCTTTGCAATATCAAGATTTTTTTCATTTTTATTTCCTTTCCACAAAACTTTCATATTAGCAGGTTATTTCTCACACACAGCATATGCATACCACAAATTACACCCCAAAACACATTCTGCTATTCCTCCCGAGTATGGCGATACCACATGTGTGAGACTTTTACACAGAGTGGCCACATACAGAGGCCCAACATGCAGGGAACACCATCAGACATTCTGGAGCACCCAGACCAATTCTGACATTTCTCTCCTACATGTAAAAATCATCATTTATTTGCTAGAAAATTACATAGAACCCCAAAACATTATATATGCTTTTTTAGCAAAGACCCTAGAGAATACAATGGCGGTTGTTGCAACTTTTTATCGCGCATGGTATTTGCGCAGCAATTTTTCGAACATATTTTTTTTTGGAAATAAAACAGTTTTGTGCTTTAAAAAAACAAAACATTAAATTTAGCCCAATGTTTTTGCATAATATGAAAGATGAAGTTACGCCGAGTAAATAGATACCCAACATGTCACCCTTCAATATTGCACACGCTCGTGGAATGGCGCCAAACTTTGCGACTTAAAAATCCCCATAGGTGACGCTTTAAATATTTTTACTGGTTACATCATTTTAGTTGGAGAGGAGGTCTATGGCCAAAATGATTGCTCTCGCTCTAACGTTCGCAGCGATACCTCACATGTGTAGTTTGAACACCGTTTTCATATGTGGGCGGGACTTACGTGCACGTTCGCTTCTGTATACGAGCACGTGGGAACAGGGGCACTTTAAGTTTTTTTTTGTTCATTTTACTTTATTTATTTTAGTTTGACACCTTTTTCCCCAAAAATAAATGTTTTGATTACTTTTATTCCTATTACAAGGAATGTAAACATCCCTTGTAATAGGAATATAGCGTGACAGGTCCTCTTCAGTGAGATATGGGGTCAATAAGACCCCACATCTCACCTCTAGGCTGGGAAGCCTGAAAAAAAAAAAACGACCGCAGAGTATTGCGCAGGAAGTATTGCGCAGGGAGTATTGCGCACGGAGTATTGCGCAGGGAGTATTGCGCAGGGATACTGCAGAGTATTGTTCAGAGTATTGCAGAGTATTGCGCAGGGGGTACTGCAGAGTATTGTTCAGAGTATTGCAGAGTATTGCGCAGGGGGTACTGCAGAGTATTGTTCAGAGTATTGCAGAGTATTGCACAGGGGGTACTGCAGAGTATTGTTCAGAGTATTGCAGAGTATTGCGCCGGGGTACTGCAGAGTATTGTTCAGAGTATTGCGCCAGGGTACTGCAGAGTATTGTTCAGATTATTGCAGAGTATTGCGCCGGGGTACTGCAGAGTATTGTTCAGAGTATTGCAGAGTATTGTGCCGGGGTACTGCAGAGTATTGTTCAGAGTATTGCAGAGTATTGCGCCGGGGTACTGCAGAGTATTGCGCCGGGGTACTGCTGAGTATTGCGCCGGGGTACTGCTGAGTATTGCGCCGGGGTACTGCTGAGTATTGCACTGGGGTACTGCTGAGTATTGCGCCGGGGTACTGCTGAGTATTGCTGGGGGGGAATGCTGAGTATTGCTGGGGGGGTATGCACAGTATTGCTGGGGGGGTATGCACAGTATTTCTGGGGGGTATGCACAGTATTGCTGGGGGGGTATGCACAGTATTGCTGGGGGGGTATGCTGAGTATTGCTGGGGGGGTTGCAGGGATGGATGGATCTGTGACTGCAATAGTCACAGATCCATGCACAGCGCTGCCGCCATCCGCGCTCCCCCCTCTCACACTGTACCGATCGGTACAGAGAGAGGAGGGAGGAACCGGCGTCATCAAATGACGCCAGTCTGTTTACATGTGATCGCGCCGTCATTGGACGGCGCGATCACATGGTAAACCACCGCTATCAGCGGCGATTTACCGTGATCCGTGACTCGCCGGGTCCTCTGGACCCGGCGGTCACGGACATTCCGGTGTGCGCGCCCCGGGGGGCGCGCGGGAGCGCGACTCTGGAATCACGTTATATAACGTGATCCCAGAGTTAAGCAACCACCTTGCCGCCGTTATTTTTCGGCAGGTGGTTGCTAAGTGGTTAAATATCTAATCAGTTATGGAGAACAAAACCAGCAATCTTGCACAAAACTTCATTTACATTCTTGGTGTTGCCAGACATGGTTTGTTGGGTATTAGTCCTATAAGTGACTATCTGGCTAAAGTAAAATGTTTTAAAATTACAATGTATATGGAGAAAAAAGGTCATTGCTCTCATATGATATTATAACACAATTAATGTTTTAATGTTCACTTAGGCCGCATACATACGATCGGTCAAAACCGATGAAAACGGACTGAAGGACCGTTTCATCGGTCCAAACCGATCGTGTGTGGGCCCCATCGGTCAGTTATCTTTCAGTCAAAAAAAAGAGAACTTGCTTTAAAATTTGACCGATGGACGTCTGACCGATGGGTCAAAACCGATCGCTAGTATGCAAAAGCATCGGTTAAAAGGCCACGCATGCTCAGAATCAAGTCGTTGCATGCTTGGAAGCATTGAACTTCGTTTTTTTCAGCACGTTGTTGTGTTAAAACACGTAAACGTCACCGCATTCGAACACGATCAGTTTTTTAACCGATGGTGTGTAGGCACATCAGACCATCAGTCAGCTCCTTCGAACCGTTCTCATCGGATGGACTGATCGTGTGTACGCGGCCTTAGGGGCCATTTAGGTTCCCATATTGTGGAAATGCATGGGTATAATGCATGTTACATACTGTATTGCTATTGCCATAATTTTTAATAGCACCCCATAACACTAACTCTGTGTTGCAGTGTGCAACAGCGTACATCAATACTAGCGTGTTGTATTAAAATAAAAGTTTGCATCTGATTTTTGGAACACGAGGGTGCGTTGGCAGACCATTTTAATTCAAATGGGCTGCCTTAATGCATTGCATGTTAATGTGTGAAATAACACACATTAACGTACATGCATTAAACCACCACAAAAAAAATTAAATGAGCCCTTAATGTTTTCTCTACAGAGGTTATCTTTATAAAAAAAGGGGGGTTTTTGGACTTTAAATGCGATGCATGGATCCATGCTCCTCCATCCCTATACATGTGTAAAAGAAGGTGGTTGGGACTTTAAATTAAGGAAAATTTTACAGACTATGAGATTTAGATTTTAGAAAGTGTATATTCATTATATCATGGATGACAAAAACATCTCACAAAGGGTACATACATATGAAATCAAAAACATCATACATGCTGCAAAACCATATAGCACATAACAACATGAATAGCATAGCACATGGCATTATAAGGTGTAAAAGGTTGGCCTCAATGTCAGGGATGACATTTTGTAATAAATGATTGACTATGATGAAGTAAAAAGGCTTGTACCGCCATCTGTGTAAACATGTTGCAACTAATATGATCCCAACACATTTCATTGGATAATACCAACTCTTCAGAGACAGATGCAACAATACTCTACAAAAAAAAGAGAGAACATGATAACCAGGGATCTAATGTATGTCTAAAGGATGCAAAGAATAGTAAAAAAAAAAAAAGGGACAGACTTGCTGTCCCTTAAAGTACTCACATATGCTGTATCTGTAAGGCTAGAGGACAAGGACTGTAGGAAATATCTTCCATGGGATCTGAGGTGACCGAGGCAAGTGGAAATGGCCAGAAGCACATGTGGAGTGCCAAAGAAACAATGTCCAAATTATGGTGGGTGTGGGCTCCCCTTCTGTGGATATAAGTAAATTATATAATATAGATGTGTAGTCTATAGTCTATAGCAGGGATAGGCAATTAGCGGACCTCCAGCTGTTGCAGAACTACAAGCCCCATGAGGCATACCAAGTCTCTGACAGCAACAAGCATGACACCCAAAGGCAGAGGCATGATGGAATTTGTAGTTTTGGAACAGCTGGAGGTCTGCTAATTGCATATCCCTGGTCTATAGTCAATTGTCATTTTGCCTCTGTCCTGCCTGCAGTGAGGTTTGTAGCACCTGCTGCCAGAGGAAGGTTAGGCAGTCCAGTTCATCGAGCTCATCTGCATCCAGCATCCAGCATCCAAGCAGAATCAAGCTTCCAAATCGCCCCCCCCCCTCTCCCCACGCAGCCACGGTCTGATCAGCCGGCGCACACTCGAGCTCCAGGCCCTCAGGACAGACCGCAGCTGCGGCCTAAAACCTTCCGGCAATCCCCCCTCCTTTTCAGGCTCTTTTTTCCCTTGCTGCTTCGTTTGCGGCCTTCGGCCAACTACCGAGACCTCCGGGGGATGTCCACTCGGCACAAGATCTTTCAGGTAGGCCTGCATCCCCCCCCATGGCAGCCGCGGCTCTCCTAGGAAAGTCTGCGGCTGCGGCCTAGCTCGAGGCAGACACAGCCATCTATCACGCCTGCATCCAAGCCAGCTTGAACGGGCCATTCCGCACTACCCCTAGCCCTAAGCCTCACCACCAGCTCTCTTTTATCCCTGGATCCCACCACGAGTCTGACGGACGGGCATCCACGGTAGGAAAGGCCGCGGCTCGGGCCTAACGACCATCCGGTGACCATCTTGGTCCTCCCAAAATTAGGTACCAATTTCCCAATGCTCTTAAAGGACCAGGGAGACCCACACATCACCCCTCCCCCAGACAGGCCACTAAGGAATAGCCATAGTGCTATACCCAGCACTGGTTATCCCTTCATCACCCCCCCCCCCCCTGCCCATCGCACCCATAATCACCTTCATTCAGGAACAACGCAAGGACCACATCAGATCAGCGGCACCACTGATCGATTGACTAGCAGGTAAGCTCAATGCCGCTGTCACTTTAGCAAGTTGATCCAGGGCTCCAACTGATTGCCTTAAAGGGATCAGGAAGGAATTTTTTCCCTCTGCTACAGCACATTGGCAACACCAGGCAGTTTTTTTTGCCTTCCTCTGGATCAACTAGGTGGGGTTGATTAGGCCCCCCTCCTCTTTTCTTTCCCGCAGGTAACACCACCATCTCCTCCAGCATCATTACCGCCATTCACTCCTCACACCCGCGTGTCTTGCGGAAGTCCCTCAGGGATCTCCCCTATCGCTTGTGCTATTCAATATTTACCTCCGCCAACTCTTAAAAATTATTAGTAATCACAACCTTCTCTATCACTCCTATTCAGGTGATACGCAACTTTATTTTCGTATCATCGACAAAAAGAACCAATACCCCGCATTAGAACAATGCCTCACTCAGATAGACATCAGGATGACGGAGAGTCACCTCAAACTCAATGGAGAAAAAAAAAAAGAAATCCTTCAACTCCATGCAAACCAGAGGAAACTGGCCAGGACTATCTGGACACCACCACCCATTCTGGGACAAACCATCACCCCTAGCACCAAGGTCAAAAGTCTAGGAGTCATCTGACTCTGACATGACAATGAATGCGCAAATAGGATCAGTAATTAGAGAATCGCACCATCTTCTACGGCTCCTACGAAGAGTTGTTACCTTCATCCCTAAAGAAGATACAGCGGTAGTGGTAGGGTCAATCATTAACTCCAGATTCAATTATACAAATGCCCTCTACCTCGGACTCCCAAAGTACCAGCTTGCCCGACTCCAAATCATCCAAAACATGGCAGCTCGACTGGTAACAGGGGAAAAACCCTGGGAACCAATCACCCCATCCCTGAGAGCCCTCAATTGGCTGCCAATAAGGACCAAGTCACTTTCAAGGCCTTATGCCTAAAGCACAAATGCATACACGGAAGCGCGCCCCTATATTTAAGTGAGAAAATAAAACAACAAAACCGAAATCGAGTTCTTAGATCATCTAACCAAAAATTATTACAAATTCCCAAAGCCCGATATAAGACCAAAAGAGAACGTCGTTTTTCAGTTCAAGGACCTCGACTATGGAACGCTTTACCAACTAATATCCGAATAGAAATTGATCACCTGGCCTTCAGAAAAAAACTAAAGACCCATCTATTCTGAGGGTTAAACAGAAGGAAAATGGAATGCCAAATGCCTTGAGACTATTTAGGTCGCATTTGTAGCGCTATATAAGTAATTCACTCACTCAAAATAAAGTAATGAAAGTCCCAGAAATAGGAGGAGCCCAAAATGAAGAAATTGAGTGGGACAGTGGTGACCAAAAAGTATAGTAGAAGTGACAAAAAGAAAGTTGATGATAATGTGAAGTAAAAGATAATCCTATATGGCTGAAGAGTGCAACAAAAAACAAGAAAAAACAAAAAATAACTCTCATGATGATTACCTTGAGGTTACAAAGGACTGTGATCCAAAAGCAAAGTGCATGTAAAAGCGGGATGTGCATGTAAAAGCGGGATGTGCTGCACAGGGGACTGACTTACACCAAGTGAGCGTGTTATATTGTTTTTTACAGCACGTATGATGTTTTCGAAGGTTATCTGTACTAGTAAAGTTGCAAGGAAGAATACATTTAATTAAAGCCAGCTTAATAAAATAAACTCTTAATTATCTTAAATCAAACAATATGCATCTGGGCCATGTTCATCTTAAGATATGAAAATTCTTAAGGAATAATGAAAGACTTATTAGCATGACACACTAAGCATTATGTAGTTTAAAAAAGATAAATGACTTATCGTTGTGGTTTAATTTAATCAGGACAATTTGTACATCAGCAGAATTTGCTCTTTATGTTTCCAAAGAAGTGATTTAGAAAAAACTGATCTAGTCTAGTCTTAAAATTCTGTGACACTCAGGCAGAGAACATGTTAGACAACTTAACAAAGCTGTAATATTTCATGGACAACATAATGTACCAGGTTAATAATGCCTGAATATTGGCATTTTTTAATCTTAATATCAAAGCACAGCAGGGTCTTCCTAAAACAAAAAAAAGCATGTTGTCATTTGTACAACATTCAAAAAAATATTGGGTTTATTCCCAATTTAAAAATTGACAGGTACATGTATTCATACAGTACATGCTCTTATGATGCCTTGTAGAACCAGAACCACCAGTGTATAGCACAAATATAGCCCACTTCTATAGAGTCACTGTTGATCCATCAGTGCATAAACAGATAGCCATCATTAGGGTAGGTTATGGAAACCATCACTTTAATGAAGCTAGGCTATGGGAATATAGCAAAAAACATGAATATATAATCAGACAGGTTTATACACTTCAATAATCTTTTGCAACGCATGCCAGGGCCTTCTAAAAACAGCATTTACTTGTCAATCACTCCAATCACAAATCAAAAAAAGTTAGGGGTTTCTCAACCAGTTTCATCGGACCAGTTTGATGGTGTGTACGGCCCATCAGACCGTTGTCCTTCAGACCAAAGTTTTAAAACATGCTTTAAAACCTGTCTGATGGAACCTGTCCGTCGGACAGGTTCGATGGTTAGTACACAAAAGCATCGGACCAAAAACCTGTGCATGCTCAGAATCAAGTCGACCCATGCTTGGAAGCATTGAACTTCATTTTTTCATCACGTTGTTGTATTCTATGTCACCGCGTTCTGGTCTGATCAGATTTTGGTCCGATGGTGTGTACGCACATCAGACCATCAGACAAGTTCAGAGTTGTCTGATGAAAACGGTCCGTCAGACAAGTCTCATCAAATATACGTTTTTATTATTTCATAAAAGCATGCATAAATTAACCACAATTCAGTCTAAAAGAGTGTTACATAAAAATTCACACACACACACACTTGTCTCAGACAAGGCCGGAAGGTCGTCTGGCGTATATACCACAACATGGGAGGATATTTTCCTTAGAACTCGTAGCTACCTGTTCGATATCCACCCCATATGGTTACAGTACTCTAAGATCAACAGGTAGGTGATATCACCATGTCAAAACTATCAGGAATTGAATTATTGCCCTTTCCAAGTCTTTATATCATTTATAAAAGAGAAAGGAAAGGAGGGAAGAAAAAAAGGGGAAGAGGGGGAGAGAAGAAGTGAGAATCCCGCAGAATATAGGAAAATTGACATTGACAGAGCTAAAAAAAAAAGGGTGGGGAAGGGGCAGCGTGAGCGTGGTTGTTCAGCACCTAACCCGGAAGTGACGCGGAGGAAACCAGGAAACTGCAGGAAATCTTTCCAAGCGGTCCTCAGGTATCCAGTGAAGAGTTCACACACACACACTGATTTTGATTATCAGTATTTTGCCTGAAACTTATTAACTATGGTACGCATGCACTTGTAAGGGGGATCTATTTTGGGCTATTAAAAGTTATCAAACGATATTGCTCTATGTAGATATTTTTTCTTTCCTTACACACTTGCGAATTTTCATCCAATATACCTGGAGAGTAATAAGTTCGAGACGGTGACCAAAGGAGATGTATTGATGGGCTTTCTGATCATTACCATCTGGTAAGTGTTTCCCCAAAGGGGACTCTCTTTCTCCCCCCACGTGGTGAACACTGTTGGTGATTGGAAGCACAATTTTCAAGCAATCCCGGACGGTCAACTTATTGTGACTTTAACAAACTTAAGGTTTGCAGCGCTGCTGCAGAACTGAGATTGGACTATATACTAGTCTGTGAATTTTTTCTGCTCTTAATAATCAATAAGGGCGGAAAGTTAAGATCAAAGGTGCGCTTCAGATCGCCCAGAATCAAAGTTCCCAGGTATTTGAGGGAGCAGTCCGACCATTTCAATTTAAATTGAGATTTCAGAGAGCTTAATCTAGTGGGGGAAATATTCACCCCCATTGCTGCCGATTTATCAAGATTAATTTTCAGATTGGAGAAATTCCCATATTTATCAAATTCCAGGTTCGGCAGGGATACCACCTGGCTAGTCAAGGAGAACAGTAGATCATCTGCATACGCCGGAATTGCTTATCACACAGTGACTCCTGTAATGTCAGGGTGTGCACGTACCGTGCACAGGAATGTCTCCAAAGCTAAGGCAAAGAGCAGGGGCGAGAGTGGGCATCCCTGTCTAGTTCCGTTCGTGATAGGGAATTTTTCTGACAAAATTCCGTTCACTTTGACCTGGGCTGTGGGTATGAAATAGATGCTGGAAATCCATTGGAGCATTTTAGGCTCCAAGCCAATTCGTTTTAGAACGGAGAACATAAAGGTCCAATTGACACGATCGAATGCCTTCTCAGCATCTGTGCTGAGAAAGACGCATGGTGTTTTTAAGGAGGTCGCTATGTGGATCAGGTTAAGTACCTTAGTGGCATTATCCCTAGCCTCATGGGCAGGGATGAAGCCCACCTGGTCTAAGTGAATAATATCCGGCATCAACTGGGTTGTTAGTCTTAAAATAATGGTGTAACTCGTTTATGACCTCTGTCATGACTTCCGGCGTCTGTAGTAAACTTTCGTTCAGGCGCCAGAAACTAGTTCTGGATGTCGAGGCCGTTAAAAGATCATAGGGCACGGTAATGGGCAGATGGTCTGACCACATGATGTTACCTATTGTCGGGTCGTGTACCGCCTCCAGCTGACCATGGGGGACAAAAAAGTAGTCTATCCTCGAGTACACTTTGTGTGAAGACGAGTAGAAGAAGGTTTAATCTCTCTCTCCAGAGTGATGGAGCCTCCACACGTCCACCAGCTGGGTGTCATGTAAGACCCGAGAGATGCGTTTATGAATTCCTGAACATACCGAGGAATTACCCGACAAAATGTCGACCGCGGGGGACAAAGGAATGTTAAAGTCGCCTCCCACTATCAACTGTCCCTCCTTGAAGTCCATCAGGAGGTCTAGTGTGTCATGTAAGAAGATGTCTTGTCGGTCATTGGGCGCCATAGAGGCCAATGTCACCTTTGTGTCCCTTATCGTTCCCTTTATGAACATATCGTTCCCTTTATGACCCTCGACATCCGCCAAGGTATCACTGCACGTCAATGGTGCTGCTCCTGATATGAGTATGGACACTCCTTTGGTTTTAGCTGTCTTGTTAGCGGCATGATACACATAGGGGAAAAAAATCAGCTTCCAAGGCATGGAGGCCCCCCTGTTCTAAAGTGTGTCTCCTAGATGAATGCTATATCGGCCCTAGCTCTTTTGAGATCATTTAGAAGCATACAGCGATTAGTCCCTTCGGTTTCAGTGAGAAAATTAGAAGGTTGTCCATCTTCCCTGTGTCTAGGAAAGGGAACCAATAAAAAGGGAGAGGAAGGGGAGAGGGAGGGAAAGGAAAGAAAAAAAGGAGGAGAGGGGGTTGAAAGCAAAGAGAAGAGGATCAGGGAAAGAGCGAGTGTAGAGATAAAAAAAAAAAATAGAAGTAGAAAACAACAAAAAAAAATCTAAAGAATGACTTTAAAAAAATATATATATTAAAAAAGGACTTTTTTCTATGGTGTGTGTGTTTTTTCCAACTATTTACACTTCCTTCGTGAAATGGTAGGGGTACAATGTACCCCATTACCAATTCACATGGGGGGCCAGGATCTGGGGGTCCCCTTTGTTAAAGGGGTCTTCCGGATTCTGATAAGCCCCTCGCCCGCAGACCCCCACAACCACTGGGCAAGGGTTGTGGGGATGAGGCCCTTGTCCCCATCAACATGGGGACATCCTCCCCATGTTGAGAGCATGTGGCCTGGTACGGTCCAGGAGAGGACCGTACTCTATCCCCCCCTCTTTTTTGCGGCCGGCCAGTTTAACATGCTCGGATAAGGGGTCTGGTGTGGATTTTAGGCGGAACTCCACGCCATTTTGTAAAAAAAATTGGGGTGAAGTTCCTCTTAAAATCCACACCAGACCTAAAAGGTCTGGAATGGATATTTGGGGGGAACCCCACGTCATTTTTTTTAAATTGACGGCGGGGTTCCCCTTAATATCCATACCAGACCTGAAGGGCCTAAGGCTGCGTACACACGATCGAATTTGTCCGCTGAAACTGGTCCGTCTGACCGTTTCAGCAGACATCTCCGATCGTGTGTACGGGCTAGCGGACATATTTGGCCAGCGGACAAATTTTAAAACATGCTTTAAAATTTGTCTGTCAGAGACATGTCCATCGGATATGTCCGCTGGTTAGTACACTCACCAGCGGACATATCTTCCCGCACATGCGTGGAATGGATTCGACACATGCGCGGAAGTATTTTTCTTCCTGGTTCGGTGACGTGGCGGCATCAACGTCACTGCCATGTCACCGCGCTGTCTGCCGGCAGGGATTTTGATCCGATCGTGTGTACACACTGCTGGACGAAAATCCCAAGGAGACATGTCCGATGAAAACCCCCATGCTTTTTTTTATGAATGAATCCTCTCTGAATTGTCAGAGTCAGTTTTGAATGCCTTTTTTTCCTTTCAGAAATGACATTTTGTGCAGGGACAGTTCTAAGTACGGGAAACATGCGCTATTTCACATGCTGACTTTACACCCCCCCTAGGTACGAAATTTAAAGGAATATTTCACTTTTATTGTTTCACTTTTAGCATTATTAAATTCACTGCTCCCAAAAAAACTGATGTTTTTAAAACTTTTTTTTGCATTGATACATGTTTCCTGGGACAGGACCCCGGTCCCCAAACACTTTTTAGGACAATAACTTGCATATTAGCCTTTAAAATTAGCACTTTCGATTTCAAACGTTTGAGTCACATAGACTTTAACGGGGTTCTATAGTTCACACAAACATTTGGTGTGTTCGCAAGTTCTGGTGCGAACCGAACAGGGGGGTGTTCGGCTCATCCCTACTCACAAACATGTGATGAACAAAAAGCTTGTGAAGACCACTTGGACGTGGCACCCAATCATAGAGCTGACAGTTTCCAGATAGCAGAGAGGAGGACCTCAGAACCACTGCGGGATGACATGTTTCGAAGGAGTGCCTTCTTCCTTAGAGCCTCTTTTGGCACCTCCCCATACCTCGTCCCAGACCTATATACATGTATAAATGTGTTTTATGATGTTGTAAATGTATTTGGGATGTATTGATTGTGTGTGATTAAATGTAATTAGGATAAAATAATAATATAAAAGAATATGTAAACACTCTGGGCTAGATTCACAAAGACTTACGACGGGCATATCAGTAGATACACCGTCGTAAGTCCTAATCTCAGCCCGCGCAAATTTAAGTGTATGCTCATAATGAGATACGCTTAAATGTTGCTAAGATACGAGCGGCGTAAGGCACTTACACCGTCATATCTTAGATGCATATTTACGCTGGCCGCTAGGTAGCGTTCCTGTTGTAAAATATGCAAATTAGCAAATATGCCGATTCCCGAACGTATGCCAGGCCGGTGTATCTGTTTACGACGTTTACGCAAGACTTACGCCCAGCATAACGTTACCCCTGCTATAGTGAGGCGCAGCCAATGTTAAGTATGGATGTCGGGACATAATTTACGTCGTTTGCGTAACTCGATTCACAATGGAGCCATGTGTTAGTTACGCTCACGTCGCTTTCATTGACAATTAGCGACGTGATTTGGAGCATGAGCACTGGGATTCAGTCACGGCCGGCGCATGCGCAGTTCGTTCGGCGCGGGCACGCGCTTGATTTAAATACTACATGCCCCCTACCCGCCGAATTTGAATTCCGCCGGGTCATTTACGCTACGCCGCCTCAACTTTACAGGCAAGTGCTTTGTGAATAAAGCACTTGCCTGAAAAAGTTGCGGCGGTGTAACGTAAATGACATACGTTACGCCCACACAAAAATAATATGTCTTGACCATAGGTTTATTTTTAGCAATAGCTTTATACCTGTTATTCTGTTTTAGAATTATTAAATATAATAGGTTTTTATTTTTTACTTATACACATTACAATATAAAAATAGTGCTCAATTTATCAACAAAAGCAGCCATAGATGTGTAAAGAAATACTTTACAGGCAATTACTGTGCATACATTTTATATATATATATATATATATATATATATATATATATATATATATATATATATATATATATATATATATATGATTGGAATAAATACTTATAGGGCGCCGAATGCGAGTTGTGAAACTCGCGTCTAAGCGCTTCCATAAAAAAAAAATAGCAGGAATTACTGGGACATTGTATTCTGACAGTGATATAAGCCATTGATCGAATAAAGTTTTCCAGTAGACCCATTCAACAGAAGGAGATCTAATGATCGGTTTCTGTTGAACAGGGAATGCCACAAAAAAAGCAGATGTCCTCTGGTGTGGTATGTCTGTAACATGTTTTCCTACTTGGGAGCTTCATGTATTCAGCTGGCTGCTCTCCCTTCCCAGACCTTTATAGCTTGAGTGAAAGCTATAAAGGGCTGGGAAACTTGCATGCCAGCATATGCTGGTGAGCATCACTTTCATTCCTAACTTTAGTTGAGGCTGGGGGAAGAAGGACCTAGGGGTCAAGTGAAACAGAGGTAGGGTGCAGCTACCAAATAAGATGAGCATTTTATTTTAAAGCTACCTGGGTGCTGAAAGGTAGTCGCACAGCTGCAATGGCAATCATGAAAACAGATAGTCCGCAACACCTTACTTGCTCTTTGACCATTTCACGCGCAAAAACATACCTATATGTCATTTTGAGGAAGTGGTTGTACCAGGGAGAAGACTATAGCTGCAGACTTCACTTGAGATGCTGGCGATCCAATAGGGTCTCGACAAACCACCGGGGATGAAGGTAGCCAGACACTGAGAGGCTAGTCACCTGTCAGTCGGTACCTGAAAACTATCTGAAGGAGATCCAGACGCAATTCTACCAAGGAGGATCATCTCCGTAATCACAAACACAGGGAGGGCCTGTGGCAGAGCTCTTTTCCCTGAGTCCATTTCAGGAGGGTCTGTGGCAGAGACTTTTCCTTCAAGTTCGAGTGATACCCTGGCTGCCAGGTCAGTAAGACTGGGCCTGTCCAGGCACACTATACCCACTCTGGCTAGAGTGGTGAAGAATACAACGTATTGTGGGTAGTAAAGAGCACAGAAAAAGACACCTGTTGTGGACATTCCGTTACTGCTATATGCACCATACACCCCTAGGACGGTGGAAGAGCCACAAGGTAACGTGCCACCCAACACAAACCAGCAGTTCCTCCGGGGGTAGTGCTACATTTGTATTAGAATAAATATATGTATCCTAAATGTACAGGTTTAGTAAACTGTTTCTGAAACTGAGTAGGCACAAAAAAGTGTGCCTATATAAGCATTACATATTTGTATATTACTGTTATATGGTGTTTCCATGGAGCACAGGCTCCCCATCTAGCATAAAAATTGCTCCTTTACTAAACCTCCCACTCAGCTGATGTTTTCTTGCCAAAGTGTTTAGGATATTTAATATAAATAAACAGATCATGCCAAAGAGGTTACCGGGAAGAAATCATAAAAGTGACTTCTTATAACAAGACGATTGAATCTTTCTGGAAATAAAGAAACATCTGTGTAATTACAATTTAGAAATAATGTATCTATTCATTAAATGCTGATACCAATGCAGAAATTTAAATGTGCAAGACTGACATAAGGATGAGTAATTGGAATCCCTTGAGCATCAGGCATACATATTAAAAATGTGTCTGAACTAGGTGTAGGCAAGTAGCATTTACATATGCAATACATGATTTTCATAAATTAATTAATTCATATTTTCTAATTAAAAAAAAAGGACAAGTAAGGAGGTTTTAACATTTTCATATATATACACACACAATATTGTTGCCTGTGTGAAATTTCAGATATTTCTAATTTAAGTAAACTTGTCATAAGAGAAATGATGATTAAGGAAATTCAATGCAATATCCCATAGTCAGTTTGGTCCAACTTGGTTAATGACTTGAATAACTACAAATAGAGTTATCTTGCCACTAAAGCTCAACATATCTTGCAATTAAAGCTTTCTAAGTCTTCTTCAGGAACATAGACAAAAGCAATAACACATTTTTAGTAGGGTGAGGAAGAGCTAAAACCACTGACATTGCTTTTATTGCTGTCTTTGTATTCCTGTAATTTTGATTACCACTCACCCAGTATGTTGTGCATGCATCATTTGGTATTGCAGACACAAATCTTGCTTGCTTTATCTAAAAAAAAAAAAAATCAATAAAAAAAAAAAAAACCTTTTTAGGGTCTATTCACACCAGGGCATTCTGTTGCAGCAGTACAATCAGAGCAACAGTAAACTTACAAAACCTCAAATTGAAGCCCTCCAGTGACGCAATGTCTCCACTGAAGAGGCTTCAATCTTTACCCGGTCTTCCTTCCGGGTTTGCGAGTTTTGGCTGTTTCAATGGCTGTTCCGCAATGACATCACTCCCATACGTGTGCTTAGGTGTCTTGGCCAAGTCACACAGCTCTAAAAAAATGGTGTGGGTATTCTGTTCCTGCAGAGTGCATGCGCCGGTGACGTCACAGACTGCTGCTCATTGGAATATCTCCTAAACTGTGCATGTTTAGGAGATATTAATTTCACCTACAGGTAAGCTTATAATAAAGCTTACCTGTAGGTAAAAATCACAGAGGCGATCGCCCCCATCCGTCTCCATACCATTGCAGGGTGAAAGTGTTGTCAAAATGTCACTTCCATCCATAGCTCTTAACCTCCCTGGCGTTATGATTCTGTCTAGAATTTTGTACCAAAAGCGTTGCAATTGTTTTGCAAGGAAATGTGGTGTTATGTATTATAGGCCTGCAATTCTTAGTAAGTACTTACTTAAATCTATCTAAACAAGAGTCTAATAGGCATCCCGGGTATGATTTTTTTTATTTTTTTTTATTAAAAATTATAATATAATAAATAATTATAAAAAATTATAATAAATAATAATATAATTATAGTAAAAATTATTCAATAATGTAATCAAATCAAAATCACTGAAATTTGCTCAGTTGCAGAATTTTTGCTGTCATTATTTTTTTTTTTTTTATGACGAATTTCCCCACAAATCGCTATCGCTAAATTCTGCAAGTGATTATAATTTATTATCGCTGTTTTTTAGCTGCTCTAAAACAATTTTTGACATAAAGGGACACTTTTGGTTGCTATGGGCAATCTACAGTTTGCAGGGAGAAAGAAAAGTTTTTATTATATAAAAGAACATGTAGGGCACTGGGCAGACCACTAGGGACATGGGGGGTGTGTATTTTTTACATACAGTACTGTAATCTATAAGATTACATTGTACTGTATGTATAGTGTTTGTTTACATTTTTGAATTTGGCGCCGTTCTCCGTCCCCGTGCGTCGTAACGTCGCAGGGAACGGAGCTCGGCGGCACACGGGGACGCTGTGTGAATCGAGCGAGCACCCGCTCGCTCACACAGCGGGGATGCATCGCTGGATCCACGGAGAAGGTAAGTAAACTCTCTCTGGATTCTGCGAGGCGAGCCCGTGTCTGACACGGGATCAACAATAGTAGCAGCAAATTTTTACCCCGTGTCAGACACGGGAAAAACGCCAGGGAGGTTAAAGAGATTTTTTTTTCAAACAAAGTTTTATTTATTTTTTATTTTTTTATTGCAAAGTGTAGTGTCGTGTAAATATAAGATCTGAGGTATTTTTGACCCCAGATCTCATATTTAACAGGTCCTGTTATGCTTTTTTTTGTATCACAAGGGAGGTTTACGTTACAATTACCTCCCTTGTAATAGGAAATTTTTATGTGGAAAAGAAATGGACTTTGTAGGCACGAGTTGTAGAAAAGTGAAAAAATTAATTTAATTTATATAAAAATACATAAATAACTCCAGTACATCAATACCACGCATATTGATGTGTCCTGTATATTAACCACTTAAGGACCCCCGCACGCACATATACGGCCACAGAATGGCACGTACAGGCACAAGGGCGTAAATTTACGTCCCCGCCTGAGTGCGGTTCGGGGGTCCCATCGGGACCCCCTCCGCGGCGTGCGGGGGTCCCCCTACCTCTGGGAGCGATCCGGGATCTGCGGGCGGATGTCCGTGATATCCGCCCCCCCGCGATCGCTCCCAGCCAATGGGAGCGCACTCCCAGCCTGTCACTTCCTCCTCCTGTGTTTACACAGGAAGGAGGAAATGATGTATTCTCTCATCGCAGCGCTGTTTCCCAGCGCTGCTGATGAGAGAAGACATCACAAGTAAGTGTGCACCAACACAACACTGACACACACTCACATAGGCATATTAACCCCTTGTGATCGCCCCCCCCACCCCCCTGTCACAGTGTCACTGAATGCAGTGATTAAATCACTGCATTTAGTGTCAGTGTGACATGCAGTGTAAAAAACAGTTAGTGTTAGGTTCAGGATAGCCCCCCCACCCCCCTAATAAAGTTTTAACCCCCTGATCACCGCCCTAGTTAACCCTTTCACTCCCTATTGCCAGTGTCACTAAGCGATCATTTTTCTGATCGCTGTATTAGTGCCGCTGTTCCCGCTAGGTAGCTATTTTTTTTTATTGCGATTTTTTTTTTTACTAAAGACATGTGGCTAAATAAATTTTGGCCTAAATGTTTGACTAAAATTTAGTTTATTTGATTTTTTTTTTAACAAAAAGTAAAAAATAGTGTTTTTTTTTCAAAAATGTCGCTCTATTTTTGTATATAGCGCAAAAAATAAAAATCGCAGAGGTGATCAAATACCACCAAAAGAAAGCTCTATTTGTGGGAAGAAAAGGACGCAAATTTTGTTTGGGAGCCACGTCGCACGACCGCGCAATTGTCTGTTAAAGCGACGCAGTGCCGAATCGCAAAAACACCTTGGGTCATTTACCAGCGTATTGGTCCGGGTCTTAAGTGGTTAAAAACAACATGTTATGTTTTCTTTCTTGACACTGTAATCACTGTACAACTACAGTTTGTTGTTTTTAATATACAGGACACATCAATATGTGTGGTATTGATGTACTGGAGTTATTTATGTATTTTTATATAAATTAAATTTATTTTTTCACTTTTCTACAACTCGTGCCTACAAAGTCCATTTCTTTTCCACATAAAAATTTTCTAATGCAGTAGGACGTGGCACTTATAATACTAAGGGTGCTGATTGTCACCCAGGGGCACAACAATCACTCTATAAAAAAATCCCTTGTAATAGGAATATAAGTGTGTTTTTTTTAAAGAACCGTGTAAAAATAAAAATAAAAGGTAAAATAAATAAGAAAAAAAATGTAACCGCACCCCGTCATGCCAAATTTGCATGCAGAAGTGAACGCATACGTGAGCAACGCTCGCTTATGAACATGGGGTTCAAACCACACATGTGAGGTATCGCCACAACTTTTAAAGCAAGAGAAATAATTATAGCCCTAGACCTCCTCTGTAATGCTACGTACACACGATCGGTTCATGATGAAAACGGACCGATGGATTTTTTCATCACATATTCGATGAAGCTGACTTTCATCAGTCTTGTCTACACACCGTTCTTGTCAGAAGAAGAAGAATATCACATTAGGTGTGAAACAGATAACAAGGTAGACAATCACAATAGCAAACAATCTAGAAGAATAAACATCAAGTATTCGTGCGTCACTTTGATACCATGTCAATTAGCAAAATGGTTTAGAAAATCTGGCGTTGGCTATCACATCCTATATAAAGAAGCAGATGAACATTGGGTGGGTGTGTACCGGCACCCCATCTGGGTACACACTGTGCCGGAGCACCACCACCACGACTGTTTAAAAGGACGACAGCAAAAACCGTCTCCCAACCAGTAGGTTGTCAATCAGGATAACTAGTTATTCGACATAGAAAATCATAGTAAGCAAATCTGTAATTTGGTACCAAAGATACCTGGATGTGTTTAACTCAAGCTGACATTTGAAATCCAAATCCTATTTACTTTGAGTTAAACCTATCTTAAAATATAGTGTAAGAAAAGAAGCTTTTCAAATGTAATAAGGAAAAAGGAGGAAAGAATCCAAGAAGAGATAGAAAAAAAAGGGGAGGGGGTACAGGAAAAGGGAGAGAAGAAGTAAGTAAGAGCCAGTCTACTAGTCCGAGTCAGTTGATGTAATGAAAACTAGGTGTAAGATCATTAAATCAGGAAGATGCGCCTGGTCGGAATGAAACGCCCATATGTTGAGCCCAAGGTTCCCAAGTGTTCTCAAATTTGTCCAAGGAGTTATTCAAGACACTAGACAGTTTTTCTTGGGACATTATCCAAGAAATTTTGCGTTTGACAGCCATAAACTAGACTTTAGGTCTCTTCCAAGATTTGGCAAGTGTTGATTTGGCTCCTAATAAAATAAAATGAATTAAAGTTCGTGCAGATTTGCTGACTTTGGGAACAAGAGCATTCAGAAGGGCGACTTCCGGGGACCTTGGGACTCGCAACCCTGTCACAACATAAATTAAATTAAATATTTTCTTCCAGAAAGACCTAATTCTGGGGCATTCCCACCAGATGTGTGCCATAGAGCCCCTCAATTCACACCCCCTAAAACACAGAGGGCTTGCCGAGGGGTACATGACAGACAGCTTAGAGGGAGTCAGGTACCATCTCGTTAGAACTTTAAGGTTCGCTTCTATCAGGGCGACATTTTGGACACCCTTATACGCTCTGTGAACTGCAGAAGACCAAGATTGTAGATCCCATTGAATTTGGAAGTCAGTTTCCCAGGCTGACATAAAGGTGGCCTTGCCGTCTTGTTGGGCGAGAGAATGATATATGACAGAGATTCCACCCTTTTGGTCTTCCATCCCCCGACACCACAGCTCGTAAGCCGTGAAGCGTGGAGGGAGGGGTTTCCCTTTCCATATTTTGTGAAGAAAATGTTGTATCTGACCAAATCTGAATAGTTCTGAAGTCGGGAGCTTAAGTTGTTTTTCACAATGTTTCAATGTCACAGGACCTGAAGCGAGAAAAAAGTGTCCTATCCGGTACAGCCCCTTATCCAGCCACCACTTAAAAGCGTTAATATCTTTTCCTGGGATAAAGTCGGGGTTATTGAATATGTGGGCAAGGGGTCTACAATCCGAAGTCAGGGATGGGAGGGTTTTCAATTTGTCCCAGAGGGATAGGGAATTTGAAAGGGAAGGGGAAAGAATTGGAGGCCTATCTCTAGTCGGGATCCATAATAAGAAGTCCAGAGTATATGACGGGACTGCCTGTCTTTCTATCTGTATCCAGTCCGGTTTCTCAAATTTAGAGTAGACCGTTGAAAGCTGAGCAATGCGTGCAGCCTTAAAAATACCAAAACAATCTAGGCAAGCCCAGTCCCCCTGCTTTTTTGAGTCTAAAAAGTGAACCACGAGGTAGCCTGTGGCCTGATTTTCCCCAAACAAATTGAACAATCTTCTTTTGAAGGGAGGTGATCTTTCCTAATATTAATAGGGATCGCTCTGAACAAATACAAAAGGCGCGGGAGAAGGGTCATTTTAACCGAGTGGATTCTACCTAGCCATGATAGGTCGCCTTTCGCCCAATTCTTAAGATCCGTCTCAAGCTTCCTTTAAATGGGGGGGAAGTTTACCGAGTACAACTGTTCTATTTTAGGGGGGAGGTTAATACCCAGGTATTCTATGGAGGAGTCTTTCCAGGTGAAGGCAAAGTTATCCTTCAAAGCTGACACTATGTTGGGGGGCAGAGAGACATTAAGAGCGTGGGATTTCGCATAATTAACTCTCAGGCCAGAGACATGAGAGAAGTCTTTAAGTGTTTGGCATAGGGCTGGAAGGGAAGTAATGGGGGATGTTATGAAGAGCAGCATATCATCAGCAAATAAACCACATTTATGTGTCTGGGCCCCACACGAGACACCAAGGATGTTGGGATTTGTGCGTATGGCTATTGCCAGTGTTTCAATGGCAATGGCAAATATTAAAGGGGAGAGGGGACACCCCTGTCTGGTCCCACTTGCGATAGGGAATGGAGAAAAATAATGGCCATGGAATGGGATCATTGCTCTCGGAGTAGAGTAGAGGGCGTGAAGGATACCTAAAAATTTATTGCCAAATCCCCAGTGTTCCAGCAGGGAGAATAAGTAGGGCCATTCTATTGAGTCAAACGCCTTGTGCAAATCAAGAGACAGAAGCATACCATGTTGTTTGGGACCACCCTCCCAGTTTGACTGCAAAATTGAAACAATATCAATGGCCCTTCTTATTTGATCTGGTCCCTGACGGCCCGGAATAAATCCCACCTGGTCTTTGTAAACGTATTTACCTATAAAGGAAGCTAGGCGGTTGGCCAAGATTTTTGTTAAAATCTTTAAATCGTTATTTATCAGGGATATAGGCCTGTAATTCTCCACCTCTTCCGGGTTCTTATTGGGTTTAGGGATCACTGTAATATAAGCGGTGTTAAGGTGAGGATCTAGAGGAGCCCCTTTAATTTTGGCATTATAAAACTTAGCCATATGAGGCGCTAAAAGTTCTGAAATGCCTTATAATAAGGTGCTGATAGACCATCTGGTCCGGGTGCTGAACCCAATTTCAGGCCCTTAATGACCTCCTCTATCTCCTCTACCGAAAAGTCTGATTCCATAATATCCCTATGGTGGGATGAGAGGACTGGAATAGGGAGGTCCCTGAGAAAATTAGAGATCCCCGGGCCCCCACTTTGAATAGACGAACTGTAGAGTTTGGAGTAAAACCCTTGAAAGGTCTTCATTATCTTCCCGGGATCTGCTGATAATGTTTGGCCCTCGACTCTAATTTTAGGAGCTAACTTGGAGGCTAACAAAGAACCAATCATGTCCTTATGGCGATAATATTTAACTCCACTCCATCGGATGTCTTTTTTGGCCCTTGTGGTTAAAGCTAGATTGAGTTCCAGTCTAGCAGCGTCTAACTGATCAACCAGGTCTTTAGAGGGGGATTGCTTATGCAAAGCTTACCTTCTAATTTTTGGACATCCAATCGTCGTTATTTTTTGAGACGCGTCGCAGTACTAATTATAGTACCCCTAATTGCTACTTTATGGGCGGCCCATAGGACTTCAGGGGAAACATCGCCCACATTGTTCAGAAGGAAGTACTCCTTCAGAGCATTCTCTATGTCTTTGGCAACAATGGGATCGCTGAGGAGGGATTCATTAAGACGCCAATGAAAGCCTGCAGGTCTGGTAAGGGAGTTCTCCAAAGATAGACAGACAATAGAGTGATCTGACCAGGAAGTATCCGCAATGGAGGCTTTGGACACAGAGGAGATAAGTTCCCAGGGAACCAGAATATAGTCAATCCTAGAGTAAGATTGATGGGGGGCCGAGAAGTGGGTGTAATCTCTCTTTGACTGATTCACCTTCCTCCAAATATCGACTAAGCCGTGGGCATAAAGATTGCGGGCTATATTCAGGCTGGCTCTGGTAGGGCGTGTCATTCGAGGCTTAGAAGGGTTAGATTTATCTAAGCCCTGATCAAAGGCAACATTTGAGTCACCGCCAAAGACAACTCTGCCCTCAAGTAGAGGGATCAGCGTCTTCAGTAGAGACTGAAAAAAGTGGCTTGACCCTTGTTGGGGGCATAATATGAGATGAATGAATATGTGATCCCCTCAATTGAACCCGTAACCAGAATGTACCTGCCCTCAGGGTCCCCATGTGTGGCTGTATGTTGGAAACCACAACTTTTAGAAAAGATAATAGCTACCCCCTAGTTTTATTTTCAGCGTTTGCTAAAAAGAAGGTGGGAAAATTGGAGTGAAGGAATTTGGGACTGTACCGGACCGGAAAATGAGTCTCCTGAAGCATGACAACGTCAAATTTAGAAGAGCGGTAGTGATCTAACGCTATTCTCCTCTTTCTGGGTGAGTTCAACCCCTGTGTGTTGTGAGTGGCAATCCTAAGCTCCCTGCACAAACTAAGTGGGTCAGACATTGAGAGAGAGGGTGGAAAGCTGCTGTAACATACATCACTTACCCGAAGGAGTCTTCTCGCCGAAAAATCTGGCAGGGAAGGGCTGGAGATCGCACACCAGGAATAACGGTGTTGGGCCGGATCGGGCCGTAGACTGGCTTGAGGAAAAGAAAGTGGAGAGAAAGAAGAAGACAGGTGAAGAGAAGACCAAAACAAACAAATAAATACACTCTTCCTAGAAGAGCCAAGGTAACTGGGAAGGAGATATCCAACCAGTAACCAAAAGCTATGAGGCCGGAAACCCCTATAAGGGTACCGGCAACCCATCCCGCTAAAGCGGGAAGTTGCCTGAGCGGGAGGGGTGGAGGCGCAAGGGTGTCACCCCAGCCCCAAACTCTTAAACATAATGTGGAACTTCAAACTGAAATTATCGGCTCAGCAATCTGCAACCTGTGAGTAAAATTGAGCAAGTAACAATGAAGATGCAATACGTGACAAAACTACAATGCGGAGCAGGCCTAAGGGGATAAAAAAATAAAATAAAAAAAATAAATAAAAAAAAAGGGGAAGAAGAAAAAAAAAACACACACAAAACGGGAAGGAGGGGTGGAAGGACAGGGAACCTGGGTAATTAGACAGGTCCGAAGTCCGCAGGGCAGGAACCCCGGGGGGGTGAGAGGGAGACCAGCAGTGGAGTCTTCAAATGGCAACTCGGAGCCTCTATCAAAAAGTAAGGATACAATAAAAAAGTCCCTCTGCTCTTACTCCTGAACTTTAAATAGACAAATAGCTTGGATTCCGGGAAAATCCAGAACATATCTCAAGGCAACAAGAAGAAAATTATAGAAAGCAGTATAAATAAACTTGATGAGTAGGTACCATCTAGGAACCAATTTAGAAAGTCGAGGTCCCCAAGGGGGAGTAGAAGGAGCAAAACAGGAACGTTGTCACCATATCAAGGAGGACGACCATCTTTGGATTTCTTGGTTTTCCCAACCTGCCACATCGGCGAGATAGGGCTCGTAGGTGTCGGACGCTTGGACGAGGACACCGGAGCAGCTGAAACCTCCATTGGCGCTTCTTGCGAAATCAAGTTGAGGTGAAGCAGGAGTTTCTCACCTTCAGGCAGATTAGAAAAGGCGTAGGCCTTGCCTTGGAACGAAAATGTAACCGCAAAAGGAAAGTTCCAGCGGTATTTGATATCCCTTTTGGCTGGGACATTAAGAAGAGGTTTGAGGGCCCGTCGCCTTTGGAGAATAGATGGGGACAAATCCGCAAAGATTTGAATTTGATGGCCCCTGCAGGAAATTTCCTTTTGGAGTCTAGCCTGTCTCAGAACCTCCTCCTTGGTGGCATAAAAGTGCGGCTTGACCACTATGTCCCTTGGTAGGCCGTCTTTTCTGGGTGGGCCCAAGGTCTTGTGTGCCCGATCTAATTCCAATCGGTGAGGCGGGATATTAGGAATGAGGTCTTTGACAAGGTCCCGAATCGCCTCTGCGACGTCCGTTATGGTCTCAGGGAGACCCCTGACCCTAAAATTGTACCTCCTGGACCTGTTCTCCAATTCGTCGATCTTAGAAAGAGCAATGTCTAGCTGGTCCTGAAGGGTCTGAATGTGAGCCGCATTCTGGTTGGTGCGTTCCCCTGTCATGTCCAGTTTATTCTCAATAGCTTCCATTCTGGAAGCAAGATTGGCAAAGTCTGACTTCATATCCCTTGTAATTTGTGCAGCAGTGTTGGCAAGGCCCCTTTCTAGTAAAGCAGAGAATTTAGCAAATAGATCTCCCTGCGGGGCACACTGATCCTGGTTAAGCAGGCAAGGTGATGGTGTGGATAGCTGGAGAGGAACAGTAGGCCCCGCTGGAGAGAGAGTATAATCATCCATCCTCCCCAAAAGTGACTCTGTGGACGCCGGTGACGGAGCCTGGGGTTGAGGGTGGGAGCCTTGTGTCACCTGGGAGTATGTTAGGGTGGCCGGGGCTATGACTTGCCTGAGAGCATACGGTGTTCTCTCTCCTGGAGCCGCGTTTGACTGTACGGGGGCCGGCGCCGCGGCCATCTTGGAACTCCCGTCCCCGTCGGAGCTCTTAAACTGTGGTCCTAGATCGCGGCGAGCGGCCGGTCCAGCCATCCGGGAGGGTGCCCGACTTAGTCCCCGTGAGCTGAGGGTGCAGATGAATCGCTGAGCTCGCCTATTGGAGCGAGGGGCTGGGGCGATACGGAGCTCTGTGGCTAAGCTGCCATTCCAGAACCCTGCGCATGCGCACTCTCTACTTGATGTTTTCAAGACAGCTGCGTAGTTTATATGGCAATAAGAGACAATTTGTAATCAATAACAAACCAAGCTAAGCTCTTGGCAGATATAAAAAAACACCAATATATGAAGTTTTGGATAAACAAAATACATGTACATGAATTTTTAACAATGACTAGTGTAAGCAAATGAAATTAATTTGATAACACCTTCTTCTAAAAATCCCTGATGCACGCAGGCTTGGAGGGACAGCAATAGGAACTAATTAGGTTCTTCTGTATGCATATGTCCTGGCAAGACACATACTGACAGAAGAAGAGAGCAGAGTAAAGAGAAGAGATCTGTAGTGTGCCGATAAGGAGATGAAAAAGATGTCTTTCCAGTGGAGAAAGGTCGGGACACCAGCACAGCTAATCTGTTTTTATTAAAAGATATCAAATACAAAAATAATTGTAACGTGAGCACAGTGGCTCACGGTTCCCATTTAAACATATTGCAGGCAATCCTCAGTGCCAGGACAAGGTACCATTAAATGTAAGCAGGCAATTTATGTATTTGACATTGTTTAACAAAAACAGTACTCTCTCTTTGTCTTTTATATGGGAAATTTTGTTGGAGAGAGGTCACAGTATAGAAGAACTATCCACTGGCTCAGGGCATCCATTCAGGATTTCCCATACAGTGCATTAGACCTTTTTAATTAACCACTACCCGACGGCTGTACGACTTTGTATGGCCGCAGGGTGGTTCTACTTCTCTGACATGCCGTGTTTTTACGACCTCAGCTCCACCAGGCCACTGGGGGGCACGCGTGCCCGCCGCATCGCTGAGATGCCGATGCGCGTGCCTGGCGGCCGCAATGTCCGCCAGGCACTCGGGATCGGTGGCTACAGGGACAAGACGTGGATCTGTGTGTGTAAACACACAAATCCATGTCCTATCAGGGCAGAGAGGAGACCGATCTGTGTCCCTTGTACATAGGGACATAGATCGGTTACCTCCCCCAGTCACCCCCCTCCCCCCACAGTTAGAACACTATTCAGGGTACACATTTAACCCATTCCTCACCCCTTGGAGTTAACCCCATCAATGCCAGTCACATTTATACAGTAATTAGTGCAAATTTATAGCACTGATCACTGTATAAATGTGACTGGCGCCAAAAATGTGTCAAAAGTGTCCAATGTCTCCGCCATAATGTCGCAGTCATGAAAAAAAACACTGATCGTCGCCATTAGTAGTAAAACAAAAATAATAAAAAATAATAATAATTCTGTCCCCTATTTTGTAAGCGCAACAACTTTTGCGCAAACCAGACGCTTATTACCAAAAATATGCAGAAGAATACCTATCGCCTAGACTGAGAAAAAAAAAGTAAAAAAAAAGTAAATCATATTGTTTTTTTTTTCAAAATTGTCGCTCTATTTTTGTTTATAGTGCAAAAAATAAAAACCGCAGAGGTGATCAGATACCACCAAAAGAAAGCTCTATTTGTGGGGAAAAAAGAAAGTCAATTGTGTTTGGGAGCCACGTCGCATGACCGCGCAATTGTCAGTTAAAGCGACGCAGTGCCACGAGCTGAAATTTCACCTGGTCAGGAAGGGGGTATACATGCCCAGTAAGGAAGTGGTTAAAGAGGTCATGTTCATTTGGTGAGCAGTTTTCTTATTTGAGCACTTTAGGGTGTGTTTTGAATTGCAAGTAGTGAAGGAATTCTTTTTGTGGTTCAACTATTAAGACTAAACACCAAATTTTATGGACTCATTAATTCTATAATTGCTTTAATCCTTTGTTGCACTATATGTACAGTATATGTTCACTTTATTTTGAAGTTATATGGATTTATCATTTCACATATTGGTTTAACAATTGTTGCACTATATGTACATGTTCACTTTATTCCATGTTACATAAACAGCATATACAGAAATTCAAAGATATATTTAGCGCCCCCTACCATCACTCTTCAACCTGCACAGTGGTACGTCCACTATTTGTGGAGCAGCTATATAGTTATTTAATTATTCATTTTTGATTATTTATTTTTTATTCATTTTGCGCAAGGTTATTAAAGTGGTTGTAAACCCTCTCTGACATGTTTTACCTACAGGTAAGCCTAGGTTAAGCAAGGACACCCATAGGCCCCAAGGACACCCATAATGTATTATCTCCCGAAGGTCCACAAAAATCCAGCTTGCCCCCCGGGGGATTGATTCGATCACGTCCCGGGTGGGCAAGTATATAGATTTGTTCTTACAACCCCTCGTAAAAGGGATGCCGTCATACACTAAAGACACCAAACACGTTATCAATCTGCTTTCCAATCTGAAACAAACTTCCACCTTATGGATGGTGACAGCTGATGTAACGTTGCTGTACACCATTATTCCACACAATTTAGGTATAGAGGCAGTCTCTTACTATTTAAATAAGGATAGTGGTTTGCTAGCAGGACAGATTTAATTTATAATGGAATTGTTGGTGTTTGCCGCGACTCACAATTTCTTTTGGCATGAGGGGCAGTTCTATAAACAAAATCGAGGTGTAGCGATGGGAGCCAAATACGCTCCAAGCTTGGCGAATTTGTTTATGGCTAAGTGGGAGGAGGATGTCGTCTATGATCAGCCTAAGCCCCAGATTCTTCTGTGGGCTCAGTACATTGAAGACATCCTCCTCCTGTGGGATGGCACTGAAAGCGACCTTTCCCAATTCATTGATTCTCTCAATACCAATGAGCAGAGAATCGTTTTGACATATGAGGCCAGCAAAGAAAAAATCAACTTTTTAGATTTAGCCATTTCCATTGAGGGTGACAAATTTGTGACTTCAACACATTTTAAAACCACTGATAGAAAATCTTTTATTTCCAGTGATAGTTGTCACCATTCTTCTTGGCTTAAATCTGTGCCTAAAAGAAAATGTTTACGTTTAAAAAGGAATTGTACCAATGATGCCACGTTCAGAACACAAGCAATAATCCTTACTGATAGTTTTGTAATGAAAGGCTATTGCCAGAATTTTCTGAATGATACTTTAAATTCAGTGTCCGAGATTGATAGGGCCGATTTGTTGAAAGATAAACCACATCCTAGCCCTACTCACCAATTTAAAAACCTGTTTGTTACAGATTACTCGTGCCAACATGCTAATGTTAGACACATTGGCCCAGATTCACAGAGCGATTACGCCTGCGCAACAGGAGATGCGCGGCGTAAGTCTAAATGTGCGCGTGCGTTTCGATGCACGGCATCCCCAAAACGAGATACGCAAAACATCGACTTTTTTTTGTCCAGCGTAATTTCGTTAGACTGGCGCATCCATCTGCGCAAAACTGCGCTAGACAGACCATTGATTTGCTAGTCAAATATGCTAATGAGGGACTTACGGGGATCCACAAAAGAACGTTGGGGCAGCGCAGGCTACGCAGTGTGCGCAACAGCAAAATGTCCTGTCTAAAATTAGACCATATTAAAGCTGGTCTAAAAAGAGAAAAAAAGTCTACTTGTTAGATAAAGCAACACTGTTAGTGAGGAGCTCAGCAGTCACATGTGTTGCACAACAATCTGTATGCCAACATGCCAGGGGCATCGTCGCGCATAGCTATACTACTGACTTTAGATGAGCAAAGAAGGAGGAGGGCACGGAGGATGGCACGGGAGAGGATATACCGCACCCGCATAGACCTGTTTGGCATGAGTGATTCTGAGGTGTATCGCATCTTCAGATTCACCCCTCATGCCATCCTGGAATTAACCACAACCATGCAGGAGGACATCACCAGCCCAACACACCACTCACATGCAGTGCAGCCACTGGTGAAGGTCATGGCAACACTCCATGTCCTTGCCAGTGGCTCTTTTCAGCGTACAAGTGGAGTGGTGGTTGGGATGTCACAATCCTCCATGAGCAGATGTGTGCACCAGGTTGTCCCTGCAATCCTCAGACGCATGGCCAACCAAATCATCAAACCCACCACTGAGGACCTGCGGCTGAAGGCAATGACAGATTTCTACAGAATTGCCAGATTCCCACGCACCGTGGGGGCCATTGATTGCACACATGTGGCACTCCAGCCCCCCCAGGAGACAGAGCACATGTACCGCAATCGCAAGCATTGGCATTTCATCAACGTACAGGTGATAGTCGATGCCCAAGGCCTCATATGGCACGTCCGTGCCAAACACACAGGGTCCAGCCATGACAGCTACATATACAATCAATGCCACATCCGAATGGAATTCGATCAGAACGTGTATGGGGCCACCTGGCTGGTTGGTGAGTGACATGGGTGCCAGGCATGACTGTACCCCCCCCCCCATGATGCACACATCACAAGGGGCACATGCATGACTAACATCCTCCTGTCTTTTCCCTTACAGGTGACTCTGCATATCCACTGGGACCCCATCTCATGACTCCTTTCCGGAACCCCCAAACCCCAGGAGAGGAAAGATACAATCAAGCACATGCCCAAACACGTGCAGTGGTGGAGCGCACCTTTGGCCTCCTGAAGTCACGTTTCCGATGCCTGGATAAGTCTGGGGGTACCCTCTTGTATTCCCCAAACTTTGTGTGCCAGATCATCGGTGCCTGTTGCATGCTGCACAACTTCGCAGTAAGAAAGGGCCTGCAGATTGACCTACGTGAAGAGCTGACCCCTGAACCAGACAATCCCCCCTAACCGAGGATACCCCGTCTTCTGAGGGAAGAGCAGCCAGGAGACAGCTCACATTGGGCATCTTTGCACGTTAAACACACACATTAATCATGACACAATGAGAATGCATGCATGCACACCACTGTGGTCCCTAGCACACACACCCCACATCCACATCAAATTGGATAGGCACCAGTCCACCATGCTGGACTTGTGAGCAGCAACGCCACGCCAAGGCTCCAATTATGTCACTGTACATTCATACACCATTCACACGGACCTGGGGATCACTTCTCCCTGGTCCTGGGGAACCCTTCTCCACCAAAATTGAGGCAGGAATGTCACCCCCACATTCAAACAGCATTCACAACCCCCCCAAAAAAAAAATGACCAGCAAAATCAAAAAATTTCCAGCCAAAAAAAAATAAATAAAGGGGAAAAAAAAATTATTGCCCTTGACATGAGCCACGCCTGGGCCGCCCCCGGCCATGGCCCCAGCTCCTCAGGGGAGACTCATGGGGGATGGGAAAAACCGGGGAAGGAGGAGCAGCCCCTGATCTCTGCCCACCTGGTGGCCTGCCCTCCAAGGCCACGGCTATTCTGTCCAGGGCAGCACCAAGTGTTGCCGTGTTGGCCTGGATAGCCTGGGTGAGGGCCCTCACATCCTGCCCAACGCCTGCTGATGTCGTCTGCAGTTCGTTTAGGCAGGTTGTGAAAGCCCGGGAGTGGGAGTCCAGGTTCCTCAGCGTATCCCTGATGGAGGACAGGCTCTCCTCCATCCGCACCAATGTCTGGCTGACCTGGCCCAGATGGCGGGTCTGGAGGAACTGGTCCCTTCTCAGAGTGGCGGGCAGGAGATCGGCCACCCCCCTAGTCTTCTGGGATGACTTCCTGCCTCCAGCTGATGCTTGTGGCCGGGGAGAAGGGGAGGCCCTTGGGAGGGGAGCCATGTTGGGGGAGGAGGGGGGGGGGCTGCCAGCCAGAGGGGAAGAGTCCTCAAAAACCAAAAGTCTAGTGCCTGCACATGGACTCCTCCTCCTCATGAATCTCCTCCTCCTCAACCTCCCCCTCCTCCTGTTCAACCTCCTCCGCGGACTCCGGCCTTGTCGGGGGGGCCTCATTAGGCTGCTGTCCTGGGGATGGTGCGGTCAGGCCAGATGGCCCTGCACCCTCCTGCACATCTGTGGATGACACAAAACATTCACAGGTTGGAGGATCCACACACTTGCCACATATTCCCTTTCCCCCCCTCCCCCACACATGCTACACACCTGATATTAAAAAAAAATACTTACCTGGCACCACGGGCTCCGGACTTGAGTCAAAGCCGGGCAGGCCCTCAACTTCATGCCGATGAAAGGTCAGGGCCACCGCACGCTCCTCCGCTGTCAGCCTAATACGGCATGGTGAGCCCCCTCCTGTGCCCCTGGCATGGCAAGCATTTTGGACAGCTTCTGTTTTACCAGACGCCGGAGGTCATTAATCTTTTTGTCAATCCCAGACCGGGTCCGTGTCTCCCCCTCCCCCGCTGAATTGACCTGCTCAGTGATGAGGTCCAAAATCTCCCTCCTCCTGGCCGGGGTGGTGTTGGCACTGTCCGGGCCGTGGAGGAAACGCCCATAATCGCTAATGGCCCGGGCAAGAATTCTTTTTTCCCCCAAAGTAAGATTGAGTTTTCGCTTTCTCTCTGTCATACTTCCAAAAAAACTCACTCCCAGTCAACAAAAATCTGTCACAAAAACAAGCACAACCAATCAAGCAAGAACACACACAAAGAGAAGACTAACACCCAAAAAATCACACAAGCAATCAGCAAAAAACAGTCACAAAAACAAACAGCAAAAAATCAGCAAGAAAACAAAACGAACAGAAATATATCAAACAAACAGTCTCTCAAACACTTATCAAAAAACACTTTCAAAGATCTACTAACAAACACTTGATCACACAGAACACTAATCTGACAAATACAAAACACAACGCAACGAACAACAGGACAAAAGCACTTGGTTAAATGGGAAGGGACAAAGGGATGTACTTTTGCAATGCAAGTGCGTTTGTGTCTGTCTATTTATGCTGTCTGCGTAGTCCTTAGTCCATTTCCAATTTCACTGATTGCACCGCTCCCGAGTTGTGAGCATGCGCGCAGCGGAGCTGACCATGGTCTCCTTCAAGCGCGCATGCGCGAGCCGGCCGGCCCTTCATTTGCATGGGGTCACGGCTCATTTCAATGTAACCCGCCCACGTCCTTCCCAATTTGTATTACTCCGCCTTACGCCTCTGAAATAACGTTACGCATGCGCAATTTTCTGCGCAAAAGCTACGAGAATAGGGTGATTACGCGGCTACATTGCGCAAGTCTAACGTAAAGGCTGTGCGCTACGCCGGTCCAATAATGCGCAGATGTACCTAAATCTGGGCCATTGTTTCCAAACACTGGCATGTGTTAAGAAGCGACAATGTCCTCAAGGGGTTACTGCCTGAAAGGCCATAGGTAGTTTTTAGGGGTCTTCCCTCACTTAAGAATAAATTGGCACCTAATGTGTTAAACCCCCCTAAAATACCATCAATGTTTCTTGCAGATCTTTCTGTTTTTTACAAATGTGGTAAATGTCAGAGCTGTACTTTAAACGGTTGTAAGTCTAGACAAAGTACCACGTTTTGTTCCACCAGTACCCAGAAAAGCTTTAATATTAAGCCCTTCATTACATGTACAACTGTGGGGGTCGTGTATATGCTCATGTGCCCATGTGGGTTACAATATATAGGCAGAACAAAACGTCCTTTACACGTACGCCTGAATGAGCATATCGCTAATATCCGGAATGGGTCCACTGAACATTCTGTGTCAAAGCATTTTCTGTTGGCACATAACAAAAATCCCAATAATACGGTCTTTTTGGGTATACACAAATGTAATGCCCACTGGAGGGGTAGTGACTTGGTGAGAAGCATTTCTCGTTCTGAAATGTCTTGGATCCATAAAATAAAATGTTACACCCCCTATGGTCTTAACATCGAAGTAGATGTAAACTGTTTTATTGATAACTCATAATTCCACTCCAACATTGTCAATTTTTTTCAATAATTTTAACATTAATGTTAATCTAATGTGGTTTATACACATTACTGTTTGAATGGGGATTTGAGATGTTCGGATTTTGGTTGGATTTAGAAGGGTCCTAGTACAATCTACTTTGATGGATTCCATTTAAATATAATTTATTTTATGTCATTTTGAGCGGTTCTTGGACAGCTGCATGTCCTTCACTATTGGGATTAGTTGCCTCCTTTTTGTTGACATCTTCTTTGTTGACATCCCCTTTGGCCATAACCCCCTTTTGGCCTATGGGGTGATTGTGACATTTAAACAGGCTAGTGTCAGTGCTGCTCATCGTTTTTCTCTATTTGGTCATATGGATTATTTGTTATCACCTGTATTTTGAACGCCTGGACTGGTATGCGTGATAACATTCTCATTATTACCCCTTTGCCCATACTTTTAGTACAGTTTAAGATATATATCTGGTTGATTTTTCCAGCACTAAAGATGGTGGATGTGCGGATTTCTGAGATCCACCTCAAGTATGACTCTACCTTCTTTAGGTATACTACATTATTAAACGATTAGCCTGCTGTGTTTTTATCTATGTACTTTATTGTTTAGTGATATCTAAATATGGGTGTTGTAATGTATTAAGTTGCAATATATGAATACTGTCTGTCCATTATATATGTGTAGTCGTGGCTGCTCCCGGTCAGCCACATACCCATTACTAATTATGTTGAATTTTTATGCCATTTTTTACGTTTTTTTAGCTGTACATTACTGGTCATCATTTATCTAACAGATCGGCGTGTTTTTTATGATCGGGCCGACGTTTATGTATTGTCCTTTCATGTTGGGGTAAGACCCACTGTTATATGCGCTGTGTTTCCATTAGTAAACAATAGTGTGGCCGTCTGGGATCAGCCTCGTGGATGGCTCCACCTCTCTATGTCCATTTATATGCGGTGACTCGGAGCATCACCTTATCCCATGATCAAGTCCCTATTGAGACGAAGCGTCGGGAGGCAGCGCTCTGACGTCACTGCATCGCGTGTGAGGACCCGGAAGACGGGTACACGCTCCTATAGCCGGCCGGCTGAAATCTTTATATGCTGTTTTTTTACAAGGATTGCTGTAAGTGCGCACAATCTTTTATTAATTTCAATAAATGTACGTTTTTACACTATGTGGATTTCTCTTGATTTTATATCTGGGACCACTGTTGACACACGACAGTTCTGAGTTTGAACCATTAACTGGTAGATCTGGATGGATGTTCCCCTTGCTCCTTGCTGATAGTGGATACCCCTTTATGCTGTTATTGATCTCAGAGTGATCAGAGACTCTGGTAAGGGTCAGTGTTTTCTGTGCGGTGGAGGTCTTTGTCCGTCACTAATCACACCTGTCCGTGGATTTGCATTACACTTGGGACTTTCTTTTATGCTAAGAATCACCTTTGATGGACTGTGCATCATTACATGGATATTTATTTTTAATGCTCACTGTTTATTATCATTGTTTTCACTAATGCAATTTTTATGAGGTTTTTCTGCATACATTTTGTGATAGCTTTATCACTTAATACTCACTGTATACTCACTATACAGTGGTAAATAATTTGTTTATTTTGTAGCGCGACTCCATTTTTTTGTATTTTACTTTGGTGTTGTATAACACCTTTAATACGCTGCTCATCACTGTTTATTCACTAGGATATGCTCAATTCTTTCTTTGTTTTTTTTGTTTTTTAAGCCTAGATTAAGGCTTACCTGTAGGTGTTTGCAATATATCCTAAGCCTACACGGTTTAGGAGATATTTGTCAAAAATAATGCACTGATGTCTACGGCGCATTTGTGCGCCATAGACAACGGCGCAGGCACACTGAGAATGCCGGTTTTGTGAATGGGTAATGTCCGCTTTGACGAGTGACGTCTTCACCGCTCCAGCCAATCACAGCGCTGGATCAGCGATACCCGGAAGTAACCTCCGGGGGAGATGTCTACGGCCGGAGGGGGAGACAAGGACGGCTTTGGGGGCTTTGATCTAAGGGAAGTAATTCATAATGAGCTAGCTGCCTTTGTCTTTCAGGTTTCTTTTTTTAACAACTGCTTTAAACACACTTTTCACAATGGTCTATGATACGCAGAATTTTTTTGGTATTCAGTCAGGGCCCATTTAAACCTATATGTTCCATGCATGTGTTACTGCAATGCACATTAATGCATCACATGTCTTTAGGCGTTGTGGTGTTCTGCATTGCTAATAATGGTGTATGTCCATTTTATGGTCCATTGTAGTAGGTTAGCAGCCCATCTAAATGGGTTGGGTTGCCTTAGCACAGTGCAAGTTAATACATATCTTGGTGAGAATGGGATCTCATCTTCTTTAACCACTTAAGGACCGCCTACTGCACATTTACGTCGGCAGAATGGCACGGCTGGGCACATCAACGTATATATACGTTGGTTTTAGTACCCAGCCGTGGGTCGCGGGCGCGCGCCCGCAGGCGCGCGCCCGCGACCCGGTCCGAAGCTCCAGGACCGGGACCGCGGGATTCGCGGACCCGATCGCCGCTGCAGTGCGGCGATCCGTCCCTGGAGCGGAAGAACGGGGAGAGCCGTGTGTACACACGGCTTCCCCGTGCTTCTCTGTGGCCGGAGCATCGATCGCGTCATCCCTGTAATAGGGGGACGCGATCGATGACGTCACACCTACAGCCACACCCCCCTACAGTTGTAAACACACACATTAGGGCACACATTCCCTACAGCGCCACCTGTGGTTAACTCCCAAACTGCAACTGTCATTTCCACAGTAAACAATGCAATTTAAATGCATTTTTTGCTGTGAAAATGACAATTGTCCCAAAAATGTGTCAAAATTGTCCGAAGTGTCCGCCATATTGTCGCAGTCATGAAAAAAATCGCTGATCGCCGCTATTAGTAGTAAAAAAAAAATAATTAATAAAAATGCAATAAAACTATCCCTTATTTTGTAAACGCTATAAATTTTGCGAAAACCAACCGATAAACGCTTATTGCGATTTTTTTTACCAAAAATATGTAGAAGAATACGTATCGGCCTAAACTGAGGAAAAAAAAAGTTTTTTTATATATTTTTGGGGGATATTTATTATAGCAAAAAGTAAAAAATATTGCATTTTTTTTTAAATTGTCGCTCTATTTTTGTTTATAGCGCAAAAAATAAAAACCGCAGAGGTGATCAAATACCACCAAAAGAAAGCTCTATTTGTGGGAAAAAAAGGACGCAAATTTTGTTTGGGAGCCACGTTGCACGACCGCGCAATTGTCTGTTAAAGCGACGCAGTGCCGAATCGCAAAAACCCCTTGGGTCATTTGCCAGCGTATTGGTCCGGGTCTTAAGTGGTTAAAGGGTAACTCCAGTAAGATACAAAGCATCAGGTAATTATCAAAAAAAAAATATGTTTATGTAATGATAGTATTTAGTGATGAAATTCAAGACATTCCACATCTTTATATTTTTCTCTATAAGCTTTGTGTCGGGTCTGCGTGTCATGGTTTTTTATGTATTTCTCATGATTTAAAACTTCTTGGCAGTGTTATGCCCCGTACACATGATCAGGCTTTTGCCAAATCACATCGTAATTCTGCCGGAATTCCATTGGAAAAATATATAACATGTTTTATATCTAAACTCTGTTGGAATTCATCAGGATTTATGATGAAAAAACTCATATGGGGCTACACACGATCGGAAAATCTGATGGGAAAAGTCCGTCTGACACTTTCCATCAGAAATTCCAATCGTGTGTACGGGGCATTAGATCACTTTCACAAGGGCTTTCCAATCAGGTCCGCTTGTCAGTGTTTAGGGCGGACCTGATCAGACACTCCATTCACCTCTATGGAGTGGTGGATGTCCGCTGACACATGCTGCTATCCGATCCAATCCTCTCCATGAAATCCAGACGGATGGTGACCCCATTTTCCATCCCTCTGGTGGACGGGATCTGATGGTATCGTATGGGATCATACAGGCAGACCATTTTCATCCGATCTCCCCATAGAGGAGAGTGGGTCTCTGACAGGTCCGTCTCTGCACAGTAAGTGGAGGCGGTCCTGTCATCCACCTGCTCAGCGAGGATCAGCGGATCAATCCCCCATTAAGCAAAAACGAAGTCTGCCCTAATCTTTTGTCCAAAACCCTATCAATTTTGCTGCATAGTTTGCATGTAAACAGAGAAAATATAAATAAAGCTGTGGAATTGAAAAAGGGAATTTACTGTACAGTATGCACTAAACATTTTATTATATGCATTGACCATATACTGCTATCAGAATATGTTTTTTTTTTTTTCAGCTTTAAAACATCACAGTTTAACAAAGAGTAAAGCAACTTCACTAGACAATTAAAATACATGTGCAGATATTAAAATTAAAATTAAAATACATGTGCAGATATTAACAAAAGACTATAAAAAAATAATAAATGTACATTCCAATGAGATTTTTTTTGTTTGTAGAATATAACTCATAATCAGTATTTTTCTTCTACAGAATTGTTAATGGTTGTACAGTCTTAGGCTAGTGTAAAATTGGGGGAATTAAACTCAAGTAGCAGGTGGATTTACAATGAGAAGCACCAGTCTAAACTGTAGTTTTAAGGCGTGGCAGCCCACTTTTATTAAGTAAAAAAAAAGTTCACTTAGGCCGCGTACAGACGATAGGTTAAACCGATGAGAACGGTCTTATAGACTGTTTTCAGTGGACCAAACCGATCGTGTGTGGGCGCCATCGGTTAGTTATCCATCGGTTAAACAAAAGCCAACTTGTTTTAAATTAAAAAGTCCACGCATGCTCAGAATCAAGTCGACGCATGCTTGGAAGCATTGAACTTCATTTTTTCCAGCACGCCGTTGTGTTTTACGTCACTGCGTTCTGACCTGATCGTTTTTTTTAACCGATGGTGTGTAAGCGCGACGGACCATCAGTCAGCTTCATCGGTTAACCGATGAAAACGGTTCATCAGACCATTTTCATCGGATGGACTGATCGTGTGTACGGGGCTTTATACATCAGTTGCCCATGCAGGGTTTTATTCCACAAAACAAGAATGAACAAAAATACCAAGCCCCCTGGCTTACGCGTTGGCAGCACTGCTGCTCCTCTTAACAGTCCTTTGACTGTGTCATTCAGGTCTTTTGCACACTTGGCTCTCTAGCCTTAAGTTACAGCGCCCTGCTGTATGGCCCATCTCTGGCCTAGGGACTGGGGTTCTCCTGAAACCCCTGATAGGAGCCAATCTGACTCTTGGTCCAAGATCTGACCTCTTGATGAGATCTCTGTCCAGAGGCTTCTGGCTGGGCCCCCCTGACCCCAGGTGAGACCTTCCAGACACCAAACTGGAAGCTGTCTCAAGACAGACGAGAGCTTGAGCAATTCTCAGACCTGACTATATAATGACCCTGCACACCTGTGTAATGAGTCAGGTTGCAGGTATCTAGCAAAACCTGGACCCATGATTGAATATTCTGATACTACAGAATCTTGAGAGATGCTAGTTCTGAACCTTGCATTAACCCTTAATAAGACTCCTGAATCACCTTTTGATATAAACTTATAGTGACAGAACCTCTCTCTGTCACACTAGCAAAACATTTTGAAAGAAAACTAACAAAAAAAAAGTGTATGGAAAATACTTGGATGATTTTCAGCATGTTATTACCATCAACATCTCACCAACATCAGTGCTGAAATCTCAGTATTTTGTTACTTTAGTTGCTGTTGACATCCAATATGTCCACATTGCATGCGCTGTGTAAGTGAGATAAATACACACAGCATGTACAATGAGGACAACGTGGAGTCATATTCTGCATCCGACATGAAAATAAACCAGGGTTATTGTTATGCTTAATCTCTTATTACATTCAATTTGGTACAAAATGTTAAATGGTAAATACATATTTAAATGCAGAAGGTCTACAGTAACACCAGACTAAGGTAAACTTACTTTATTGTAATATATAATAGACCTTTTATTAGATTCGATAAAGGACTTTGGCTGAAGACTGAATCAAGGTTTCGAAGAAGATAAAACTGAAATGTAAAAAAAGCACAGATGTGTGTTTTTTTAGTCTGTCAAATTGCCGGTTATCCAAAAATATGTTTAACAATTTTTTTATTGGTATACGTGTCATATTTTCATATATGTTTAAAAAAATTACAGATATTTTTTGGTCTGTCAAAATAACAGTTATCTGAAAATATTTGTGTTTTTGTATACTGGGAAATGTAGTTATTACATGAACGAGCGCCGCAAACCAGGAAGTGAATGAGAGAACAGAAACTAAAACGCCGAAGGTGATATAGATGAAGGAATTTAATAGGTGTTTACTCGTTTTTTAACAGAATCATTACACTATTCTGTCTGTCTACCTTGCAGACATTAATTTTAGGCAATTTTTCCTTTACAACTCCTTTAAGATGGCATTAACCCTTTTGATGGCAGAGAAATTTTTGCATTTTTTTGGACATGTTTAAAAATAATTTTAGGTCTGAAGATTACAAAAAAAAAGTATATATTTCCTGAAAGCAGACACCCTAGAGAATAAAATTGTGGTAGTTCAAATGTTTTATTTCACTTGATATTACCACAAATCTAGGAAATGCAAAATATCAGTAAGAAAAAAAAATGAATTTTAGCGCAAACAAACACAATAAGCTACCCATAAAATATAAACGATGAGGTTGTACTGAGTAGATAGATACCCAACATATCAAATTTGAAATTTACGTGTGCCCGTGAAATGGCGACAAGCTTCAGTATTCTATATTTTCTATAGGCCACGCAAAAAAAAACCTATAGGTCATCAGTTTAGTGTTACGGAGGAGGGCTTGTGCTAAAATTAATGTTCTCACAGCTCTATGGCTGTGGCCACTGGATTGTGTGTGGAACCCCCAATGTCAGGTCAGTAAGACATACAGATAAGGCAGTGAAAAAGTGAAACCCAAAAGCAAATATTTTTCAGCTTACCAATTCTTTAATGTGATGGTTGTATTTGTTTCCTTTTTTGGCATTTTCTTTTTTTTTCTCTGGTATTCTAGCCATTAAGTCTGATGTTTTTCAAAAGCATAAGCTCTTTAGCAAAATGTATCAGTTTACATGGATAAGGCAAGCCATTTAACACTGACAAGGGTGAATAAATGATCAGCTTTGATTTATTCATGTAAAAATTTTATTCCAAAAGGAAAAAAAAAACGGTGTGCTGTAACCGATTATAAAGTGTAAGATTGAGTCTGGCTTCAATTTGTTAAAATCTGCTAATACATTTAACACTACTCTTCCCCCACCCCTCCAAAGTGCTGTTTGCTGTGCCTCTTGTTCTCATTCATCCAGAGGTCCTGTCTCAATACTACACAAGGTGTGTTACTGGTCAGATCACCAGGAGATGGGTTTAATACTACTTTAGGAAGTAAACCCTCGGTAATATTTTTTTTTACAAATACACCTGCAAAAGAAAGGCATAATGAGCTAGTATGCACAGCATACTAGCTCATCATGTGTCACTTACCTGAGAACGAAGCCCCCAAAGTCTGCCTCGGTCCCTTCCACCACCACCGCCATGTCCCCTGGAGCTTCCTCCTGTTTTCACCGCTCCGGCGCTGTGATTAACCAGAGCGGCTATGAAGTCACTCCCGTGCATGTGCGCAGGATCGGCAGATCCCCATGCATGTGCGAAAGCACGGCATTAATCCCGCCAATGCCATTGACAAAAGTGGCACCGCTCAGTGCTCCTGCCCGTTTTTTGTGAAAATATCTCCTTAACCACTTCCATACCAGGCACTTGCGCACCTTCCCGCCCAAGCCAATTTTCAGCTTTCAGCACTGTCGCAATTTGAATGACAATTGCGCGGTCATGCTACACTGCACCCAAACAAAATTTGCGTCCTTTTTTCCCCACAAATAGAGCTTTCTTTTGGTGGTATTTGATCACCTCTGCGATTTTTTTTTTGCGCAACAACTAAAAATAGAGCGAAGATTTTGAAAAAAAAATAAAGTTTTTATTTTTTTCTGTTAATTTTTTTGTAAATGAGTATGTTTTCTCTTTCAATTACGGGCACTGATATGGTGGCACTGATGGGCACCGATGAGGTGGCACTGATGGGCACCGATGAGGTAGTTCTGATGGGCACCGATTAGGTAGCACTGATGGGCACTGATAGGCGGCGCTGGTATGGGGCACTGATGGGCACTCATGGGCGTCACTGATGGGCACTCATGGGCGGCACTGATGGGCACTCATGGGCGGCACTGATGGGCACTCATAGGCAGCACTGGGCACTCATAGGCGGCACAGGTGGGCACTCATAGGCGGCACAGGTGGGCACTGATAGGTGGCACAGGTGGGCACTGATAGGTGGCACAGGTGGGCACTGATAGGTGGCACAGATGGGCACTGATAGGTGGCACAGGTGGGCACAGGTGGGCACTGGGCATGGATTGGCACTGTGGGGTGGCACTGACAGACACTGGGGTGGCACTGATGATCACTGAGGGGGGGCACTGATGGATCAATGTTGCCAATCAGTGCCCATGTGTGGGCACTGATTGGCATCATTTTTTTTTACTGCCCCTTTTTTTTTGTCCTTTTTTTTTTTTTCTAAGTTCCCTGGTGGTCTAGTGTGGGCACTCCCTGGTGGTCCGTGTGGCGATCCGAGGGTGGGCTGCGCTGATAAACAATCAGCGTGAACCCCCCCTGTCAGGAGAGCCGCTGATCGGCTCTCCTGTACTCGCGTCTGTCAGACGCGAGTGAGGAAGAGCCGTCGGCGGCTCTTCCTGTTTACATCGTGATCAGCCGTGATTGGACACGGCTGATCACGTGGTAACGAGGCTCCGCCGAAAGGCTCGTTACTGAGATCGGAGGTGCAGGGTGTCAGACTGACACCCCGCATCACCGATCACCGCGCTGCGCGCCCGCACGGGCGCGCGCGGCATGAAATCGTGCTAGACGTTTGAGAACATCTAGTCACGATTTCATAACCACTTCCCGGCCGTAAATCGGCTATTGGCCGGGCGGGAAGTGGTTAAGTGTGTAGATAAATTATTCAAAAAAAGGAAAGGTGATGCATATTAGGCATGCACTTGCAGTTCGGTTTGAAGACAGGTTCAGACTGAACTTCGCTTGTTTAGGATATTTGTCCAAGTAGCAGACTTTCAGCTATTTCAGCACAAGCTGAAAATCATATATAGCAGCAGGATTTTCTCCTGCTGCTATATATGACAGCTTCCCCCTTCTTGTCAATGGTTGTTAAAGGAATGATAGGTCCTTGCACTTTCCAATTTTTTAGCAATCAGTAACGTCACTCAGCCCCTTTCATTTACTGCCCAGGAACCCCCAGCCATGTAAAAAAAGGAGCCAGGAATAGTTAAAAAATGGTGTTGAGGTCCCCCATAATTCATGCAAGGCCTTTCAGGTCTGGTGGATTTTTTTTTGGAGGTCCCATGTAAAAATCCACACCAGGCTTTTAGTCATTCATGCAGACTCTTATCGTGATCCATACCAGGCCACATTCCCTCAACATGGGGGGGGTACCTTAGAAGGGGGGACCCCACATCAGAGCACCTTGCCCCTATGTTGTTGAGAACAAGGGCCTCTCCCACAACCATAACATACTGTAAGTAGGTGGGTCCAATATACCAGCACCCCATATGAATGAGTAAGGGGTGCATAGTGCCCTAATCTATCTCCCCAAAAATGCAAGTGTTCCAAAAAACAGACATGCCCTATTTACAATATTGCTCCTCTGTAACATGGGTCCCCTATAACATGATATTTGTAAAGCAGATCATGTCGTGGTCAGTGGGTTTTTTCTTTTAGTGGGGTGGTATGTATCATGTATTATGATTGAAATGGATCTGCGTCACTGTATGGTGTGATTGATAATGGATTTACATTGTGGGACTTTTTAAAAAGTTTTATTTTTTTAATAAAGGACTTGTTAAATTTGTATCAGTGTATTTATTTACTTTCATTTTTTTTTTTTGTGAAAAGTGAAAAAGTGGGGGTACATACTCTTTATTCCCATAGGAGTGCAAAGATATCCATCTGGATACCATGCATCCCCTCCAGCAGACAGGTGCACTGTCAAGGCCTGCTACCTGCAGCTTGTCAAAGTCTATGGTAGGCTGAACACTGTACAGCATAGAATGTGCATTTAGGACCCTGTGGGTTCCAGAACAAAGGTCCAAACACAGATCTTCTGTATTCCAGACCTTCATTTCTGAATGCAAAGGGCCCTAAATGTGAGTACCACTCAGTACAGCACCCAACTCTGTTCAGTCGCAGCCTGTCATATACTTTAACAGACTACAGACACTGCACCTATCCCTCCTGGGGGCACTAAAATCCTCAAAGGGACACACTGCTCCCAGACAGCTCCATATGCAATAAAGGGGGCTTCAAGAATTATTTTCAGATTACAAAAAGTCCCACCACATCTACAGACCCACACAAAAGCCAGGTTCAGGTTGTGGGGAAGAGGCGTTGTCCTAATCAATATGAGGACAAAATATTTTGCCTGAAGGGTCTCCCCTGGTGAGAGCCCCAGCTATGTTGAGGGTGCGTGTCCTGGTAGGGTTTAGGGGAGGGCTGCATTCTCATAAGCTTTGCTTTCTTGTTCAGCCAAAAAGGTTGTTATGGATAGCCAAAATGGTTGGTATGGATAGCCCAAAAGATCTGGTATCAATATTGTTTTTACACAACACCTTTGTTTACATTCTGCTGACAGCCAGGAATCCTCAGTTGGAAACTGAATGGGCCAGGCAGGAATGAGTTATGTTTATTAGGACACGTAGCCAGAGGAAATACCACTGCTGAATTTATCACCTCCCACTGAGGGTGGAGGTTGAACTCAGCCAAGCATCAATTTTGTTTGGTAGGTTGTTAAACCTCTGAACAATCAAAATCAAAAACCTGGGTTTGGACCAAACTAGCAGCTTGTCTCTGTTGCTTATTCATAGCAGACTACATCAGGACAGGCTGCACAGTAGAGATGCGCTCAAGCGTGTTCAAAATCCCACATGCCCTATCCCACTAGGAAGCCGACACTGCACACGGATAATCAAAGGCAGTGAGACATTTCCCGATCTGTGCAGCTGAGGACTGGGAAATGTCTCACTGCCTGTGATTAACCATGTGCAGTGTCGGCTTCCTGGCGGGATCGGGCACATGGGATTTCGAACATGCCCAAGCCCATCTCTACTGCACAGCAAACCATGGACTTGCAAGCTCTGAACCTTAGTATCACTCTGTGGCTATATGTTATATATTTATATAAATCTCTCCAAAGCAATGCAACACCTATCTTAGTGAGTGGTCACAAGAACAGATGTCTCCCTTTTGAGGATTTCCACTAACACTTGCTCTAATGTTAGCTTAATATTTGTGTATTTTTCCTCACTTTTTGTCTTGGTGACAATAGTGATTAGGGTAAAAAAAAAAAGGAAAATATTTGCAGCAGGAAGACAGATAGCAATGAAAATTGGTAAAAGTTAAGATGGTTGTAAACCTCAAACATAAAAAGTGTACTAACCTGAATCCAGCACCAAGTGTGGTACTTCTCTGATATGTGAATGCTCTGCTAATAGATTTGAATTTTAGGCCGACACCTCAGCCTCCAGGAAGACGCCTAGCACCTCCTCTAGTACACAGCAGGTGACTCAAACTGGGCTTGCTGGGTGCTGTAGTCCTTCAGCCAGATTAGTCTTTATATACCCATTCAGAGATAGCCCCCCTATTGCCTGATGAAGGAGTATGCATTCTCTGAACACGTGTCATCCTGTTGCTCCTGTACTCGGAAGTGACATCATCTCTGCCTGTCCTGTGCCACCACATCCCTTTAAGACCAAACACATTAATTACACTTCTGGGGAGAATGTAATGCAGGTGAGGCACTAAGTGAGTTTAAAGTACCACCTTAAACAGCTACAGAACCTGGTTAGTTAATATGTGTTGTGAGGGATTCGCTCGGTAGCGGGTGTGTGACCCCCTGGGTGGGTTCACTACACGCTAGCAGTTGAGGATGGTTGAAAACAAGCAGTTGAGGATGGTTGAAAACAAAGGATATGGTTTATTCTTCAATATTGCTGAATACAAGAGCAAGCATTAAAACAGCATAAACAAAACAAAACATAAAATAAACCCTTGCCACTTGGGGCCTCTATCTTCACAACACAGGAACCTACCTATGGAGTCTGGCACAGCTTACTGCTGGGCAGACACTGCTGGTCAGACAGCGGAAAAACAATAGTCTTTTTGATTTCTATCATGCAGAAAAATCAACAACCACCTCACCTCTTCAGAAGTTTTTCTGACTGCTCTCCCTCACTCAAAAAGCCTCAGGATGCAGCAATCAGTAGTCATTGATTGGGTGACTTATAGAGGCCTTAATTACCTCATTCTGAACAACTGAAGTTTTCCAACGCCCTAAACCTTTCTTGCTATTTCTGCAGCCAACACCTGGTAGTAATTGGTGTATTGTCTAAACAAGGCAGAAATGTATCTCCCGTCTGTGACAACACCCACAGATTTACCTGACTTCCTGTCACAGTGTTCAGTTTTAAAAGGGATGAGGTGGCAACCCTAATGCACCTGTGTCTACTTGCATGCACTGGAAGCCACCAGCACAGCTGAGGGAAGGCACCTTAGCATTAGCACTCAGAGGAACCAGACCAGAGCCCCCCAGCGGATCTAGTTGTTTGACACATTTCATTACTTCTGTGAGTTGCCAATTTTTAGATTAAATAAATTATTTGACATATTGTTACAACTAGATGGCACTGCTACTACCTTCTCTATCCAGAATGGGAGCTCATTATGAAGTTCTGTTTTCTATTCAATAAGCCACAACATATTTTTTGTGCTCAATTTCAAATAAATTCAGACTACAAAGGACATTACGAGGAACACACATTTTTTAAATAATGTGATAAGGACATAATAAAATTAGAAATAATATAAAAATAATAAATATTTTTTCCCAAAACACCAAGTTAATCAGACTTATTTGAGAATGATGAATACTGTTGTAACACACAGCAACCAACCTGAAGTCTTTTATTGGTCTGAACTTAGCCATTTGAAATGTAATCAGGAGTTCCACTCTGGATTAGCTTTTTCATACTGCTTTACTGTATAGGCCTAATAGATATTATAACCAAGACTGCTTGCATTACTGTGGGGCTCATGAAGCTTCTTTGGAGTTTTTTTTTTTCTTTTACAGTTAGGTTGATTTCAATTGATTACATAGATTCACCCATTCTAATAACTTCCTTCCCTTCAGCTGTGTTTCTTTAATCCCAACAGTTGATGAGCTTGACTATCTGCAGCTGAGTTATCCTGGTTGAGTGCTTTCCATGCAATTTGATATTATTGGCCTTTGAGTGTGATTTTCTGTTTATTAACTATTTCTTACCAAGTGACTGATTACTTGAATGGTGAATTCTACAGAAATCTCAGACCTGTATACAAAAGCCCTTGTTTTATTAAACTATGCCTCTTCTTGACCCTCAGAATTATCTTGAATTGCTATTTTATACAGTACATAAACATACTGGTATAAATTTGTGTGCCCAAAGGGGATCTACAATGTTTCAGGCTGTTTACACTATTTGCGCAGAGCGTCCTAATTCATCGATTCAGGTCCGATTTCAGCCTGAAATTTTGGGCTAAATTTGGACCTGAAACGAACCAAAAGATGCACAGGAGCCTTGTGCAACTTCGCACCAGAGCCGTGGGGGAGATATGTAAACCGGCTCCAAAGAGAGCCAGTCACAATCTCCTACCATGTTAACTGGATGCGGGGAAACCCTGCATCCAATCTGCATAGGTGTGAATCCAGCCTTATATTTTTTAAGGGCAGCTTTGAACTCCTTTTAGCCAAAAAAAATTAAGAAACTGCCAACATTTTCTTACTTCACTAGGGCAGCCATTGTTTCCCTGTTTTGGTGCCAGCATTTAGCGTGGTATTGGTACTATAACTTATCATTACTGCAATGCAGGGACACTCAAATGCGCTTGTAACATCATTAAGTGGCATATTCAAATTCTACTCAATGTGTTCAGATGGCGTTTGAGCAATTTTGTTCCTTTGCAGCTCCGTGATGTTTGATACAGTATGTAGCTATTGCTTCTGATTTTTTTTATAAATTTGAAAAGACTTTTGGATTTTGTTGCATGTCTGCTGTGATTTACCCCACATTATTAAAACTGCCCAAGCACTACCTATCCATGCGATTTTTTTATTCATATGCTTCCTGTCCTCCTTGGGTGGTACCGCAACCCACTCTTTTATAGAGGTGCGCATGTTCACTGGTCTCACGTTTTGATTTGATTACAAATATCCTGTCAACGATTTGATTTTAATAAAACACGATGTATCACGATTACTGCCCATGGTTTTCATAAAACATTCAAGCAGTCTAAAAAACTCAAAATCGTTTCTGCGCTTAAAAAAAAAGGACAGTACCTGCATGTTGCAAAGTCTGAACACATCAGACAACAGCAGTATTTGTTTTAGAACAGTGAATCTTAAATGGCATATCCCCCTTTATATTACACAGCCCCCATGCAAATTAAACAGCCCCCTTTACGTTACACAGCCTCCATGCACATTAAACAGCCCCCTTTACATTACACAGCCCCCTGCACATTTAATAGCCCCAGCACATTACAAAATCCCTCTTTATATTATACAGCCACATGCACCCTTTTACATTCGACAGCCACCCTGCACAATAAACAGCCCCCTTTACATTCCATATTTCCCTGCACATTTACAGCCCCCTTGCACACTCTCTCCTCTAAATAACTTATATCTCCAGTCACTTGACCTCTGGCTGCTCTCCTTCTCTGATCTAAAGGCTACAGCTGAAGGAGGAGAGCAGCCGGAGGTCATGTGACTGGCCATAAAAAGATTGGAGATAAGGTATTTAGAGGCATCTGTTTACACTAACACTTACACAGTGTAGGATGGATTTATGAAACGGGGGCTGGCAGTAATTGTTTTTAAACTTTAGAGTACAATGGCAGGGCTCTCTCAGAAGACTTGGGATCTCCTGGGAGTGCAGGGGACTGTGCAATGTAAAGGGGCTGTGTAATGTAAAAGGGGGGCTGTGGAATGAAAACAAGCTGTGGCGAGGAAGGGTGTTGCCGTAGTGACATAATTCATGCAATTGTGATGCAGTCGTTCCCTGCATTGATGCAGAATTGTTCAAGGTTGCATTGTTATGCATTAATTCAGCGATTATACTCAACATCCCTACTCCTATCCCACTGTCTAACCTTACCATTACATAATCAATATAAGAAATTATGGTCATACAATGTTTTGGATAGACTGGCTTAAAAACACAATTTGTACAGTATTGATAAAAATCTGACCCCGTTCTACATTTCTGCCTGAATGCTGTCTACCACACCTTTTTTTCAGACCATGCTCTTGCATATTGACATGGTAGCTTTCTCTTTGGCCTGCATGTTAACTGTCTCCTGTAGTTTACACTTGAGGAACGCCACATTGAATTGCTGCAGAACAAACCACATGCATTCTTGTAGAAATGTGTGGGGGGACTAAATGGGAGGACTAAATGCTCATAGATTACAAAATATAGTAAAATCCACAGCTACTGGTGGTGCAGAGGGTCCATGGGTCCACACTAACTAAGTTAAGGTTTTTCACCTGAATAAATTCTATGCATTCAGATGAAAAACTTTCTGCTAAAAAATCCCCTCAACCCCCCTTATACTTACTTGAGCCCGATCCCATCCAGGGATGTGCACAAGAGCAGTGGTTTTCACTGCTGTCTCCCTCCTCACTGGGCAGAATCATAGCAGTGGGTCACTGTTTTTTTTTTTTTGGAAGACTCAAAATCCTCCTATAGGAGGCAGCATAACCCTAAGCTTACTTAGCTATTCCTATGCCACTCAATGAACAAAGAAGAAAAAGAAAATGGGTCCCAAAAAGATATTTACTAACATATTTGCATATTCTGGCACACTTGTCCAGCAAAGTGATAACCTCCCACTCTCCAATGACTAAAAAATGCTGACAGGCCTTGAGAAGCCTTTATGTCAGAAGAGGCATGTTTCAAATCGGTTTCAACTTGCATAAGCGTATAGATGAGCAGCATATTTTTACAAAACATTTGCAGAGATTTCAGCAAGCTCTGTCAAAGTTTTTGAAGTACCATTTAACTCCTAATGGGAGTGCTGACTGCCAATTCTAACAAGCTTCCTGGAGGCTTCATCACTTCTAGAAAGCTGGCAGAAGCCTGCTAGCAGCTTGCTTAAAATGGCGGTCAACAATGCCATTAGGATTTGTGTTCAACATTTAGAAACTGGAGTTGAATTGCACTTTAAAAGCATTAACAACGCTTGCTAGAAGCTCTGCCAATGCTTTGTTAAAGCCTGTTGCTCACAGTCCTCTGATATACCTGTAAAACAAGCCTATGGAGCCTTAAAAAAACCTAACATGCCAGTGTATTTTTAAAACTGGGGTTTACTTCTGCTTTATTAAACCTCATACCTTGACAGCTACCAGTAGCACTTTGCATAGCTAGATACTGGCAAACCTGGCTGACAGTTTTTGTGGTTCCTAAATATGTGATCACTTTGACAGCTATAATCAAACCTTTGTTAAAAGGGTAACTAAAGGCAAAACGTTTTTTTAAAGTGTTGGGCGGAGTGGAGAGGGATTAGAATACCTGTACATTTTTATTGCTATCCATGCCCTGTGTAAGGGATACTGATTGCAGGGTTCCAATGGCAGTGGAGATGACAAGTTCAGTGTAGCTGTACTTGGAAAAATGCACATAATTCAAATAAAGTTTATTAAAATGCACATAATTCAAATAAAGTTTATTAATGCACACAACACCTATCGAACACCCAATTACTAGAATCTGCTGACTGCTGGAAGACAGCCGTTAGTGGCCACCAGAACTGTGCCCTTTAAGTGTGGTAACCTCAGTGCCTCCAGCAGTTAATCTGGGTCCTGGCAACCCAATAGTGAGATTCACCCCAACAGGAATAGAGTGGGAATCTTCCAATGGGGACACTAGTTCTGATGACACCCCGGGATTCCCTCACATTTTTCAGTTTTGACTATGGGACAGGAAGTGGATAGAAATATCCCCTATGGGACATGGGTAGCAAAAAAAAAAAAACTCACATAGATTTTAACTCTTCCTTACTCTATCCAGGATGTGAAACACTTTAATACTGTCAATGTCTAGTTAAATCTATTTATTTATATATATCTATGACATCTGAGTCCAGAAGGGTTAATAAAACCAAACAATTACAATGCTTGTGTTGCAGTTGTGAACTGTAACTGCCTTTGCACTTAGAGCTGTTTTTATTATGTTCATCATTGAGTATATAGTGTATAACCTGGAGGAATCATTATTGACTATCCAATCACTATTATTGACTATACAAAATGGTATGAAGACTTTTCAGATATCTATATTTTGTGTTCCAATATCAAACACAAGTCTTTTTCATTTACTGTCTTCATGACCTTTAAAAGCAGCAAAAAACAACTTTCTTCTTCAATATACTGATATTTCATGTGACAATTACGTTGTGAACTTTTCATTTGGCTATTGGTCAACAGAGTCTGTTTGTATATTAAGTGCTGTTGTCTGCCCGACCAACATCATAGTAAATAGAGCAGGTGCGTGTTGGACAGAAGATATGACCTTTTCTTTTAAATAAGTCTGCCAGATCCATCTGTGTGTAAGCAGTCACGTGACCAGAGAAAAAATAATTTACCAGTACTGTATTTAAAAAATATCTATTTCACAATATACTTGTATTGCTATGCTTAATGCCGTGTACACACAATCATTTTTCGGGTTGTAAAAAACATTTATTTTTTCAAAATGTCATTTAAAATGATCGTGTGTGTGGGCTTCACATCATTTTTCGGCTTCTGAAAAACAACAACAAAAAAAAAGTTAAACATGGAACTTCCCCTTTATAGTGCCGTCGTATGTGTTGTACGTCACCGCGCTTTGCTAGAGCATTTTTTTTAAACGATCGTGTGTGGGCAACGTCGTTTTAATGATGACTATGGAAATGTTTTTTTCTAGATGCTGAAAAAATATGTTTTTTACAAGCCGAAAAATGATCGTGTGTACGCGGCATAAGTCTTAAAGAACAAAAAAGAAGAGGCTGCCTAGATAAACCAATCAGAATCTGGTGGTCTTTTTTTGGTGAGTTTAGCTACAGCTACATTTTATTTTATTCTTACACTATGGCCCGGATTCACAGACAGCAGGCGCACATTACGCCACATTACGCCACCGTTGCATATCCCTTGTAGGCTAGACCAACACAGCGCAGAGAGGCAAGCATGGAATTCATGAAGCCAGTGTTCCCAACGTTGCACCAGCGTGGTGTGGGTTTCAAAGGCGCAGGCCGGCGTAGGTGGAAGTGGGCGTGATCCATGCAAATGATGAAAATGAGGCGTGACCCCGTGCAAATGATGGGCCGAGCGCCAGACAAGTACGTATAACACACTGCGCATGCGCCGTGAACGCATCTACCTGCGCATGCTCACAACCACGTCGGAAAAACAACTGCCTAAGATACGCCGGGTCACTGTCTATGCCGTTAACGTAACCTACGCCCAGCCAGACACACGTCCAACGTAAAATACGCCGGCTTGTGTTCCATGGTACAGACCTGAGCATGTCTGTTGCTGAGTTATACCTCCTTTATGGGGAATAACTTTACGCCGGACATACAACTTACGCGCACCGTGCGTAGCCTGCGTCGGGTGCACGTACGTTCGTGAATCGCCCTATTTACCTCATTTGCATGTTTGAATGGCTAATCAAGGGGAGCAGCACCATGCACCCAGCCTAAATGTATGCCCACCCTACGTCGGCGTAAGAAAGTTACGTCAGCGGGGTGTAGCCTGGTTTTAGGCGCATCTCTGTTTGTGGGTCTGGCGCACAGATACGATGACACACATTTGCACTTACGTCGGTGTAACTTGTTATACGTCGGCTAAAGTGCTCTGTGCATCCGGGCCTATGTTTGTAAACCCATGTCCTCCCTTGATTAGCAACACTGACAATAAACCCCCAAACAGGTATTAAATTGCAATGTAAAGTATGTATTTATTAAAAAATAATGAAATGTATTTTACATAAATTTTAAATATCCGAATATGTGCTGGTTTTAACCCCATTTAATCTATTTGTCAAATACCCGTACACTGTGAGAGGGAACGTGCAGTGCTATGAGCCAACTAGGGTTCTACTTCTTAACATAGACAGGTCAATCCACAGTTTTAGCATGATCACATTAAAAAAGAGTGATAATATCATCGGTCATCAGTGTGCTGCTTTTTCTTCATCATCCAATCAAAAACTGAAGGGAGGTTTGTGACCAAGTTGTTTGTTTGACAGCAGTTGAAAAAATTAGGTCAACAATCTGACAGGTGTTCATAGATCACAAGACTGGCTGAACACAATTAAATCCCTTGACAGGTAGAACTAAACAAATGCGTTCCCTCTGTGTTCTTGGCCATTTTTCTTGAATTCAGCCTAAAATACCAAATGCAGCTTTCTAGTTCTGGCAAGCTTTGAATCAATAAACTAAAATGTCTGACAGGAAATACATTAGTGAAATTCTGACCTTGGTCAGTAACAATAAAATGGCATTCCTCCTAGGCTGAGTTAAGCTACATTTTTAAAGTATTTGAGAATCTTTTGTGAATAATTTAAAAATTAAAAGGAAAAGAAAAATAACTTAAACATTTTGTGAATATTCACTTCAATCATGTGAAAATTGTCTGACAACCCAATCATCTGACAACCCAATCAGGTGTAGAGGTGTTATACAAAAAAAATTAACATAGTCAACCATCTTACTAAATCAAGCAACAGAACCTTACTTTCATTTATTTTATGAATTTCCATGTCTTTAATATTTTAGAAAATTTTAAACAATTGTATTTGGTATGAGAATGGCAGTTTTCTGCAAAGATTTTTTGAGGTGTATTTTAGGTGGGTGGAGCGTCTGCCTTAGTATTGGCTCAATAGCTCAGATATAAATAGGCTGAGAGTATTAGTGTAATCACTAATACTCTCAGCCTAATAATATTTGAGCTATTGAGCCAATACTAAGGCAGACGCACCCCCCACCTAAAATACATTTAAAAAAATATTTTCAGAAAACTGCAATTCTCATACCAAATACAATTGTTTTAAATTTTCTAAAACATTAAAAGAGACATGGGAATTCATAAAATAAATGAAAGTAAGGTTCTGTTGCTTGATTTAGTAAAACAATTGACAATGTACATTTTTTGGGGTTAGATTCAGGTTTAGTATTAGGTGGTTCTGTTTAAAGGGGTTGTAAAGGTGTGTTTTTTATTTTCTAAACAGGTTCCTTTAAGCTAGTGCATTGTTGGTTCACTTACCTTTTCCTTCGATTTCCCTTTTAAATGTTTTTTTATCTTTGTCTGAATTTCTCACTTCCTGTTTCACCTCAGTAAGCTTGCCCCCATCAACTGAGCCGTTCTGGCTCGGGGTTAGTCAGCCAGAACAGCTCACTGAGGAGGAACAGGAAGTGAGAAATTCAGACAAAGAACTTTAGAGGGGAAATCGAAGGAGAAGGTAAGTGAATCAACAATGCACTAGCTTAAAAGAACCTATTTAGAAAATAAAAAACAAACCTTTACAACCCCTTTAATGTAACCTAACAACCATCAAACATAGAAAGGGTGAAAATCATTCCCTTTAATTTAAACAAACACACCAAGAAGATTACCCTGCAGTGAATATTTGATGAATGTAACATTCACTGCTTTATAAATATACTCCAATTTTTCTTTGAAGAAAATCTCTCATCTGTAGGCTCTCAGAAGTTATATTTGCATTCATGAAGATTCTAGCCTTGTCTCAGCCACATATAACAAAAATGCATAAAATAATAATACAATAAAATAGAAACCTATTTAGGAAATAAAAAACGAACCTTTACAACCCCTTTAACTTGTGCCCCATCTTGTCTAATTACAGCATACCCTTTCAATAAAGTCATATATAGCTATATGGTGCATACATATTGTTATTTTTAGGTGACTACTTACTAGTTTCAGGGGCTACATGTGATGTCTCTCTTATGTCGGCAGGACTCCAGCCATCATGACATAACTTTCATCTTGCTTTCCTATGGTCACATGGTGCAGATGCCTAAACGTATTCCAATCTCAAATGTTGGATAGGATGTAGAAAGCTTTGCAGATGCTGATTCCAAGGTATTCTCAAGGTGGAGTGTCATCCAAGAATGTGGTCTCTGGAGGACCTACAGGAATAAACAAATTTGCTAAGTAACTATAAACATGCTCTTTCTATTAAAGAATTACTTTTTGTTAAAATATTCTTTATTTCAAGCAAAGAAAAAATTCTAGATACATTGCTGTCATTTGCACAAGTTTAACCTAACTAATAAGCCTAACAAGTAGAATCTTTGTTTTTCTCCCTTTGTCTCTTAACAATACGATTGGAAGTGTTTTATTGTATCTGTTTGCTAAGTACAAAAAAAAATCCCTGTTGGTCCTCTCAGAAATCCAGTGTTGTTTTGTGCTTTCTGCAGTATTATCTCAAACAATCTTGTCAATAAGGCCCCTTTCACATGGGGCAGTGGAGGTGCGCTGGCGGTATAGCGCCGATAAAATAGCAGCGATATACCGCCAGAATTGCTGTGAGTTGCGGCCACTAGCGGTGCGGTATTAACCCCCGCTAGTGGCCTCTATAGAGGCGCATTGCAGGCGGCATTGCCGCGGTCTCCCATTGTTTTCAATCCAAAGGCAACAAGTAAATTTTGCGCAAAAATCAAAGAAAAATATATATATATCCCTAACAGCGTGATATAAGCCAGGGTCCAATAAAAGGTCCAAGTAAAAATTGTAAGAAAAATTTAAAAGAAATTGTTTTAAAAATAGAAACAGTTCAGGCTGTTTAGAAATAGTTATTAAATTGGTGGAGATATACACTCAAGGCTGCCATCAGTGGGGAACAGAAAGCCAGTTTGAAGACAGTACAGATCTGGATGAAGACGACCCCCTGAGACTATATACACAATATGTTGTTACATCACCCCCTATTACCCATTCATCACTTAAACCTAAATCAATCTTCTTTCCGGTCCAGGGCCCTCACATCGAGAGCTTCTATAGAATAGTCTATGCAGACCTTGTGAAAATGTGTAACTCCACCTCAACATCTAACTTTAATAATTTACCACCTTCTGAAATAAAGGCTCTAGATCAATTCATTCACGCCGACAACATCATTATAAAATCGGCAGATAAGGGTGGAGGAATTGTACTTTTGGATAAAACAGCGTACCTAAAGGAAGCCTCCAGACTACTTTCAGATGTCACCACATATATCAAACTTCCCACTGATCCCACAAAGGTTTTTGCTAAAGAAGCCAAGATCCTTATACTACAGGCTCTAAAAGAAGAGATCATCACAAAAACAGAAAGTTCCTTCCTGAGAAAAAACTTCTTCCAGATCCCATATTTTTATTACCTTCCCAAAGTACACAAAAATCTACTTAATCCCCCCGGAAGACCCATCGTGGCAGCCATGGACAGCGTCACGACAGGATTTAGTTTATATATTGATCAATTTCTACAGCCCATTGTTTTCCAATTAGAATCTTACATTCGGGACAGCACTCATTTACTTGATCTTCTGTCTCCATACCAGTGGGAACCAAGCTACACATGGCTTTCCTTAGATGTGTGTTCATTGTATACATCGATTCCACATTCTTTTGGACTGATGGCAATAGAACATTTTTTGCAAAATGAACCTCTCATCAATGCCCGTCAAGCCTCCTTCATCATCAAAGCCACACATTTTTGTCTAACACACAATTATTTTTCTTTTAATGAAGATTTTTATCTCCAAATACAAGGTACCGCGATGGGGGCTAACTTTGCCCCCTCATATGCAAATCTAGCCATGGGTTTTTGGGAAAATAACCACATCTATCAAAATAATCCGTTTTCTGCTAATATCATTTTTTTCGGCCGTTACATTGATGATGATATTATCATCATCTGGGATGGTACCCCAGAGTCCATCACCCCCTTTTTAGACCACTGCAATAGAAACCTATACGGTCTCTCATTTACATCAGTGTCTGATCCTACTACTATGACTTTTCTTGATCTAGAACTTGGACACGACGAGTGTTCTATTTGGGCTAAAAACTATACAAAACCTACGGCCGGAAATTCGTATTTGCATTACAAAAGCTGCCACCTACCCAGATGGAAAAATAATATTCCTAACAGCCAATTTTGTCGTCTTAGACAGAATTGTACCAAAGACTCGGATTACATAACACTAAGTCAACATCTCAGAAATAAGTTCACCGAAAAGGAGTACCCAGAAACCCTAATCGATGAAGCGTTTAAATGTTATCTAAACGGAAAACCTTCGAAACCAAAAAGAATCTTGGATGAACATCCAGTCAGATTTATGACTACTTTTCACCACAAACACAAAAAAATGGAAAAAATATTAGTAAAACACTGGAACATTCTTCTCCAGGACCCCCATCTAAAATCCATCTTACCAGCTCGTCCTAATATCACTTACAGGAGAGCCCCAAATCTCAAAAACAAAATTGCCCAAAGCAAACTTAAATCTATCACCACAACATCATCTATACCAATCCTTATACCATTAATAGGCATGTACCAATGCCGAAAGGCTCGCTGTAAAACCTGCAACTTCGTCCAACACGGACAGAAGAATTTTCATACTAAGGGCAAAACATACCCACTAAAAGAATTTTATAACTGTTCTTCAGAATTTGTCATATATGGTCTGAGTTGCCCCTGTGGCCTACTCTATATAGGACGAACTATACGTCCGTTAAGAGAAAGATTTGGGGAGCACAGAATAAATGTAGAAGGTGGCACCCACCCCCACAGTGTTCCAAGACATTTTACTAAATCACACCAACAGTCCACTGCAGGACTAAAAGTTTGGGTCATAGAACAGATTAATAAATCACTTGTCCCAGCTGAACGATACAAAAAACTATGCGCCCGTGAAACATACTGGATTTACAGTTTGGATACTCTCTCGCCTGGAGGCATCAATGAGAGCATTGAGATCTCCACCATTCTATAAAACACCCTATTTCTTTCTCTCTTTTTTCTTTTTCTCCCCCCCCCTCCATTTTTTATTATTTATTTATTATTATTTTTCCTATATATATATTTTTTCCCTATATATATATATTTTTTTATATATAATTTTTCTATATATGTATGCGTTTTCTTATATATATATATATATATATTTTTTTTTTTTTTTTTTCCATATATATTTTTTTCTTATTTTGGTGTGTGTGTATGTGCACATGTGTATGTGTGTATGTGTGCGCATATGTGCATGTGTGCATGTGCATATATATATATAATAATTTTTCCCTTTTTTTCATTTTTATCTTAATTTTTCCCATCTTATTCTTTCTCATTTTTATCATTTACCATCTTCTATCAATTTATCTATTATTATTTTTTATTACCATATATATACATATTAATTATTCATTATTACTTATTATTATTATTTTTTACTTTTTATTTATTACTAATTATTAGTTTTTATTTTTCAACATTTATTCCTTTCATTTTCTTTTCACTTACTCTCAAAATTAAGTCCATTAAGACCATTCCAATACTTTTAAATTTCCAGCCCCAAGTCCATGATTCCATACTATCCTCGTCTTGTTGTCTTTTGTTGTTTGGTATTTTTCGTTTGTCAGCTATTACACCACCTATGTGTTATCAATCCATTCCGTGAACACACTTCCCGCAAATCCCCTCCCACCTCTATGGCCGCAACCAATCATTGGCCTCCTCCCTTCACCTGTCATGTCATTAAAAAACTAGCTCCCCGCCTCACCGCCACCAGCTTGAGAAAGGAATGCGGCAGTCGTGTCATTCTCTGCCCTAGCATTCGGAAACGCGTCGCTTGCCTGGTGACGTCATCATCCATCGCCCGTTGTTCCTGCTACACGGCGCTGTGCCCTTTGAGGATCGTTTCATCCACTGCACCCACTTGCAAAACATCCAGGGAAACAGGACTGACTCCTCACCACACAGCGCTAAACCAGTGGACAACAAGTGGATGAACGAGCGCACCAGATGACAGCCACCCCTCCCTTCTGGAGAAACTTTCATATGCCTGTATATCACCACCAAAATGTGAGTGGTTTTCTTATTATTCTTTGGCTTTGTGATTAAAATTGTTTAATATACTACACCCAGAGGCGCCTCTCTCCTTGTTTGCTTTTCAATCCAAAGGAGTGGTGAAGGAGCGGTATACATGCCGCTCCTCTTACCGCTCCTAAGATGCTGCTGACAGGAGACTTTTTTATCTCCCGCCCTCGGGCTTTCACATTGAGGTTGCTGGGGAAGGAGTTTTTCAGGCGGTATAGCAGCGCTATTTTTAGCGATGTACCGCCTGAAAAACTCCTCAATGTGAAAGGGGTCTAAATGTGTTAACAGTACAGAACATTCCCCCCTTATATTATGTAGACGAGAATGGGAAAGGAGGTTGAAGTTCTGTTATACTATATGTCCTTTAATGACAGCATTGCTTTTTTACAGATACAGTACAGAGAGTAGTTGTTCATCTAGGATAGGAAGTGTGTTACTGGTTGAATCACCAGATGCCACCATACTGTATCTAATGACTGGTAAGCTGCAAAATATATATGTTTTTTTTGTTGATGGTATGGGGGGGGGGGCTTGGGGTAGCTGCACCCAGAAGAGTTCTTAACTAAAGGCTAAGTTCACCTTTTTTTTTCTAAATTCCAGCTCCCCTATGAACCAATAAAGCATTCATGTACTTTTTTTGCAAAAATATCAACGCTTTCCATAAAATCTACAGACGCCTACCTCACTGTCCTCCATCCATGATTTCAAACATATCTATTGCTTCTGTCTTACGTCCTTACAGACTGAAAGACATGATACAGGAAGGAGTTGACCAGCTGACCTCATTAGCACACACCTTGCATCATCCACCCCCCAGCTGCATGTTTTTTAAATGAAATGCAATCAACTAGTGATCATCCTTCTCACTAAATATACAATCAGATTGCATAGTGTATGGCCATCTTATACAAGTACATAGGAGGGAGTGGACAGAAACACAGTGCTTACAGCATTTGCCACATTTGCCACTAATTTTTACACATGCCAAAATGTGTGTTTGCTTCTGTCTTTGGTGTGCCGTTACCAATAAATGACACTGAAAGTGCAACCAGTAATTTTAGATGTACAAGATGGCCATACACTATCAATCTCCTTTAGATTTACCACATTACATACATAATTGATAACAGATCTAAAAAAAAAAAAAAACACATATGTGAATGGGAGTTCCCACTTTGTAGAGTTGTGAATGGGGCCTGACAGCTAAGTGTTTCTGTCCACTCCCTTCTATGTACTTGTATAAAGATGGCCATACACTATTCAATCTGGTTGTAGATTGTGTATTTAGTGAGTAGGGCGATCACTGATGATTGCATTTAATTAAAAAAACATGCGGCTAGGAATGGGTGGGTGGATGATGCAGGGTGTGTGCCAATGAGGTCAGCTGGTCAACTCCTTCCTGTGTCATAACCTATAGTCTGTAAGGAAGTAAGACAGAAGCAATAGATATGTTTTAAATCATGGATGTAGGACAGTGAGGTACGTGTCTGTAGATTTTATGGAAAGCTTTGATATTTTTGCAAAAAGTACATGAATGTTCTATTGGTACTTAGGGTAGCAGGAATTTAGAAAAACATGAACTTAGCCTTTAATGCATAGAATACATTAAGGTAAAAAAAAAAAACTTGAGCCTTTAGAACCACTTTACATATGGGAACAGATCGTTATAATAGTATTAGTAACATGTTTGCCCATGTTTCCATTCATCCATTTGTATTACATGTCATTGAAAATTTGAATTTAAGCATTAGTCCCAAGCCCTGCCTCTTCCAGCTACAGTATTCCCCATCCAATACTTCAAGATACTTGATCAAATATAGTAGTGCGCCACTTGGGTGTAGGGAGATTTAGTTTTAGTACAGCTCTCTGTCTCACCCTTAATGGGGGTGCAGGTATAGATACCTAAACAATAAAAATAAAAATAAAACAAATATCAGCAGTATAGGACAGGCTGAAAACATAGATAATGATTACACCTTAAAGTTTGATCATTACCTACTTTTTTCAGTCTGTTCTATACAGCTGATAATTAGCTTTTTTTTTTTTTTTACTTCCAGATACTTCCAGCTATGATCCATTACTTTAAGTAAAGCCACCTGTATGACAGTCTGTTCAAGTCCTCAATTCAGTTATTATCTAATGCACAAACCTCAAAATTTAAAAAATAAAAATAAAATACTGCTTTTACTTTTCCTGACTGTCCCAAATCCTTGTTTATTTGTGTTTCACACACACCTCTTCCCAGACACTGCAGCTCACAGTGGTAGGGTTTAAACAATGGAGGCAGTACTGTCAGTCCAGAAAGCAGTGGTCAGGATTAGGTGTAACCAGCTTCTGGCTGGCAAGATGCAGGCTTGTAAGTGAGCAGTGACAATGATGATAGTCACACCCCTTTATATCTTCTCATCCCATTGTAGCGCAAGCAGGCACAAAGTGCTCTCAAATCTATATTTTTTTTAACAGGAAGCTATATTTCTACTTTAAGTGTGCAATGTCTGTTGCAAACAGTGGCACTTACCTCCAGATAAAACGTGTAAATTGTTCCTGCCTACAGAACAAAGAAATGACAACTCATACTTGGCTCACATTTAGAGCCTTTTCACACTGGAGGTGTTTTTCAGGCACAATACTGCTAAAAATAGCGCATGTAAAGTGCCTGAGTGAGAACCCGAGTGCTTTCACACTGGAGCGGTACGTTTGCAGGACATTAGAAAAAGTCCTGTAAGCAGCACCTTTGGAGCGATTTATGAGCGGCCTATACAAAGCTACTCCACTGCCCCTGCTATTGAAATGAATGGGCACTGCTGCCGAGGCACCTGCAAATCGCAGCCGCACTTTGCGGGTGCATTTATCCCTTTCTTTGGCCACTAGCGGCAGTTAAAAGTGCTGCTAAAGTGACGGTAAAGCGATGCTAAAATGACGGTAAAGCTAAAACTAGCTATGCTTTACCTAAAACTAGCAGTGCTTTACCACTGAAACGGAGCAGTGCCAGTGTGAAAGGGGTCATACGGTAGCCAGGGGACTTGACTTTTTTTTCCTTAAAACAAATGGATTATTACTCCTGTTTTCTGATTCTTGCATTAGACATGATCTGATGCATTAAACCACACTACTTTGTAAGATCTTAAGCCCTGTACACACGGTCGATTGTGGGCTGGTTCCACAGAAACCAGCCAACTTTCAGCCCATGTGTATGCTAGCCTGCTAGACAAAAGCCGGATTCTGTCGAACAGGCATGCTGAAAAACCAGCATCTGATCAGCGCTGGCAGCCAATAGCTGTGAGCACTGACTGGTGTGTTCTGGTGGTTGGGGCATGTCACGACACAATAGCTCAGTGGGGAGATCACTGTATTAACATTGCTTACTTACAGCAAGCTCCCTTGAGCACTTCAGGTTTTTTTTTGACCAGCCCGCTGGGTTAGTGGTTACTAGACACTGCACTTAAATATACTCTATATAATAGATGGGCAATTTACTAGACTATACTATTGGTCCCTATAACTTGGTAATTGTGAAGCACTACTAAACAAAATGAAGTGTGATGGAGTTAAATAAAATGATTATTTTGTGTTTATGTTACTTTTTTACTAAACCACTCAAATGTTGTGTTTCTTTCTTATATTGTTTTATTTCTTGATATATATATATATATATGTTGGTGTATTAGAATACTGTTACTTCCTTAAAAGACATTATAGAGTAAACCAACACTTCAGGAAGTGAAGACAGCTGTTATTCATTCCTCCCATGACCCCCTCCATCGATTGAAACAAAGATGGCCCTGTGAATCTGAGTGAAGTCATGAGTGTGCCTCGTGCCAAGAATAAACATCACAAGAAGAAACCCTTATATGGACTAAGCCAATCAAATGTGCTTATGTGAATGATGTCATTCTGTCTATAAAGCTGTGATAATAAAAGGGTTCGGCCTCTCTTGACGGTTGGACACACAGAAGCAAGCAGACTGTCCCTCGCTTTCTGCATGTTTTAATAATTTAGGTCAGAGGCAGAATAGTTTTTTTTTGCCCTAGAATTGTGCTATACGGTTTCTTCCATGCAAAAAAAACGTCCACAGGTGTTATTTAAAAAAAAAATGAGATCACACTGACAATATTATCTTTTAATTACTCAGATTGCATGTAAGATATAAGAAAACTGCAGAGTACCTTTAAGGAATTCAGGGATAATTAAAATTGTACAGAAAACATAGGGTTATTTTTAAGGTTACTTTTTCAACACACATGTGACACATTTTAGAACGTAGTACAAAGATCAATGTAGTGACATTACTGCTAAAATTCTGTCAAAGCAGGACTGTGAAGAGGAGATTTATGAAAGTACAATTCATTTGTATTTAAATGTCGTGTCTTTAAGCCGCTCAGAGAATGTGATAAATTAAATCTCCTGTTGTTTTGAAAATTACTTTTAAACCTTCTGTTAAAAGTGGATTGCCATCATATTTTCTAATCACCATATTTTCATATTAAAATACAGTCATAAGTATGTACAGTAGATTGGGTAAAATGCTAGCAATTGTTTGTTTTTAGCTAGACGGATGACCTGTGGTTCCAGCTCTGCATGTAAAAGAAAATTAGAATTCAGCTGTACATAGCGTTTCTCAGAGTTCCCCCACCTTCTAATCATCTGCGGCTGATTTTGCCCAGAGAACAAAGTCCTTCACATATAATAAACACAATTACTTCTTTTCACTCCCTCAATATAATGCCAGAACAACTGTACTTTCTTGCAAAACTTAGATTATCCCAGGAGAAAAAGCTAGAATATAATTTGCATTTGGTTAGAAGTGCTAATGTTGTATCATGGTCTAAGCCAGAGGTTATTACAGGACGCTCTATTTAAAATGGAACTCCAGTCATACGATTTCAAATTTTGATAAAATAGGGTTAGAACTCTTTTCTGGAGAGTTGTCCTTACATTCTGTCCTGGTGATGCAACACTTTCTGTTCTAGTCATAATAGTTATAACAATGAGAATGGATTTCCACAAAAGGAGAAAAATGACCTAACCCCTCCTCACCTTATCTCAAACTAGAAAAAACAGTTTTGCTGGAAGTTTCATTACACCTTTTTATTTTGTTTAGATTTGAGCAGGATCCCTGACCTTGGTACCATATCTGCCCAAGGCCTCGTCCTGATGAGCAGATGTAGCTTGCTTTCAGGCACATTCAACTTGCAACATACACTTGAAATCAGTTTGATATACGTTTGAGTTCCATCTGGTTTCCTTAACAACATCCTATGGCTCTTCCGCTCTTATTGGACATCATATGATGTTCTTCAGAACAAGCCGTGGGGGAGCGCAGCGTGGCAATTGGTAGTATGCTGTGTGTCACTCTGACACACCGCATCTCTGATCACAGTAAAAAGCCTATGACAGGTCACAGCATAACTAGAAAGTAATGGTTATCGGTTCTCCTGACAAGGGGGGTCTGTATTGACAATTAGTGCAGCCATACCAGTGATGCCCACAAGAGCCCACCAGTGATGCCAATCAGTGCTCACCAGTTATGCAAATCAGTGTCGATCAGTGCTCATCAGTGATGCCTGTCAGTGCCTTCTCATCATTGCCTCCTATTAGTGCCCATCAGTGCCACCCATCAGTGCTGATCATCTCCTATCAGTGCCTTCTATCATGCCCATCATTGCCACCTATTAGTGCCCATCAGGGCCACTTATCAGTGCCCATCAGTGCTCATCATTGCCCATTAGCGCCGCCTATCAGTGCACATCAGTGCCCATCATTTCCGCCTATCAGGGCCCATAAAGTCTGCCCATCAGTGCCCATAAAGTCTGCCTATCAGTGCTCTTTAGTGCAGCTGCATCAGTGCACATCGGTGAAGAAGAAAACTTACTTATTTACAAAATGTTATAACAGAAACAAAGAGAATTTTTTTTTTCTTAAAAAAAAAGAATCATTTGCTTAGCAAACAATAATAAACCCAGTGGTAATTAAATAACACCAAAAGAAAGCTCTGTCTGTCTAAAAAAAATGGTTTGGGTATAGCATTTCATGACCTCACAATTGTCATTCAAAGTGCGACAGCGCTGAAAGATGAAAATTGGCCTGGGCAGGAAGGGGGTGAAAGTGCCCTATATTGAAGTGGTTAAAGTACAACTAAAGGCTTCTGTGTGGCAGTTTAAGTAAATACCAAATCCAGATACTACGTGATAAACAAGCCTCAAAAGGTACAAAAAAAAACACTTTAATTTCTGTCCCTGACTAAGCAAAACCTTCCTCATTTGTATCTCACATGCTTTCCCTCCCAGACACTGCAGCTCACAGTGGGAGGGTTTCAGCAATGGAGGCAGTGCTAACTGACAAGCTTTAAGCTTGTGAATCAGCAGTGACAATGTTAATTGCTACACCCCCTACCACTTTTCTTTTTTGGCCTCCCTCTAGACTACATTAAGATTTGTTTTTTGACTACAAAAAAGTGTGATTGACCACTCTATAATCTAAGAGTCTATTTCCTATGGTAAGGAGATTTGTCTTATCACAGTGGTGCCGTGTGTATCCTTCTATCACATTAAAGTTGGTGTGGGGGTTTCCATCTTCTGACATCTTTATTAAATAGATGTTTGCATTAACTTTTTTGTTATAAATAAAGCCTTAACACCACAGAAGTTCTCAAAGATCACTTATCTGGCACTTAGGAAAATAAACAAGTGGAATGAGAGAGCAGCTGCTATGGTATAAACCAACATTTCAAAAAGGGGAAGCAATCAAAACTAAAGTTAAAATAGTACTTCAAACTTCAGCAGCGCTATAAGCTTTAAATTGTAGTGATCTGTAAATCCAAATGGGATCGAAGTTCAAAACAAAACTTTGCATGTAGCAGTTCATGAGTGATTCATCAGCTGCGTTGAACGTTTGATCGTTATCAGTTATCACATCTAGTGCTTAAACTCCCTGTAGGAATTGCACTCACCAGATTCCAGATCAATGAAAGCCTCTGTATATGTGTGAAGTGGCTGGGATCACTGCCAAACGAACCTCCGTCCGACCCTCAGAAAACGATCAGACAGCATGAAAAACAGACACTTGCATCCTCTGATTCACCAGGATCCAATCCTACCTTTTTTTTTTTATTCAACAATTTAAAGCTTCTAGCACTGCTAAAGTTTGAAGGACTATTTTAATTTTAGTTTTGATTGCTTCCCCTTGTTTGCTTTTATCGGCATTATTGACCACCTACTACCCCAGTTGGGGGAGCCAGCGCTGAGCTGGCTCACCAGGAAAGGAAAAATGTGTTGAAGCCAACAAAGTCAGATTTTCAATGAATGGGGATCTGACTTGGATTCCCACCAATGCCAGGCAGTGTGTGGTATGAATCATGAGGGGGAACTCCACGCCAAATTTTAAATAAAAAAAACAGCATGGGTTCCCCTCCGGGAGCATACCAAGTCGATCTGTCCTTTGGCTCTCAGATGGAGGCGTTGCCATCTTAGGTAAGGAAATCAGCAAGTGAAGCCTAGCAGGGAAGATGGAGGAGGGGCTGGACATGGCGTAGATCGCTGTGTCGATCTATGCCCGGTTGTAGGAGCAAATACCTGGATTAGAGAGGTATCTGCTCTTCGCTGAAAGGTGCCAAATGTGACACCGGAGGAGGGAGGAATCCGAAAAGCAGAAGTTCCATTTTTGGATTGAACTCCGCACCATTTTTGTATCATTATTGGTGTGTTGGCTTTAGTTCAGGTCATGTTATGAATGGGGGGAGGATAACAGAAGGACCAAACATCTCAGCAGCTCATTCAGAAGCTAGAGCTACAGGAGGATGAAGATTAGAACTACTGAGAAGCTACTGAATGCACAATTTACAAATTTAACTGGATTGTCCCCTTAAAGGACAACCAGCCATAAAGAATACTTTCAACAAATATGTGATTCTCCTTTTATAAAAATAAAACTGCTGACAGTGCATATCGCCTGCTTATATAATGTGTCTTTCCCTTCTGTGTAATCTAAGCATTAATTATTTTCTTTGAGCATGTAATGGCAGCCTGTAGATATCTGATGTTATCTCTGAAAGGAAGGCAGGATACAAGTATTACAGAACTGTCACTGTTTCAGGATGCATGTACTTATTATCTGACACATCCTTTGTCTGCAATCAAAATAGATTGTGTTTTGCATTTATTGCTTCACAATGAATAATCAGCAATATACAACTATGATTTGTGCTCACTACCTGCTTTTTTTTACAATTTAGATGACCTGCATACATTAATTACAATTTAGTCTAAAAATAATAACATTTTAAGATCTATGTAAACATTTGAGGATTTTACTAAAACTGAAGATAAAATTATATTATTCTTAAGGAGAAACTCTTTAATTTGACAGTTTGCATTCAGTTCACTAATCCAATTGAAGGTTACTACCAGCAAACTCTGATAAGCCTATTTTTAGCCTGAAATAGTTTCTCTTACAAATACCATTGCTTCAAAGAAAATGTAAATAGAATAACAAAGAAAACTGTGAACTTTTACAGGAACATTTAGATACCTTTTTCTAAATGGGATAGGTAAATAAAGTGCATAAAAGTCCCTTTGCCAATAAGTACAAACTTAAAGTATACTGTAAGTAACTCATTCACTAAAACCTCTTAGGCCGCGTACACACGATCAGACCGGTCCGATGAAACTGGTCTTAAGACCAGTTTCATCGGACCAATTTGATGGTGTGTACGGCCCATCGGACCATTGTCTGTCGGATCAAAGTTTTAAAAATCTAGTATGTGATCTGACTCTTCTGGGGAGGGGGCACATAGGTGTGCCGCCAGCGACACTGTCGTGCTGTGAATAAACACAACTGTGGGTACAGAATTGGGCATATGGGATTGTACAATATTTTTTATTTTATTTATTTATTTTTTATGGTTGAACTGGATGGACTGTGTCTTTTTTTAACCTGACTAACTATGTAACTATGTGTTGATCATCGGGTGCCAGCCAATAGAATACTGCCAGCGCCCTGTGAATGTCATGAATTTACATGGGACAGGGCTCTGCCTCTGTAAACAAGGCAGGACCCTGTTCTGTCAGTGGGGAAGTAATAGATTTTCTTTCCCAGAAAAGCAGGGAACAAAATCTATTACTTCACCAAGTGAAAGCGACACACAAAGTACACATAAACACTGGCTAAGCACACATGTAACCCTTTGATTGCCGTAGATGTTAAACCCCTTTCCAGCTGGTGTCATTAGTACAGTGACAGTGTATATTTTTAGAACTGCTTACTATATTAGTGTCGGTGGTTCCCAAAAAGTGTCAAAAGTGTCAGTTAGTGTCCAAATGTCTTCCGCAATGTCGCATTCTCACTATAAGTCACTAATCATCGCCAATACTAGTAAAAAATAAATAAAAACTCCATTATATGTCCCATCATTTGTAGACACTATGGCCCAGATTCACGTAGATCGGCGCATTTTCGGTCCGGCGTAGCGCACCACTTTTCCGTTAGACTTGCGCAATCTAGCCGCGTAATCCCGCGATTCACGTAGCTTTTACGCAAGAGATTGCGCAAGCGTAAGGTTTTTTCCGGAGGCGTAAGGAGGAGTAATACAAATTGGGAGGGACGTGGGCGTGTTACATTGAAATGAGCCGTGACCCCATGCAAATGAAGGGCCGGCCGACTCGCGCATGCGCGCGTGAAGGAAACCATGTCAGCTCCGTTGTGCGCATGCTCACAACTCGGGAGCGGCGCAATCAGTGAAATAGGAAATGGACTAGGGCAATGTTGTGAACTACGCAGACAGCATAAATAGACACACACAAACGCCCTTCCATTGCAAAAGTACATCCCTTTGTGTCCCTTCCCATTGAATCAAGTGCTTTTGCTCTGTTGTTCGTTAGAGTGTGTTTTGTAGTTGTCAGATTAGTGTTCTGTGTGATCTAGTGCTTGTTGGTAGTTTTGTGAAAGTGTATTTTGATAAGTGTTTGAGACTGTTTGTTTGATTGATATATTTCTGAGCGTTTGTTTTCTGGCTTTATTTTTTCATTTGATTTTTTTGTGTCTGTTTCTTGCTGAGTGCTAGTGTGATTTTTGGGTGTTCTTTTTCTCTTTGTGTGCTAGGGACCACAGTGGTGTGCATGCATGCATTCTCATTGTGCCATGATTAATGTGTGTGTTTAACGTGCTAAGATGCATAATGTGAGCTGGCATGAGATGGGGTCATGAGATGGGGTACCAGTGCATATGCAGAGTCACCTTGAAGGGAAAAGACAGGAGGATGTTAGTCATGCATGTGCCACTTGTGAGGTGTGCATCACGGGAGGGGATAGTCATGCCTGACTCCCATGTCACTCACCAACCAGCCAGCTGTCCCCATACATGTTCTGTTTGAAATCTGTGGGGATGGGGCTCTGATTGTATATGTAGCTGTCATGGGTGTCATGGGTGGTGCCATGTGTTGGGCTGCTGATGTCCTCCTGCAAGGTTGTGGTAATTCCATGATGGCATGAGGGGTGAATCTGAAGATGCGAGACACCTCAGAATCTCTCATGCCAAAGATGTCTATGCGTGTGTGATATATCAAGTGAAGAGTGAGGGGCTTGTATCAGATAAGAATATTGTATTAGATTAGATTAAATGGTAAATTTTATATAAGCAAAAAAAAAAAAAACATCTCCCGTGCCCTCCTTAGTGCCATCCTCCGTGCCCTCATCCTTCTTTGTTCATCTAAAGTCAGTAGTATAGCTATGCGCGACGATGCCCCTGGCATGTTGGCATACAGATTGTTGGGCAACACGTGTGACTGCTGAACTCCTCACTAACAGTGTTGCTTTATCTGACAATTAGACTTTTTTTCAAAATTTAGACCAGCTTTTAGGTCCTCTAACTTTAGACAGAACATTTTGCAGTTGCGCACATCGCGTAGCCTGCGCAGCAACTGCGTTTTTTTGTGAATCCCCGTAACTCCCTCATTAGCATATTTGACTAGCAAATCAATGGTGTGTCTAGCGCAGTTTTGCGCGAAGGGAAGCGAATGTCTAATTCAATTACGCCGGACCAAAAAACGTAGATTTCTGGCGTATATTGTTTTGTGAATCGCGTCCAACTATACGCACGCGCACATTTAGACTTACGCACGCGCAACAGCAGTTGCGCAGGCGTAATCACTCTGTGAATCTGGGCCTATAACCATAAAAAATGTGCATTTACTTTTTTTTTCTCAGGAGCCTGCAGAGCATTGTACATGTGATCATCACAGGTACCCTTGTACAGGATTTCTGTGTGAAAGCTGTGTGAAATGCCACTGAACTACAAGAGCGCTTACCAGCACCCTCACAGTTCACTAAGAGCAACAAGCCTTCTGCCTCAGTGGAAGATGGAGCGTGTAGTTCATTCCTTCACAGAACTCTGTGAATGAATAATTGGCTATTTGGGTGGCGTCCCACACAGCCACGCTGTTTTTAAGTTGTGACTACAAGTGTGAGAATAAGGTTAGGGGGCAGATCGGGAGGTGTGGGCAGGTGCTTTTTTAGGGTACACCCTAAATATGGCTGTAACATGTAACATGTTGCTAAAAGTGAATTTAACTGTTTGATGAAAAAATGTGTTGCTGCTAAATCTACCTGAAATTAATTTTTTAACTGAAATGTATCATATTGGGGTGATGTTACTTTATGAAAGCTAGGGTCATTGTAAAAGATTTCCTTATGCAGCCCACTTCCTGATTCTTGTCTGGTTATTAGCCTAGGCATATGACATCATGCACAGCTCTCTCTCTCACTCTCGGGAAAGTTTGCCAGGAAGGGAGGGGGGGAGGAGTTCCAAAGATGGCCAATGAGAGCTGCAGGCCCTGTGTGCCTGTGTAAATCTAGGAAGTGAACAGGCAGCAGCCTCAGCTGCACACAGTTAAAATGGATGCAGGCAGACTCAGAATGGCAAATTACAAATTTGTATTACAAATGATGTGACCAGCAGTTCCTCTTTAACCATTTGCCAACCGGGTCAATTCCGACACTTCTCCCCTATTATTTTTTTGCTAGAAAATTGCTAGAAAATTACTTCTAAACCCCAAAAAGGTTTAATACATTTTAACAGGTTACTAGTTTAGAGTTGCAGAGGAGGTATGGCACTAGAACTGGCACTGATATGGCACTGATGGCACTGATGTTAGCGACGACACCTCACATGTGTGGTGCGATCACTGTGCTTTATTTTTTTCTATTATTATTTATTTTATCTAAAACTATTTTTTTATACTGTTACTTTATCTGCTTGCCGACCAGCGCACGACTATATACGTCGGCACCATGGCACAGACAGGCAGAAGGACGTATATATACGTCCCCTTTAAGAGCGTGGCATTGTGGACATGCGCCCGCCGCGAGCTCCATGAGCCCGACCACTGGGATACCCGCGATCATCTCATGGTAAGGAAGAATGGGGAGATGCTGGTGTAAAGAAGCATCTCCCTGCTTTGCCTGGTGACAATGACAGTGATCACCGCTCCCTGTAATCGGAAGGGGTGATCACTGTCACGTGTAGCCCATCCCCCTACAGTAAGAATCACTCACTAGGGCACACTTAACACCTACAGCGCCATCTAGTGGATAACCCCTTCACTGCCAGTGTCATTTTCACAGTAATCAATGCATTCTTATAGCACTGATCGCTGTAAAAATGACAATGGTCACAAAAATGTGTCAACAGTGTCCTATGTGTCCGCCATAATGTCACAGTCACGATAAAAATTGCTGATCGCCGCCATTATGCAGACGGCCTTTTATAGTTTGGGGCGTGTACTAAACCCCCTGAGCCATAATTGGCCAAAGCCACCCTGGCTTTGGCCAATTATGGCTCTCCGTTTTTTGCACGCTGTGATTGGCCAAGCATGCGGGTCATAGTGCATGCTTGGCCAATCATCAGCGCGCAATGCCGCAGTGAATTATGGGCCTTGATGTGCCACATGAATTTGGCGCGAACGGCCCATAACATTCGAATTTCGTCGAACAGACGATGTTCGAGTCGAACATACGTTTGAATCGAACGCGGAGCTCATGCATACTAGGAATATGTAAAAGGGTCTTTATATAGACAAGAATTGTATATACTTTTTTTTTTTTTGGTATAAATTGTTATCCTCCAAACCCTGTGGTGATGTTTTGTAATGTTCTTTTTAGTGTGTAGTCATTGAAGCTGCTCCCCAATACATGTGGTGTCCTGCTGAACCCACAGAGGGAATTACAAAAAAAAAAAAAAGATGGGAGCACCACACTAATTTGTACAGTCCATAAAAAAATATTCTGCAAAAAAAAAACACATTCATGCCTTCATCAGAGCATGTACAGTTCATGCAGGTGCCTGGACAAAGATAGGATTTGTCCAGGTGCCTGCATGATCTGCACATGCCTATTTGAGCCCCAAACTACAGTCCAGGATGGTATCCCTCACACTATGATTATTGTTTTTCAAGCCCCAATAAAGGGGAGTGTTGAGCCCTAGCAACACAATGAATTTTGTTGTAGAATTAAATCTTTTATGGACTGTAATAACTAGATTGGTATCTTTTCATTGTTTTTATAAAGAAACTTGTCAAGAATACAACATGTAGCTTGCCATTGCTGACTTCTTTCTTAAAGGCTGACTATTCCCTTTATGACAGGTTTAAAAAAAATGTTCTCTGGGTATTTCCTAGTGTCAGCTAGCTGCATCATTTATTCCAATCTTTAATAAAATTCTTTCATTTCATCAAAATGTTCTGAAGACTGAAAATGGAAAACAAGGATTTTCTTACTGCATCTTCATACTGATAGCTGTTAAACTGTCTAGACTCTATGGCCATCTGTTTCCCTGGTACAGTAGCCAATGTGGCTGCTGCATGCCAGTTTGATTGGGCCAACAAATGTCATTCAGAGTTTATTATAATTTTGCAGCTGACAGGAAAGAACTGCAGCTATCGGCTGGTTTTTCCTTTCTTTTTTTTTCCTTTTTTCTTCATAGATTAAAAGATGATATCAGTGTGTTTTATTGCACAATAAAATAAAATGATGACCTAGTAAAAGATGTACGGGGTAGGAATCTGTAGTCAAGCAGCAATTTACTGTAATTTTTCAGCCTATTGAGGCACAATAAATGCAGCCAAAGCCTAATGGCCTATACAGGTTTTGTGATAGAACAGACAAATTGACTAGGTCTATAGATGTCATTTGAACTTTTTTTTATTTGTGTAAGATGTTTTTTTAGAAGCTTTGGAGTTAGAATTATATCATTCATCCCTAAACATAACATAATGAAAATGCAAGTCATATTCATTACTAAAATAATATTTATTAAGAGAACAGCGTTTCTCTTCTTGACAATGCAATTAAATTGTATTAGAAATAGTAAAAATGTAGGAAATACAGAGTATTGATTGGAGCATTATTTGGAAATATACAACTGCATTTCTTTAGTTATACATGTACATAAATGACAGTTACATTCATTATTGTACAATGTATTTTTATAAAAACAAATCTTTTTTGAAACTTTGTATTTTCTTTTTGCTAGCCAATAAATACTAATGAACACATTTCTGGGTAATTTATGGTTTCTTTTTGTGGAGAAAAGTAATGACTATTTATAGACTCTTTGAACCAGTTTGAGGTGGTGGTCTAGTTATCTGCATCAATTATGACACTATTGAGACAAGGTCCACAAGTAGAACAAACTGACTGGACAGTGGACACCAAGAATTCCAGCATTCAGTAAAACACTAGTGCTCCAGACACATACTCAATTGGTGAAGTCCCACATGGAACCTCCATCAAAGGCAGTTTTTTCGCCCAAGCATAGGCTTAACCACTTGAGACCCGCACCATTATGCAGGTTAAGGACCTTGCCCCTTTTTGCGGTTCGGCACTGCGTCGCTTTAACTGACAATTGCGACTTGGCTCCTAAACAAAAAGCGTCCTTTTTTTTCCCCCAAATAGAGCTTTCTTTTCGTGGTATTTGATCACCTTTGCGGTTTTTATTTTTTGCACTATAAACGAAAATAGAGCGACAATTTTGAAAAAAATTCAATATTTTTTACTTTGCTATAATAAATATCCCAAAAAAAGATATAAAAAAAAAAACATTGTTTTTCCTCATTTTAGGCCGATACTTATTCTTCTTTCTATTTTAGGTAAAAAAAATTGGATTGGTTTGCACAAAATTAAGTGTGCCCTAAGGCAGTGATTTTTACTGTAGGGGAGCGTGGCTGTAGGTGTGATGTCACTGATTGTTGTTCCCTATATCAGGGAACAGACAATCAGTGTCACTGCCACACAGAAGAACAGGGAAGGTGTGTTTACACACACCTCTCCCAGTTCTTCAGCTCCTGTGATTGATCGCGGGACACTGGCGGCGATCGGGTCCGTGGGTCCCGTGGGCGCGGTCACGGAGCTTTGGACGGCGGCAAGCTCGCGACCCCACAGCTGGGCTCTTAAAGGCAATGTACAGGTACGTGCCTGTGCCCAACCGTGCCCTTCTGCCGGCGTGAAGGGGTCCTTAATTGGTTAATTATAAAGACTGAGGAACATTCTTTGTGCAGCCCCTTTTTCTACTTGGAACTTATTTTTGGAAGCCTGGATGAACTTTGGTCCTGCACCAACATCCAACAGCCAGAAACAAAAGCTGCTATTACAACTGAGACAAGGAGGGAACGTTATGGGAAACATTTGATATGTGTTAGAAGTCTGCCTTTACTACAGAAGCAAGCTCTCTGCTTGACCTAATAATTACAAATAACACAGACTGCCAGACGGTTTACAATGTTGCTCAGATGAAGAAACAGTCATAATATGTTTCATGTGTGCATGCTGTATCTGAAAATAGCAAAGGTCAGGGCTGAAAGACCTGATACTTTCCAATATGAGATTGTTTAAAGCCCCATTCACACTAATGCAATATCCCCTGCATCTGCTGTTTCTTTGCAATGCATAACAAAGGAAATACATTTTTTCTCTTTGGTGTCGGTTCACATCGATGCAACAGGTGCAGTAGCTTCTTTTGGTGCAGCCTACTGCATTTGTGGCTCCATAGACTTAAATGTTAGTAATTAGATAAGGTTGGAAATCCTAATTATTACTTAATTAAGCCATAGAAAAGTATGTATGTCACAATGATTGACCTGTCAATCAAGCATAGAAAAAAAACTTCAGTTGGTTTAGGATCAACAATTTTGGAGTAAGCCAGGGGTCTCAAACTGGCAGCCCTCCAGCTGTTGCGAAACTACAAGTCTCATCATACCTCTACTTGTGGGAGTCATGCTTGTAACTGTCAGCCTTGCAATGCCTCATGGGATTTATAGTTTGTAGTATGGGCATAAGGTGAGACTTTCCTTTGCCCAAAATAAAAGTGTTAATTAATACCAATTCCCCTGCTACTCCACTCTGCTGCCCAGAGTGGGAAAGAAAGCCCTATACAGGCCCCAGGCCTGTCAGATCATTCACAGGGCTGTGGACTGAGCTCCCTGTGACAGTGTTGGTAAGGAGAATTGTTAAGTGACCATTTTTATTTTCCCTGCATGGATAAAAAGGGGTAATTTTGAACCTAATCACCATAAACTGTTGGCACTAAAGATGTAAATAATGGTTGAAACCAAAGTGTTGACATCATAAGGAGAGAGTTAAATTCTAAAATGTCCACTTGCTTGCAAAATAACACTTCTAACCTGAGGATTTTTTGATTTTAGTTGTGGATTTTTATAAACTGTGGAGATAGCTAGAGCTGTTTAAACTATACATATTTGCAAAGAATAACCATGAAAGAAGAAACAAAGGACTAACGAGTACACATTAGCTCCTGGTTTGGTCCAAACACTGGTTTGAATTGAACACTGCTGGTCAGGACTTTGTCTGAATGCTGGACTTTCAGCTTGTTTGGCAGTAGCCAAATACCATAAAAGGGGGTTTATAATGCTACCAAATTATGTAGGGTCCCCCCAAATCATACCAGCTCCTTTAGTGTGGTATACATTTTAAGGGGAACTTCACATACAAATAATGACTGCTAGGTCTGGTATGGATTTATAGGGAGCTGCCACATTAGACCTACTGAGCACAGAAGCACAGAAGCACAGAGGAAAACAGGATTTCTTCAGAATAGCAAAAGGTAGGAATCTGCAACAAGGGTTGTTAAAATCCTTATAATGTACATAGATCACCCGGGGGGGGGGGGGTTCATAACAAAAGTGGAGTTACACTTTAAAGGGGTTATAAAGGTTTGTTTTTTATTTTCTAAATAGGTTCCTTTAACCACTTAAGGACCGCCTACTGCACATTTACGTCGGCAGAATGGCACGGCTGGGCACATCAACGTATATATACGTTGGTTTTAGTACCCAGCCGTGGGTCGCGGGCGCGCGCCCGCGGGCGCGCGCCCGCGACCCGGTCCGAAGCTCCAGGACCGGGACCGCGGGATTCGCGGACCCGATCGCCGCTGCAGTGCGGCGATCCGTCCCTGGAGCGGAAGAACGGGGAGAGCCGTGTGTACACACGGCTTCCCCGTGCTTCTCTGTGGCCGGAGCATCGATCGCGTCATCCCTGTAATAGGGGGACGCGATCGATGACGTCACACCTACAGCCACACCCCCCTACAGTTGTAAACAACACATTAGGGCACACATTCCCTACAGCGCCACCTGTGGTTAACTCCCAAACTGCAACTGTCATTTCCACAGTAAACAATGCAATTTAAATGCATTTTTTGCTGTGAAAATGACAATTGTCCCAAAAATGTGTCAAAATTGTCCGAAGTGTCCGCCATATTGTCGCAGTCATGAAAAAAATCGCTGATCGCCGCTATTAGTAGTAAAAAAAAAATAATTAATAAAAATGCAATAAAACTATCCCTTATTTTGTAAACGCTATAAATTTTGCGAAAACCAACCGATAAACGCTTATTGCGATTTTTTTTACCAAAAATATGTAGAAGAATACGTATCGGCCTAAACTGAGGAAAAAAAATTTTTTTTTATATATTTTTGGGGGATATTTATTATAGCAAAAAGTAAAAAATATTGCATTTTTTTTTAAATTGTCGCTCTATTTTTGTTTATAGCGCAAAAAATAAAAACCGCAGAGGTGATCAAATACCACCAAAAGAAAGCTCTATTTGTGGGAAAAAAAGGACGCAAATTTTGTTTGGGAGACACGTCGCACGACCGCGCAATTGTCTGTTAAAGCGACGCAGTGCCGAATCGCAAAAACCCCTTGGGTCATTTGCCAGCGTATTGGTCCGGGTCTTAAGTGGTTAAGCTAGCGCATTGTTGGTTCACTTACCTTTTCCTTCGATTTCCCTTCTATTTTTTTTCTTTGTCTGAGCTTCTCACTTCCTGTTTCTCCTCAGTTATCTTGTCCCCTTCATCCGAGTGGTGGTTAGTCAGCCAAAACAGCTTACTGAGGAGGAACAGGAAGTGAGAAATTCAGACAAAGAAAACAAAGAAAAAGAAAACATTTAGAAGGTAAAATCGAAGAAAAAGGTAAGTGAACCAACAATGCACTAGCTTAAAGGAACCTATTTATAAAAAAATAACAAACAAACCTTCACAACCCCTTTAAGCTGAACCCCACTAAATACTGTATATGTATATTCCAACCAGATTTCATGATTTATTTAACAAACATTTGATTTTCCTTTTTGTCATAAGAAACTAATGTTCAGTTTCTGGTGGGGACATTTCTAAACACATGCCAATCATAAATGCTTGTTTATTAAAGGCACAATAATACTACTTCTAAATCAAGACTCTAGTCTGGGATTTGCACCAAAACTATTGGAAAACTTGTTTAAAATTTATGCCAAAACAAAAACAGATATGCAGTTGCATTCCCATCATGAGGCCTTTTGCCATGTGTTGCTCAAAAAACAGACATTAACTTTTTCAGTCAATACATTTCACATATATGAACTAGCACCATGGCAAACCTATGTTAACATGACCTACAGGGCCCATGTTAAAATGCATAAGTGTGAATGGGTTCTAAATAGTTTAAAAAATGATACAAAATCTTTTAATATTTGGTTTTATAAACAAGTATACAAAATGCAAAGATTTTTACAAAATATATTATGTAAATACCTCTTTACATTATCAGCTAATGATGTTGGTGTTAAATCATGTCATGTCAGGTATGATTACAATGCATAATTAGGTGCTAATTCTACTAATTACCATCATGAGCAGCAATTGACTGCTACATTAGCTGACTAATAAAAAACATCATCATATTTATTTTCTGGATGTCTGATGATAGAGCTTTGATAGGTCAGAGCAGTACACTGAAGGGCATGATGTGGAACGTACTGCAAAGGTCAATGAACTACAGAGCAGACACAAGCTGGAATACAATATTTTTGTAATGTAGTGCCGTGTATGAGACATTAAACTTGCAATTGAAGGTCACAACAAGAAAGTGAAGTCAGATTTCATAAGTTTTATATTTCCAGGAGCAATAATGGGTGAAAATATATATTAATATGCAACAAAAAAAAGTTGTAGAGATTAATATGGTAAGACGTATTTGAAAAAAATATATATATATATACAAATTAATGATTAATGATACTCCAGCATGGGGCCATATTCTTTTTTTCATGAAGTGCAACAAATTAATGACTAGACCGATTCCAACATGGTGCCAATCTTATCCATATTCTCAGGCCTTACACAAAGCAGGACATTTTTTTTTTTTTTCAAAAGTGGTGACCATTTGCAGATATGCCTATTTATAGCCCGTAGTTGTATTATTAGTCTAACCAAACCATTCAGGAAACATAACATTTCTGTATACGCAGATGACTTCATTTTCTTGATCTACAACCCCATGACCTCCCTTCCTAATTTACTGCAGGCTTTTAATGTTAAACTGTTTGCGCTATATAAATCCTAGATAATAATAATAATAATAAAAATAATAATAATACCTATGGTGATTTATATAACTTTAAAAATGAACTTCTCTAAATTGGCGGCACTGAACATCTCGATTCCTGCATCTGTGCTCCTTCGTATAGAGGCACACTTCTCATTTAGGTGAGCAGAACACCAAATAAAATACTTAAGAACTAATGTCAACATTGACCTCAGATAAAGGCACAAGGCCATCTTTCCCCCCTTGCTTAGTAGAATGTTCAATAATATCAAAATTATAGTCTTACCTAGATTACTCTATCTTATCCAAGCCATGCCAATTAAATCACCCTATTACTTATTTAATCAACTTTGCCATATGTTCTTCAGCTCCTGTGATTGATCGCGGGACACTGGCGGCGATCGGGTCCGTGGGTCCCGTGGGCGCGGTCACGGAGCTTTGGACGGCGGCAAGCTCGCGACCCCACAGCTGGGCTCTTAAAGGCAATGTACAGGTACGTGCCTGTGCCCAACCGTGCCCTTCTGCCGGCGTGAAGGGGTCCTTAATTGGTTAATTATAAAGACTGAGGAACATTCTTTGTGCAGCCCCTTTTTCTACTTGGAACTTATTGTTGGAAGCCTGGATGAACTTTGGTCCTGCACCAACATCCAACAGCCAGAAACAAAAGCTGCTATTACAACTGAGACAAGGAGGGAACGTTATGGGAAACATTTGATATGTGTTAGAAGTCTGCCTTTAGTAGAATGTTCAATAATATCAAAATTATAGTCTTACCTAGATTACTCTATCTTATCCAAGCCATGCCAATTAAATCACCCTATTACTTATTTAATCAACTTTGCCATATGTTCATCCAATTTATCTTGACACATAGTTTCCACAGAATTTGCCAACAAATGCCGTTCCACAATTCAGAGGGAATTTACCTGTTTACCTGACATTGTCCTATATTTTAAGGCAGCTCAACTCACCAGACTCATTGGGCCAGATTCTGGTAGATGGGAGCATCTTTGCTCCAGAGTAACGCTTCTCATTTACGTTACTCTGCCGAAATTTTAGCAGCAAGTGCTGTCATTCACGAAGCACTTGCTCCTAAAGTTGCGGCAGCGTAACGAAAATGAGCCGGCGGAATTCAAATTGGGCGGGTACGGGGCGTGTAGTATTTAAACTAAGCGCGATCCCGCCGCGAACGTACTGCGCATGCGTCGAGTGTCAAAGCATCCCCGTGTGCATGCTCCAAATTCTGTGAATGAACGTCAATGACGTCACATTCCCATTCATGATCTTTTTACGCAAGCGACGTTTTTTTTTTTTCCCGACGCGATGACGACGCCTATACCTAACATAGGATACTCCAACCCCATGTAGGTATATCTTCGCGCCGCGTATCGCTTCCGGAAACGTCGTACCGTCATTGCGTCGCGCCGGAATTCGCTCGTGAATTGCCGATTTCCGCTCATTAACATATTTTTTGAGCGGAAATCGGCGGGAACACCCCCGGCGCCATTTTTAAGTTGAAGTAACGATGCGATGACGAAACTCAGTTACGCTGGCCCATTGTCTGGTGCAGTAACAGATTCTTGCACATCCAACGAGTGGATCCACTTTTCTGAGAAAACTACTCAGATCCACTTATGTCTCTGTCCCCACCTCCCCATTGATAATCTTAGTCCAGTCCTCCAATGGAGTTTACGCCCCTTTTCTTAGTGAAATGGGAGAATGGACCTGGCCTTTTTAAAACAACAAATGAAATGCATACTGTACTTTGTCCATAAATATATTTTTTTTTCCATGAAGATTTTATTGAGAAAAAGTATATATTAACAGACATCTTAAAAACATCAACAGGAATAACCATAAGATATAGAGACCAAGGGGCCCCGGTAACACATGAATTACAACATATGGCATACTCTTAAAGAGGCCCGAATAACACTTACAGCCAGTGTAAAATCGTCAGCAGCCTAAGTAAAAAGGGAGATTATGTTCCCCAACTATCACGAAAGGCTCAAGATAACAAGGGCATATCGCAGTGAATCGAGGTTCTCCGACCCATAGATGGGGGGAGACGTATAGACGTGCAAGGAGCCCTCATATAGATGGGATAATAATGCAGGTTGCCTGTCACTCCAGGACAGGGCCTTTGGTTTACTTTCGCCTTAGTCCTAGGAGGACCGTTTCCTCTAGCAGGGATGGTCGGAGAGATCCGCCAAGCGCCGATCCATCCGCCCATCTCGTTAAGATTGCTAATGCCAAGAGAAGAAGTAAAGAAGAAGAAAGATACTAGCGGGGAGAGAGGGGAAGGAAAAAAAAAAAAAAAAAGGGGGGGAAGGGGGGGGGGGAGAGGAGGGGAGCGAGGATCAATTGGACTCAAATGCCCGGAGAGGGGGTGGGGAAACCACCAGCTACCCTCTCCGTCTACCATGTTGGTACAGAAACAGGTCGGCCTTATCGTGCAACACGTGCAAGGCCGACTCACCGTGCGCACTGATATTCATCATAGCGTCTTGATAAGGTCTTGATAGGTTGCCGTAGACCTAAATGTAAACCAGTCCTCCCAAACATAGGAAAAGCTAGAGATTCTATCTTGTGCAGTATGTATCAGCTCCTCTATCGCAGCAATATGGTTAATGCGTGCCACCCACTCTTTAGGAGACGGGGGTGTCGTGTCTCTCCAGTGAACAGGCAAACACAGCCTGGCCGCGTTAATCATATGAATCGCCACAGATTTGCAATACCGTTTTTTAGGAATTCCTGAGAGATGAAGAAGATACTGTGCTGGTGAGAACTCCAGGGGTAGCGATGATACTGCCATTGTCACGTCATGAACCCTCCGCCAAAACGTTTGGATTAGCGGGCAGTCCCACCAAATGTGAAGGAAAGTACCCGAGGTCTGTCCACATCTCCAGCAACGGTCTGGCACAGTTGGACAGAATTTGTGTATCAGGTCTGGTGTCCGGTACCATCGTGTTCTAATCTTGTACCCATTTTCCTGGACGCTCACGTTTTGCGATCCTTTATGTATGCACCAGTGGACTCGCTCCCAACTTTTAGCTTCGATGGATTTCTCCAGACGGGTCTCCCAAAAGGCCTGTTCTGCTTGCATAGGGGTACAAAGATTTGGAAACATGGATGCGTAAAGCACCGAGATTACATGCCTCTGACGGGCGGGGCTGGAGCACAGCAACTCAAACACTGTGGCCTGTTTCGAAAAGTCACCTCTGGTCTTGGGGTTATCGAGAAAGTGTTTTATCTGAAGGTATGCCAGTGGGGGAAAGGTCTTGGTTAGGGACAACGATGACACCTCTCTTAGCGTAAGGAATCTATCCCCCGAAAAGAATTGTTTAGCTAGCACGTCCCCATGTGGCCATAATCTCGTCAGGTAGGAACTCTCTAGCCCCGGTGGGAAATCAGGGTTCCCCCTAAGGGGTGTTATGCCACAGGCCGTATTCGAAACTGCATGGGTTCCACAAGCCTTTGCGTATGCCAGCAAAGTTGCCCCTACTAGTGGGTGCGATTGAGCACTAGACATCCAGTGTTTCCTAGAGAACCATGGCATCTTACAGAGGTCGGCTCCAGTTATCAAACTTTCCAGATGGACCCAGCCTTTATGTCGAGCGTGCACCTGCCAATCTACTACCCGCGTTAAATGGATAGCCCAGTAATATCTCTGTATGTCCGGGAGGCCTATGCCCCCATTTAGCTTTGGAAGCACTAGTTTTGCCCAACTAATCCGCGGCGCTTTAGTCCCCCAAAGGAAGTTCGTGCACATCCTCTTATACGTCACAAAGAAAGAGGATGGCAAGGAGATCGGGATTGTCTGTAATTTATATAATAATCGGGGTAGAACCGTCATCTTTAAGATAGCAGCTCGCCCAAACCAAGAAATCGCAGGAGTATCCCAACGAAGCAAGTCTTGTCGTATGGCTGCCAATTCGCTCAAAAAGTTCTTCTCATAAAGCTCTGACAATTTGCTCGGAAGCCTAATGCCCAAGTAGGTAATATCGTCAGTTTTCCATCGAAAGGGAAAATTCTCCTGACATAGGGCTACTAGCGACTCGGGAAGCGTCACATTTAGGGCAAACGATTTGGAGTAGTTAATTTTCAAATGGGAGATCTTTCGAAACTGTTCAAGGATTTGCATCAAATTAAGCACAGAAATTAAGGGGGTAGAAAGAAAAAGCAAAATATCGTCAGCGAAAGCTGCAAGCTTATATTCCTGTTGCCGTATTCTAATGCCTTTTACATCCGGGTGTGTACGAATGCATCGAAGGAGAGGTTCCAACGTGAGGATGTACAGAATAGGGGAAAGGGGGCAGCCCTGTCTAGTCCCATTGTGGATGGGGAAGGCCTCCGACAAGTGGCCATTGACCCGAACCCGGGCCCGCGGATTTGCATACAGGGCCCCAATGTAAGCCCTCATTCTGGTCCCTAAACCCAAGGCCTCCAAGACCGAGCCCATATAGTCCCATGCCACTCGGTCAAAGGCCTTCTCCGCATCCATGGATAGGAAAAAGCCTTCATGCTTGGAAGAAGTGAGCCAGTGATGTAAGTTAAGAGCCTTGATTGTGTTGTCCCTGGCCTCCCTGCCAGGGACAAAGCCCACTTGATCAAGACCCACCCACGCCGGGACATAGTGAGCCAGACGGTTCGCAAGAATCTTTGAGAAGATTTTGACGTCGACGTTTAAGAGCGAGATCGGTCTATAACTTGCTACATCAGTGGGGTCTTTGTTGTCCTTGGGTAACACAGTGATGTATGCTTCTAATAAAGTATTAGAAGAGCAAGGAGAGTTCGAGAGAGAGTTAAAGGCCTTAAGAAAACCCGGCGATAAAAGGTCTGAAAAGCATTTATAATATTGTGTTGAGAAGCCATCCGGCCCCGGGCTTTTGCCAGGTTTCATGGCTTTTAGAGCTTCAACCCATTCTTCAGAGGACAGTGGGGATTCCAAAGATTGCCTATCCTCCCTAGCTAGTGCCTGTGGGCAATGTTCGTGTAAAAAGGCCCTTATCAAATTGGCCCTCTCCTCAGCTGGACACCTACTCGCTTCACTCGCTTTAATGTTATACAAGTTGCTATAAAACTCTTGGAACTGACGAGCAATGTGGTCAGTTTTGGTATGGATCTCCCCCTGTCTGTCCTTTATATGATGGACTGTAGAGACAAGAGTCTTCTTCTGAGTGAATTTTGCTAGGAACCTACCCGGCTTGTTCCCGTGCTCGTAAAACAATTTTTGAGACAGCATAAGTCTCTTCCGTGCTCTTCTGTACAGTTCCTCTCGCAGGAGAGTTCTCGCTTCAGCTAAGTCAGCCGCAGCCGCAACGGCCAGAGAGCCTTTATGTTGTGATTCCAGCTTGGCAATCTTACTCGTCAGGTCCCGGATAAGAGCCAAGTGTTCCCTCTTCCTCCTCGCTGCAATAGACAGCAAGTGACCTCGAACCACACATTTGTGCGCTTCCCATTGAGTCACAGGGGACACTTCCGGGGTGTTGTTTAGAAGGAAGTAATCCTTTATGACCTGCTTGAGAGTAGCCACATCAGCAAGATCAGTAAGCAGGGATGCGTCCAGCCTCCAGATCTTGGTGGATACCACCTTCTGTGGGAAACACAGGGTCATAGTAGTCGGGTGATGGTCAGACAAGACCATACTTTCAATCGTCGCTTCTGTGAGATACAACAAATCTTTTTGAGATACGAAAATATAATCCAACCTCGAATATCTTTGATGCGGGGATGAAAAGAATGTGTAGTCTCTTCCCCGGGGATTCAGGGTGCGCCATGTGTCATGCAATGCTAAAGAGGCCAATCCCAGTTTTGCTTGTCTTAAGGCTGAGAACGGGAGGGATGAAGTGCCCGTGGATGTATCAAGCAACGGGTCTAGTGCCATGTTCAGATCCCCACCAAGAATCACGAGCCCAGACTGGAACAAGGTGAGTTTCAAAAGTGTATCTTTCAGAAAGGACACCTGTTTGGAGTTGGGACAATATATATTAGCCAACGTTACCGGTCTGTCCTTCCAGGTGCCTTTGAGAAAAATGAATCTGCCCTCCGGATCAACTACCTGATCCGTAAGGTGGAACACGAACGACTTTGCAAGTAGAATCGCCACCCCCTTCGTCTTAGAGTCAGCACAGGCCGTGTGAAAAACCTCTGGATATCGTTTGTTGTTAAGGCGTTGAATAGCATTAGACTTGAAGTGAGTTTCTTGAAAGAAAACGATTTGAGCTCTTTGTTTGTGAGCTTCTGCCATAAAGCTTGTGCGTTTCTCCGGGAGGTTAAGGCCCTTTGCATTAACTGAAAAAAACCTTGAGAGACAGAGGAGCTGCTGACTGCTTAATGGATGCCATGGGAGCGGAATTAATGTAACGCCACCCACTCCTATCAACTATAGGCGGAGAGAGTAGCTTCAGGTGGAGGGAGGGGGGAAAGAAAGAAAGAAAGAAGGAAGGTAAGAAGGAAAAAAAGAAAAAGGGAAAAAAAAAAAAAAAAGGGGGGAAGGGGGGGGGGAGGGGGGGAGAAGCACGTAGAGGAAAAAGTGCAAAAGCAAAAAGAAAGAAGGCCCCAATACCTATCTGTGTCTATATGTTAGGTATCCGGTAATTTAAACCCACAGGGACCCAGGAGAATACCGGAGGTAGTCAAGTCCTGCTGCACTACCTTAAGTGAGTAAGGATTTCCTTGTAACGGGAAGATCCAGTACTATGCCGGAAGGTACAAGAGGGGAACCTGCCTCTCCTGATGTGGGGAAGTAAACCTGAACCTAGAACTATCTAATCAACTCGCCATCCAGAACCTACGGACCAAAATTTAGCTACCTGAAGAAACCCTCAAAGCTTAATGAGGGCGGGGTGACACCCTGGGGTTTGCCTATCTAACTCCGACAGACTCCCCACCGTTTCCCCCCCTCACCACACAACCCTCTCCCAGGGAGACATCTAAAGTAACAGTAAGCATGGTAACGTAGTTACCCGGGTAAAAGGGTCTCATAGTGTCCTCCGCATTCCTGGGCAAAACACCCAATATAGGCAGCCCGTGTATACAGACCCAATGGGCCCTATCAGCAGCTCCAGCTCAGACTATCGAGCATCTTGGGGAGTGCGGAGGACAATCAACAGCTTACACTATATCGCGCCATCCTAATAGCAACAATAGTGGCGATGAAAACAGGAGCAACAAACAATGAAAAACAGGAAAAACAAAGCATATATAAAAAAAAAAAAAAAAAAACACAGAATGACACAGTGGAAGAAATCCAGTAAAACAGCTCCTTAAACATATCCTAATGAGCACGGTAGGATCCCCTTAGCAGTAACCTTCAGTATAAAAAGTGCCAAAGAATGATCATTCCCCTGCTTCGAACATTTTAACGAAAGACCAGCATCCAGCCAATCATGTGTAAGCATAACACTTACAGGTATATTCCTTGGGACTCCAGGCCCAGACACGGTCAGAGACCAAGTGCCGCGCCCTATGGCCCTCAAGTTACACACCCCAACAGATCTATAAGTCTCAGCATGTAATCATGTAAGCGTACATCAATCCCCGTAGCACACTACTACTGCTCCCCCTCATGTCCACAAGTACGTGTAGTCAGGGACCACCCAGGTAGGACAAGCACACAGCCACACTCTCAGCAATGGGAAAAAAAAAAAAAAAGGGGGGGGATAACATAGGAGGGGAGGGCGGGAGAACAGGAAGGATAGGACATTAGGGGAACAGGGGGACGGGGAAGCAAGGGGTGGGGCAATGCATCTACAGAAAACAGGATGAGGTAGCATTCACAACGTGGATTAGGGATAGCATCCGCTATAATTCCGGTTGTGGCAGGTAGAGTCCACAATCCAGTTGCAAGGCTAATGAAGCACTATACTCACATTGACCCTCAAATCCTGTGAATAGTATATACCAGTAGTTTTATATCAAAACAGGCAGCCCAAAAAAAAAATAATAATAGAAAAAACACAACCAAAAAATAAAAAACTTCAGAATGGAGGGGTGCACATCTGGGAGGTAAGCCCACCTCCAATCCAGGATCGTCCAATGACCTGAGGTATGGAAGCCAAGTCTCTCTTGCAGTAGTAGAAAGTCTGAATCTGGGCTCCCAAACCCCTGAGCATGGGGTCTGTCTCTCAATTTGCTGTCAGGCATACATCCCTGAAGAAAAAGACCCCAGACCATGCCTACAGTACATGTGGAGCTAATCATGCGAAGTGCAACGACCCCTTGCTGGTCAAGTCTGGAAAAGCTGTGCGGGCAATGAAAGCACACCCTGATCCCAGGGCAGCAGGGGGGGAGGGGGTAGACAAAAACCAAGAACAAGAGAACCATGAGAGGGGAGATAGGGATCAGCTTACCAGGCCACATCCAATATTTCTACTGCTCAGTCCGTCTCCGCACAGACGATGGCGATGCACGAGGGCTGACTTCCGTCTCCATGTCCCCCCGTACATGGGGCAGGGAGGCCTCAGAGGATCTACGCCTCCTCTGCCTATTCCGCTGGGACCGAGGGGTATCATCCAGCTGGGTGGGGATCCAGGGCTCAGGCTGAAAAAAAGAGCCATACCAGTCAGGCACACGAACCACGGGAATGCCTAAGATGTCACAAAACTGGGGTAAATCCGCAGGTATTCTCAGATAAGCTGTTCGGTTGCCAGCCGATGCCTGCAGACAGAATGGGAATTTCCATTTATACACGATGCGCCTATCACGTAGGATTTGTAGGAGAGGCCGCAAGTCCCGTCTATGTTGTAGGGTGATGGCGGATAAGTCCTGGAACAATTGTATGCGCATCCCTTCGTATTCCACATTAGCCTGGTTGCGTGCCAACCTCAGAATTTCCTCTTTCTGTACGAAATTCACTAAGCAACACACTGTGTCTCTAGGCGGGTCCGTATCCCTTCCCCTGGGCCGGAGTGCCCTGTGGCATCTCTCCATCTCCACCGGAGCATCGTGCGGCCTACCAAGCAACGTGTTGAAAATCGCCCATACAGCCTGTTGTAATGGCTGAGGCCCCTCCACCGATTCAGGGATCCCCCTGACACGTAGGTTGCGCCTGCGGCCCCTGTTATCTAAATCTTCCAGATGTCTATGCATATCAATGAGATGCTGAGTCTGGGAGGTGGAGGCTCTTTGCACTTGTTGAATGGCAGCTCCGTGTGTCATGGCGACTGACTCCACGTGTTCCATCCTAGTGGCCACTGCTCTGATCTCCCCCTTCAGGTCTGCAATCGCCGCGAACATGGCGTTTTTAATGTCCAGGGCCACTTGCTGCAAGTCAGCCATACACAGAGGGGGTGGTGGATGCGCGGTGATCGCACCCTGTGGAGGTCCCGAGGTTGCGGGAGGTGCGGCCGAGGAGAGCTCCATACTAGAGCCCGAGGCTTCAAATGCGGCCTGCGAGTCCGCGGGTTGGGAGCGGAACATCGCCGGGATCGTCTTACCCAGTTGGGAGGAGGGATCCTGCTGGGACCGGGTGGTTGGCTGACTTCTCCCTGTCATTCTGGCAGCATACAAGTGAGGGAATCTGCTAATTATAAGCTGGTCCGAGGCTCTGGACGGCGGAGCTCCTCCACTATGCTGCCATCTCGTTCCGGTGCCAGGCCACGCCCCGTCCATAAATATTTTATGTAAATAAATTCCAAGAAATGGGTTATAAAATACTCTCTGAGGTAGAGGGTCCCATATCTGATACATGAGATAAACAATCACAACATACTGTAGTACCTAAATAGGTACAAACAAATCAGTAATAATCCACCTAGTTAATACAGCATGCTTCTGCATCCTGGCACTATGGAAGTCTTATACTTTACTCACAATAGCACAGTGGTTACACTATGTTAGGGGTGACAGGCCGATGGAATTTAAACTTTGAAAATATATGTTTAGGTTTATTGTAAACTAAATTACATAGCAATGCATACCTCTCCTGTTGTATCTTAACCTTTTTTTTTTAATAATAAATGCATAAAAAGATAAACAACCATATCTCCTCCATTTGTTGCAGATGTGGTTTTGAGCCAATCATTATGTCCCACATATTCTGGTCCTCTTTTAAGATAACATATTTTCTCAATATGGCACACAATGTCAGTCAACGTACAATGGTGGACTTGGGACATAACCAAGCCATGCATCTTCTTTGTGTGACAGATAAGTCTATCCCCAAGTACAAGGCCTCTCCCAGTGCAGCAAGAGTATGCGTTCTACTAATATGAAAGCAGTCCCACCAAATATCTCAAGTTCAAAATGATGAACAACTTCAAGAAATTGAAGATTTAAGGACTGTGCTAAATAAAACTAAAGAAAATGTCACATCCACTGCGATCAGCTACCACCTGACATTCTAAAAGAAACTATTAGATGCCTATGTCTTTCTGCACTTTCAAAAATCTCTTCATGCAAGTCTGGTTTTCCAGGAGAGAGGATCCCCCTGGAACCCCATGGAGAACAGACTCCCATTTTCCCCCTCTCTCCATAACCTTTTCCCAACCCACAACCCAACTTCTTTTTTCCACCCCTGTATACTACCCCTCTCCTAGTTTCACTTTTCCCTTCGGCAGCTCCTTTTTCCCCTCCCAGCCATCTATCCCTCTCCTCACATCCTGGCTTCTGCAGCACCCCTTTCTCCTCTTCCTTCACACTGTGGATCATCTAAATGATTTACTCCATAATACTCCTCCCATTGTAACCCATAGGAGAGGTTTACATTGTGTGCAATCTCTCTTTACCTACCCCACACTTACCTTTGCCCAAATGCATTACATTAACTCCTCTAGGTTATAATTCAGTTATGCAATGATGATGTACTGTATATGTTCGACCATACCTGGATAGATGTAATATCTAACCTTTTTTTCTATGTGGCACTTTATATTACTGTATTTTTTGCTATGTTTGCCTTCACTAACAAAAAAATTTAAGAAAAAATAATACATTCAAGCATTTTTTAATTTAGTAATTAAGTTATTTGGCTGTTCGCTGTTTTCTGCTTTGTGTGTTTCTGCTTCTAGAATTATTATTTAACATAAGTAAAAGTAAAACTGTTTGCCCCGTGGCATGTCCTAGAAGTCCCAGTTTTGTTAAAATGTACCAGTGCTTTGACTTTTTATATGTATTTAATTAAAAAAGCACAGCATTCAGAAGCCACTGTAGATTTAGGGGTCCAAAAACTCTATTAAAGATTTATTTGGCCGCTAGCAGGGTTAAAAGCGCCCCTCTAGCAGCCAAATAGCGCCACTATAACAGCAGTAAAGTTCCGCTAAAACTAGTGGTGCTTTGCCGCTAATGCCCGAACCGCCCCTGTGTAAAAGGGATATTAGATTTATTCATGCAAAATCTTTATCCCAAAAGTCTGTTGTAATTAAGTGTGTGAACTGAAGTTTGTATCAAAATCTGTACATCTAACACTCCCCTCCCCCCAGATAGACAGTGGGGTCACTCTAATACAGGACGTGTGTTACTAGCCAGATCAGCCGGTAAAAACTGTGGGAAAAAAAGCCTAAAGAAAAGAAACGCAGCCACCATATCTAAAACTTTGAAAGTTGCAATATATTACATTTTTGGTTTTGGGTTCATTAACGCTCTAAGGTCAGATAGGAAATTGCACTTTTAGTCTGATTGCTAGCTCTTAGGGGAATTATGATTATTGGGGACTTTCATTTTATTTTGTACTTAATTTAAGGTCTCTATTTACTATTAGCAGCTGTCTGATCCATAACATACACCTTTTTTTCCTGCAACGCGTCCTTTTTAAAAAACACTAGCTTTAGTTTTAGGGGGTGGTATATGGGGGTTTTCATCTATTTGGGGTTATAATGTTTATACTTTTATGTTGATAGGGTCTTTATCAGTGTTATTTTTTTTTTCAGCAAGGCTTTCTCCCCAAAAATCGAGACAAGTGTTACATAGTTACAAAATTTGTGAGAAGGAACAAAGACACCAGTCCATCCAGTTCAATCTGTGTGGGTGTGTGTGTATGTCAATACAAATTCCCATATCCCTTTATCAGGCATTCGTTAAGATGCCCATCCAAGAGTTTTTTGAAGCTATTGACACTTGTGGAAAGGCATTCCACATCCTTACCACTCTGACAGTAAAAAATTCCCTATGCAGCTTAAAGCCCTTCTCCTCCAATTTCATTGAGTGGCCACATGTCTTTGTAAGCTCCCTAAGTTGAATAGTTTTTTTTTTCAATGTGCTGGAATCACCATTGAGGTATTTGTATACCACTATCTTATCTCTAACGTCTCTTATCCAGGTAAAATAAGTTTAATGCTTATAGTCGTTCCTCCTAACTGAGGTTCTCCAGTCTCTTATTAGCCTTGTTGCACTTCTCGAGACTCTCTCCAGATACAGCACATCCTTCCTAATGACTGGTGATTAAAACTGGATGACATACTGAAGATGCGGCTGGACCAGAGTTTTTCTAAAGTGGTAATAACTCTTAAATACTCTTTTTTAAATGCATTCTAATATTCTGCTTGCTTTGCTTGCTGCAGCTTGACATTGTATGCCATTGCTAGGCCAGTAATCGAATAGAACGCTTTTTATTTTCCATTGCCAAGGCTGAAGGGTTTCTGGAGGAAAAGATAAAAGTGTTCACATAAATTCTAACTTCAGTTTTTAAAGGGAAACTAACATTTTTAAATTAGAGTAGGTATTGGTAGGTCAAAAAAACTAAGCAAAAATAGCTTTTTGGTGAAGAATGATTATCACCGAGGCTCATTATTTAAGGCCAATAGCTTAAAACGTAAACATTTATCGGTCAGATAAAATTCATCACATAATTTTACCTATTTTATGCACTGCCTAAAAAGCCTCGTAGCAAGTGATTGACAATGTCTTGGGGATTTTCATTAAAAAATAAGCATTAAAGCTTTTGGAACTGCTGTTTTAAATAAAGTTTCTTTGATCTCACATGTACAAATTTTCATTGCAAGTGTGTTATCAACACTTACACATACCTTTCAATTTCATAGCTTATAAGGCTTCACCTTCTCAAAATGTTCAAGGTTAAACTGTTCAGTTATAAGACAAGTTGCCAGTTTCATTTAAATGTTATATTTCAAGAAGTCACAAGAGCATGGCAAGAACAAGACAACTGCTACCAGGATACTGCACATGATTTTAGAGCACGTCACAAGTTCATCTTCAATTACACTACATTGCCCACCTGTAACATAAATAAAAAAAAAAAAAAAAAACATTTCAACATGTAAGACGATGTAAATAATTATATTCATATGTAATTAGCGATCTCTAAAAAAAGTTTTAACCGCTTCAGCACCGCCCGCCGTCATATTACTGCGGGATTGTGGCTCTCCTGGGCGAGAGCCCGTAGCTATACGTCCACATTAAAGTGGCCACTAGGAGGCCGCTCACCCCCGAGTCCCGCGCGCGTACACAAAGCTCAAAGCTCCCGGTCCTGTCAGTGAGGGAAACGCTGATCTTCTGTTCATGTACAATGTATGAACAGAAGATCAGTGATTTCCCCTAGTGAGGCCACCCCCCCATACAGTTAGAACACACCCAGGAACACACTTAACCCCTTCCCCGCCCCCTAGTGTTAACCCCTTCACTGCCAATGGCATTTTTATAGTAATCCAGTGCATTTTTATAGCATTGATCGCTAAAAAAATGCCAATGGTCCCAAAAATTTGTCAAAAGTGTCTGAAGTGCCCGCCATAATGTCGCAGTACTGAAAAAAATGCTGAAAATTTCAAAAATGTAACATTTCAATAACTATTTCTACTGTGCAGATATCTACCCTTTGAAATTGTCTTATTCTTTAAAAAATGTAATTGACACTGAACTAAAAATGATATTCAAATATGTATTTTTAATGCACAAAGCCTTCTATTGCTCAAAGTCTCCTTCAAATTTCCAGATTCCTTTTTTTCTGCTATAAACCAGCTTCCTGTTAGAGCGTTGTTACATTTATTCTCCACTGTATGTAGAAACATAGCCACCCCACTGAACTAGGGACTATGGATGATGGTATTTGTAGTGTGAATGTAGAAGTGACTAGAACTAAAATTCTTGTACAAATAAACAGAAGTGAGAGGGAAAAGAAGTTCCGTAAACTCATAGAGGATGTTCCATAGAGGCAAAAAAAAAAAAACACAGTAAAAAACACATTCATGAAAAATAGATTAGAGGGTCATTAAGTAGTTGATGTGTATGGATTATTTTTAGAGTATGAGGCTATAATTTAGTGCAGAAGCGTAACTGAAACTTTCAGTCAGAGCCCTGTTGCAAGAAGCCATGAAGGGCTTCCATGACCCCCCCCCCCTTCTACACGAGCCTGGGTTTCCAGTTCTGGACATTCTCCAAGACTTCTCCCTTCTGGACACCCCCTGGGTCACCCATACAGCATGCTCTGTGATTGATGTGTGCTTTGGACACAGCTGATCACAGATCATGGTAAAAGGCCAATCACAGCGCCCCTTTACCATATGATTAGCTGATTATCACATGTAAACAGACTTGCCAGTTTTAGGAAGTCCAATCTTGTGTTGATGTCTAACTACAGTAAATAACATATGTATGTTATAGCCAGGCACTGGTGGAATGCATGCACGCTGGGATTATCAACAAACGGCAGATCCAGTGAGCTAGACCCAGATTGCCAGGGGCAGTGTGATGGCTGATCAAGCTGGTGTCGGCCAGGGCATATGTGAATGTGAGCATAAGATATGTTGTCTGTTTTTAAACATTTTTTATTAAAACAGTGTTGCGCTATTACCTTGTTATCTGTTTATTTTTATGACAACTGCTGCCATTTGTTGGATGGAGATAGATCTCTAAAGGAAAGGTGCTTATAAAAGGCTTATGAGTCTCTGCAGGATACAGCTTTTATAACAAAAAAGATGTGATTGGTCCTGGTGACCTTAATCTTTTGGTGAGTGCATTTTATTGCACGTGGTATATTTTAAGGAAGAGCTTTGAGACTTTCAAAGCATGGTGGATGGTCACAAAGATCACTGTTACTTTGCAGCAAAGTGGACTGTTTTTTTTTTTTTTTTACCAATTCTGTCGCTTTTCAGCATTCATGTCAATATTTAATTTGATAGATTTTTTGAATTGTTTGTGTGTTTACCAAAAGATTATATAGATGTTTTTTATGTTCATATTTACTGATATATTACCTTAAAGGGGCAGCAGTTTATAGGATTAACAATTATAGGTGAGCGCCTTCCTTTTTAGTTTATAGGATTAACAATTATAGGTGAGCGCCTTCCTTTTTGTGGTTATCTATAGAAGAGGAGACGCCAAGATTGCTGGCGAGGAACCCTGGAAGAGAAGCTTTGGGACCACAATACCATTGCTTAGAGCAGGTAAGTATAAATCTGTTTATTATTTTATTTTAAAAAAAAGATACTTTACATCCTTTTTTATTTTTGTAGTCTTCCCTCCACTTTACTGTTAGGGTGTCTAAATATGACTGTGCAGTTCAAAAGGTACCAGAGTTATATCTAGTGCACTAAGCAATCAGCACACAATGTGACTGATTTTCTAAAAAAAGTAAAGCATGTTCAATTGAGTGAAAGTTTTTTGCAGTAAATTTTGACTTACATCATCAAATGTGGAGAAACCTCACTTTGCAAAGAAAACCCAATCACAGAAAAATGAAATACAACATTTCTGTGTGATTTGATAATAAGGTGGCACAGCTTACCCCTATTCACTAAGCTAAGTTTAAAACCCCTTGCAAAGTGAAAAAAAAATTCAAAGAGAACATGGTGTGATCTTTTAGTAAATCAAAAAGTATTAGACCTGGTTGACACGTTCCCTCCTTCTTGTGGGATCACTTGAAATTCAAATTTTGGCTAATACTCAGCTATACAAAGCATTAACATGGGATGCAGAAAACAGAGAAAAGGGTAAAGTGGTTTAAAAATCAACCACAAGTTATAACATCAGATGATGTAGGACTATATCATTATTATTATACAGGATTTATATAGGGCCAACAGTTTGCGCAGCGCCTTACAATTAAAAGGGGGACAGTACAAGCTCCTGGAGCTTACAATCTAAAGGGAAGGGGAAGGTATTACAAAAGGTGATGGCTGCAGGGCATCATCTGATGGAGGGGACTCAAGTGAAAACCTTTGGCGAAGGTGGGATAGGCTTCCCTAAATAAGTGAGTTTTCAAGGATTGCCTAAAGGCGCACAGGGTAGGAGCTGACCTACTGTGGCAGGGAGCTCCAGAAGATGTGAAAGGCTCTGGAGAAGTCCTGTAGGCAAGCATGGGAGGAGGTAACAAGGGAGCTATAGAGCAGGAGGTCCTGGGAAGAGCAAATAGAGATAACCATGTGAAACCTACAATTGTGCTATAATACCAGTGTTGCAAAGGAAGTTCAACAACCTCTTAAGATAAATAAATATTTTCTGGGAAATTAGCAAAGCCTCCTGAGGCATTAGGAGCAGGGACAGTGAGCTGGAGCAACAAAGTTCCTCTCCTGCACAAACATTTTATAGAAGGCAGAACAGACCTGATCTACTGTCTCCTTTTGGAAAAATGGCACAGGCTTTATGCCTGTGTCATTTTTTTAATTCTTCTTGTTGGTTAGGTGAGAGAGTTAACATATACCGTATGTATTTCAACTATAGTTACTGTGTTTTTTTTTTCCCCTTCAGGTGCTGTTTCATGCAGCTCTTACCAAAAGAATCCTCCTACCTTCATGAGTCATTAATTATTTCTCCCTTTTCTGCATATACTCCCCTTGCTATAACTTTATGTTTCTCCTTTAGTTGCTCTCCGTCTGGATCAAACATGTCTCATACTGATGCATTATTTATTTTTCCTTTTTAAAATGATTTAAAGCAATATAATTACACAATGATAACTAAAACTCAGTTCTAGGAAACTAGTAACAAATGCATCCATAATACACTCAACAAAAAAAATATATATATTTTTTTCCATTCACTTGTTACAATTATTTTGCTTTAAAAAAAAAAAAAAAAAAAAGAAGAAAATTCAGCAAGTTGTTTACATTTCTTTCCCTAAGTTACTCTTCAGACAACAGTATTTCCTTCTGTTGAAGAAACTGTCTTTGTTGTTGTTAATTGAACATATAAATGGAACACCTCAATCATAATGTCTCAGCTCTGTTTTTGCCAGCACAGTAGAGTAATTTCCATAGCTGTTTTCTCTAATTAATTAAATTCTTTTCAACATCTGCTATCTTTTGAAAAAATACAATATGCCTACTCTTGATTAATATTATTGTTGTTACAGTAGCAAGCCAAACAAACAGAATATTTACAGGAAAGATTAAAATCTTTTTCTTTAACCTTCTTATGCCAAACGTATATGTGTGTCTGCTCTCTTCTGAAGGAAATCCAAACCTTTGTGGATTATGCCGCGTACACACGATCACTTTTTGTGATAAAAAAAAAAAAAACGTTTTAAGAAACGTCATTTAAATTTAATAATTACATTAATAATTTATGTCTTCAAAAAAACGACAACAATTTTTTTCGAACATGCTTGAATTTTTTTGTCGTTTTTCAAAATGTCATTTTTTGTCTCATAAAAAGTGATCGTGTGTGGGCAAAACGACGTTTAAAACTACGTTTTTAAACCCGTGCATGCTCAGAAGCAAGTTATGAGATGGAGCTTCAATGGAACAGTGCCGTCGAATGTGGTGTACGTCACCGCGCTTTGCTAGAGCTTTTTGGAAAAACGATGGTGTGTATGCCACGTCGTTTTGGAAAATGAAGTTTGAAAAACGTTGTTTTGTTTCGTAAAATAATTATTATTTTTTTATCACAAAAAGTGATCGTGTGTACGCGGCATTATTCTTTACTTTTTCTTAATACATTTTAAACGGAAGGGGAGTTAGGTTTATAAAAAAAAATATATATATATATATATATATATATATAAATATAAATATAAATATAGATATATATGTATATATATATATATATATATATATATATATATATATATATATATATATATATAGATATAGATATATATATCTATCTATGTATATATATAGATATATATATATATATATATATATATATATATATATATATATATATATATATATATATATAACTCTGCTTGTGCTATATGTCACCTGGGAAAGAGTAGGGGAACAATTTTATCAGCTCATCAAGAAAGGAGAGAATGTGTGTTGCACTACTGAAAGGTGTTTTGGGCTGTAACATTTTTGGAGAACCCTATGCACATCAGCCATGGAGCTTTGAGTGGGGTCTAGCATGTTTATAAGCATTTTGCTATAGGGATACTAGACCATGGAGCTTATGTACTGGGAACAACTATTTTGTACAAACACATTTTGGTTTTAAAATGCTACAGTCTGTTAACTCACATGATATTCCTGGATATTTGCTATCCACAAAAATGCTGATCTGGGTTATCTAGATGGTGACTAGTTAGAGACTCAAGTGTGCAAATTAAGAATTATGACTTTGCTCTGACTTTCCAGATCTGTATGCTTCTCCTAGGTCAATAATCTATTGCAGCCAGAGACAGACAAGTAATTTGCATGCTTACAAACAGGTAAGCAGTGATTGGCTCTCCATTACTTTCGCTGTAGTTTTCCATTCAATTTCACACCTCAGGGTGCAAAGGTATGCTGTTCCTTCAGAGTGCCCGCACCGTTGAAATTACCAGTAGCTACACAAGTAAATATCTCCTATAGGCTTACCTGTAAGTAAAATGTCAATATACAGCCTTTACTGTCACTTTAAAACTTTCCCCACCCTTATGTCCCTACCACAGTCATTAATTCATGTATACAGCATTATGCCAGTTCAATCAGAAGTCAGTTAATCTGCAAATATGTTTAGTGATTGTGATGAACTTAGACAACCCAGAGGAAACTCTTAAATGATGGATGGAGATGAGAGTTTCCTGGTGGTAAGGCCTGATCCCAGAAAAGCAAGACAACGTTGCCATACCTGATTTTATTAGCCTACTTCGAAATGTGAGTGATGAAGTTTGGAATCCACAAGGAAAAAGCATTATACCCTGTTAGAATATTTGGTATTAAAGTGGAGTTCCACCCAAAAATGGAACTTCCACTTTAAGTGCTTGTGAGCCTCTGACATGCCACATTTGGCATGTCATTTTTTTTTGGGAGGGGGGGCGGGTACCCTGTTTTTAGAGGCACCCAGCTCTCACTTTCTCCCCTGGTGCTGCGATGCTGGAAGGAAGATAACCTCTCCCCACCCCCTCCCTGCAATCTTATCCAGTCCTGCCATTACCACTGCTCTACTACACAACACAGTCTTTTCTGGCAGATCAGGAGACCTGACTTTTCTCAATTGAAGCAGATTAACACCTACACATATGTTCCTTCTCCTAGCCTGTAACTGTACAATGAAAAGAGAGGCACCAGACTAATAAGCTCATCTCTCTGTCACAGGATTTAAACACCTCCTATCAGAATGTATCTTGCTATGAGTATGTGTATGAGTATGAGCACTGACTGTACCTCATGTTCTTTGTGATGATTCTTTGCAATGCTGTCAGTAAAAATATAAATTTAACTGTGTATCAAAAATAGCTTCATTAATTTATGTTTTTGGGGACCTGGGTCCTGCCCCAGGGGACATGTATCGATGCAAAAAAAGTTTTAAAATGTCAGTTTTTTTGGGAGCAGTGATTTTAATAATGCTTAAAGTGAAACAATAAAAGTGAAATATTTCTTTAAATTTTGTACCTGGGGGCTGTCTATAGTATGACTGTAAAGTTGCCTGTAAAGTTGCGCATTTTTTCCCTGCACAAAATGAAAAAAAGTAATTCAAAACTACTCGAGGCTATAATAAATTGTCGGGTCCCAGCAAAACAGATAAAAGTCATTGAAGAAAATGGCATGCCCCCCAGTACAATACCAGGCACTTTGGGTCTGGTATTAACATTAAGGGGAACCCTGAACCAAAATTAAAAAAAAAATGTGTGGCCCTTCAGGTCTGATATGGATATTAAGGGGAACTTACAAAAAAAATGTCATAGGGATCCCCCTCAAAATCCATACCAGACCCTAAGAGAGTTAATATGTAAACTACGACCTGGTCTACATTAAAAACGCTGGGGGTCCATTCTTGTGGACCCAGCAGCCTTAACTACAATACATCTCATGTCCTGTACACACAATTAGTCCATCCGATGAGAACGGTCGGATGGATTTTTCCATCAATTAACCGATGAAGCTGACTGATGGTTAAGTCGCGCCTACACACCATTGGTTAAAAAAAAGATCGCGTCAGAACGCAGTCACGTAAACCTCGTACGACGGCACTATAAAGGGGAAGGTCACATCCAATGGCTCCATCCTTGGGGCTGCTTTTGCTGATTCCGTGTTACGGCGTGTTAGTAAAAGTTTGGGTTCGTATCTGTTTTGCAGTGCGTTCCTGTCCGCTCGATTTCTGTTTTTCAGTTTGTTCTTTACAGGCCTTGCTGTACTTGGTTGCTTTCTGTTTTAAAAGTGTTCTGCCAGCATACAAGTGATGCAGAAGGTCTATATTAAGGTAAGTTGTCTCCTTTCACATCACAATCTATGTCTTTAAAAAGACATGTCTTTATTGTATGCTAGTGTCTTGTATTTCTTGCATCATTTCCTAATTACCATGATTGTAATATGCTGTGAATGTCCCCTTTGTCCCCATGCAAGTTGTAAGCTTTGAATGATCCATTTTTGGCCTACATGCATATTTCCCTTCACTATGAAGATAATGTGGAGGGACTCCCTTTTGTGTTTGTCGCGGGTGAAGCTTTCGGGCTTGGACCACACCTCATAAGGGCGTTTCCCCAAAGGACCCTCACCCCAGAGAGGGGGGTTTTTAATTTCCGGCTGGCCAGAGCCCGCAGGGTTGTCGAGAATGCCTTCGGGATAATGGTCAGCCGGTTCCGCCTGTTCCAGACAGCCATGCACATGGTGGAATATAAACTGAACACTGTCATTTTTACCTGCTGCATTATTCATAATTATTTGCGCAGGCATTCAGAGACCTACCTTTCATACATTGGCCCTACTGGCTTTGCCCCCCAAACTGCTCGAGAGTCCCATGATAGATACGTGGAGTACTTCACAGGTAGGGTGGCCATTGCTATGCCAGACCATATTACTTTAAAAAAATATATATACCAAGGCGCATGTAACAGCTGGAGGAGGAGTGTCTGCAGGTCATTAGGGAGGCAGCTTCCATCATGAGGGCCCCCCTTAACCCCGTTGAGGGCTACAGCACCTACCTTGCTGACCAGCTGCAAAAAATGGATGAGCAACAACGGGCCCTGGCAGAGGATATTTTTTCATCTGTGATTCAGAGGGGAAGAAGGGGCCTGCTGACTGAGAACACATAACTCAGTGACCCTGCCCAGTCTCCTCCTCCTCCTCCTGCTGCCACATTCTCACCACCTGCAAGGAGCCGTGGAGAGAGCCGTGGAAGGAAGGCTGCAAGGAAGACCAGAAAGTGAATCCCTGACTTCAAGCTGATCTGCCAGAAAACGGAGGTTGTTGTTGTAGTACCACAGCTTGAGGGCCGGTATGACAACTGCTGTTGCTTCTGATTTCTGGGATTTGGGGACCACATTGTGACCCCAATTAGAGGGACTCCTCCTGTTATTGATTTTGTTGTTTAACATGGTGAAATCTGCCTTTGGGGTATAAAGTCTGCATAGATTTGGCTGATTGCTCAATGCTGTTCATGTCTAATTTTGGGGTCCATAATTAATGGAGATTTAATTTAAGTTTAATACTTGTCTATGTGTTTTTCTGGTGAATAGCCATAAAACATTTCGGAAATACAATGTGTAATTAACAAAGGACACAATCTCCTTGGGGGGGGGGGGGACAAAAAAAATGTTGTGATAAAAAAAAAATGAAAAAAAAAAAGATATGGAGTAGATCTGGTTTTAAAAAAAAAACAAAAATATTATTCATGAGATCACAAGCAAAAAAGAAAATACGTCAGTATGGTAGAATTCTGTCTAACTACCATCAGCAAAACAACATCTTCATTCGAGCAATAGAACAAAGATAAAAATGCACTGCAATAAACGAGGCACTAATTTTAAAAATGTAGAATGTGCCATCTCCATAACGAACGCTAGTTTTACCAGAACGAGCGCTCCCATTCCCTAATTTAGTTTGAGCATGCATGTTTTTTTAACCGATGGTCGTGCCTACTAACGATCGTTTTTTTTTTCTATCGGTTAGGAATCCATCGGTTAAATTTAAAACAAGTTGGCTTTTTTTTAACCGATCGTTAAATAAATAACTGATGGCGCCCACACACGATCGGTTTGGACCGATGAAAACAGTCCATCAGACCGTTTTCATTGGTGTAAGCGATCGTGTGTACGTGGCCTCAGTCGTTAGTGGGGAGAGATCTAATCCTCAACTTAAACACTTCAGCAGTACCCACCCATGTTGTCTGGTGGGTTGGTACATCACATACGTATATGCTGTCATGCTATGTCAGGAAAGAGGAAAGAGGAAAATGTTATACTTACCTGACAGTAATTTTCCTTTCCTGATGCAAGCATGACAGCATATATGTCCCTCCCGAAAGGGCTTCGCAGTGATACTAAGATACGAGAATGTTGCAAGCAGGGAGGAGACCTACTTTTATAGAATAACCGGTCCTGAGATAAGGCAGGGGGTGGAGTCTACCCATACGTATATGCTGTCATGCGTGCACCAGGAAAGCATAATTAGCGTCAGGTAGGTATAACGTTTTCCTCCTTCCATGTCTGTTAGTCATAGTTCAAAGGCCATGCAGTGCATTATGGTTTTAAAAGCATTCTCCCAGGTAAATGTGCACTAAAAATTGCTGAGACCATGATACTCAAACCTGTAGGATTCACCTTGAACCATTGGCAGTGGCAATCCCATATTTAAAGGATTTGTAAAGTCTCAAGGTTTTTCACCTTAATGAATTCTATGTATTGAGGTGAAAAACCTTTCTATGCTTCAGCTGCCCCCCAGACCCCCCCCCTTTTTTCTTACCTGAACCCATTTGTTCTAGAAACAAACACAAGCCCAGCAGCTCCAGCCACTGTCTCATTGGATAGATTGATAGCAGCAGAAGCCATTGGCTCCCAATGCTGTCAATCAAATCCAGTGATACAGGAGACAGGGGTGGGGACGAGTCCTGCTGTCTGTGTCAATAGATGTGACAGTAGAACTCAGCAGTGTGCCCGCACAGGTGCCCCCATAGAAAGCAGCTCTCCGTGGGGACACCCACTGAAAAGGAGGGGCCAGCAGTGTCATCGGGGGACCCCAGAAAAGTAGAAGTGGGGCTGCTCTGTGCAAAACCATTGCACAGAGCAGATGTGTATAACATTTCTGTTATTTGGAAAAAAAAAAACCTTTACAATCACTTTAACCCCTATTTATCTTAGCAAAGCTGCTTATCCTGACACATCTTAAACCAACATTAACATTCAACAAAAGTTCTTAAGCACACCAATACCAACACATCAATTTCCTTCCAGTTAAATATTAATGCTATTAAGAAACATTTTTTTCCCAAAATTCAAAAAGGAAATAATTGCATTCTCATGCAAAACAGTGAAACCATTGAAAGCTCGCCCAAGGTTACTTACTATACATACCTTGAAGGGTTTTTTTTTTTTTACAGCTCATTGACATTGAATGTTAAATTATAATATTCAGCATTTAGAGATAAATTCACATCTCACATTAATAATACACAAAAACTGAGTTTTGACACTTCATTTCACATGAAAGGCTCCTTGGCTAATATAAATATTCAATTTTTCTAGGAAAGACAAAAACATTTTTGTTGTCTGAGTTGAATCCTGTGATTATTTTTTTTGTCTCTCCTTTTTGCAAACAACAAAGTGGCAGTGTTTAAATGGCTGTAAATAGACACAGCTTTGTACCATTTACAGCTGTCAAGGAAAATCTACAGCACATAGATGTGCTTTTCCATGCATAGAAATATTTTTTTTTAGCTGTAAGAAGTAGCATGAAAATAGATTTGATGAAATTAAGTGTTTTTTTTTTTTTTGCTGGTTATATCGCAGCTGTAGATATTGAATATGCACATTATTTAAACTTGGTATTTGAAAACAAACTGTAAGTAATAAACAATTGTATTAATGATGAATACATTTAACCACTTGAGCTCAAGAAGGTTTAACCTCTTTCATGACCTGAGCATTTTTTGTTATTCAAAACTGTGATACTTTATAGAGGTTGTAAACATCCCTTTGTAAATTGTACATATAGGTAAGCCTAGAATAAGATGTGTGTCCTTTAGAAAATATTTACTGTTTACTGCCCATGCTGGTTCTTCAGGCGAGTGTTTAATGACTGGCGGCTCCCACGTGCATGCACGGGAGTGACGTCACGCGGTTCTGGCCAGTCACAAAGCCGGAGTCCGCAGCCCAGGAAGGAAGACAGGGGAAGATGGATGTGGCGTGCAGCGGGGATAATGCAGGCTTTGGTTGCAGGTGTCACATAATGTGCTAGTATGCGATGCATCCTAGCACATTATGCCTTTACTTTGCAGGGAATTAGAAAGAAAGAAAAACCCAAAAAGGGTTTACTTCCTCTTTAACTGGCAATTACATGGTCATGTAGCACTGTACGCAAATTAAATGGTTATACTTTTTTTTACAGGAATAGAGCTTTATTTTGGTGGTATTTGATCATCACTGGGTGTTTTACTTCTTGCCATATAAACAAAAAAATAAAAAATAAATAAAATAAAACTTTCTTCTTTCTGTTCTAAAACATACCCAATAAAAAAAAAAAAGTAATGAATGTATTCTGCTATATGTCCTTGGTAAAAAAAAATCTCAATTAAATGTACTGTATATTAATTGGTTTGTGCGACAGTTATAGCATCTACAAATCAATGAAACCATGATATATATATACTGGAATTTACGCACCTATGGCATTATAGTAGTAATGGCGGTGATGAGTTCTGTGTTTTTGTAAATTATAATTTGTCACAGTCAATCAGCTGACAAAATCATTGGTTGAAATCAGCTGCCAAACTGTGATTGGACAAAGCACGGGCCATCAGGGGGAGCACGCAGGCACACCCCAAACCTGGAAAAAGGGCAGCAATGTGCAATGCGTTGACTGCCACCTGCTCACAGTACAACTATTATGTGCGGGCTATGCCATGCCATGCCAAACCATGCCCCCAACATGTGGCGCCCCGCCCCCAGGGCTTAATCATGGAGAGACCTTTCCCTACTTCTACAGTGTGCTTTGTGTCTGGACTAACCTTTCCCCATCCTGCACGTTCACTAGTCAGTGCCATCCAATTACTGGACCTTGTTAGCCTGAGTGGGGACCAATAAGCATTTATCTACATTTTCTTTTTTTTATTATCCCGAAAAAAGCGCTACCCATACATAATGAGAGCTTCATACAATGACTGTATCTGTCATGGCCATTAAACTGCTGTTTCCTTTGCGCTTTTTTAAAAAAGAGAATGGATAGCTGTTTTGCATATAATCCTTTTATCTAGGACTAATCCCTTATCCTATATTAAACTACATTTGTAAAAGGAAGAATATGAACGCATGTATGTGTAAATGAAAAAAAAAAATTATTTTCTAAATCAGTCAGCAGGAAGTGGGGGAAAGCAGCAACAGAGACACAGATAGACATATAAATATGACAGTTTGTTAGCCTTCCTGTACCTTACAAAATAAATCAGTCTGTGTTGCTTTTAGAGATTTACCCAAACCTTCTGTCAAGTATCATGTTGTCTGCAGGACAGGAAGCATTGATATTTAAGCAAAATTTCTAAATTTTTGGGCTCCGAATGGCTCCTGATAGTTACAGAAACCTCATTTAATTCTCTAGGACCTGCCTTCTGCTAAAAAATAAAAAATAAAATAAAAATAAATCTCCGTCCTAGTCTTGTTAATTTATAATTCTTTCAACAACAATGACATTTTAAAAATAACCAAACAAAGTGACAGTAGCTAAAAACAAACAATAAAATACAATACTCTATTCATTATGTATGCATATCATGCACATATGAGCTACAAACAAGCAGAAGATCTGAAAAATTAAACAAGACATGAAAACCATCTAGTTATAGAAAAAGTGTTAATGCAGTTCCTGAATTCCTGTATGTTTTGCCTTGTGGATACTATATACTATATATCTGTCTTTATGGTTTTAGCTACCATAAATAGAGATTGCAGTGTTATCTTCCACATAATTAACAAATAAGAAACATGCAGCATAATTTGTAATTCAATATCCTGTATAAAAATAGCTCTTAATAGCTGTGTTAATGAATTCAAGGACAAAATACAGAATGAAATGCTTAAGAATGGTTTTCCTGTAACCTTTATTAATCAATTATAGGATACATTGCCATTTGCCAGATGATCATTATTTGATAAATTACGTAAATCATAATTTCTTTTAGAGATTTCATGCCTGAAACTTTCCTGCCAGAAAAGCCTCTTTGTGCTCCAGAGCTGTCATTTTAATACTAAAATGTCACCCTTTAGCAACTGTTTACAGCTTGTACATGTCTTGGATGGCTGTCCACAACATTTTGTGTTCTGTTATCATCCAAGACATGTAAAATCTGTAAACAGGTGCTAAAATCATTGACACCAAGAATCCTGCTCTGCCCAATACCCTGCACAATACTCTGCACAATACTCTGCAATACCTCAATACTCTGCAATACCTCAAAACTCTGCAATACTCCAATACTCTGCAATACTCCAATACCCTGCAGTACTACAATACCCTGCAATACTTCTATACCCTGCAATACTCCAATACCTTGCCAATACTCCGCAATACCCTCCAATACTCACCACTCACCGCTACGATCAAAGCCAGAATAATTTTTATTTTTTTATTTCAGGCTTCGCAGCCCAGAGGTGGAATGTGGGGTCTTATTGACCCCATATCTCACTGTGAAGAGGACCTGTCATGCTATATTCCTATTACAAGGGATGTTTACATTCCTTATAATAGGAATAAAAGTGTCAAACTAAAATAAATAAAATAAAATGAACAATAAAATATATATTTTTTTTAAGCGCCCCTGTCCCTGTGTGCTCGCACCCAGAAGCGAATGCACATGTAGTCCCGCCCACATATGAAAACGTTGTTCAAGCTACACATGTGAGGTATCGCTGCGAACGTTAGAGCGAGAGCAATCATCTTAGCCCTAGACCTACTCCGTAACTAAAAACATGTAACTAATAAAAAATAATTAATGCGTCACCTATGGGGATTTTTAAGTAGAAAAGTTTGGCGCCATTCCACGAGCGTGTTCAATTTTGAAGGGTGACATGTTTGGCATCTATTTACTTGACGTAACTTCATCTTTCATATTATGCAAAAACATTGGGCTAACTCAACTGTTTTGTGTTTTTTTTTTTAAAACACGCGTTCAAAAAATTGCTGCGAAAATACTGTGCGAGATAAAAAGTTGTTACGGCCGCCATTGTATTCTCTAGGGTCTTTGCTAAAGAAGCATATATAATGTTTTGGGGTTCTATGTAATTTTCTAGCAAATAAATGATGATTTTTACATGTAGGAGAGAAATGTCAGAATTGGCCTGGGTGCTCCAGAATGCCTGATGGTGCTCCCTGCATGTTGGGCCTCTGTATGTGGCCACACTGTGTAAAAGTTACACACATGTGGTATCGCCATACTCGGGAGGAATAGCAGAATGTGTTTTGGGGTGTAATTTGTGGTATGCATATGCTGTGTGTGAGAAATAACCTGCTAATATGACAGAAACAAGATTTTTTTTTTTTTTTACAGAATTTTCAGTCTTTTTTTTTTATAGCACAAAAAATAAAAAACACAGAGGTGATCAAATACCACCAAAAAAAAGCTATATTTGTGTGGAAAAAAAGGACAAAAATTTCATATGGGTACAATTTTGTATGACTGAGTAATTGTCATTCAAATTGTGAGAGCACCGAAAGCTGAAAATTGGTCTGGTTAGGAAGGGGGTTTAAGTGCCCAGTGGTCAAGTGGTTAATAACGTTTGTAAAAATAATTTTATTGAAAATTATCTTTGCTGCCTAAAAAGTCCCCTTAGAGAATTGGTTGTATATATTGCGGGTTTTTTTAGGGACGTGGCAGCTTTTTACTCTTTCAGAGTGACTGTTCATATTTACTGTTTGTCTTTGCTTTTATCTGTAGGCACTGTTAGAATAATGATCTGTCTGTACAAATATCTCAAAGTCAAGTTACTTTTTCAAATAAGTATATGTGTGTGTAGAAGGGGCGGATCCAGAGTCTAATCTTGGGAGGGTCACTGCCAAAATATTTGCGGGGCAATTTGTAGGGTGGGAAGCCAGGTGGAGAGGAGGACTGGGTGGGAGCAGCCAGGTGGAGGGGAGGACAGGGTAAATGCAGCCAGGTGGAGAGGAGGACAGGGTGGATGCAGCCAGGTGGAGAGGAGGACTGGTTGGATGTAGCCAGGTGGAGAGGAGGATTGGGTGGGAGCAGCCAGGTGGAGAGGAGGACTGGGTGGGTGAAGCCAGGCGGAGAGGAGGACTAGGTGGAGGGGAGACTGGGTGGATGCATGACAACACTGGAGAAATGACACTTTGCTACCATGTAAAGTAGTGAGTGTACAGCTTGTATAACAGTGTAAATTTTCTGTCCCCTCAAAATAACTCAACACACAGACAATAATGTCTTAACTGCTGCCAAAAAAAGTGAGTACACCCCTAAGTAAAAATGTCCAAATTGGGTTCAATTTGTATTTGTATTTCATGTTAGTATATGATCCTCAAGAGTTCATAGCTTAGCAGCAGTAGGCATGATCAGAAAAATTACCAATACTTACCTGACAGGTAAATGACCTGAAATACGGATGCACAAACAAGAACAGTCAAGTTTCAAAGTTTTTTATTTTTTTATTTAGACGTTAACTTTTGCAGAGGGGAGTGTTGTTAAGTGCAAAAAAAAAAAAAAGCCTGTAAACTTAATCGCTCATAAACTCTCATAAACTTGCCTAAACTTTGTACAATATGCTCTCAATCATGTTTTTTATGCTACGTTTTTCTAGCTAAAATTATGATTTTATTTTTATGCTCCTAGTGTGCATAGAGCCAAACTCTTTAAGAAGCTGAAGCAAATACAGATTGTCAAACAGAATGAGACATTTTAGTCAATACAGATTAGATCAGGAGGATATACTAGACAGTTAGGGCCAAGCCCGAAAAGATAAAGACTGTAGACTGTAGATTTTTAAATAGATACACCAGCACTTCCTGGTGAAAGATGAGCCACTAAATAGCTAGAAACATATAACAGATAAGTCACTTGAAGACAGACTGAATAGTACAGCCTTGACATAAAAACACCCCAGGACCAAGACATTAAAGGGAAAGCACAATGAACTTGTGATGCTTATGTTCACTTTATGTTGGAAACAATTGACCCTGAATGACAGATTTTGCTAACTTTCTTATGTCAACTGTTATCAACCCATAACAGAAACAAATAAATAACAAAAGTTGTCTACAGTACTTACAGTTAATATGTAGATATAATTGTCAGCTGAAAATTGGTTCCCCCAAAATACCATAAAGGAGACAAATAATATGACATGAAATAACACAACAATTTGCTTGTGTGATATAAGACAGAATAGTGAAATTAAAACTGTCGATAAAATGTCTTAATCAAATTTAAAAACAAATTATCAGTTAATATTGTAACAATAGTGCATAGACCACCATCTCCTAATAAAGGTGTCAGATTAGTCAATAAAAGTTGAAAATGTTATGCCGCGTACACACGATCGGTCCATCCGATGAGAACGGTCTGATGGACCGCTTTCATCGGTTAACCGATGAAGCTGACTGATGGTCAGTCGTGCCTACACACCATTGTTTAAAAAAACGATTGTGTCAGAACGCGGTGACGTAAAACACAACGACGTGCTAAAAAAAATGAAGTTCAATGCTCCCAAGCATGCGTCGATTTGATTCTGAGCATGCATGGATTTTTAACCGATGGCCGTGCCTACAAACGATCGGTTTGGTGCTACCGGTTAGGTATCCATCGGTTAAATTTAAAACAAGTTTGCTTTTTTTAACCGATGGTTAAATAACCAATGGCACCCACATACGATCGGTTTGATCCGATGAAAACAGTCCATCAGACCGTTCTCATCGGTTTGACCGATCGTGAGTACGCGTCTTTAGAGTCAAATAAAGTATATTTAGCATGATTAAAAGCTCAATGTTTAGCAAGTTTAGCAGTACACTCCCAAGTAAAATAGTGGTAACAAAGTCCCCAATCAAGAACAAGTAGGAAAGTTAAATTGAGGGCCCACAATCAAAGGTAGAAAAAAATGGATTAGAATGAATTTTGAAATCTCCAGCTTTTTTTTCTGAAAAAGTGGGGAAATTAAAATGAAATTTGTTTTTATCTTATCCCTATTTTTATTAAATCTCTGCATCCATCTATTTGGTTGCCAATCTAGACACAACAATATTCTGCAGAGGAGTCACTGCCAATTCCAAGTATACAGTAAATAACACTGATACAATGCTGTTGTGAACCAAATCAATTTAGTCTGAAAAAAGAATATCATCAAACACAGTCAGCGTGAGCTTTGGTTATGGCACTTTCACTATGCAAACTATAAAAAAATGCCATTAGACAATTGCATTGCAAAAATATGATGTAAGATGAGTGACTGCCAAATAAAAGATCATACTCTCTTTCTCCTAATACTGTTTTGAAGTCTGAATGTGAACATTAATTTCTTGCTTGGTAGGGACACTTTCCTTTGATAGGAAAAAAATATGTTCTTAGAAGGTCCTTGAAGGAAGTACAGCAGTATAAATTACCCGAATGAGCTTTGCAAATGCAATATAGCTGAATGGAAACAGAAGCATAGCATCATTCAGAGAAAAATATTATTAAGAGAATTTCAGAGAAGAAAATCTGCTTGGCAATAGTGATATTTTAAAAGTAAAGTAGACCTGGACTAATAGTCTAGCAAAATGTGTGCTTATCAGAAGAGCTTGTATGTCAGAGAGGTTTTGATTGCAATGCAGACTTGTCTAGCATTGATATTATATGAACAAAAGCAGATGTGAAATCCACACATGGCACACTGAACCTCTGGGCAGAAGGGGGGGAAAGAGACAAATTAGTGCACTTTGAGATAGCACATCACAAGTAGGGTTCACACCAAAACCTTCGAACGGACCTCAAGTTCGCGTGAACGTATCAAACCCCATTGACGTCTATGGGACTCGAACGTTCGAATTCAAAAGTCATAATTTTAAAGCCCAATATACAAGTTATTGTCAGAAAACGTGTTTGGGGATCCGGGTCTTGCCCCAGGGAACATGTATCAATGGAAAAAAGTTTTAAAAACTGGCAATTTTTCTGGAGCAGCGATTTTAATGATGCTTAAAGTGGAAAAAAAATGAAAAATTCCTTAAAATATCGTACCTCCGGGTGTCTAAAGTAGTGGCACGTGTTTAGTACAGTCCCTGCACAAAATGAGACTACTATAAGAAAAAAAGTAATTTAAGACGGGTTGCGGTTTTAATGTAATGTTTGGTCCCTGCAATATGGATAAAAATCACTGAAAAAAATAGCACCACTAGCACCACTCCCCCCTGGTCATTAGAAGCCCCTTTGGCCCTATATACTTTGCACAGCAGTATACAGGTGGTGGTGCAAACAAGACAGGGACTGTAGGTTTGTTGGTAACTGTTAAGTAAAATCCGTTTGTAATTTTCAACTGGTACTTCTTTAAAGTGTAGCTTTAGCCATAAAATCTTTTTTTTAAGCTTTTCTGAAAACATAGAGAAGGGTTATTATCACCCCTGTAACATTTGTTTTTCTGTCTGTGTGCATCTGTTCAGAAAATTGCACCTCACTTTCTGTCCCGATGAAAAATTATTTTTTGAAACATTTTTTTTTTTTGGGTGAAACAAGTATTGGTGATAAGCATCAGTGGACAGGAGACACCTTTTACAGAAGTACATTTCCCTTCCTAGGGGTAGATTTCCTCTTACTTCCTGTTGTCTCCTTCCGTTTGCAAGTAGGAGTCGTTTGTAAGTTGGATGTTTGAAAGTAGGGGCCTGATGTATATACTCTGCAGAAATTTGGGCCCTAGATGTTGGTGTTGCCACAACACTGTAAGCCCTCACAGTTAGTCTTGGTGGGTGCTGGAACGCCCTGCTGTAAAATATTAGATCAAGAATTGTAATTACACGCCCCTGTTGAACAGTAAAATTGGGCCTTAGCCACTGATGCTGGTGCCACAACACTGCAACCCCTCACAGATACTGTAATTGGAGCGCAGCGAAGAGCCACATGCAAATTATTGCATCAAAATCTGTTATTACATGCCCCTGTTGAACAGGGACAGAAAAATTGGGCCTTAAGCACTGGTGGCGATGCCCAGAACCAACAATGTTCATACTAGCTATCAGCAAGATCATTGAGGAGGAAAAGGATATTCAGTCAGCATAACAGGATAGTCACTCGGCATTAGCATAAGCAGTCTCTAAGGGATCTGACACTTCCAAAAAATTATTCAGTTACATCAGCATCAGGTGCTTGGTAGCTGGTGTTAATCCAAGCCTGATTCATTTTTATGAAGGTCAGTCGATCGACGGAGTCGGTGGAGAGGCCCACCCTGTGATCGGTCACAAAGCTTCCAGCAGCACTGAAAGTGCGTTCTGAAAGAACGCTGGATGCAGGACAAGCCAGTAGTTCAATTGCGTACTGTGCAAGCTCTGCCCAGTGATCCATCCTCAAGACCCAATAAACCAGAGGATTTTCGTTGGGGAAGGTGTCCAAGTCTGATCTTGCCCCTAGGTATTCCCACACCATGTAAACCAGATGCTGGCGATGCTGGAACCGGTCATACCTTGGGGCTGCAGACTAAAAAATTGTCTGAACGCATCGGTCAGATGGCCACCTTCTCCACTGCTCCTTCTGTGACTCACCAAAGTCTCAGCAACACGCTGTCCGGGACCAGGATTTGGTAGTCCCCCAGGTTCTGGGAACGCATTGCACAGACCTTTCTGCAAGGCCTCCCGAAGATTTTTCATCTTCTGCTCCCATTGCGATGGCAAGAAAAAGGTCCGCAACCTTACCCTTGTAACGTGGATCAAGGAGAGTTGCCAGCCAGTAATGATTCCTCTCCTTGATACCACGAATACGAGGATCCTTACGCAGGCTTTGCAGGATCAGGGAGGCCATGCAGCGTAGGTTTGCAGAGGGATTCGTGGCACAGTCCTCTGGGTCACTGAGGACGACAGGATCCACAGCCACCTCATCCCAGCCACGTAAAAGTCCATGGGTTCCTTGGGACTGTAAATGATCCCTTGAAGACTGCTGGTGCTGATGGTGAGTGCTAGGCTCCACCTCCATGCTGATGATGCAATCATCCTCCTCCTTCTCCTCCTCCTCCTCCTCGTCCTCTTCCTGTGTGCTAGGCAGGAAAACACGACCACCGTCTGGATAAATGGGGCCTTGAGAGGTAAGGAAGTCCTCCTCTTCCTTCCTCTGTTCTGCCTCAAGGGCCATGTCCATTATTCCACACAGCGTGTGCTCCAACATGTGAATAAGAGGGACAGTCTCACTGATGCATGCACTGTCACTGCTCACCATCCTTGTGGCCTCCTCAAATGGTGACAGGACAGTGCATGCATCCCTGATCAAGGCCCACTGGCGTGGTGAAAAAAACAAAACAAGCTGCCCTGCTCCAGTTCTGCTGCCATATTGGCACAGGTACTCATTGATGGCCCTCTGCTGCATGTGCAGCCACTGCAGCATGGCCAATGTAGAGTTCCATCTGGTAGGCATGTCACAGATTAGGCGGTTCTTGGGCAGGTTGTATTCCCATTGGAGGTCTGTCAGCCGAGAACTGGCATTATATGATCTTCTGAAATGCACACAGACTTTCCTGGCCTGCTTCAGGACATCCTTTAAACCTCGGGTACCTGCCCAAGAACCGCTGCATCACCAAATTCAGGACATGAGCAAAACAGGGCACATGGGTCAGTTTTCCCTGTCGCAGGGCAGAGAGCAGGTTGGTGCCATTGTCGCTAACCACCATTCCAGGCTTAATCTGGTGTGGCGTCAACCACCTCTGAGCCTGCCCCTGCAGAGCTGACAGAACCTTGGTCCCAGTGTGGCTCCTGTAGCGCCCTGCAATCCTCACGGCAAACACTGGAGGAAACACTGCAAAATATATTTTTTGCACCAAACTGGGTGTCTTTTGAATAGAACAACAGTGAAACAGTAGCTAAAGTGTTTATCCCACACTTACAGATATGGAGGAAACACGGCAAACACTGGAGGAGACACTGCAAAATTAACTTTGTTTGCCCTAAATGGATGTTTTGTGAACAGCACAATAGAAGAAAAGTATCTTGCAGAGTATCTTACAGTAACATATGCAGTGCTGGTGTAATTAGATTTTAGAAATAGGACAGACTCCTATATGTTTCTATTCCCTACAAGCACAAACAGGAAGCTTCCCCTAACCTATCTTGCAGAATATCTCACAGTAACATATGCAGTGCTGGTGTAATTAGATTTTAGAAATAGGACAGACTCCTATATATTTCTATTCCCTACAAGCACAAACAGGAAGCTTCCCCTAACCTATCTTGCAGAATATCTCACAGTAACATATGCAGTGCTGGTGTAATTAGATTTTAGAAATAGGACAGACTCCTATATATTTCTATTCCCTACAAGCACAAACAGGAAGCTTCCTGTTGCTATCTCTCAGTTCTTTAAGTGAATCTAAATACCGGGATGCAGAGACGGGCATTCCTATCATGTGATCACTGATTTGTAGTCATAGCAGTCACATGACTGGAAAGCTCCCAATGGCTTCCCGGTACCAATTTGTTACTGTGCTAGGAGCGTGCTCTCGGCACAGCAAAGTATTTACACAGGGACATATATAGGCGTAAAGACCACCCACAAAGAGGCTGCATATATGCGCAAGGTTAGAAGGAAGTGGTTAATATACAGATCACTTCAAAGACAGCATGGAGATCAGATTTACATAAGTTGAGGAGGGCAAAAAGTGTTCAAAACAACCCACAATTGCTGCCACTGAATAGGAACTAATGATTAAATTAATTTATTCATTAGTTCATCCCTCCTTCTCTTCCTTCAATGTAAATAAGGGATAGGCTTACCAATGTAAACACCACAACGTTTACATTAGTAAGTGCTGTGATTGGGCACGGCAGCGACATGCAGAAAAAAAGGTCTACCACTTTGCCTTTAAAATGCGAAAAGTAAACATTTAGGCTAGGTTCCAGTGGTGGCTGGTGCTATATATTGGTGCTAAATATTTCAGGGGGAGGGGGCAGCAAGGCAAACTAACGCAATCCATCTCCCACCAGACGGACACCGCAAGCAACTCCCTGGGGAAGAAGGCAATTGCAAGCTCACAATGACCCCCCTGGGCATTGGACAAATGAGAAGGCGGTGGTGGAGACAAACGTTAACGTAGGAGGCAAGGGGAATAAAGAGCTGGGCCATTCTCCTCTCTGTTCTCTTCTGGGCTGTACAGGAAGTGTGTCCTGATTAACGGTTGGGAGTCCTAAGATTTTCTGGCCAATGGGGTCTCAGGAGCTGCTTCCTGATTGTCCAGGAGGAGAATCAGGAAGACAATATCAAATATTAATTCGCTATTGTCACACAAGTGGGTGAGCCCACCCTTTTTTTAAACCAATTAGAGCCTCTGGCTCTAATTATGTGCTTCAGAAAAAGAAAACCCCTATTGGAATCCATGCATCTGGCACCCTGCATGTAGATTAGGGACCTGGATGCATGGATTAGGGGGGCAGCGCCCTGGGTTCACACTATTGCGAATAGGATGCAGCCTTAACCGCATCCAATTTGCATGTCAGGAGATTGTGACCGGCTCTCAAGAAGCTCCGGAGTGAATTGCACAAAAGTCCTGTGCGTCTTCTGATTCATTTCAGGTCTGAATTCAGCCCAAAATTAGGACTGAAATTGGACCTGAAATGGTGAACAGGGATGCACCGGACCCCTGCTGTGAGCCGTTCTGTACTGTAGTATAAATCCAGCCTTAAAAGTGGTAAAAAAGGGAGAAATGGATTGAGTGTAGGGATGAGCTTCGTGTTTGTGTTCAAACAAAAACGATCGTTCGCGGCAAATTCAAGTGTAACGAAACGACCGTTTTTAAGACTTTTTTCCATTGATACATGTTCCCTGGGGCAAGACCCGGGTTCTAAAAGATGTTTTCCAACAATAACTTGAAAATTGGTCTTTAAAACGACTGTTTTTAAAACTTTTTTTCCATTGATACTACTATCAATGGAAAAAAAAAGTTTTAAAAACGGTCGTTTTTCAGGAGTCCTGCTCCTGAAAAAATGACCGTTTTTAAGACTTTTTTCCATTGATACATGTTCCCTGGGGCAAGACCCGGGTTTTGAAAGACGTTTTCCAACAATAACTTGAAAAGTGGTCTTTAAAACGACCGTTTTTGAATTCGAACGTTCGAGTCCCATAGACTTCAATGGGGTTCTAAATGTTTGTGCGAACGATCGGACCGTTCGACGGTTCTGGTGCGAACAGAACGCGGGGGTGTTCGGCTCATCCCTAATTGAGTGACTACGTTTGAGTACTTTAATGTATAAAGTACCTTAAAGAAGCTAGCAATGGACCATCAATATATCTATATCTGATCTAGAGCTGCTACATATAGTAGATTTAATTGGTAACCATAGCAATCCATCATATTTTAGGAAACTAAGACAGTTTCAAAGCTATGAACCATTTAATGGTTTTAAGTGCTGCTCTGGGCGATGAGATGCCAGTTAATTAAATCATGAAGTACATGCCTTTATAGAAAGCGTATTTCAAGGGCATTAGAAGTAATTCACAATGGGTAGTGATAAGACAGAGTTTTCTCTCCAGGCATAATGTAAGAGATGCATAACGTCAACATTAGATCACGTTTTTCCCCAAGTTCGGGATGCACAATACAGGGAGTGCACACATACATGCAGTGGTACAGTGCAGTGGAAATTAACAGTAATAGCAGGCTAAGTCCAAAGATTAAAATAATTTGTATGGTGCAGAGTTGAATTTCAGGCAAACAGATAATTCACAGTTGTAAAAATAATATGAGAGTTGTTGTATCTGGTAAAGGATCTGCAGTTCTGTCCAGCCAGTTCTATGATTCATAAACCTCTGCTAGACAGCACTGCCAGGAGGGTAATGCCATTTTCTCCACTAAGTAAGTTTAAGTTTACACTAGCAGCTGCTCTTGCCTTCCCTCTGAAAAGCAAATCGCTTTTCAGAACCATATGACAGGCATGCACCACCTCACCACAACCACGTGGACTGCATGTTGTTTCAGGATGCTTGCATTATGGCCGCAGCATATGTACAATACCATCCAGCTCCCATGGCAGCTCAAGGGGGGCAGCTTTATGGGGGCAGTCAGGGGAGGGAGGGGTGGGCAGTAAAAATGTGACTTAACTGTCTGTTCAATGCCAGCACACACTGGTAGCTCCACTTTTTAATAATCCAGAGTTCCCTCCTTGTTTACTTCAGTGCTGGTCTGTATGATATTGGGCATTTTCTAGATCACAAAGGCATTTGAAGCACAATTTATTTTCTTAAGGCTCCATTCACATCTATGCGGCAAGTAACGCCGCATACGCGGCTTTACTTGCCGCGCTTCGATTTTTTTTTTTATTTATTTTTTTTTTTTTACAAATCTTCCCATTCATGTCTATGGGCGAACGCCAGTGTCGCCTGAAAAAAAGGGTCCGGGACTTTTTTTCAGGCGACAGGCGTTCGGCGCTTCAGAGATGTGAACCATCTCCATAGACATGAATGGGGATTCGCCCCTCCAGCGGCACGAGCGTCGCGCGACAGGCGTTTTGCCGCTCAGGTGTGAATGCAGCCTTAACAACTGAAAATGCCATCTTAATGAATTCTATGCATTAACCATTTCCCGCCGACTATATAGCAAAATGACGTGTGCAAAGTGGTTAAGTTATCCTGACTGGATATCATATGACATATGATAAGTCGTGATTAGTGATGAGCGGAATACGCCATATTCGATTTCGCGATATTTCGCGAATATTTCGAAGAATATTCGCGAATATTCGTTAATATCGAATATTCGTGATATTTTATAAAATATCACGAATATTCGATATTTACGAATATTCGGTATATTTTATAAAAAAAAAAAAAGCAAGATTTCACATATGCGGTCGCGAATATTCGTTAATATCGAATATTCGTGATATTTTATAAAAAAAAAAAAAAAAAAAATTGCGAATTTTCGCCAATGCGAAATTTCGCTAATGCAACATTTCGCGATTTTTTTTTTATAAAATATCACGAATATTCGATATTTACGAATATTCGTGATATTTTATATAAAAAAAAAAATCGCGAAATTTCGCATATGCGAAAGCGAAATTGATTGCGAAATGTCGCTATATTTTTTTGGATAAAATATCACGAATATTCGATATTTACGAATTGCGAAATTGATTGCGATTTTTGCGAAATTTATTGCGAAATTTGAAAAATGCGAATATTCGAAATAGCGAATATTCGCCGCGATATTCGAGATATTCGCGAATACTCGAATATGCAATATTCGTAGCGAATATTCGCAATGCGAATATTCGTGAGCAACACTAGTCGCGATTGCGTCCCCACAATCGTTGGTGTGGTGTGTCAGTCTGACACACCACATATCCAATCTAGGTAAAGAGCCTCTGATGTATGTTCTTTACCATGTGATCAGCTGTGTCCAATCACAGCTGATCACAGTGTAAACAGGAATAGCCGTTTATCTGCTTTTTCTCCACTCGCACTGACAGACGCAAGTAAAGGAGAGCCGATCGGCTTCTCTCCTGACAGGAGGGTCTGCGCTGATCAATTATTAATTAATCACAGACCACCTAGGCTTTGAGGAAGGGGTGTAAGCCACAGAAACGCGTCAGCCACATTGATGTCAAGGGTCTGACTGGCAGGTGCCGTGAGGTCCAGTTTCAGCTGGTTTTAAAAGCGCTTACCTCTGAATGTTTGTAAGTAGGACCATTGCTTTTTATTTCGTGTTTATTAAACTTTTAAGTGGTAATGCACAAGGTTGGTGTGCCCTCCTTTCTTTTCTTTTTCATTTTAGCCATATGAACACCCTTTGTTCTGTGGAGGGCCGCAAGACTTAAGACTTTGCCTTTAGACCATACTGATACACCCAGTTTGATACACCAGAGCGCAGGAGGATTTTTGTGATCAATTATTAGTGCAGCCCCCCAGGATGCTCACTCATGCCCACCAGCGATGCCCACCTATGACCACCAGGGATGCTAATCAGTGCTCATTGAAGGTGCCAATCAGTGCCCATTATAGATGTCCATCTGTGCCTGCCAGTGCTTACTCATCAGTGCTGCCTATCAGGGCCATATATCAGTGCCCAGCAGTGCCACCAATAAGTGTCCATCAGTGCCACATATCAGTGATTACCAGTGCCCATTAGTGCCATCTATAAGTGACCATTAGTGTCACTTGTATGTACCCATCAGTGTGGCTTTTCAGTGCCCATCAGTGTCACCTATCAGTGCCCATTAGTGCTACCTATGAGTGCCTATCAATGCCCATCAGTGCTGCATATCAGTGCCACCTATCAGTGCCCATCAGTGCTGCATATTAGTGCCAATCAGTGCCCATCAGTGCCGCCTTATCATTGACCATTAGTTCAGCCTCATTAGTGCCCATTAGCGAAGAAGAAAATGTACTTATTTACAAAATTTAATAACAGAAACAAAGAAAAATTATTATAGTTTTTTCAAAATTTTCGGTCTTTTTTTATTTGTTTAGCAAAAGATAAAAACCCCAGTGGTGATAAAATACCCCCAAAAGAAAGATCTTTGTGGGAAAAGAATGATAAAAGTGTTGTTTGGGTACAGTGTTGCATGATCACACAATTGTCATTTAAAAATGTGACAGCACTGAAGGCTGAAAAATCAGCTTGGGCCTGCATGCAAAAACACATAAAAAATGTGTTCAAAAATGCACAGAGAAACACACCATAAATCACATCAACCGCAAATGCATAGATGTGAACCTAGCTTAAAGGAGCATCTCACCAAAATGTATATTTCTGTTGTAGAGGAAGCCTAAAACTATAATTGTATAAAAGTAAAGACTTCTGGGAAAATCAGAGACCCAATCATACAAGCAGGAAATGACATTTCTGGAAATAAGTACTGTACACCAACAGTGCACAGAAGGCCTGCAGGTTGCATATTCCATCGGAATTTAGAGTTCATGGTTTGAAAAGGAAAGGTAACTTTTATAGCATGAAATTTAAATATGGCTTGTGTACCAATTGTGAATGATATACCAAACTAAACGTTTGGTCAGCTAAGAACATTAGAGGAAAGGAGTGACATACTTTTATGAAGCTTTAAAAAAAAGCCTTCAATAACCTCTGCAGCTTTAGGAACTGTAGACCAATTCATTCTTAAATTTAACAGCAAAAGCACTAAGGTCATTTAGGCCCTTCTGCCAACAGCTCAGCTACTCATCTCCCTCCCCTATCCAATTTTTACCGCACTTCCAGGAGTTTACTAAAAGCCTCTAATTTATTCACAGAGAATGAGCAATGGGGAGAGGGATGCTTGGTGAATACATTGCTGATGACTTAATGTGGTCTTTGTTCTTTTTTGATAGTGTGGAGAAAAGCCAGTGTCATGCATTTACAGCCATTGGCATGTTAGGTCAACATGCCCTACGCTCAGCAGTGCAATAAGTATCTTCCAAGGTTTTCATCATTTCTATATTAAAGTGTTACTAAACCAGCAACAATAAAATCAGTCTGTATATGCATTAAACCATACTTGTTATAGTCACTGTAGAACCTAAGGGGTTAATACTTTGCATTGTCTATAAAGACTGTTTGATCCTGTCTCCCTGATATTTACAGAGCCAGGGAACGGGCTGCACATGCTCAGTTTGTTGTGTATTGCGATTTTTTTTTCTTGGGAGGGTGCATGTGATCAGCACAGGTCCAATAAGCACTGTCCAGACATGTCCAGACAAAGGATCAGGAGAGAATGAAAACTCCTCCTACAAGCTTTACTAGAGACTGATAGAAGTCACAAGGCTGCTATATTTTACTGATAACAAAGGGTATTTATTAGTTTGTATTTACTAAAATAATTACATTTCCATGTTCTGTGTACTGTGGTAGACCAGATATAGTGAATGCATGCTCTGGGTTTAGTAACACTTTAACAATTTATAAGCTCTGGTGTGTGCTTATGTTAAATTTGTCGCTGTTGCTAGTCTTCATTTTTCAGCTAACCTCTGCATTGCCATATGAAGTTAGGGGGAGAGGTTCTGGACTGCCAATATAATGTAGAGGTTGAACTTCTCTTGGCTAATCAGCCTTGCGCTGGTTACAGCAGCATAACGAGAACGTTTAATTTCCGGCAATAATCTCGCTATGTGCTTTTTTTAAATTTGCCATAACTACTGTATTTATAAATTGACTTTTTTATTACTATTTTTCTATTCAAGGGAAAAAAACTACTAGCAATTACCTCAGTTAACCTTCTGTCATTGTTTTACAGCCATAGAGATTACCAGAGACTCTCAATTTGATTGCTAGAAAAGACTTAAAAAAAAGATTAAAGTGATAAAGCTTAGATAATAATTGTGTATTGTAAATTCTGTTTCCAAGGGTATGCTAGAGATTCTAATCATTTATACATTTTGAGTCAAGCAGAGGTAAAGCAAACAACTTTACTGAATGAACAAGACCTTGAACCATGTATTTTTTTGGTGTAAGAAAAGAGAGAAGCAAAATTGAAAGCACAGGCCTAGATTCACAAAGCGATTACGCCTGTGTAAATGTTGTTAGACAGGAGTAATTTCGATTTACGAGCGTTTTTACGCTAGTCGAAATCCTCAAACCATGAAAAGACACCTGCGTGCTAAATTTCGACTTTATTACGTGTTAGTACGCCTTCAGATCTACGCTGCCTGAAAATTGCGGCCACTGGGCGGACTTCCTGTTGTTTTTCACCTTCATGGTATGCTAATGAGCTTTTGCCTGGAATCCACAAAATTTCGCTCTTCAAACGCAATCTCTTACGGCACCTTTAGTCATCTTTTTTTTCCGTTTCACTATACCAGCTTTTTGCTGGTCTAATATTAGACAGCCCATGTTAAGTATGGCCGTCGTTCCCGCGTCGAATTTCAACGTTTTTCGATTTCTTTTATTATTTTTAACGTAAGTCGTCCGGGAATAGGAATGTTCGTAAACGCCGCTACTCAAACAACGAATGACGTCACGACGTGATTTCGCGCAATGCACGGCGGGAAATTCCTGAACAGAGCATGCGCAGTTCGATCGTCGCGGGGACGCGCTTAATTTAAATGCTTCACGCCCCCTACTCACGTATTTCGATTGCGCGGCGGAAAAAAAATACGATACAATAGCGTACGCGCAAAAAAACTACCTGAATTCGGCGTAGAGTCTGGTGATAGACGGCAGCGTAGCGTATTTCGATTACGCAGCGGAAGATTACATCTATGTGAATCTGCCCCACAGTTTTTACTATGCCGCATACACACGATCATTTTTCAGGTTGTAATTTTTTTTTTAAATGTCATTTAAAATGACATTTAAAAATCGTGTGTGGGCTTCAGAGCATTTTTCAGGGTTCTGAAAAACAGAAAAAAAAAATAAAATCAAACATGCTCTATTTTTTAATGACGTTTTAAGCGATGCCGTTTTTCGGGTTGTAAAAAATGATCGTGTGTGGGCTTTAACGACGTGAAAAACCTGCGCATGCTCTGGAGAAACTACCGTTAGTAATGCAGTAAGCACATTCATCACGCTGTAACAGACAGAAAAGCGCGAATCGTCTTTTACTAACACGGAATCAGCAAAAGCAGCCCCAAGGGTGGCGTCATCCGCATGGAACCTCCCCTTTATAGAGCCGTCATACGTGTTGTACGTCACCGCGCTTTGCTAGAGCATTTTTTTTCACGATCGTGTGTGGGCAACGTCGTTTTAATGATCAAGTTGGAATTTTTTTTTTTTTCGAGAGGATGAAAATTTTGTTTTTTACAAGCCAAAAAATGATCGTGTGTACGTGGCATCATAATCTGCATCCCTTCATGTGTTTGTGTACATCTATAAACTGTGAACATGTAACATATATGTTCATAGGTATATGTTTGTTTTTTATTTTTTACCTTCTACTTGTCAGTGAAATAAATACTGGTATCTCAATTGGATATTTAGGTTGCAAATGCACATTCATATTATTATATAAATAATATTGATATTCTTTATTAACCACTTGACCACTGGGCACTTAAACCCCCTTCCTAACCAGACCAATTTTCAGCTTTCGGTGCTCTCACAATTTGAATGACAATTACTCAGTCATACAACATTGTACCCATTTGAAATTTTTGTCCTTTTTTTCACACAAATAGAGCTTTCTTTTGGTGGTATTTGATCACCTCTGGGTTTTTTATTTTTTGCGCTATAAAAGAAAAATGACTGAAAATTCTGTAAAAAAAAAAAAACTTGTTTCTGTCATATTGGCAGGTTATTTCTCCAACACAGCATATGCATACCACAAATTACACCCCAAAACACATTCTGCTATTCCTCCCGAGTATGGCGATACCCCATGTGTGAGACTTTTACACAGCGTGGCCACATACAGAGGCCCAACATGCAGGGAACGCCATCAGGCGTTCTGGAGCACCCAGGCCAATTCTGACATTTCTCTCCTACATGGAAAAATCATCATTTATTTGCTAGAAAATTACATAGAACCCCAAAACATTATATATGCTTTTTTAGCAAAGACCCTAGAGAATACAATGGCGGCCGTTACAACTTTTTACCTTTTTTTTTTTTTTTAAGTGTATTTTTTGTGCGTGAACTCGAGAGAGAGGAGTCGGACTGCAGGAGTTGGGAGTAGGCAGACCCTCCCCCCGGAGGCAATTGCCATCCTTCTCCATGCCCCTGGTGGCAATGGCGGGTGTGAAGGGGGGCCTCCCACTCACCCCGCCCTACCTGCTCCTCTTGGGAGCCCAACTGGAGCCCAACGGGACCCCAATGGGGCAGAGGGACTCCCCCTATGAGGGAGTGAGGGGGCCTAGCCCACCCAGCCAGCCCCGTAGGTCCTTCGCCTCTCTTTATTTTAAGAGACCGCATGGCCAAAGTGCATGTGTTTTAAACCAATTTCATGTGCGTGCAAGTGTGGTGGTTTTTGTGGGGGGGGGGGGGTGGGCGTACTAAGCACAGGCGTACCTTGCATAGCACACCCACCGGGAGCCGGGCTGAGACCACCAAACTCAATTCACATGTAGCCGAGACCGGGATCCGAACCCTTGGCTGCAGAGGTGAATGGCTTGTCAGCGCAGTGCCAATCACGTTGAGCCACCACAGCTCCCTCGTTACAACTTTTTATCTCGCACAGTATTTTCACAGAAATTTATTGAACGCGTGTTTTTAAAAAAAAACTGTTTTGTGCTTAAAACAAAACAAAACAGTAAAGTTAGCCCAATTTTTTTTCAAAATGTGAAAGATGAAGTTACGCCGAGTAAATAGATACCCAACATGTCACACTTCAAAATTGCGCACACTCGTGGAATGGCGCCAAACTTCGCTACTTAAAAATCCCCATAGGCGGTATTGCAGAGTATTGGGGTATTGCAAAGTATCATGCAGGATATTGGGGTATTGCCGAGTATTGGGGTATTGCCGAATACTGGGGTATTGCCGAGTATTGGGGTATTGCCGAGTACTGGGGTATTGCCGAGTACTGGGGTATTGCCGAGTATTGGGGTATTGCCGAGTATTGGGGTATTGCCGAGTACTGGGGTATTGTTGAGTACTGGGGTATTGTTGAGTACTGGGGCATTGCTGAGTACTGGAGTATTGATGAGTACTGGGGTATTGCCAAGTTTTGGGGTATTGCTGAGTATTGGGGTATTGCTGAGTATTGGGGTATTGCCGAGTATTGGGGTATTGCCGAGTATTGGGGTATTGTTGAGTATTGGGGTATTGTTAAGTACTGGGGTATTGTTGAGTACTGGGGCATTGCTGAGTATTGGGGTATTGTTGGGTATTGTTGGGCACTGGGGTATTGTTGGGTACTGGGGTATTGGGGTATTGTTGGGTACTGGGGTATTGTTGGGTACTGGGGGATTGCAGGGTACTGGGGATTGCAGGGTACTGGGGATTGCAGGGTACTGGGGATTGCAGGGTACTGGGGGATTGCAGAGCTGGGATGGATGGTGGGATGGCTGGATCTGTGACTGCATTTGTCACAGATCCAGCCACAGCTCAGCTGCTGACACCCCGCTCCCCCCCCCCTCTCCTCGCACACTGTACAGAGAGGAGACGCAGGAGAGGGAGGAACCGGCGTCATCAAATGACGCCGGTTTGTTTGCAAGTGATCTCGCCATCATTCGACGGCGCGATCACGTGGTAAACGGCCGCTATCAGCGACAATTTACCGTGATCCGTGATGCGCCGGGTCTTCTAGACCCGGCGAGCATGGACACTTTCGCGAGCGCGTCCCAGGGGACGCGCAATCGCGGAAGTGAAGGACGACGTCCCAGGGACGTCGTGTCAAAGTAACTCCACCGCACCGTAGCAGTAAAATGCTTATGGCGCGGTGGGGAAGTGGTTAATATTATTGCAGTGGTAGTAAAGCTTCTTGGAAAAAATAAATAAATTACCCTGCAAAGTAATGCCCTAATGTGCTAGTTTACAGTTCATACTAGCACATTATCAAATACTTCCCTTAAAACAAAGCCCTCCAGCGGTGCACTGTCACCGCTGACAGGGCTTCCATCTTCACCCGGTTCTTCTGGCCAAGCACTATGACGTCACTCCCGTGTGTGTGCACAGGAGCCCGGGCACAGCAGAGAGCTCTGAAGGAACAGCACAAGTACGCCATTCCTTCAGAGCGCATGCCTTGGTGACGTCACAGGCTGCTGCTCACAGGTTTAGGAGATATTCATTTTACCTACAGGTAAGCTTTAAAGGGGTTGTAAAGGGAAAAAAAAAATCTCCCTAAATATCTTCCTTTACCTTAGTGCAGTCCTCCTTTACTTACCTCATCCTTCGATTTTGCTTTTAAATGTCCTTATTTCTTCTGAGAAATCCTCACTTCCTGTTCACACAGTAATGCGAGGCTTTCTTCCTGGTGTGGAGAAAGCCTCTTGAGGGGGGAGGAGGCGAGCAGGAGTGTCAGGGCGCCCACTAACACACAGCACAGCTCCTTTCTCTATCTGCAAAGTAGAGAGTGTCCTGACTTGCCTGCCCCCCCCCCCCCCCTCAAGAGGCGTTCTCCACACCAAGGAGAAAGCCTTGCATTACGGTGTGTAGTTACAGACAGAAGAACAGGAAGTGAGGAAATGTAAAAGCAAAATGGAAGGTAAGTGAAGGAGGACTGCCCTAATGGAAGCTATTTAGGAAAAAACAATTCCTTTACAACCCCTTTTAATTAAGCTTACCTGTAGGTAAAAATGTCACACAATGGGCCATGCCCCACAGATCTCTAATGTCTGGACCTCCGCTTTTGCTATATCCAGGTATATTATACTTGATCCTTTTACCACTGTGCCTACTTTATATTTTGCACTGATGTCAGTTTATTTTTCTATGTTTGAGTGTATTGCTTAACCTCCCTGGCGGTATGGATTCTTTCAGATTTTAGGTGCTGAAAGCGGTACCATTATTTGAAAGGAAATTTGGCGTTTTATACTGTAGGCTTGTAATTATTAGGAATAACTCACTTAAATCTGACCAAACAAGAGTCTAATAGGCATCCCGGTTATGATTTAAAAAAAAAAAATGTTTTATCAATTATAATATAATAAATAATTATAACAAATAATAATATAATTATATTAAAAATGATTCAATAATGTAATCAAATAAAAATCACTGAAATTTGCTCAGTTGCAGAATTGTCGCTGTCATTATTATTTTTTTTTATGATGAATTTCCCCACAAAACGCTATCGCTAAATTCTGCAAGTGATTATAATTTATTATCGCTGTTTTTTAGCTGATCTAAAACCATTTTTGACATAAAGGGACACTTTTGGTTGCTATGGACAATCTACAGTTTGCAGGCAGAAAGAACCGTTTTTATTATATAAAAGTACATGTAGGACACTGGGCAGACCACTAGGGACAAGGGGGGGTGTATTTTTTACATACAGTACTGTAATCTATAAGATTACAGTATACTGTATGTAATGTGTTTGTTTACTTTTTTGAATATGGCGCCGTTCTCCGCCCCCGTGCGTCATAACATCACAGGGAACGGGGATCGACGGCACACGGGGACACTGTGTGAATCGAGCGAGCACCCGCTCGCTCACACATCGTGGATGCATCACTGGATCCAGGAACAAGGTAAGTAAACCTTGCCTGTGAAATCTGCGAGGCGAGCCCGAGTCTGACTCGGGGTTACCGATCGCAGCATGAAAATCTAACCCCGAGTCAGACTTGTGAATACCGCCAGGGAGGTTAACATTTCTGACCAGGTTGTCTGGTGGGTTTTTTTTGTATGTTTTTCTGTTTGTTGGTTTGTGTTAAACCTAATAAAAATATCTTTAAAAAAAACATGTCACACAAGACTTTACTACCACTTTAACATAAATTGATATGTATGTGAGAGATGACAAAGGTTTAAGTCACATAATGAAAGCAAAAGAAAAATGGTGTGAACTGTGTTAACTATAAATTGCTGCGTTATAGTACTTTAGAATCTTTAGTACTTTAGAATCTAATTGATTCAACAATAAACTGATCATAAAGTGCCAAAATTCAATATACCAAATGAGTCCAAATTGTGTATATATATTAAACCAAGAAAAAAGGGGAAAAAAAAGGATTTTTTATTTTTTTTACTATGTACTATAACACATAGCAATTTATAGTTCGCTCAGTTGACACCATTTTTCTTTTGCTATTTTATCCTACCAGTATGGTGGGAAACATTTAACTGCAGCAAACTCAGAGATTTTAGAGGCTTACAGAATTTCTTCTTCTTTTTTTTTTTTTTCGCTGGTGAGACATTAAGTCACATAATGGCTTATGTTGTCTCTTTTTGACTCTGGTAGTGGATTGAACTCATACACATTCACAGTTCTCACTTCAACTGCAGTATCTGCCAGTCATCTGCAACAGTATTATGGAATTCACTAGATTTATTGGAATTTTCAGTAATTTTTCATTAGGAATAATGAAAAAAGAGTTTGTCATTTAGACAAGGTTCATGGGTTAAACACTTCAGATGCAGAAGATTTTCCCCCCTCTATGACTTAGGCAATTTTTTGCAATACGGCACTGTGTTATTTCAAGTGACAATTGCGCAGTTTCGTGACACTGTACCCAAATAAAATGTATGTCTTTTTTCCCCACAAATAAAGCTTTCTTTTGGTGGTATTTGATCTCCTTTGCAGTTTTTATTTTTATATAAACAAAAAACAACCAACAATTTTGAAAAAAAACAAGGTTTTCACTTTCTGCTATACAAAATATCCCATAAAAAATGTAAAAGATTGAATTTTTTTATCAATTAAGGTCAATATGTATTCTACTACATATTTTTGATTGAAAAAATCCCAATAAGCGCCTGAGAGTCCTTAACCACTTCCATACCAGGCACTTACGCACCTTCCCGCCCAAGCCAATTTTCAGCTTTCAGCACTGTCGCAATTTGAATGACAATTGCGCGGTCATGCTACACTGCACCCAAACAAAATTGGCGTCCTTTTTTCCCCACAAATAGAGCTTTCTTTTGGTGGTATTTGATCACCTCTGCGATTTTTTTTTTGCGCAACAACTAAAAATAGAGCAAAGATTTTGAAAAAAAAAATAAAGTTTTTATTTTTTTCTGTTAATTTTTTTGTAAATGAGTATGTTTTCTCTTTCAATTACGGGCACTGATATGGTGGTACTGATGGGCACCGATGAGGTGGCACTGATGGGCACCGATGAGGTAGTTCTGATGGGCACCGATTAGGTAGCACTGATGGGCACTGATAGGCGGCGCTGGTATGGGGCACTGATGGGCACTCATGGGCGGCACTGATGGGCACTCATGGGCGGCACTGATGGGCACTCATGGGCGGCACTGATGGGCACTCATAGGCAGCACTGGGCACTCATAGGCGGCACAGATGGGCACTCATAGGCGGCACAGGTGGGCACTCATAGGTGGCACAGGTGGGCACTGATAGGTGGCACAGGTGGGCACTGATAGGTGGCACAGGTGGGCACTGATAGGTGGGCACTGGGCATGGATTGGCACTGTGGGGTGGCACTGACAGACACTGGGGTGGCACTGATGATCACTGAGGGGTGGCACTGATGGTGTGGGCACTGATTGGCATCTTTTTTTTTTACTGCCCCCTTCTTTTTTTTTTTTGCTGACTTTTTTTTTTTTGGCACTGATGATCAATGAGGGGTGGCACTGATGGTGTGGGCACTGATTGGCATCTTTTTTTTTTACTGCCCCCTTCTTTTTTTTTTTGCTGACTTTTTTTTTTTTGTCATTTTTTTTTTGTCATTTTTTTTGTCATTTTTTTATGTTCCCTGGTGGTCTAGTGTGGGCACTCCCTGGTGGTCCATGTGGCGATCCGAGGGGGGGCTGCGCTGATAAACAATCAGCGCGAACCCCCCCTGTCAGGAGAGCCGCTGATCGGCTCTCCTGTACTCGCGTCTGTCAGACGCGAGTGAGGAAGAGCCGTCGGCGGCTCTTCCTGTTTACATCGTGATCAGCCGTGATTGGACACGGTTGATCACGTGGTAACGAGGCTCCGCCGGAGACTCGTTACCGAGATCGGAGGTGCAGGGTGTCAGACTGACACCCCGCATCACCGATCGCCGCGCTGCGCGCCCGCACCGCGCGGCATGAAATCGTGCTAGACGTTTGAGAACGTCTAGTCACGATTTCATAACCACTTCCCGGCCGTAAATCGGCTATTGGCCGGGCAGGAAGTGGTTAAGGAACTCAGTCAAGTAATTTCTAGGCTGTTGTTCCTATTTTTTTTTACAAACAGTCTACTGACTGGTATGGTACCAGCTGATTTGATAAAATCCAATGTAGCACCAATCTTTAAAAAAGGACCACAATATATCCCTGGGAACTACAGACCAGTTAGCCTAACATCAATAGTATGCAAGCTCTTGGAAGGGATGATAAGGGACTATGAACAGTACCAGATTTTAGTAATGAAAACTGTATCATTAGCAGTAGTCAGCACGGATTCATGAAAAATATTTCTTGCCAAACAAACCTATTGATCTTCTATAGGAGACAAGCTGCCATCTAGATGAAGGAAGGCCCATAGACATGGTGTATGTGGATTTTGCAAAGACATTTGATACAGTTCCCCACAAATGTTTACTGTAAAAACTAAGGTCTGTCTGGATGGACCAAAGGGTGAGTACCTGGATTGAAAACTGGCTACAAGGGCGAGTTCAGAGGTTAGTGATACATGGGGAGTACTCTGGAATGGTCTTGTGTGGAAAGTGGGGTACCCCAGGATTCTGTCCTGGGATCAATCCTATTTAATTAATTCATAAATGATCCAGAGGATGATACTAAGCTAAGCAGGGTTATATCTTCTCTGCAGGATATGGAAACTCTGCAAGAAGATCTGAACAAACTAATGATGTGGACAACTACATAGTAAATGAGGTTTAATGTAGAAAAATGTAAAATAATGCATTTAGTTGGCAAAAACATGAATGCAATCTACTCACTAGGGGAGAACCTCTGGGGGAATCTAGGATGGAAAAGGACCTGGGGGTCCCAGTAGATGACAATCTGCTGCAAACAAAGCCAATAGAATATTGGCATGTATTATAAAGGGAATTAACTCCAGAGATAAAATGATAATTCTCCCACTCTACAGGACTCTGATCTGGCCGCACCTGGAGTTTGATGTCCAGTTCTGGGCTCCAGTCCTGTTCTGGACAGATGTGGAAATAGAGAGAGTACAGAGAAGGGCAACAAAGCTAATAAAGGGGTCTTAGTTATGAGGAATGATTACAAACACTGAACTTATTCTCTCTGGAGAAAAGACGCTTAAGAGGGGATATTATTTCAATGTACAAATACCATACTGGTGACCCCACAATAGGGATAACACTTTTCTGTGAAAGGCCATTTAAAAAGACTGGAAACTGCGTAGAGGATTATTTACGGTAAGAGCGGTAAGAATGTGTAATTCTCTTCCTCAAGCAGTAGTTTTAGCAGGGAGCATATATAATTTCCAAAAATTATTAGCTAGGCACCTAAACGACCAAAACATACAGGAATATACAGTCCTCATCAAAAGTTTAAGACCTCTTGAAAAATGGCAAAAAATCATATTTTACATTGTTGGATCTTAACAAGGTTCCAAGTAGAGCTTCAACATGCAACAAGAAAAATGACAGTGAGACAAAACATTTTTTGAGCATTCAATTTAATGAAAACAATGAATAAACTGAAACAGGCTGTTTTTCAGCTGATCAAAAGTTTAGGACCACACCTCCAAAAAAAAAACTAAACCCCCCCAAAACAGAAATCCAACTTCCAAACATGAACTCAGTAATGAGTAGCTCCGCCGTTATTGTTGATCACTTAAAAAATCTGTTTCGGCATGCTTGATGCAAGCATTTCCATGAGGTGAGTGGGAACATTTCTCCAAGTGGTAAAGACAGCCGCACGAAGGCCATCTACTGTCTGGAACTGTTGTCCATTTTTGTAAACTTCCCTTGTCATCCATCCCATCCAAGGTTCTCAATTGGATTTAGATCAGGGGAACATGCAGGATAGGCCAAAATAGTGATGTTATTCTCCTGGAAGAAGTCCCTTGTCCTGTGGGCATTGTGTACTGTAGTGTTGTCCTGTTGAAAAACCCAGTTGTTACCACACAGTCGAGGGCCCTCAGTCATGAGGAATGCTTCCTGCAACATCTGGACATGGACGTTTGACGCCCCTGCACTTCCTGAAGCTCCATTGTTCCACTGAAGGAAAAAGCACCCCAGACCATTATGGCACCCCCTCCACTGTGGCACGTAGAAAACATCTCAGGTGGGATCTGCTTGTCATGCCAGTAACGTTGGAAACCATCAGGACCATCAAAGTTACATTTTTTCTCATCCGAGAATAAAACTTTCTTCCACCTTTGAATGTCCCATGTTTGGTGCTCTTTTGCAAAGTCCAAACGAACAGTTCTGTGACATTCAAGGAGACAAGGTTTTTGAAGGCGTTTTTTGTTTTTGAAGCCCTTCAGTCTCAGGTGCCGTCTGATGGTTACGGGGCTGCAGTCAGCACCAGTGAGGGCCTTAATTTGGGTCGAGGATCGTCCAGTGTCTTGATGAGAGACCCTGCTTATGCAGTTCATCAACCCGACTACGTTCAAAAAGGGAGAGTTTTTTTGCCTTTGCCAGAGGCGATTCAGTTCGCATGTGTCGCGCTATACAAGTTTTCATTCATTCATTCATTCATAACGTGTGACTACCTGACAAAAAATGTCAATCTTTGCACAGATTTGGCCTTTTAAAGGCATGTGGTCCTAAACTTTTGATCAGCTGAAAAACAGCCTGTTTCAGTTTAATCGTTATTTTCAATTAATTGAATGCTCAAAAAATGTTTTGTCTCACTCTCATTTCTTCTTGTTGCATGTTGAAGCTCTACTTGGAACCTTGTTAAGATCCAACAATGTAAAATATGATTTTTTGCCATTTTTCAAGTGGTCTTAAACTTTTGATCAGGACTGTATAATGTAATATTGACATACAAGCTCACATGCAGAGGTTAGACTTGATGTCTTTTTTTAACCTTACCAACTATGGAACTATGTATATTGATTGGTTTTCACAAAAGTTATAGCATCTAAAAACTATGGGATATATTTATGATTTTCTTTTACTAGTAATGGCGGCAATTAGCAACTAGAAGCTGGGCTGCAATACCGGACACCTATCTGACACTTTTGACACTGACACTGACACTGGGAACCAGTAACACTAATACAGTGATCAGTGCAAAAAATATGCAGTGTCACTGTACTAATGACACTGGCAGGGAAGGGTTTAACATCAGGGATGATTAAAGGGTTAACTTTGTGCCTAGCTGTTGTTTCAGTGTAGTGTGGGAGGTGCTTTTACTAGTGGAAGATATGGATCTGTGTTCCTGCTTTACAGGAACAGAGAATCTGTGCCTTCTGTACTGACAGAATGGCAACCTGCCTTGTTTACATAGGCAGATCACTGTTCTGCCTGGGTACAGAACGATCAGCGTGTGCCAGAGGACATGGGGTCGTTCCCGATACCCAGAAGTGCAGGATCAAGTATATATAAACATGATCCTGCACAGCATGGCCACCCTGTAGCAGTAAATGTGCTATAAGAGAGTCGGCAAATGGATATAGACTGCCTTACTACATGAAACAGTAGAATTGAAACAGTATTTACATTTGTCTTTGAAATCCTAAGAGCGCAAACATACCAAATAGTGAACTTTATCAAAGTTAAATGGATTCCTATTTGTCTGTTTCTATGGATCTGTGTCAGGCGGCGTACAGACGACCGAGGTTCTCGCTAGAAACCAGCGAGAACCTCGCTGGAAGCTGCGGGTCGCCGAATCTGATGGCCGGCAGAGAACCTCGACGGGCGGAACGATGTGTTCTGCCCGTCGAGGTTCTCTGCCGTGTGTACGCGGCTTAAGTCTGTAAAAATAAAGCTTACGCTTAATGTAAAATTCCAAATGTAAAAATTTAGATAAATTAACTGTATTAGCTTCTTTAAGGTTTGGGGGGGGGGGGGTAAGAAAAAAATGATGTTACAAATCGGAAGCAAATTAAAAAAAAACCTTGTAGTTAGTCATACATAACATGAATTAAACAAAGCTTAATCATGTTTAAATAGATTTATGCTAACATACGTGTTTTATGCTCAGTTACGCCAAATTATCCTTTGTCCTCTTAACTGCGTGTATGGTTTTTAGTATAATGACAAAACAAGATGCAATGCCTGGTCTAATCGCATTTAGTGACTTAGAGAGCCATGCACTCATCCTGTAACAGATGATCCAGCATTTGAAGGGTTAATTTATTTCTGGAAATGAGCTTGCAGCTGTTCCAGAAGGTCAGGTTTGCCTTCCATCTCATAAGCTCTTTATGGTCTAGTAGGTGTCTGGTTAAGATAAACAACATGGTGTGTATAAAGAAGGATTCCAGAGTGTTCAATTGAATTCTTTAACAGAATTCCATTTTGCAAAGAGCACCCAGTAAAGGGTTAACTTTGTGCCTAGCTGTTGTTTCAGTGTAGTGTGGGAGGTGCTTTTACTAGTGGAAGATATGGATCTGTGTTCCTGCTTTACAGGAACAGAGAATCTGTGCCTTCTGTAATGACAGAATGGCAACCTGCCTTGTTTACATAGGCAGATCACTGTTCTGCCTGGGTACAGAACGATCAGCGTGTGCCAGAGGACATGGGGTCGTGCCCGATACCCAGAAGTGCAGGATCAAGTATATATAAACATGATCCTGCACAGCATGGCCACCCTGTAGCAGTAAATGTGCTATAAGAGAGTCGGCAAATGGATATAGACTGCCTTACTACATGAAACAGTAGAATTGAAACAGTATTTACATTTGTCTTTGAAATCCTAAGAGTGCAAATATACCAAATAGTGAACTTTATCAAAGTTAAATGGATTCCTATTTGTCTGTTTCTATGGATCTGTGTCAGGCGGCGTACAGACGACCGAGGTTCTCGCTAGAAACCAGCGAGAACCTCGCTGGAAGCTGCATTCCAGCGAGAACCTCGGCCGTGTGTACGCTCTCGGCGAGCATCCCGTCGGGAATGCCGTCGAGCAGAAATAGAGAGCATGTTCTCTATTTGCTCGACGGCCCGCCTGGATGAATGGCTGGTTGCCATTCCCGACGGGCGGGTCGCCGAATCTGACGGCCGGCAGAGAACCTCGACGGGCGGAACGATGTGTTCTGCCCGTCGAGGTTCTCTGCCGTGTGTACGCGACTTAAGTCTGTAAAAATAAAGCTTACGCTTAATGTAAAATTCCAAATGTAAAAATTTAGATAAATTAACTGTATTAGCTTCTTCAAGGTTTGGGGGGGGGGGTAAGAAAAAAATTATGTTACAAATCGGAAGCAAATTAAAAAAAATCCTTGTAGTTAGTCATACATAACATGAATTAAACAAAGCTTAATCATGTTTAAATAGATTTATGCTAACATACGTGTTTTATGCTCAGTTACGCCAAATTATCCTTTGTCCTCTTAACTGCGTGTATGGTTTTTAGTATAATGACAAAACAAGATGCAATGCCTGGTCTAATCGCATTTAGTGACTTAGAGAGCCATGCACTCATCCTGTAACAGATGATCCAGCATTTGAAGGGTTAATTTATTTCTGGAAATGAGTTTGCAGCTGTTCCAGAAGGTCAGGTTTGCCTTCCATCTCATAAGCTCTGTATGGTCTAGTAGGTGTCTGGTTAAGATAAACAACATGGTGTGTATAAAGAAGGATTCCAGAGTGTTCAATTGAATTCTTTAACAAAATTCCATTTTGCAAAGAGCACCCAGTAGAAATGCTCAGTATTTTCAACTATTTAGTGGTAAACTTAAATTTCTAAGTGTTTTTTTTTTTTGTAAAACCTAATTGCTAACATTTACAGATACTAAGGCAACACAAATTGCAGTCTCCAATGTACAAAGTGCAGTAACCCATGGAAGCCCAGCATGCTTCAGTGGCTTATGACTACACTAAAGTGAAAGGTCATTTGCTGCTAGTTCTTACTGCAAACGCTATGTATTCACTATACTACCCCACTGAAAACCCCATACTGTGCTTAAAAAGCTCAGATGCTATTTACAGTATACTCTAAAAGAAGAGAATGCAAGTAAATAACAGCAAACACACCATCCCTGAAAGGGTAGGCTGCACTATTATAATGTTTTAATGTAGGGCTACCCTGGTTGGAAGCACTGAATAGATTGAGTCCTCTGTTCGTTGTTTCAACCTTCTCAAGAACCTCAGCCCCTCTGACCCACCAGGTTAAAGTATACAAACATAAAATAGCACAGAAAAATAGGCACTAAACCAGGTAGTAAAGGCAAACATAATATACAGTCACCCAATATGGTTGGTAACTAAGCAACAATACAATGAATTAGCAATGGTAATAACACAAGTTAGCATACAAAGCGATAAACTGTAGGGACAAGGTATAGGATGACATTTGGTATCCAGATTAGCACAAACAATAGCAAAGCCATCTCAAGTGCAGCAGTAAGCAGTAAATAAAAATCAGTCTATCAAGTGCTGGAACTATGCTGTCGGATTGCTAGTCCTAGACCGACTGAATATGCACTGTCCAAAAGAAATTGAGAACTGTAGTAGAGGAGGCAGGGGAACGATGGGGGCTTGCAGATTAATTATTTTGGGAGGGTCAGTTTTTTTAGATGTTCTTCTGCCGGCTATCATTGGGACCCTTTAAGATGTCAATAACCTTCATGCAGTATAGGTAAAGTATAGGTACAATATCATCTCGGCACAGAGGCAATGTAGATGTGGTTCAGGTGTGGTAAAGGTTTTGTGTAATAGAGTAAATGGTTGCTATATGCACATTCTAGGTTTGGAATAAGTGCAATATAAAGTGCAGTATGGGTGCAGGATGGATTTGGTACACTTGGTGTCTCAGTCTCAGTGGCTCAGTCCCTGCTAGCAATATCAGCAATGGATGACCAGTCCCTGGGATGCTGCAGTGACCTCCTAATATAGAAAGAGTACCCCCTTGGTCTCTCCCCAAAAGTCTCCGGATATCTGCGCTGGGAAGCAGAGGGTGAGTGGATGCTCCATTCTCCATTTGGCAGCAGTGCAGATGGTGTGATATGGGAGGTGCTGCGTTGACCCTGGGTGTCCTCACTCCCAGTCTCAGACATGGATCTCAGCTGGCATAATCTTCGCCTGGCAGGCAAATATCCAGACAGAGGTGCTCTCTCTCTAACTCTATCAGTGCCAAGTGGAAGAACTTTCCCAGGCAGTGTAATACATTTGTTTTATCTTTCCACCCTTCCTTTTGCACAGTGCCTATTGGTATTTGTAGTGTGAAAAGTCTATTCATCCCATTATGTGTCTGCTTCTCACACCACAATTTCCAGATGTAACGGAATGAACTGTGACAACCAGAGACTTTGGAAGGATGAGAGATACTCCTGTGCCAGGGACACTAAAAACTCCTGGGTCTAAGTCCAGCCTGTGCCCTTGTAGGCGTAGGGTGGCTAATAAAATCATAATTCATGTATTACATGAGATGGGACATTAATAATAATTCATGTTTTCAGGATGTCTTGAGATATCACAAGTTGTTGGCTCTTCAATGTGTGGACACATTCTTTTGAAAGGTGTTAATTGCATCGGCTCCTGACAGACCTTTTCATTGTGTGATAAAACTGTTAAAGCCCTGTGTTTACACTTAAAAGATTAGGTATTCAAGACCACACGTCTCCCTTCAGATGTATTGAATTAGCATGTCAATTATGTTTGTAAAGGAATGTATTGACGCCCAGGTGTTAGGACCCGTCGCCGGAGACGGTACGTCTGTCTAGATATGTGGATTGAGGTCAAGGCATTGTGTAATTGTATTTTGGAATGTGATAGATCTCGTCAGTATCGGTGCCGAAATGTCTGCTAGAAAATTAGCCATAGTGTGTGAATAGGGGGGTGGAGATTGCATTGTCCTGTGATTAACTGTAACATGCTGTACTAGATATATAAGCAAGCTAAGAAACCAATAAAGCGTTCATTCATTTGGAAACAAGTACAGAGCTTGTGTCTCGTCTTGATTATGGGAAATGGAATGGATCGTGTATGCAGGATTGTCGCAGTGTGTCGGATAAGCTTGTTTTGGGTGGATGGAAGGCCGTAAACGGTGGTGACCGTTACACCAGGATTCTAAGCACTCTGCATTGAAGTCTATCGGCTTATTTGGCTTTAGCTCTCCCCCTGCTGGCCTGGAGGAGAATGCCCACTCCATATTTCTGTATCCCAGCACCTGGCTACATGAAGAAATGGATTTGGATTCTTAAAAATTTAAATTTTCTAAAGCTTATCTTCAAAATGTAGCTATAATGAAAGCTTCCCGTCTGTAAAAAGGATACTCGCAGGACAGAAAGTGAGGGGGAATTCTCTAACAGCAATACAAACATAAGTAATTTATTTATTTATTTTTACATTGAGAGGGGGAATGCTACAACTTTTTTTATGGTTGCCTGTGTCACTGATACATATTTTCTCTCACTTCTTATCTGGTAAAGTGTTGTTCCCAGAACAGGAAATAAGGGAAAAGATCTTTAACAGCTAGTTTCTTCAGGGAAGGTATTATACAGGCATACCCCACTTTTAAGTACACAATGGGGTTTATTTACTATCGTTGGAGAGTGCAAAATCAGGCTCACTTGTCCATAGAAACCAATGCGCTTCCAGGTATTATAACTGAAGCTTAATTAAACAAGCTGGGGTTAGAGGCTCATTGGTTTCTATGCAGAAGTGAGCCTGTTTTTGCACTCTCCAGCGATAGTAAATAAACCCTATTGTGTACTTAAAAGAGGGGTATGCCTGTATTCAGTAATCCCCATCCAATTTTTTGTGTTTCTCTTCCTTTGCTTAAAGGGCAACTCAACGTTTGTGGGAAAAAATAGCAAAAAATATGTATAGCATATAAAATTGCAACGCTAGTCATATTGTAATTGACTGTTATTAAAAATGACCTTTCATTTTCACTCTGCAGTCGCTGTAATTTTCTGTAAAATGCAATGCAATATGGCAACCTGGAGGTGTTTTGTTCACAGATGGTGTACAGAACGGCCCCTAGAAATGTAATTTATTGCATGTGTGATTAGCTCACCGATTTTCCCAAGAGGCTGCACTAACATACAAGTCAGATTTTTGGCATCCCTTACAACAAAAATGATAATTTTGGTGAGATACTCCCAAAGGGAAATCACATCTAATGGGATGCTGACCCTCCAATTTTCAAAAGAACTTCTATTTCACCTCAAAAATAGGCATTCAAACATTTTGCAATAATATTACTTAGCAAACCATTGGCAACCATTGGTATGATAATTAGATACTATTAGAACCCACCAGGCAGACCCATCGTGAATGGGATAGATTCTTTGACATCAAGGATCGGACAGTATATCACTATATACAACCCGTGGTCCAGAACACACAAGCCTACCTCAAAGACACCATGCATGGGTTTCAACTATTAGATACACTGCCAGTATTAGAAGGTAGAACTTAACTTGCCACTGCAGATGTAACATCATTTTATACAATTGTGCAACATCATGATGACTGCTTTGCAACTAAATGGCTTCTTAGAAAACATAATACTTTAATTTGTAAACAAAAGAAATACTTGATCAATTGTCTTGAATTTAGCTTGAAAAATAATTATTTCTGGCATGACCAGGCCTATTATAAACAAGCCATAGAAATTGCAATGGGAGCAAAATTTGCTCCAAGTGTGGCTAATGGCTTTATGGCTCAGTGGGAAGAACATTCAGTGTATGCTGAACTTACCCTATACAAGAGGTACATCAATGATCTGATCATTGCGTGGAATGACAATAGGAATGCACTTGAACATTTTTTGAATAAATTAAATAACAATGATAAAAACATTCACCTGGTGTGGAAAAATCTATGAGAAATCTGTCGGTATTTTGGGTTTAAATATTAGTTTGGAGGGAGATAAAGTGGTCACTAAAACCTTGGTTATATAACATTCCTAAAGGACAATTGATAGGAATAAAAAGGAACTGTACAAAAGGAGATGACTACAGGATACAAGCTAAACAAATTGGAGCAAGATTTAAAGTAAAAGGTTATGATGATTCATGGATAGAGAAACAAATACAACATGTTAACGAAATGGATAGGACATTGATGTTGCAAAATAAGACAAAAAAGCGTTATCAACAAGAGGCAACTTGTTTTATATTAGACTATAATGTCCGGCATAAAGATGTAGCAAAATTGGTCCAACGTCATTGGCATATCTTGAATAATGACAAAGATCTAAGAAAGATTCTTCCAGATAGACTAAACATTATCTATAAAAGAGCACCCACGGTAAGGGACATGGTTGTCAAATCGGTAGTTGAACCACCCCCTAAAGCAGACTATACCTTTTTTACTGGGAAGGGCTTTTACCCCTGTAAGAATTGTTATGCCTGCCGTCATTCACAAAAATTCCAGAAAAAGAAAGCATAGTTTGTAGTAACGAATACAGGACAGTCCTACAATTATGGATTTCATTTGCTGCCATACTGAGGGAGTGGTATATGTTCTTCAGTGTAGTTGCAATCTACAATACGTTGGAAGGACAAAAAGAGCCCTTAAAGTGAGGATACAAGAACATGTCCAAAACATTGTAAATAGCTTCCCCAAGCACAATGTATCAAAACATTATGCATTAGTACATAACAAAGACCCTACACAACTCCAGTTTTGGAGTACAGGCATACCCCACTTTTAACTACACAATAGGGCTTATTTACTATTGCTGGAGAGTGCAAAATCAGATTCACTTCTGCATAGAAAGCTTCTAACCCCAGCTTGTTTAATTATGCTTTGGGAATAAAACCTGGAAGCTTATTGGTTTCTATGCAGATGTGAACCTGATTTTGCATTTTCAGCGATAGTAAATAAACCCCATTGTGTACTTAAAAGTGGGGTATGCCTGTATAGAAAAATATAATAGGTCATGAAGAGGAAGCCATAAGGTCAGGACAATTAGTCACAGTCAAAATGGACACACACTATGAGAACGCTTACACCTGGGGGTATGAATGTTGAGTTCGACCTCAACTGCTTTCTCAGTAACTTTTAATATCGATACTTTATGTTGATTATTGTTCTCAGCTATTTTAATAATTTTAATATTTGCAATATATGTTTTTATAAATTTTTATTTTATCTGCCCCCTTTACCTCATTTCCGACGTGGGACTGCTTTAACTAACAGTAATATATTTGGCATTATTAATTTGTTAATTTTTGGGATTTGATTTATAGTCTCCCTACTTCCCATATTATACGTAGGTACATAAAACAGTCTACATATCATAAAACAATCTTGAATTATGTCGCGTGCACACGGTCGTTTTTTGCGATGAAAAAAAAAACGACGTTTTCTGTGAAGTAAAAAACGACGTTTTTGAAACGTCACTTTTCAAAGACAATTTTGCATACACACCATCGTTTTTTCACAAAAAGCGAGGTTACGTTCACCACTCTTTTCCATTGAAGCTTGCTTCATAACTAGCTTCTGGGCATGCGCGGGTTGAAAAACGTCGTTTTAAACAACGTTTTTGCTACACACGGTGACTTTTTGTGAAACAAAAGACGACATTCTGAAAAACGACATAAAAAATTCAAGCATGTTCGAATTTTTTTTTGGTCGTTTTTTTTAAGACATAAAACGACGTTTTGCCCACACACGATCATTTTAAATGACGTTTTTTAAAACGTCGTTTTGTTTCATCACAAAAAACGACCGTGTGTACGCGGCATAAGAGTCCACGGGAAAAGCACCTTAAATAAACTATCCCTTAGTTGTTTAAACTTACTGCACTATTGGCATATTTTTCTTCTTTCCCCCACCTTTAATATTTTAAATACCGGAGTGTATTAGGTTGGCTTTGCGGATGAACTATGCTGTTTGAGGAGTAGTCCAGGGTACCATAATAGTCATATTTGAGCTGGAAAAGCCCCAATAGGATGCTGTGTAATGGTTCTATATGAAGGTTGAAGGACATCTTTATTTGATGCAAGTGTCTTCATATATATGAGGTGAGAGTTCTGTGAGACTATCTCTATTGGACATTAAGAAATCTGTATTGTAGACGCTCTGTGGAGTATTTCAAGGACATACTGTACACCAATATACTCTTGTTTTCTTACACTTTCAGATGCAATTTTGAACATTGAATTTTTTGGATTTTTATATATAACACATTTTGATTGTTTTTTTTTGTGGATTTTGATCATTTGGTGTTTAAGTGATACCACATCACTGCACATAATCACTTGTTATAGTAAGGTTTTGCTGCTGGTTTTTATTTAAGATTGTCACTTTTTCTGTTATTTTGTTTAATTTACTTTTAGTAGCGAGAAGGACACCTTTACACTGTGTAAGTTTACCCTGACACTGCTGTTGTCACAGTTATTTCTGTATATGGCACCTGAGGACAGCTGGAACATATACATAGTTAGATGACCAATTATTTACAATCTATGATATCTACACAGGGCAAAATATAAATGCAACACTTTTGTGTTTGCTCCTATTTATCACGAGCTGAACGTAAAGATCTATGACTTTTTCTATGTACACAAAAGGCCTATTTCTCTCAAATATTGTTCACAAATCTGTCAAAATATGTGTTAGTGAGCACCTCTCCTTTGCCAAGATATACCATCCACCTCACAGGGGTGGCATATCAAGATTCTGATTAGACAGCATGATTATTGCACAGGTGTGCCTTAGGCTGGCCACAATAAAGGGCCACTCTAAAATGTGCAGTTTTATCACACAGCACAATGCCATGGATGTTGCAAGTTTTGAGGGAGTGTGTAATTGGCATGCTGACTGCAGGAATGTCCACTTGAGCTGTCGCCCTTGAATTGAATGTTCATTTCTCTACCATAAGCCATCTCCAAAGGGGTTTCAGAGAATTTGGCGGTACATCCAACTGGCCTCATAACGGCAGGCCATGTGTAACCACACCAGCCCAGGACCTCCACATCCTGTATCTTCACCTTCAAGATCATCTGAGACCAGCCACCCAGACAACTGCTGCAACATTCGGTTTGCATAACCAAATAATTTCTGCACAAACTGTCAGAAACCATCTCAGGGAAGCTCATCTGCATGCCCATCATCCTCATTGGGGTCTCGACCTGACTGCAGTTCGTTGTTGCAACCGACTTGAGTGGGCAATTGCTTACATTCTATGGCATCTGGGAATTTGGAGAAGTGTTCTCTTCACGGGTGAATCCCCGTTTTCACTGTACAGGGCAGATAGCGTGTATGGTGTTGTTTTGGTGAGAAGTTTGCTCATGTCAACATTGTGGATCGAGTGGTCCATGGTGGTGATGGGGTTATGGTATGGACAGGCATATGCTATGGACAACGAACACAGGTACATTTTATTGATGGCATTTTGAATGCACAGAGATACCGTGAGGAGATCCTGAGGTCCATTGTGCCATTCATCCACGACCATCACCTCACGTTGCAGCATGATAATGCATGGCCCCATGTTGCAAGGATCCGTGCAAAATTCCTGGAGGCTGAAAGCATCCCAGTTCTTGCATGGCCAGCATGCTCCATGTCACCCAATACAACACCAATATCCAGCAACTTCATACAGCTATTGAAGAGGAATGGTCCAACATTCCAAAGGTCACAATCAACAACCTGATCAACTCTATGCAAAGGAGAAGTGCTGCACTGCGTGAGGCAAATGGTAGTCACACCAGGCCCTCCAACCCCCCGATACAGTAAAACTGAACCTTTTACTTAGGCTGGCCTTTTATTGTGATCCAGCCTTATTATCACACTAGGTCGGTGCGCCCTCCATTCTTTTCTGTTTTATTGTGGCCAGCCTAAGGCACACCTGTGCAATAATCATGCTGTCTAATCAGCATCTTGATATGCCACACCTGTGATGTGGATGGATTATCCACCTCACAGGTGGAGGAGAAGTGCTCACTAACACAGATTTAGACAGATTTGTGAACAATATTAGAGAGAAATAGGCCTTTTGTGTACATAGAAAATGTTGTAGATCTTAAAGTTCAGTTCATGATAAATATTGGCAAACACAAAAGTGTTGCCTTTATAATTTTGCCCAGTGTGTTTTTTTCAAAATTCTATTTCCCACTTAAAATGGCTTCTTTTTTTGGTAATTACTGAAATTTGTGACATTGCTGATTGAATTTGTTGAAACTACAGCCATACAGTAATTCCCGATGGGACATCAATCCTATTCAGTAAAAATAAAGATCACAATGCATCCAAAAGCCATGTGCCTATGCATTTGTTGTGAAGTGCTCTCATCCATACCAGTCTAAGCTAAGTTATTAACCTGGCAACGACCTTATCATGTTCATTATCTCACTACAGTTTATAGATTTATGACATTTTCAAACCATTCTTTTTCCGTGGGGTGAATGCAGACAAGACTAATACATTATGACCTTCCTCTTTTGCTACTGTCTTCTGTTTGTAATATATGGGAAAATTATTATCCTAATGCAGAATCTATAGAATGGTTTATCGGGAATGGGAAAGTCTAATGGATTCATATGGGATTAAATGACTAACTTTACATACATGAATTACATTCCTCCACTTACATCTTTCTCATTTTAGCTATACCATTAATTATCAACACCATAATTAAGACTGTTTTGACATTAAAGTCATGTCAAGTGATGCCCCACTGCAGCCAAAAAAAAACAAAACATGTCTATGTAAATTTTTACTGAATAGTTCAACTATTGTGCTTTTTCTTGTAAAAGTGAGCATTTAAAGTTAACTTGTGCCAAGATTATGTAAAATAAAGTATTTATATATTCTGAACAAACAGAAAGGGAACTTTAAAAAAAAAAGCCTTTATTCACCCAGCTACTGTATAAGCATAGTAAGAGAAAGTTACCTTTAAAGTTCCCAATAGATGCATTGAAATGACACATTCTTTCCTTTTTATTTTTTTATGGAGCGCAGAATCTTGGCAATGTAAACGTACATTAGGTGTTTCTAAACTATTAGATGCTGACTGAAACTTGAGTCTTTCTTTGAGGATAAATTACTTCACAGTGCATGCAGCTAGAAAGGCAGAGGTTGGTTTGTTGTAACCACTTGACCTCCGAAAGCTTTGACCAGGATATTTTTGGCGATACGGCACTGTGGTACCTAACTATGCAGTCATGCAACGCTGTGCCCAAATTAAATGTATGTCTTTTTTTTTCACAAAAATAGAGCTTTCTTTTGGTGGTATTTGATCACCACTGTGTTTTTTATTTATTGCACTATAAACAAACAAAAAAACGAAATAAAAAAAATAAAAACATTTTTTTGTACTTTCTGTAAAACATTTCTCATAAAAATAAATAAATACATTTCTTCATAAATTTAGGCCAATATGTATTTTGCTACATATTTTTGGTAAAAAAAATCCCAATAATCTACAAACTATTGGATATATACTGAAATGTGTATTTATTTATTTTTATACTAGTAAGGGCGGCGATCAGCGACTTATAGTAGGACTGCGATATTGCGGCGGACAGTCTAAGACCAACTGACACTTTTTGGGAAACCAGTGATGCTAATACAGTGATCAGTGCTACACAAGTGCACTGTCATTGTACTAATGGCACTAACTGGGAAGGGATAAAAATCTAGGGTTAAATGTGTGCCTAACCAGTGTTTGTGTTTACTATATGTGCTGCTTTAACTAAGGGAAGTGATGGATTTTATTTCCTGCTTTTTAGGGACACAAAATCCATCAGTTTCCCTCTGTCAGAATGGAGCTCTGCCTTGTTTACATAGGCAGAGATCCATTCTGTGCCTCTCCTCGCCGATTAGTGGGTGCCAGTTGACATCTATTGTGCTGTGTCAAATCATAGCACAACCGCACACTATACCCAGAAGTGCCAGATCAGGTACTAGGTACATGATCTAGTGCAGGAGAGCCACTCTGCCGCCGTATAACTAAGTTAAGTGGTCAGCAAGCAGTTTAATAGCTTTTATTGTTTGTTAAGAGTGTACAAATATTTTAATGTACAGGTGAACTTTAGGTAACTGTTGAGTATAACCCACAATTCCTTAGCACAGTTATTGCATATTCATTCCAAAAAAGAGGTACAACAGCCAGTTCCATCTTTCTATCAGATTTCATTGAAAGAGCCTTACGTAGCATACATAGCAATAAGTAAGATAGCTAGAGACCCTGCCTCAGTCTGAAATCTCTGTACCCAAATTTAGTGTTTTCAGCTAGGCTGTAGTCAACCTGACTTTGCTTATGATATCTGTATTTGTTTTTTTTTTCCTAAGCTCAGGACATTGATTATTTCTGCCTGTTACTGTTAGTGTGAGAACTAGCAACGTATTGAGTTATTAATATTTATCTGCCTTGGCCAATGACTGAGGGTTTTATTCCAGCAATGTGAGCTAAGAGGAGGCATGTAAATATGTAGAGCAACAATCTAGGTTCCTTCCCTCCCAGGCCTCTGCCTAGAGATGATGACAATGTGAGAAATCACTCTTCCTTCTCAGGTTCCTGTCTGAATAGAATACAAACATGAGGAGTCTGTGTCTTAGGCCCCTTTCACACTGACATGTTTTTCAGGCAGTTTAGCGCTAAAAATAGCGCTGATATACCGCCTGAAAAAATCGTGCCCTGCAGTCTTAAGAGTGAAAGCCCGAAGGCTTTCACACTGAAGTGGTGCGCTAGCAGGACCGTTCTAAAAGTGTTTACGGCTCCTACACCGCTCCTTCCCATTGAAATCATTGGGAAACTGTGGTAATATCACCGGCAGTGCGTCTCTGCAGAGGCGCATTGCCGGCGGCATTAACCCCTTTTTGGCCGCTAGCGGGGGGTTAAAACCGCAGTGCTAGTGGCCGTATAATGCAGTAAATACGACGGTATACTGGCGCTAAAAATCGTGCCACTGTACCGCCACCGCACCTCCCGTGCCCAGTATGAAAGAGGCCTAAGTCTCACAGGCTTTTTCCTGGGGGAGGAAGCCGGCATAAAGAAGGGTTTGATTTTCTGAGGGCCTAAACCTGGGTCTAAGGAAGAAGGGATTTTTCTTTTGGGGGCCTGAAACTAATCCAAAATAATTCAAAGCTGGCCTTTGAATTGTAGTAAGTTTACTACAAAGAGAAAGAGAAAGCATTTTCTGATGCATCTTTTGTGTAGTATGGTGTCCTGGAGAGCTTGGAAGAAGCTGCTGGCAGTGAACATTACATGTTTTTCTTTACTATTTAAGGTACCCATGACTGTGCCTATATATAGAGTCAAAGGACCAATCTATTATTGAGAGGCTGCTACTAAACTATAAGAGCCACCATCAACATTACTGTTAGAGCCAGTTCACACTGGGGCGGCACGACTTCGGGGCGACTCGGCAAGGCGTCCTGAAGACGACTTCAGAGGCGACTTGCAAAATTACTTCTGTATAGAAGTCAATGCAAGTCACCCAGAGTCGCCCCCGAAGTCGTACAAGAACCTTTTTCTAAGTCGGAGCGACTTGCGTCGCTCCTATTAGAACGGTTCTATTGAATAGAATGGGACGCGACTTGTCAGGCGGATGAGTCGCCTGACGAGTCGCCCCAGTGTAAACCGGCTCGTAGAAGAATGTTGCTTTTAAAGGACCACTATCAGTTTGCTGCTACTTGAGGGCCTGGAATGCTTTGCTGATTTTTAGGCATCCTGTGCCCCTAATCCTGTCTCCGTAAGTTATTTAACCATATAAATACAGGAAGGAGTACTGAACCAAAATTGGATAAAATAATCCAAGAGAATTTTAATTGTTGATAAAAAAGTCATATGAAAACATCTACAGTAATGTATTTCTGGGGCAATACCGCTTTAACTTGATCAGGGCTCAACACAAGATACAACTAGTAACTTCACAGATCTATTTTAGAATGGGACTGAACTTTCTTATTTAGGAACAACCTAACAGCAGATGCATTACATACTTTTGGTCTCACCACTCTGTACAATGTATTGTAAACTACACACTTCTTGTAGCAATATTCTGTATACTATGCTGTATGCGACTACAGCTGTCTAACTGCTCAACTTTAGCCTTTAAACTTTACTTTACATACTCCTGATGGCACCACGCAGTATGTGTTATATACTAACGACTGCTCTTTTCTGTATGCTTTAACCACTTCAGACCCGCGGTATAGCCGAATGACGGCTAGAGCGCGGGTCTGAATATCCAACATGCCGTCAAAAGACGGCCGCCCCTTTGGGCGTTCCCAGTGCGCGCTCTAGCACGCGCTGCGGGGAAGCCCTGTGTTGGCCGTGTCTCTTGGACACAGCCAATCACAGATTGCGGTGAATGGCCAATCAGAGTGGCCGTTTGCGATGCGATCTGTGCGGCGAATGTGAGATGATCTCACAGATCATCTCTCATTGCCGTTTTTAAACAGAGACAGCGTCCTGTCTCTGGAGAGGAGGAGACCGATCTGTGTTCCTTGTACATCGGTCACCCCCCCCAGTCACCCCCCCTCCCCCACAGTTAGAACACACCTAGGATACATGTAACCCCTTCCTCACCCCCTAGCGTTAACCCCTTCAATGCCAGTCACATTTATACAGTAATTAGTGCATATTTATAGCACTGATCGCAGTATAGATGTGAATGGCGCCAAAAATGTGTCAAAAGTGTCCGATGTGTCCGCCATAACGTCGCAGTACCAATAAAAATCTCAGATCGCCGCCATTTCTAGTAAAAAAAAATAATAAAAAATAATAATTATGTCCCCTATTTTATAAGCGCTATAACTTTTGCGCAAACCAGTCAGTTATTGCGATTTTTTTTTTTTTACCAAAAATATGTAGAAGAATACGTATCGCCCTAAACTGAGAATTTTTTTTTTTTTTTTATTGGGATATTTATTATAGCAACAAGTAAAAGATATTGTATTTTTATCAAAATTGTCGCACTTTTTTGTTTATAGCGCAAAAAATAAAAACCGCACAGGCTATCAAATACCACCAAAAGAAAGCTCTACTTGTGGGGAAAAAAGGACGCCAATTTTGTTTGGGAGCCACGTCGCACGACCGCGCAATTGTCAGTTAAAGCGACACAGTGCCGGAAGCTGAAATTTCACCTGGGCAGGAGGGGGGTATATGTGCCCAGTAAGCCCTGTACACACGATCGGTTTGTCTGCTGAAAACCGACCGATGGACTGTTTTCCTCGGACAAACCGATCGTGTGTGGGCCCCATCGATGTAAAAAAATAGAACATGTTTTACATTTTTCATATGGATGAAAAACGATAGAAAAATCGGATCGTCTTTATGGAACTCCATCGGTCAAAAATCCATGTATGCTCAGAATCAAGTCGATGCATGCTTGAAAGCATTGAACTTCATTTTTTTTTCGGCTTGTCGTAGTGTTGTACGTCACCGCATTTGGACACGATCAGATTTTTGACTGATGTTGTGTAGGCTTCATCGGATATCCGACAAAAAATTCCATCGGATTAGATTTCATCAGATATCCGATCGTGTGTACAGGGCTTCACTGTTTTCAATATACTCTAGACCAGAGGTCCCTAATCCCTGGGCCATTGACTGCTGCTGGTCTGTGGCCTGTTGTGGGGCTGGGCCATGTGGTGAGATGAGTGAACGAGGCTTGATCTGCTTTGGTGGCCACACGCTCTGTTTCTTGTCAGGCTGACGGTGGGGGCCCTGCTTCTCGCTGCTTGTGTGGGGGATCTGGATTCATGTGTGGGTCTAGTGCACTGCCCCCTCTCATCACCAGAGAGTGCCCGCTCCTCTTCTCTCAGCAATACCTCTCCTCTTTTCCTTCTTTGTGGCCAGGTATTTATGTATGGCTGATCACATGAGCCCTATGTTATTAATAGTATTTAATTGAGCTCATGTAACCAGCCAAACAGATACAAATAAAGATGTATTTTTTATTTTGATATAATAACGTTCCTTCATAATAATAATAATTATAATCATAATAATAATAAAACAATTCTATAATATGCATTCCATAATAATAATAATAATAATAATAATAATAAAACTACTACTACTACTACTAATAATAATAATAATAATAATAATAGAGCTTGTGTGGTCAGCCATTCTATTATTAACATTATTGAAAAAAATCATCATTATATTATTACAATAAAAAATATTATTATTAAAAAAAAAATGTTTATTCTTTATTTGCATCTGAATTCAAATACCTTTTGGGGCCTTCCCTTAGATAAAATAGCTATTTTTAATACCATGTCATTGATATTGATTTAAAGCAGCTGTGCAAAGTAATTGAAAACCTGAAAACATGTCCCGTTGGGGGTGCTTGAGGACTGAGTTTGAAAACCACTGCTCTAGCCACTTCAGTCCCCGCATATTGTCAATTGACGGCAGCTTAGGGGATCTGAATATCCAAGCTGCCGTCAATTGACGTCATTGTTTTCTCCGGCCACTGGGGGGGGGGGGGCGCGCGCGCGCACCCGGTGCGTCCCCGAGATGCCGATGCGCGTGCCTGGTGGTCGCGATGTCCGCCAGGTACCCGCTGATCGGCAGTTTTAGAGCAGGGACGTGAAGCTCTGTGTGTAAACACAGAGCTCCACGTCCTGTCAGTGAGAGGAGACAGATGCTGTTTCTCTTGTACATAGGGAGACAGCATCGGTCACCTCCCCCAGTCACCCCCCTCCCCCCACACAGTTAGAACACACCCAAGACTCACATTTAACCCCTTACTCACCCCCTAGTGTTAACCCCTTCACTGCCAGTCACATTTATACAGTAATTAGTGCGTTTTTATAGCACTGATCGCTGTATAAATGTGAATGGTCCCAAAAATGTGTCAAAAGTGTCCGATGTGTCCATCGCAATATCGCAGTCCTGAAAAAATTCGCAAATCGCCGTATTACTAGTAAAAAAAATAAATAAAAAAAAATGGTCAGAATTCTATCCCTTATTTCCTAGCCACTATAACCTTTGCGCAAACCAATTACTATACGCTTATTGCGATTGTTTTTTTTACCAAAAATATGTAGAATACATATCGGCCTAAACTGAGAAAAAATATATATATTTTTTAAAAAAATTTGATTTTTATTATAGCAAAAAGTAAAAAATATTCTGTGTTTTTTTTCAAAATTGTCGCTCTTTTTTGTTTATAGCGCAAAAAAAAAAAAAACGCAGAGGTGATGAAATACCATCAAAAGAAAGCTCTATTTGTGGGGAAAAAAAGAACGTAAATTTGGTTTGTAAGGCACGTTGCACGACCGCGCAATTTTAATTTAAAGCGACGCAGTGTTGAAAGCTGAAATTTCGCCTGGGCAGGAAGGGGGTATATGTGCCCAGTAAGCAAGTGGCTAGGTTATATACTCTTTACTGCCCAGTCTGTGCACTGGGCATCCTCAGATTATAAAGATTAATGTCTTGTTTTTTATTAGACAGGGAAACAATTGTAGGGTGACCACTTATGAAAGCTTTGCTCTGACCTGACCAATGTCTTAAAGCGACTTTGTCACAAGTTGCCAACAAATAGACAAGTTGTGTTTGTGACTAGCAGTTATTGTCTGAATCAGTGTCAGATAGACTCTGCCCACAGTTTAACTACTTCAGCCCCAGAAGAATTGGCTGCCCAATGACCAGAGCATTTTTTGCGATTCGGCACTGCATCTCTTTAACTAAAAATTGTGTGGTTGTGCAACGCTATACCCAAACAAAATTGACACCCTATTTTTTTACACAAATAGAGCTTTCTTTTGGTGGTATTTGATAACCTTTGCGTTTTTTATTTTATGCGCTATAAACAAAAAAAAGAGCGTACATTTTGAAAAAAAAACACAATATTTTTTACTTTTTGCTGTAATAAATAGCCCCAATTTTGTTTTAAAAAAAAAAAACGTTTTTTTTCCGCAAAAAACATATCTATACAAAATAGAGGATAGATTTATGACATTTTTTTATTATTATTTTTTAACTAGTAATGGCAGTGATCTGCGATTTTTATCTGGACTGCAACATTATGGCGGACATATCGGACACTTTTGACACATTTTTGAGATTTGGCATTTATACAGCGAATAGTGCTATAAAAATGCACTGATAACTGTGTAAATGTCACTGGCAGGGAAGGGGTTAACACTAGGGGGCGATCAAGGGGTTAACTGTGTTCCCTAATGTGTGTTCTAACTGTGGGGGGAGGTGACTCACTATAGAAGATGCCAGATCGTGTTCCCAGCTTGTAGGAACTCACGATCTGCATCTCCTCTCCTCTCGTGCCTGTTCTGCCTCTCGTGCCCGCAACCGCTCGTGGCCAGCAGTCATTGCGACCGCTGGTCACAAGCATCGGCACCCTGGCTGTGCAGCACATGTGTGCACTACCCCCCTTAAAGGGACCGACGTACAACTACGAGGATTTGCGGGAACAAGCTGACCTGCCGCATTATAAGCAATCGGTTAATGAAAGTGAAGATGTTCTTTAAGGACTTATGCACACTTCATCTCAAAGAAGCTCAAAGAAGCTGCTCCTACAGACTTTCAAGCTTTTTTTTCTGTCTGGAAACTCCCCTCCATGTTAGCAAATGCAATGCACACTATGGCTTTTTCAAGAGTTTAAAGGACAAAGTGCTTTCCTCATCGAGTTCCTTGTTAGGCTTGTCAAGAAACTTGACAAGCTGTCTTTGCGTACACACTGTCAAGACCAAATCTCCTCGTTCTCAAACTCGGTGACTTCAACACATACAACGGCAGGGGAAGTTCAATTCCACTGGCACAACCCTTGGGGCTGCTTTTGCTAATCTCATGTTACTGCGTGTTAGGTAAAAGTGTGGTAAGAGACATTTGCACTTTTCAGTCTGTTACAGCGTGACAAATGTGCTATTTCCATTACAAATACAACTTTTACCGAAGGTGCGCGGGTCTCTAAGCATACACACCAACGTGTTTCTCGTGGCAAACCAGCCCGACGAGGAACACGACGACTCCCGTCGAGGAAAAAGAGGACTTGCTTCATTTTTTTCCTCGTCGAGTTCCTCGACAGTTTACTCGATGAAAAGCATACACACGACCGTTTTCCTCAGCAAAAAAGCTCTCCCACCAAGTTTCTTGATGGATTCTGTCGAGGTAAACGGTTGTGTGTACACGGCCTTACAGGCAAAAAAACAACAACTTTGAGAGGAGCTTTTGAGCATAAGATGCCTAAGTGAAAAAAAGCTTGAAAATGCGAAACAGCTCAGAAAAGCTTGAAAATACATGAATGAAAACGATATACATCGCAGTAACAACAAAAGTTTACCAAATCAGTAAGCACTTACTGTAGCTATACAGTAATTTCTAAATTGGTCTTGTTCATGGGAAATACACATCTTCTATTCTATAAGTGATTACATTAATTAAATTAATTTTAATATAAGTACTTGTCTTTATTTTGTGAAAACTCATAATATATATATATATATATATATATATATATATATATATATATATATATATATATAAAAATGGACTAATGTGAGAGTGGCACATTTCCAGAGAAAACTGAACAGATTCACGCAGTAAATGGAAAGCTGATAGGGACTTTTTTTTAAATAGATGTACTTTTCATACTGTGAAGCCAGTTCTTAATTTGAAGAATCTAAATACTTCCCTGCCTCATAAATAACACACGGCAAAATGTTCCAAGAAGACAAAGTACTTTCATTTACATGAAATTTACTTTCATTTAGGCTCTAACCACTGGTGGTTTAGCTTTGAAAAAATATTTTAGGATATTGCATGTAGTACATTACAGTCTGTTCTAAGAGCTGTGATTGCTCTCATTTATTTTTGCCACAACTGTATATTCTTTAGCATTAGTTTTATGCTTAAAGTATATCTACATCCATAAAAAAGGGGTTAAAGTATTGAGTGATTAAACCCTTGCCAGTTTTTTTTTTTTTTGCTTTCCTTTTGGGGAAACCAAATGCACAACAGGATGTGGGAGGAAATCTCTCTACTATAGAAGACTATGGGGCCCCTGGGCTTACAGATTGCCACCATGCCAGGAGGCAGTGCAGAAGCGGGGCAGCTAAAATCTCTGGATTTTCACATCAGAAGCATGTTGGTTTCAGACATATCAGGGACAGATGTAAAAAAAACATAGATTTTTACATACTGTCCCTGGTTTTACTGAGCCTGGCAACCCTGATGGGGCCCCCTAGTGACATGGGGCCCTCGGGCAGTGCCCGAGTGACTCAATGGTCAGTCCGCCCCTGGTTGCATATAAGAGGCAAATATAGCTGAGGTAATTTGTGTATAGATGTCCCTTTAAGATATTCCTTAGCAAACTATCATAGGCACAACAGTCTATCCCAAGTAGCATGAGGTAATTTGTGTATAGATGTCCCTTTAAGATATTCCTTAGCAAACTATCATAGGCACAACAGTCTATCCCCAGTAGCATGTCAATAGTCAATTAGCAAAGAAATTTAAAGCAGCTTTGTTGAAAAAATGGGAATGCAACGTGTGAAATACAACGTTTTTATTAAAAATTGTTATGACATAGAAATATAGGGAATGAGTTGCGACATGATTGCAAATATTAAAATAACCATACACATTCCATAATAAAGCAATAAAAGACATAGCCTGTAATAGTAGCAAGCATGTGTAGTTCCTAACGCGTTTCGACCATAAGGTCTTCTTCAGAGGATTTTTTGGTTGTGGCTGAAAGAGATTAATTGTATAAATGAATTGTACATTAATTGTCTCGTCTATACACTCCCTCAGGGATCCCTGCCCTGTCAAGGGGCATGAATGGTCCCAGACTTGGGGGGAGGGAGAACACAAGAGGGAGGAAGAAGAGAAAAATGAATTGGATTATTAAAGTAAAAATCAGCACATTTACCATTTGTCATATTAAAAAAGGGTATGGAGAATCCAAGCAGAGCTCCCGTGTGGCAGTGGGGAAGGAGGGTCTCAGTCCGCAAGTCTCCCGATCACAGTCCCCAATCGCTGCTGCGTCCAAGGCAGGGCACCATCCGGGGGTGGCTGCATGTAACCATACAGAAGAGCACCTGGCAATAGGTGCCACATCAAGAAAAAAGGGGGTGGGGTAAGGATAGGTAAGTCCTAGAATGAGTAAAATATACTTGCTTAAAGGGAGCCAATGGGTTGTATGGATTAGAATGTTTGTGCATAAATGCACACATGAGGAGTACAGAATGTATTCCAAAAAGGAGTAAGATGATAGTGAGGAACGAAGGTCCAAGATGGGGAGGATGTTGGGAATCATGCTAAAAAAAAGGTGGGGAGGTGGGAAGTGGGGAAAAAAAAATGGTGAGGGAATGGGAATCTAAGCCAGAGTTGAAAGGAAACGTGATGGGAGGAAAGAACAATGGTTGTGGGAGGCAGCAAGTGTAGGGGATGGGGAAAATTGGGGTAGGGGGAAATTTAAAAGTGGGGTGCAGGGACAGGAGAAAAAGGGGAAAAAGAGGAGGAGGGAAAGGGCATGGGGAGGGGAAAAAGTGAAGGAAAAAAAAAAGGGGGGGGAGGGGGGAAAACAGAGAAGTGGGGGGAAGGACAGAAACGGGGAGGGAAAAGGGGGATAGGGGAAAAGGTGGAGGGGGGAAGGAAAAGTAGAAGGAGAATGCTGGGGGGAAAGGGAAAAAGTGAAAAGTGAGGAGTGAAGCTGGTGAGAGTGAAAGAACAAGGACGCTGATGAAATGAATTGGAATGAAAAGCAGCGGCCATAGTGAAGTGGTGTGCTGGATCATGGTGAAATAGGTAAGTGAAGAAGTGAGGGACTGGTAAAGGGAGGGATGGAGGAAAAGGGGACAGGGACATAGGTTACCTCAAACGTCAGTGCGTAGGTTACTTGGATTGAAATGTTTGGCTGACAGTGCACCTCAGTCAAGATAGATTGTACCATCTAGGATAAAAATAAGCAAGCAGCCCTATATAAGCCTTGATTCCAAATAGGGATCAGTGCACAGCAAGACAAATAGTATATGAAAGAGGGACTTACCAAAGTGTGGGATGCTATAACTCCTGGAGAAGCCGTGGGCTCTCTGAGTGCATACCTCCGGAAGCGGAAATATATGCCTCTATGTGACCTAGGATTGGTCAAAAATTAAGCTAGCCCCACCTTGGTGGGAGGAGAGGGAATGTAGCTCTCTCCCACATTAGTAATCAAGTGTGGGCGGGTTGCCTGGGTCCAAGAGGGTTCGGACACAGCCGCCACTTCTGCACACCACAGCGTAATTGCACTTCTGCACACCATCGCGGGCGTCATTGCTGACGCGTACGCCAGGGCGTCAGGGAGTCCCGGAAGTGGCCACATATGCCGCCAGCAGGGAAGGGTAAGCATCCATCAAGACAGCTTAACCGTCCGGTGGGTGCTCTTGACAGCGCAATTTGTGTATAGATGTCCCTTTAAGATATTCCTTAGCAAACTATCATAGGCACAACAGTCTATCCCAAGTAGCATGAGGTAATTTGTGTATAGATGTCCCTTTAAGATATTCCTTAGCAAACTATCATAGGCACAACAGTCTATCCCAAGTAGCATGTCAATAGTCAATTTATCCTTGCAGGGAGAAGAAACAGACAGATAGCTGATCTGTGTACAGAGTCTGTGTGTATGTAAATACAGAATATTGAGTTGTGATTGTCTACAACCGATCAGCAGGTCTCAGCCATAAATCAATGGCTGAGACCTGTTGACAAAATTCCACTGTAGCCAGTGACAGCATGAACTAGCAGGATGCACATGCATTTCTACCTGTAACAAAAGATCCAGCCTGTCTCTGCCGCCCACCTGTAGTTAATGTATGGGCGTATGGAAACTGGTTAATGCATTGTCTGAGTTAGGGTAAAAACCCTTGACCTCATACTTACCTGAGCCAAATCTCAATCCAGTGCTGTGCCCTAGAGCAGTGGCTTTCTCTTGTCTCTCCCTCCTCACAGGCAAACTGATAGCAGAAAGAGGCATTGGCTCCTGCTACTGGCAATCAAATTATGTGACAAAGGAGCAGGGGGTGGGGCCAAGCCATGCTATCTGTATCCTTAGAGCCCGAATGAGTGCCTCCATAGGAAGAGGCTTCCTATGGGAACACTCAGTGGAGAGGAGGAGCTAGGAGTACTGGTGGGGCATTCCAGAAGAAGAAGATCGGGCTGCTCTGTGTAAAACCATTGCACAGAGTAGATAAATATTACATGCTTTTTATTTAAAAAACTGTTTCACAATCACATATGAAAAAGGAGCAAATACAACAGATTTATGGTCATATATAATTTATGAGAAGACAGAAACTGCTAGTGTGAACAAAGTGGGAATAAAATAACATGTATGTTATCTGAATACAACACATCTTGGAATGAGGTGATCTTGTACAAATGACTGTTAGAATAAGCCCGATATTTGGAATAACATTTTCAGGGAAGAGTGAAACAACTTTAAGGAACCTTGATGAACTGGGAGGAAAGAAGGCTTAGGAGAATATTTATAAAGCAGTGGATGTGCCAATTACCACGTTTTTGCCTAAAGGTTAAACCTTCCCGATGCATGTGTTTTACATCCCAGGAAAGCATCAATCACCTTTTAAATGTTTAGTTAATGTCACATTCACTGCTCAGCAAATATGCCCCTCCAACTGGGATATCTACATCAAATTTTTCATTCACATAAAATGGACTTTGATTGCTTTTTTTTTAGTTTTAAATATATACATGTGTGTATATATGTATTATATATATATATATATATATATATATATATATATATATATATATATATATATATATATATATATATATATATATATATATTTATATATCACTAGCATCAGCGTCTATATACACTATAAATATTATGTGCAACTGTTGTACTCTTCTTGTTTGCCAATAACCATCCTAGAACCCATGGGAGGCCTATTTTAAAGAATAGTAGTATTATTATTTTTTATATTTGTTTTATCATTTAACAGTTTTTTTTTTTTAATTGTGTCAGCATCTTGGTCAATATAATGTAACTGCCATAATCTAATGTAACTTATATGCAACAGTTATGTGCTTCTTGGTTGGCAATAACCATCCTAGGACCTATATGGGGAACCCTTTTCATGAAACAGTATTCATATATGGTATTTTTTTTTTACATAATCATGGCTTTGCTTTCTTTACTCCTTAGTTATTTGGTGTTTTACTTTAACATTGTTTTTTTGACCATCTCTGGGGCACTTTTTTATGGAACAGTATTCTTATTATTCACGTGTACCAACATTTTTGTGAGCCAATACTGGCCTCCTTTAAAGAATACTAGTTTTCTGGCTTCAGTACTTTCTGAGCTGATGACTTAAAACAAGCTTGTAAATAAAGTCAGAGCTGCTGATCTGTGTTCTAGTACTAAAAAGTGCTAAAGTCATTGAATGAATGACAGCCAGGCACGTATAATGTTCTATGAATAAGTCAGCAGTGACAGTCCCCATATTATCTATGTCGAGGTTATCTATGTCTACATATTTTCTTCATTATTTGTAAATTGTACTGAAAAAGTTTGTTTGGTTCCTATGGACTGTTACTATGCTGATTCAAAATAAATATGTGGGAGGAGGTGGAAGTTCTTCATTTATGATTTATAAATAAAAAGAGATCTAGCAAGAGATAGAAAATGACTAAATATCAATGGATTGATCTTTAGCCATTTCAGTTTGCTACAAGGTCATTGAAGGTTGCTAAAAGTTTGTTTAAAGCTATAGCCAGGCCATCCATTAAAATATACAACGTTTTAACATTCCTGGAGCAGTTCAAGAAGAGTGATTAAAGCTTGTTAAAAGTTTTTGTATCACATCAGCAACTGCTTGGACCTTTATCCAGAAATCTGTATTATTTTGTTGAATTGGCCACTAAACCTAAAGCCAAAAAATCCATTATGTATTACAGCTGGTAATAAAATTTCCATAAGAGCCTATTCATGCTTGTGCGTTGTGACATGAGGTGATCCTAAAGGAATGGCTGTTAGAATGAGCCTGAGATTTGGGGTAGCCCTGAAAGAAATGGGAGATGACTTTACAAGACATAAGAAGAAATTTAGTAAGGAACTTTGATGAATTGCGTGGAAAAAAGGCTTTAGGGAAACACGTAAAAAGCAGTGAATATGCCATTTTACCAAATTTACACTGCAGGCGAACCTTCCTGTTGCATGTATTTTACATTCAATGGAAGGATTAACCACCTTCTAAACTTTTAGTGAATACCACATTCATAGCTTTATAAATATGCCCCTCCAACTGGGATACCTAGATATACAGTAATACATTTCTCATTCACGTACAGGTGCATCTCATACAATTAGAATATCATTAAAAAGTTCATTTATTTTAGTAACTCATATACTTTATATAAATCTATTACACAAACAGTGATGTATTTCAAGCATTTATTTATTTTAATTTTGATGATTATGGCTTACAGCTAGTAAAAACCCCAAATTCTGTATCTCAGAAAATTTGAATATTACATAAGACCAATAAAAAATTATTTTTAATACAGTAGGCTTACTGAAAAATATGTCCATGTACAGTATAGTATGCACTCAATACTTGGTTGCGGCTCATTTTGCATGAATTACTGCATCAATGCGGCGTGGCATGGAGGCGATCAGCCTGTGGCACTGCTGAGGTGAAATGGAAGCTTAGGTTGCTTTGATAGTGGTTTTCAGCTCATCTGCATGTTTGTGTCTCTCATCTTCCTCTTGAAAATACCCCACAGATTCTCTATAGGGTTTAGGTCAAGTGAGTTTGTTGGCCAATCAGACGTCAACGTGATACCATGATTATTAAACCAGATATTGGTACTTTTGTGTGGGCAGGTGCCAAGTCCTGCTGGAAAATAAAACCAGCATTTTCATAAAGCTGGTCAGCAGAGGGAAGTGCTCTAGATTTTCTGGTAGAGGGCTGCGCTGACTTTGGACTTGATAAAACACAGTGGACCAACACCAGCAGATGACTAGTGTTGCTCACGAATATACGCATTGCGAATATTTGTTATGAATATTGCATATTCGAGTATTCGCGAATTAATCGAATATCGCGGTGAATATTCGCTATTGCGAATATTCGTATTTTTTCAAATTTATTTTTAAAACAGATCACATCCTAGTGATCTCCATCGACGTCTAAAAGCATTGCTGGTATGATTAGAGACCCTGGGCCGAGTAGCTGAGGCGATCCTTTTACTGTATGTTGCCGAATATTCGCAATGCGAATATTCGTATTACGAATATTCGCAAATACTTTCTCTGCCCTTCTGTGTTTTGTGTATATAAAAAAACAAAACCAAAAAAAAAATAGCTTTAGTTTAGTCATATAAGTTTGTGTAAGTAGAGTTAGTGTTTAGTGCATATTAGTTTAGTAATCCAGGAAATGATCTCCGTTTTCGCGTGTTGACGAGAATTTCACAATCAATTTCGCATTCGCATTAGTGAAATTTCACATTCGCATTTTTTTTTTTTGATAAAATATCACGAATATTCGATATTAACAAATATTTCACGAATATTCTTCTATATATTCGTGAAATATCGCAAAATCGAATATGGCGTATTCCGCTCAACACTGCAGATGACATGGCTCCCCAAATCATCACTGACTGTGGAAACTTCACACTGGACCTCATGCGACTTGGATTCTGTGCCTCTTTACTCTTTCTCCAGACTCTCGGACCTTGATTTCCAAATTAAATGCCACATTTTCCACAGTCCATGATGATTATAAGAGTTTTTATGTTTTGAATTGAATTACTGAAATACATTTTTAATGATATTCTAATTTTATGAGATGTGCCTGTATACAGTATGTGGCCTAGATTGCTTTCTAAGTATTTACCTAATTATAGCTTAAGGCCAGCCATAAACGCTTCAAATCTTGGCCTGATCAGCTGGGACAGCCAAGATTCTAACCATGTATGGGCAGTCTGAATGTACCAAGTCAATCAATCGATCAACTTGGGTACAACCAGTCTGCCAAAATATTTGATTATCGCTATCGACTGGTATAGTCATTGTGTTCTCATAGGATAGTCAATGTATTCTCCTGCCAGGGGGGCATTCCCACTGGGAGAATAAAATGGCTTGGTGGGAGGGATTTCCCTGTCAACACTGTCTTTCTGTCGTACATGCAGGAAAGAAATTTGCTTCATGTATGGGTTGCTTAAGTCTATCTATTTTTAAAAATGTCCTCCCGTCCCCTTTCTACTACCTAATCTGCCTAACCTGTATAAAAAAGGTGTGTCTACTTGCCCATTTTTAATCCGGTCTGGTCTGTTCATGTGATCCAGCATCTCTGACTCAAGGAGCTCTTGACAATACCTGGGAATTCTGGAAGCTGTGATGTTACCCATAGGCTCTCATAACCCAGCTGTTGTTGATGCTCCTTCTTCTTCCCTGCAACTTTTGCTCACTGCCTAAGCTGTGGGACCACGTGATCAGAATAAAGTGTATTACAGGTTAGGTAGGATAGGTAGGAGGAGGTGGGAGAGAACTATTTTAAGAATAGTTAGAGTTAGGCTTTTCTTCTACTTAAATTGTGTATTTCAATATTGTGTTTGTATTCAACTATAATATATATACAACTTATTGCTTGCTAATTACCATCCTAAAACCCATAGGTAACCTTTTTATATACTGTTTGTTTTATATACTGTAGAAATATTCATATTAAATGACCACTAAACCTAAAACCAATATGTCTGTTATTTAACACAGCTGGTAAAAACATTTCTATGTGGGCGAGAATTTCACAATCAATTTCGCATTCGCATTAGTGAAATTTCACATTCGCATTTTTTTTTTTTTGATAAAATATCACGAATATTCGATATTAACAAATATTTCACGAATATTCTTCTATATATTCGTGAAATATCGCAAAATCGAATATGGCGTATTCCGCTCAACACTGCAGATGACATGGCTCCCCAAATCATCACTGACTGTGGAAACTTCACACTGGACCTCATGCGACTTGGATTCTGTGCCTCTTTACTCTTTCTCCAGACTCTCGGACCTTGATTTCCAAATTAAATGCCACATTTTCCACAGTCCATGATGATTATAAGAGTTTTTATGTTTTGAATTGAATTACTGAAATACATTTTTAATGATATTCTAATTTTATGAGATGTGCCTGTATACAGTATGTGGCCTAGATTGCTTTCTAAGTATTTACCTAATTATAGCTTAAGGCCAGCCATAAACGCTTCAAATCTTGGCCTGATCAGCTGGGACAGCCAAGATTCTAACCATGTATGGGCAGTCTGAATGTACCAAGTCAATCAATCGATCAACTTGGGTACAACCAGTCTGCCAAAATATTTGATTATCGCTATCGACTGGTATAGTCATTGTGTTTCTCATAGGATAGTCAATGTATTCTCCTGCCAGGGGGGCATTCCCACTGGGAGAATAAAATGGCTTGGTGGGAGGGATTTCCCTGTCAACACTGTCTTTCTGTCGTACATGCAGGAAAGAAATTTGCTTCATGTATGGGTTGCTTAAGTCTATCTATTTTTAAAAATGTCCTCCCGTCCCCTTTCTACTACCTAATCTGCCTAACCTGTATAAAAAAGGTGTGTCTACTTGCCCATTTTTAATCCGGTCTGGTCTGTTCATGTGATCCAGCATCTCTGACTCAAGGAGCTCTTGACAATACCTGGGAATTCTGGAAGCTGTGATGTTACCCATAGGCTCTCATAACCCAGCTGTTGTTGATGCTCCTTCTTCTTCCCTGCAACTTTTGCTCACTGCCTAAGCTGTGGGACCACGTGATCAGAATAAAGTGTATTACAGGTTAGGTAGGATAGGTAGGAGGAGGTGGGAGAGAACTATTTTAAGAATAGTTAGAGTTAGGCTTTTCTTCTACTTAAATTGTGTATTTCAATATTGTGTTTGTATTCAACTATAATATATATACAACTTATTGCTTGCTAATTACCATCCTAAAACCCATAGGTAACCTTTTTATATACTGTTTGTTTTATATACTGTAGAAATATTCATATTAAATGACCACTAAACCTAAAACCAATATGTCTGTTATTTAACACAGCTGGTAAAAACATTTCTATGTGGGCCCATTTACACTTGTGCATTGTGGCACCTAATCTAAGTTCAGTGCATTTTGGCGTACTGTGAATGGCACCCAGACACATTGTACAGTACATCCCAACACACTGCAGCACCACAACATATATACCACACATTGTGGTGGCTACATTGTTAAAAAGGGTCACACTTATAAGGAATGAATGCAACACACTTTAAAGCCGTAGTAAACTGCATTTTTTTTGTATACCCTGAAAGGTAAGGCCATAATGTGCTAGTATACAGCAGAGCAGGAGGAATTGTGACCGATCTCCCCTCTCTAGCCAGGCTGGCTGAGTCACGCACACAAGGCTGATTGTGAGTGACAATGGTGGACTGGTCGCATTCACCCTGGATCTTACTGTAACACCAGCCAGCCCTGCTCACCCTTCAGCAAGCTCCTCTACTCTATCCTCTCCGCCAACCACTCCACATGGTCTCTCCAAATCTCGGACCTCATCCTCCTTCCTCATCTCTGCAGTAATGTCTGAGTGCCACAACCTCTTGCCTCCTGGCCCAGTTTGCCCCGACTGGTGGGGTGGGAGAGTCGGTAGAAGAGACATGGCCACATAGCGGACCTCCTGTTGTGCAGCCTGGACATGCTGCGCCCCGACTGATATGCGCTATAGGCCAGCCCATACTCTGCCTATTGGTAGCGCCAACCCTGCACCATTCCTGCTTTCATTTGCTGGATAAATGTCTGTGTACTTGGGATTTTGTTTGCTTTAGAACTGTTTTTTTTTCCATTTAAGTCATTGAAAATGCAAAAGATGCTTGGTAAAGTTTAGAAGGAGGTCAGAAGCACCTGTAAAGGAACTCATATGGAACTCAATAGCATCTGAAATTGATCACAAAAAACAAGTTAAGTGCTCTTAGAAGCATGCCACATTTTCTACAAAAGCCGTTACATTGATGACATCATGAGTGGATAGGTTCTAGGGGCAGCTTGGTAGTAGCGTGCACCTCTACTAATAATAGGATGGGATATCCAAGGACTTAAAGCAGAGTTCCACCCATTTAAAATTCAGCAACTGCAAAAAGTGTAGCTGCTGACTTTTAATAAACAGACACTCCACTATCCCACAGTCCAGCGAAGCTGCCACCTGAAGCCTTGCTTCTCTCCCCCTCTTCTCTGTGGCACCAGCATTGCAAGCGTGGGTACCTGGCTGTGGCTTCACAGCCGGGCGCACACTGTGCATGCGCCAGCCATGCTGCTCGTTATCAATCTTCTGGAACCTGTGACATGTCCCAGACGATTGCATGGAGGGGGGAGAGGTGAACTTCCTTTTGGTGCAGCGGCACCAGGGGAGGAAGTGCAAGCTGGTTACCTGTGAAAACTAGGTACCCGCTACCCCCCCCAAAAAAATGACATGCCAAATGTGGCATGTCGGGAGGTCACCAGTACCTAAAGCAGAAGTTCAGTTTTTGGGTGGAACTCTGCTTTAAAAGGCTCATCTGTTTTTCCAATACTTACACATTACCCATTATAAAGTCTCTACTAGGTGCTCAATGATACATCTTTTTGGGATCCGGTGAATTTTTTTTTAATTTTACCTTTTACCTCCTGTTTAGTTGCTGAAGCTGCCACACATACAATATGATTATAAATGTTCTATTAGATCTGAAATCACCTATGTAGTGCAAGAGCATGTCTAGTTTGATAAAAATTGTATAGATCGTTTAGGTTTGTCTGCATTACATTGTTTTGGCAATTATAAAGAAGACTGTACAATGTTTGTACAATCAGATTGTATGGTATGTGTGTTCAGTTTAAGACAGGAAATTAGAGGGCATTAATCTAATGGAGGCGTAGACAGCAATAATAATAATTAAAAAAAAAAACAGTTTTTAATGTTCCTTATCCAATGCAAACTTTAAGCCCAGGTTCACATTGGGCTGCGGGAGTGAAGCCGTGTGAGTTCAGCTAAACTTGCACGATTTCACTCCCGCTGGCAATCTCGATTTAGGCAGCGATTACAGAGATATCTGTGCAGGTTTCTGCACAGATGTCAATGTAAATCGCAGCCCGAAATTGCAAAAAGTAGTACAGAAAATACTTTTTGAAATTGTTGCAGTGGTGTCGCACCGATTAGGATGGTGCCATTGCCGACAATTGCCGGCAAATGCCGTCGATTTGAGATGCGATCTGACATATCAAATCGCATCTCAAATCATACCAATGTGAACCAGGGCTGAAGAAGGATAGAGATAAAGTGATATTCCCAGAGAACGTAAATACTAATAAGTCAGGGACAGGGAGAATTATATTTCCAAGCACAGAAGATTGTTCAGACTGGTCTGGGGTCACAGTGACTGTGATACTGAAATACAGTTGAGTGTTTGCAGTTTTGTCCTAAAAAGTGTTTGGGGACCTCAGTCCGGCCCCAGGGGACATGTATCAATGCTTTTTTTGTTTTTTAAAACAGCCGTTTTTTCGGGAGCAGTGATTTTAATAATGCTAAAAGTGCAATAATAAAAGTGTAATTTTTCTTTAAATTTCATACTATGGGGGGCTCTAATGTCAGCATTAGTGATGAGCGGAATACGCCATATTCGATTTTGCGATATTTCGCGAATATTTCGAAGAATATTCGTTAATATTGAATATTCGTGATATTTTATAAAAAAAAAAATGCGAAAAAATGCGAAGTCCTTTATTATCTTCTTTCTTCTTCTTTTCTTCTTTCCTTCGGGTTTCTTCTTCCTTCTTCTTCTTCTGCTTCTGTCTTGGGTCTTCTATTCCCGCATCTTGCCCGGAATGTTCTTCCATCTTCTTCTCCTTCCGCTGTCCTTCTCGTCCGCATCTTCTTCTTGTTCTTCTTCGCCGGAGCCGCCGCTTCCAATTGAAATCCCGCTGTCTGCCGGACCACGCCTCCCCTCTGACGCCACGGGCAAGCTCTTAGGAGTGTGCTGCAAGTGCGTCAGAGGGGGGCGTGGTCACATGTCAAAGGGCGGGCAATTCAATTGGAAGCTTGTGCGCGGCTTCTTCTTTGCCGGAGTCGCCGCTTCCAATTGAATTGCCCGCTTTCTGACATGTGACCACGCCCCCCTCTGACGCACAGGCACCACACAGGGACTTTCCTAAGAGCTTGCCCGTGGCATCAGAGGGGGGCGTGGTCCGGCAGACAGCGGGGATTTCAATTGGAAGCGGCGCCTCCGGCGAAGAAGAACAAGAAGAAGAAGATGCGGACGAGAAGGACAGCGGAAGGAGAAGAAGATGGAAGAACACGCCGGTCAAGATGCGGGAATAGAAGACCCAAGACAGAAGCAGAGGAAGAAGAAGGAGAAACCCGAAGGAAAGAAGAAAAGAAGAAGAAAGAAGATAATAAAGGACTTGTCAAAAACCGGCTCTTGACGTTTTTAACCCTTGACACTTTTTTTTTTATGGTGAAATGGTAGGGGTACAATGTACCCCATTACCATTTCACACAGGGGGGGGCCGGGATCTGGGGGGCCCCTTTGTTAAAGGGGTCTTCCAGATTTCGATAAGCCTCCTGCCCGCAGACCCCCACAACCACCGGGCAAGGGTTGTGGGGAAGAGACCCTTGTCCTCATCAACATGGGGACAAGGTGTTTTGGGGGGTACCCCAAAACACCCCCCCAATGTTGAGGGCATGTGGCCTGGTGCGGTTCAGGAGAGGGGGGGGCGCACTCTGTCCCCCCCTCTTTTCTGCGGCCGGCCAGGTCAACGTGCTCGGATAAGAGGTCTGGTGTGGATTTTAGGGGGGACTCCACGCCATTTTTTTTTTAAATTTGGGGTGGAGTTCCCCTTAAATTCCACACCAGACCTGAAGGGTCTGGTTATGGATATTTGGGGGGAACCCCACGTCATTTTTTTTTAAAATTGACGGCGGGGTTCCCCTTAATATCCATACCAGACCTAAAGGGTCTGGTTATTGAATTTGGGGGGACCCCCACGCTTTTTTTTTGGTGTTTTTTATGAATGAATTCTCCTGCAATTGCCGGGAGCCGACAATTCATTATTGCCACGAGTCAGTTTTAAACGGCTTTTTTCCTTCAGAATGTCACTTTTCACATGCTGACATTACACCCAGGGCCGCCATCAGGGGGGTACAGGCAGTACACCTGTAAGGGGCCCGGGGGTCCGGAGGTGCCCATTATGCCTGGAGGCCCCCAGGGCTCCAGATGGTAACCCCCCTCTTTTTTTTTTTTATATATTTTTTAATTTTTTTTTTATTATTTTTTATTAAAGGGCCAATTTTTGGAATTTTTTTTTTTTAGCAGTCCGGAGGTCCCCAGGGCTCCAGATGACAACCCCCCTTTTTAAAAAAGGGGTTGCCTTGGGAGCTCTGGGCCCTTTAATAAAAAATAACTAAAAAAGCTGTGGTGGCTCAACGTGATTGGCACTGCGCTGACAAGCCGTTCACCTCTGCACCCTGTAAATCAGCACTTCAAGCCTGTCCACCAATGCCTTGAAGGAAGAGGTTGTGTCTTTGAAGCAGCTCCTGTGAAGAACCAGACCCTGGAGGAGAGGGGAGGCTATGGCCTCATCAAGCCCAGGTCAGGGGCTTGCTCCTGGGCAGGGGGAGTCCACCTCCCGCCCGGTACCTCCAAGGACTGTGGATCTCCCTAGTTTTGGGGATCTAAACAAAGAAGAAAAGCAGTTTTTGATGGCCCAGTCTAAGCTGGTGGATTGGACTCTTCCCCAGCATGGGGAAGATGACCAGGGAGTGCTGAGAAGGCGCAGCAAGATCAAGGTATTGATTCAGAAGGCTGCACAGGCTCTCCACTCCAGGATGTCAGTGCTGGCCAGTTTGAGGAACAGAAGAGATCGGGTCAGCAGCTCAAAGAGATTTGAGTTTAAGGAAGCGATAGATCTGATGAAAGAACAGAATGGCCAGCTATGGAGTCTTACCATGGGTCTTTGTTCCAGGGGAACTGCGGAGAAGACCTTTCTCCTTCCAATCAAGAAGGAGCTCCAGCGTGCCTTTGAAGAGAGTAAACAGGTTGCAAGGAGAAGCAAGTCTACATCAGTAGCTGAGAGGTTTGAGGATTCTCTGTCAGTGGAGCCTCGGACCTCAGGGACCACTTTGGTGAGTACCGCTGAGGACGCCCAAGCACCTGCTGGGCCCCAGTCTGCAAAGAAAGGGGGTGCAACATCAAGTGGGGGGTTGTCCTATGAAGCGGGAAGTACCTGTATGAGTGAGAGAGGTTTTAATCCTGTGGTGAGACTCTCCCGTCTTCCTCGTGGTTCCTTTGCCGCTGAGATGAGTGTATCTGGTTCCCAGCAAGATCCGGGTGATAAACCTGCTCCTGGAAGCGGGGGTGCTTCTGCCTCTGTGAACCCAGCAAGTAGCCTACAGCAGGGTCAGCCGGCCGTTGTGGTGGCGACCGCTGCGGGTTTACAGGGTGAGGGGCAGGCACTTACCATGGATCCAGTTGAGATGGACTATGTGTCACCTAATATGGAAGAAGCCATAGCTAGGACAGTAATGGCTGCCGAGGGAGAAGGCACGCCACGCCATGTGAAGCTTCCTGCCTCTAGACAACCAATCAGCAGTGACTTAGAGGGCGTTCTCACTGTGCTGGAATCTCCCGTGATTGGGCCGGAGCCACGACCGGAAGTTACGTCAGTGCGTGACCCGGAACCGGAAGTGATGTCAGCGGGGGAACCGGAAGTGGCGTCAGCGGGTGAACCGGAAGTGGCCGCGGTGACACCCGGAGCTCCGTTTCCCGGCCAGATCCGGCCCTCGGTTTTGGTACAGACTACCCAAGGACTTGTGAGTACCCCCCTGTCTGTGGGTTTTCCTCCTGAGCAGGCTCAGGCTTGGGGTGATCACCCTGCGGGACATTTAGAAGAGGAGTGCCCAGCAATGGATTTTATTAGGGGTCTAGAGGGTTCCCAGTCTGCAGCTGTGACAGAAGTTCATGTGAGCTCCTATGGAGCCTGTGAAGAAATGGAGGACTCTAGTTTTTATATGGATGATGACACTTTACTGGCTCAGGTACAAGAAGCTTTTAAGAAGACAGGTCCCCCTCTTGTCTCTTTGGTACCAGGGGGGAGGGTAGTAAGTCAAGAGGTATCTGCCCAGGTTGCGCCAATGGATGTCCCAAGTGGGGCTGATCCATTTGGTGCACCTCAGCCTGGGAGAGTCATCACAGCCTCCCAGGAGGAAAATTTACTTAAAGCTTTGAGAGAGGGAAGGTCTTATGCCCAAGTAGCTGGGGCAAGTGCTCCCTTGGATCATATCTACAGTAAGTTCGGTGCCCGTAACTTTAGGGTCCCCCCTGCGCAGCAACAGCAGGGTGAGGGGGCATGGTCCAGGGGAGTCGGTGGTTTAGAGCGTAGAAGGAGAAATGTTATTCAATTGAGATATGTTGGTGAGGGTCGGTGCCCATCTCGAGTGGAGGCCATTGATATGGTCCTCTCCTTGGGAGTAAGGGCGTCTGACCTTTTTGCGGTCATTCATCCTGGGAGTTCCGTAGAGTTTGATTTTAGTTTTGTTGCAGTTGTTGTTATGGAAATGTTTTTACTTAATTATGATTTGGTTAAAGGACAGGACCCATGGTCCAAGTTTCGTTTGACCCCCCTGACTAGGCAGGAGGAGGTCAAAAATGTGACCATTTTGGTACGCAATGAATCTCTTCCTTCGGAAGACATTGCGACCTGGTTGAACCGCCATGGCCAGCTGCAGGGCCCCCTTTGGAAGAAGGTGGATGAAAGGGGGATCTGGACAGGGGCCTGGGGGGCTAAAATTAGATTGAGGAGACAGGGAAATAGCATGGCTCACATCCCCGGGAGTGCCTTCATTGGGAGAGATAGAATCTTGGTTTTTTTATCCTGGTCAACCTAAAAGATGTTTTAAGTGTGGGTCCCCCACTCACTTGAGCGCTGGTTGTACTGTGGTGAAGTGCACGCGCTGTGGTGAGAGGGGTCACCTGGCGGATGGGTGTGCCCGTATCAGATGTAACTTATGTAACAAGCTTGGTCACCCTTTTAGCCGTTGTCCGCAGGCTTTTAGGGGCAATGTGTCAGAGGAATCTGGGGTGTCGGAGGTTTCTACCTCGGACACTGATTCTGAGATGGAGGGGGGTGGGGAGGGCTTGGCTACGGATGTTTTTAAATCTGGTGGCCGAGCTGCCCCTATGCCCCAGAGGCAAGGTCCTGCTGGGAGGAGGGCGGGGGCGAGTACAGCTGCCCCTGACCCTCCAGGTCAAAGTGGTGTGTCGGGTGGAGGTGGGGTTTTTCTTGAGTATCCCAGTTTTTTGGATTCCTCTACCTTGGATACTGATTCCGAGGTAGAGGGGGGTGAGGAGGGCTTGGCGACGAAGGTCTCTGCTTTTAAGGAGGGTAGAATGTCAAGTGGTAGGGGGCCCCCCCTTTGTTTGGGTTCATTTGATGATATCCCTCCTTCCCTTCCCCTTCCTGTTGCCCCTTCCTCTTGTCCTTGTCCTGTCTCCCCCCCACTTTCCTCCTGTGCTGTTCCGTTTCCCCCTCCCCCAGTGGTTTCCCATGTTTTAAGTGATGCAGTAGCTCAGGAGGATATGGAAGTGTCCCTCAGGTCACAAAAAAGACCTAAGGTTGTGTCTAGTGAGGAGCCCTCAGAGGGTATGAGTGGTGCTGGCCCAGCGGCTGATGGTGCTGGTCGGGTAGTGCTTAGGAAGAGTAAGAAGAAAAAGAAAAAAGCAAAAAAAGGGGGAGTGAGCGATGTAGGAGGGGGTGTTGAGCCCCGTTTTGAGCAGGATGAGGGTGGACGCTGCTCAACATAGTGGGATTTTGTCTTCAGAGTCTGATGATGTGTAGTTTTGTCGGTATAATTGACTAACTATGACCTGGTGCAGTGGCCAGATATGGCAGAGACTGTAGGTTTCTACGGTGGTGCCTATAGGCTTGCGCAGGTAGTTGGTTAAACCGTGTAAGGGATGTTATGTATAATATTTTTCTTTTGTCTTTTATGTTTTGTAAATTTCATGGAAAAGTATTGTAGTTGATGTGTTTTTTGTACATGCAAAAGTTTGTAAGTGATGTGAGATTTTGCTGTTTTCTTTTTTCCCCTGTTTATTTTGTAAACCTGGTATCTAAGGTCGTGTCTAATAAATCAAAAAATTTCCACCAATGCCTTGAAGGAAGAGGTTGTGTCTTTGAAGCAGCTCCTGTGAAGAACCAGACCCTGGAGGAGAGGGGAGGCTATGGCCTCATCAAGCCCAGGCCAGGGGCTTGTTCCTGGGCAAGGGGAGTTCACCTCCCGCCCGGTACCTCTGAGGACCGTGGATCTCCCGAGTTTTGGGGATTTAAATAAAGAAGAGAAGCAATTTTTGTCGGTCCAGTCCAAGCTGGCAGATTGGACTTTTCCCCAGCAAGGGGAGGATGATCAGCGAATGCTGAGAAGACGCAGCAAAACCAAAGGTTTGATTCAGAAGGCGGCACAAGCTCTCCATTCCAGGATTACAGTGCTGGCCAGTTTAAGGAACAGAAGAGATCGGGCTAGTAGCTCAAAAAGATTCGAATTCAAGGAAGCAATAGACCTGTTGAAAGAGCAGAATGGCCAGTTATGGGGTCTTGTTATGTGTCTCTGTTCCAGAGGGACTGCAGAGAAGGCTTTCCTCCTTCCAATCAGGAGGGAGCTCCAACGTGCCTCTGAGGAGAGCAAGCAGGCAGCAAGGAGAGGCAAGTCAGCATTAGTAGCTGAGGGGGCTGGGGGTTCTCTGTTAGTGGAACCTCAGACCTCAGGGACTATCTCGGAGAGTACCGCTGAGGGCACCCAGGCACCTTCCGGACCCCAACCTGTGAAGAAAGGGGGTACAACATCAAGTGGGAGGTTGTCCCACGAAGCAGGAGGTACTTGCGTGAGTGAGAGAGGTCTCAACCCCGTGGTGAGTCTTCCTCGTCTTCCGTCTGGTCTTTTGGTCACCGTGAAGAGTGTGTCTGGTTCCCAGCAAGATCAGGGTGATAAGCCTGCTCCTGGAAGCAGGGGTTCTTTTGGCCTCTGTGAACCCAGCAAGTAGCCTACAGCAGGGTCAGCCGGCCATTGTGGTGGCGACCGCTGCGGGTTTACAGGGTGAGGGGCAGGCATCTACCGCGGATCCAGTTGAGATGGACTGTATGACATCTAGTATGGAAGAAGCTATGGCTAGGATAGCAATGGCTGCCGAGGGAGAGGGCACGCCACGCCATGTGGAGCCTCCTGCTTCTGGACGACCAATCAGCAGTGACTTGGAGGGCATTTCCGCTGTGCGGGAATCTCCCGTGATTGGGACGGAGCCGCGACCGGAAGTGACGTCAGCACGCGACCCGGAACCGGAAGTGACGTCAGCGGGTGAACCGGAAGTGCCTGTGGTGACACCCGGAGCTCCATTTCCCGGCCAGGTCCGGTCCTCAGCTTTGGAACAGAATACCCAGGGACTTGTGAGTACTTCCCCATCTGCGGGTCTCCCTTCTGAACAGGCTCCAGTTTGGGGGGATCACCCTGCGGGACATTTAGATGATGAATGTTTGGCAATGGATTTTATTAGAAAGTTAGAAGGTTCCCAGTCTGCAGCTGTGACAGAAGTCCATGTAGGTTCCTATGGAGCCTGTGAAGAGATGGGGGACTCTGGTTTTAATATGGATGATACTCAATTGGCTCAGGTACAGGAAGTTGTGTTGGGGTCGGGCCCCCTTTCGGGTCCTTCAGTAGTGAGGGGGAGGGCAGCGAGTCATGAGGAGACTGCCCAGGTTGCGTCAATGGAGGTCCTGAGGGGGGTTGGTCCATTTAATGCACCCCAACCTGCGGGAGTTATCACAACCTCTCAGGAAGAGAGCTTGCTCAATGCTTTGAGGGAGGGCAGGTCTTATGCCCAAGTGGCTGGGTTAAGTTCTCCCTTGGATCATATTTACAGCAAGTTCGGTGCCCGCAATTTCAGGGTTCCCCCTGCGCAAGAGCAGCGGGGTGAGGGGGCATGGTCCAGGGGAGGTGGTGGTACAGAACGCAGGAGGAGGAATGTGGTGCAACTAAAGTTTATTGGTGAAGGTCAGTGCCCGTCCCGAGGAGAGGTCATCGATATGGTCCTCTCTCTGGGAGTAAGGGCGTCTGACCTCTTTGCGGTTATCCATCCGGGAGGTTCAGTAGAGTTTGATTTTAGTTTTATGTCAGTCATCGTTATGGAAATGTTTTTGTTGAATTATGAACTAGTTAAAAGACAGGACCCATGGTCCAAGTTCTGTTTGACCCCCCTGTCTAGGCAGGAGGAGGTCAAAAATGTAACCATCCTGGTACGCAATGAATCCCTTCCTCCGGAAGACATTGCGACCTGGTTGACCCGTCATGGCCAGCTCCAGTGCCCCCTTTGGAAGAAGGTGGATGAAAGGGGGATCTGGACAGGGGCCTGGGGGGTTAAGATTAAGTTGAAGAGGCAGGGAAATAGCATGGCTCATATCCCTGGGAGTGCTTTCATTGGGAGAGACAGAATTTTGTTTTTTTATCCTGGACAGCCTAAAAGGTGTTTTAAGTGCAGGTCCCCCACTCACTTGAGCGCTGAATGCACTGTTGTGAAGTGCACGCGCTGTGGTGGGAGGGGTCACCTGGCGGACGGGTGTGCCCATATTAGATGTAATCTTTGTAATGAGTTAGGTCACCCTTTCAGTCGATGTCCGCAGGCTTATAGGGGTAATGTGCAAGAGGAATCTGGGGTGTCGGAGGGTTTCACCTCGGACACTGATTCTGAGATGGAGGGGGGTGGGGGGGGCAGGCCGCGGGTGCTTCTAGATCTGGTGGTCGGGCTGCCCCTATGCCCCAGAGGCAAGTTTCTGTCAGGAGGAGGGCGGGGGTTGGTGCAGCTGCCCCTGATCCTCCAGGTCAGAGTGGAGTGGACATTGATTCTGAGGTAGAGGGGGGTGAGGAGCCTCAAAGGCAGGGTCTCATCAGGAGGAGGGCGGGGGTTAGTGCAGTAGCCCCTGACCCTCCGGGTCGGAGTGGAGTGTCAGGAGGTGGTGGGGTTTTCCTTGGGGGGCCTCCTGAGTTTTTGCTGGACTCCTCTGCCTTAGACACCGATTCTGAAGTAGAGGGGAGTGAGGAGGGTTTGGTGGTTCCCCCTGGGGGGGGGGTGTTGGGGCCAGTCTGTGCTATCCTTCCCCCCCTTCCCTTTCTCTTCCTGTTGCCCCCTCCTCTCATTCTTGTTCTGTTCCCCTCCCGCTTTCTTCCCGTTTTGCCCCGCTCTCCCCCCCCCCGGGTGGATTCTCATGCGTTGGGTGGTGCAGTAACCCAGGAGGATATGGAGGTGGCCCTTGGGTCACAGAAAAGACCTCAGGCCGGGTCAAGTGAAGAGCCCTCAGAGGGTATGAGTGGGGTGGGCCCAGCAGCCGGTGATACTGGTTGGGTAGTGCTTAGGAAGAATAAGAAGAAAAAGAAAAAAAGTAAAAAAGGTGTTAATGAGTGATGCGGGAGTGGGTTCTGTGCCCTGTTCTAAGCATGATGAGGGTGCGGGTGCCGCAGAGTAATTTGTTATTTTACTAGTCGGTTAATATAGCGGGATTTTGTTCGATGTTTATGATGTATAGATATGTGGTCTGTTGATGGATTTGGCTAGCTATGACCTGGTGCAGTGGCCAGATGGGGCAGAGGCTGTAGGTTTCTGCAGTTGATGCCAATAGGCTTGCGCAGGTAGTTGGCTAATCCGCGTAAAATATGCCATATATAGTATTTTGTTATTCTTTCTTTTGTTTCTTATGGACCTTAATTATGGGTATGCACCAATAGTGACCCAAAGTGCAATGAGCCGGATAATGGAGGGTGATAAAAGGTTGCCCAACCTGATAGAGGTTAGCACTGGTGAATTGGTTGCGTGTTATTAGTCTGTGTTTTCAAGGTTTGTAAATTCAATGTTGGTTTTATAGGAGTGTTATAGTTGTTTAAATGATTATCTTGTATATGTAAATGTTTGTAAGCAGTGTGAGATTTTCTTGATGTTTCCCCGTTATTTGTAAATTTGGTACCTAATGTCGTGTCTGAATAAACAAAAAATTTCCACCAATACACCACCCCCTCCCCCAAACAGGCCTTGTTTGCAGGTTTTCCTTCATCTTGCACATGTGCTTTAAAAAGTCAGTCTGGACATCAATTCTAGGAAACAATACTTACCGCTTTGTCCTTCCTTTTTTGGTGACTAAACATTTCATGCATACACACCAGGAAAGAGCTTAGAGACAAATCACACTTGATGGTTTAGGCCCAAACTATTTCAGCTGCAGCGGTTGAAATCCATAGCATGAAAAAAATATCACAAAACAAACTTCAAAATTTGAAAGTAATTTTATTGGTCCACAAAACAAGGAAAGCAAAACAAAATATTAAAAATAAACACACAAAAAAATATAAAAAAACATAAAAACAAAAAATAGACCAAGGTTTATTTCACACAGTCATTGGAAAATAAATCATGCTTTTGAAATAACAGGATAGACCCACAGGATTAAAACATTAGTCATTAACATCTTGAGAAACATTTAGCAAAATTATGCAGCAGACAAAACACCAAAAAAACAAAACTTGCTCCAAAACATCTCTGTTTCGCTCCGCCATTCCTTCCAGCCAGCAAGTCTGCCCCCTCTGAGGGCAGCTGACACGTGCTCTATCCACGCTTTTTATAACATGTGTGCTAATGAACCAATTGGAAACACATGAAGAAATGTCAGCCTCTTGTTTGTGTGCACTTGTAACTGCTTACAACTGTTAAGGATGTCCTTAAATTACTAAGCCAAAAAACAAGCTTTCTGAGCATGCTCAGAAAGATGCATGTCATTTTCAGGCACAAACACCCAGCTTATTTTTCTAAGTGTTCGAGCATGCCCAGTTCACTCGAAATGCATTACCAGAATCAAATCTGCAATGGAGGATGAAAGCATTAGAGGTGTTTTATTTTTTTTTGTTCCCCCTGAACTGATGCTTTACAACCTGAAGGGGAGGTCTTATAGAATTTTTACGTAACAAACATAAATAATAATAATTAAAACGCCCCTGTCCCTAGTAGCTCGCAGTCAGAAGCGAACACGCAGCATTTTTTTTTTCCGGTTACCAGTTTAGATTTACAGATGAGGTCTAGTGCTAAAAGTATTCCTCTCGCTCTTACGCACGCTATGATACCTCACATGTGTGGTTTAAAGGATGTTTCCATATGTGGGCGGGCCTTAAATGTGTAAGTCCCGCCCACATATTTAACCCCCGTTCAAACGCCACATGTGAGGTATCATAGCGTACATTAGAGCGAGAGCAATACTTTTAGCACTAGACCTCCTCTGTAAATCTAAACTGGTAACCTGAAAATAAATAAAAAAGTGTTGCCTATGGGTATTTTCACGTACTGAAGTTTGGCGCCATTCCATGAGTGTGTGCAATATTAAAGCGTGACATGTTGGGTATCTATTTACTCGGTGTAACATCATCTTTCACATTATGGCCATAAATTGGGCTAACTTTAGTGTTTTCTTAATTTGTAACCACTTGAGTCCCAGACCATATTACTGGTCACTGACCGGGCCAGTTTTTGCATTTCAACACTGCGTCATTTTAACTGACAATTGCGCGGTTGTGCGACGTGGCCCCCAAACAAAATTGGCGTCCTCCTTTTTCCCCCAACAAAATTATTTATTTTTTTGTTTTGGTGGTATTTGATCACCTCTGCGTTTTTCTTATTTTTGCTTGAACCAAAAATATAGCGACAATTTTGTAAATAAAAAGACAACTTTTTTACTGTTTTCTATAATAAATCTCCCCCAAAATATATCCAAAAACTTTTTCCCTCAGTTTAGGCCGATACGTATTCTTCGACATATTTTTGGTTCCAAAAAATCGCAATAAGCGTTTGATTGGTTTGGGCAAAAGTTATAAGTAGGGGTTGGTTTTATGGGCTTTTTAGGAATATATTTTTGTTTTACTAGTAATGGTGGCGATCATTGATTTTTCTGGCTACATTGTGGCGGACACATTTATGTGAGCTTTGGCATTTTTCTAGCAACCAATGGTATACAAATGCATTGCTTACTATAAAATTGTCACTGGCAGGGAAGGGGTTAACACTAGGGGCGAGGAAGGGGTTGATTATGTTACCCGGGTGTGTTCTAACTGTAAAGGGGGTGGGACTGACTAGGGGAAATGACAGGTCACTGTTCATACATTGTATGGACAGACGAGCAGGCATTCCCCCCCTGACAGGACCGGGATAAAGGGGAACTCCACACCAAATTTAAAAAAAAACGGCGTGGGAGTCCCCCTCCAGGTGCACAACAGGCTCTTAGATTTGATCTGGAACATAAGGGGTTAAACCAACGCCAAAAACCGCGTGGGGTTCCCCCTCAGATCCAGACCAAACCCTTATCCCAGGCACGCAGTCTGGCCGGACAGGAATGGGGGTGGGGACGAGCGAGTGCCCCCCCCCCCTCCTGAGCCGTACCAGACCACATGCCCTCGACAGGGGGGAGTGTGTGCTTTGGGGGAGGGGGGCACTGCCCCCCCACCCCAAAGCACTCTTGTCCCCATGTCGATAGGGACAAGAGCCTCTTCCCGACAACCCTGGCCGTTGGTTGTCGGGGTATGCGGGCGGGGGGCTTATCAGAATCTGAGAGCCCCCTATAATAAGGGGGCCCCCAGATTATGGCCCCCCACCCTATGTATATGAGTATGGGGTACATCGTACACCTACCCATTCACCGGGTGGAAAAGTGTAAACACAAATAAACCACACAGAATAAAATAATTTATTAGTCAGCTCTGGGGGTCTTCTGCGGGACCCCCCACCACCAGCCCATTGGGCCCCAGGCTTCGCCGTTTTCTGCCGGGGGGATGACACCCACCGATGCTCTCCGCCATGTTCGGCCAGGCCCACCACCCCAAATTAAGCTCTTTTACATCCGGGGGGGGCTGGCCGAAAACAGCGGAGAACAACGGGGAGCGGAGCCCCTCCTCGGTCTTCTAGACGTTTTCTGCCAGGGGGGCTCCAGCCCCGCACCGGTCTTCGCCGCCGCCTTCCGCCGGGGGGGGCGCGACACCCACCGATGCTCTCCGCCATGTTCGGCCAGGCCCCCACCCCAAATTAAGCTCTTTTACATCTGGGGGGGGGGCGGCCAAAAACGGCGGAGAACAACGGGGGGCGGAGCACCTCCTCGGTCTTCACCGCTGCCTTCTGCGGGGGGCTCCTGCCTCCCACGGGCTGATGGCTGTCTTCCGCCGGGAAGGTACACCTACCCCCCCGGTCATCGCCACTGCCTTCCGCCGGGGGGAGAGACACCCACCGATGCTCTCTGCCATGTTCGGCCAGGCCCCCACCCCAAATGAAGCTCTTTCACATCCGGGGGGGCCGGCGGAAAATGGCGGAGAACAACGGGGGCGTCGCCACTCCTCGGTCTTGAGGGCGTGTGTGTGAGGCTCTCTGGACTTCCAGAGAGCCATGGAAGCTATCAGCCCAGGGGGAGGCTCTACTTCCCGGGCTGTGAGAGAAGCTATGCCTGTGGAGGGATCGGATACCATTTCAAGGACAGTGGAGAGTTTGAGACCATCAGATGAGGATCTCAGGTATCTGGAGTCCCAGATTGCTCTCTCTGCATGGCAGGAGCAGCAGCCAGGTGAAAGTGATTTTGAAGCTATAGGCCGTCGGATGGAAGTCTATGCAGTCTTGGGAAGGCTTATGGACTTTTTGGTGGTAGTGCATGAAGACCTGGCACGCTTAAGAACAGCCAGAGATCGGGTGGGCAAAAAGAAGCGGAAGGGCTATCGCCTGAGTGTTCAGACATTGAAAACGACCCTGAGTGAGTATGTCATTTATTGGAGCCGGCTGTTGGATCAGTCTACTATGGACACTGATGAGATTGATGAGTTGGAGGAACGCCTGATGGAGGTTTGTGATAAGGGAAGCCAGGCTGCTCGCCGTAGCTCCCAGGCTGAGGTGCCAATTTCCCCTTTGCCATCAGGGGGCGCCCAGCCTGGAGGCCTGGTCGGATCCCCCGCGATCACCGCGGGACCGGAAGTGGCGGGTCCCGGGGCTGCTGCGGACGAGGAGGAAGTCATGGAGGTTGGAGGAACGCAGGACGAAGTCGCGGCGGGTATTGCCGTGAATGTGTGTGCCGCGAGTCGCGAGGCTACTGCTGCGGTGGATGCCGCGGGTCGCGGGACTGCCGCTGCGGGTGTGGAGCCGGAGGGTATGGCCGCGAAAGTGAATACCGCGGGTTGCGGGGTTACCGCTGAAGGTGTGGAGCCGGAAGTAGCGGATCCCGGGACAGCTGCGGGTGAGGAGATGGGACTTGTGGAGGCTGTTGCTGAGAAGGATGGAGCAATGAAGGACGGTTCCGCGGGTGTGAGTGCCATGGATCGTGGGATTTCTGCCGAGGACACTGTGAGGGGTGAGATACCTACTATTGTCTCATCCCGGGTTTTGGGGGTGGCCACTGTTGCGGAGACTGTTGGGTCATCTTTTCCTGTGGACCTGCTGCCGGGTGGTGGGGTGCCTCTTGTGGTTTCCCCCTCCGGCCCTTCAGTTTCTGAGTCCGTGGCGATGACCCCCCAGCGCATGGAGTGGGGTGATTGCGAACAGGGTAGTATAACTAGCCCATGTCTTGCGATGGACCACATACGGCTGCTGGAGGGTGAGCCAACTAAAGCGGACCAGAGTACTGGTTTTCATGACATTGGGGTACCCTCTGGGGTTTTGGAGCATACGGGTCAGCCCCAAGTGGGTCCTCTAGGCGGTGCGGGGACCCCTCCGGCAGCAATTATTTCTGCTGGGGGTGTTTCCGGTGCTTGTGCACCTGCTGTGCCCGGGGCCCCTGGGAAAGACTTAAGTATAGCTGTTGATAATGTTGATTCTAGCAATGTTGTTGTTTCTGATCTCCCCCCGCCTCCTCCCCGAATCAGTGGGTCCCAGGAGGCCGGGGTTATGTCGGCCCTAAAAGTGGGGTTGTCTTTTGCAGATGTCACTGGTGGCAGGGTACAGCTTGGGCGTTTTTATAGTGCCCACGGTACGATGGCTTTTAGGGGCTCAGTGCCAGCTGCCACTAGGGTGGGGGGAGTGGAGCGTAAGCGCCATAATGTTGTGCAGCTGCGCTGGTTGGAAGAGTTTGGTCGTCCTCCGGGGAGAGACGAGGTGGTGGATATGGTGTTGGCCCTTGGGTTTAAGGCATCAGACATCTTTGCTGTTATCCACCCCTCGGGCTCCCTGGAGTATGATGTAAGTTTTGGTACCCCCGTCTTAATGGAGAGTTTTATCTCCAGACGGGAGGTGGTGAAGAATCAGTCCTCGTGGAAATCCTTTAGAGCAGTCCCCCTGTCTAGACAGGAAGAAATAAAAAGGGTGTCAGTCCTGGTTAGAAATGAATCTATTCCCGCAGAAGATATCACAACATGGTTGGGGCGGTACGGCCAGGTGATGGCCCCGCCAGGGAAAGTTTTGGATGCCAAGGGGATCTGGACTGGTGCCTGGTCTGTCTCAGTAAGGCTTAGACGCATCGGGTTATCAGTGACACATGTGCCTGCGTCAGGTTATATTGGGAGGGATAGGATCCTTGCATTCTATCCAGGGCAACCCAAGCTCTGTTTTAGATGCAACAGTCCTTTGCATTTCAGTAGGGACTGTAGGGAACCCTTTTGCACAAAGTGTAATGAAGCTGGGCACTTGGCCAGCGGGTGCAATAAATTTCAATGCAATCTGTGCGGTGTTATGGGGCACGTTTTTAGCCAGTGCCCCTCGGCCTTTCGGGCACCTGTTGGGGGGGTGTCTCCCCCTGCGGGGTCTGGGGGGTCTAGGGAGTCTGTGCTTCCGGTTGTTTCGTCGGCCGGGCCTCCTGCCCCGCTCCAGCTGGCTGGCGCAGTGACTCTTGAGGGTCAGTCTTTTGTGATGGGTTCCGGGAGTCCGGGGCCATCGTCAGGAAGATTGGGTCATAAGTCGGGAGGCTCGAGAGTTTCCCCTTTAAAATCTGGGGGGAGGGGTAAGGCCCCTTTGGTGCAATCTGTGGTATCTCGTGGCAAGGCTAAGATGCCTAGGGTGGTGTTGCATCCCCCTTCTCGGGATTCGCAGCCCATTCCTACTTGGTCTGGGTCCTCTGTCCCTGTGTCTGGTGGTGGGGGGGATCAAGAGGCGGGTCGTTTCTCTGATTCTGATACCCCTAGTACGAGACCTGTTCGTAAGGGCAGAAGGGGTAAGGTTCCTAGAGATCCCCAGCCAGTTGTAGACTTGCCTTCTCAGCCAGGTAAGGAGAGTAAAAGCAATGTTTGGGTGGCGGTGGGAAAGGGGCGGTGTGAAAGCAGTCCTGGGGTGATCCCCAGTTCTGGGTCAGGTCCTGGTCCGGGTGTTTCCTCTCCAGAAGGTGGAGTTGGGGCGACAAGTAGTGCCCAGACTCCCCCTGGTATAGCCCTGCAGAACAGGTTTTCCACCTTGGATCCTGTGGAGGATTCTGGTGGGGGTATGGTTGCAGGGGATTGTGCTGATGGAAGTAAATGAGTAATTTTATTATAAAAAAAAAAAAAATGCAGTAATGTGGTAACATGTGTATGAGCAATGTTGGGTGGCGGTGGGAAAGGGGCGGTGTAAAAGCAGTCCTGGGGTGAGTAATTTTACTAAAAAAAAAAAAAAAAAAAAAAAAAGCAGTAATGTGGTAGCATGTGTATGTACAATTGCGTGGTTGCGTAGATTTTAAAGTTTTGGGGAAGGTTGGGGTTATGATTTTGTTTTATTTGTTTATACATAATAGAAGTATGTATGTTTTAGGGGTTGGGGTTACTTGGGAAGTGGAAATGATTAAAGAGTATAATAATGCAAGTTATTGGAGCAGGTATTGGTGCGATTTTAGTGATGTGCAGATGGTATATGTATAGTATGGTGGGATAGTGTTTGTACGTAAAGAAAATGTTTAGTGGTAGAGGGTTGCTTTGGTACTTGGGAAGTGGTAATGACTAAAGAGTATAAAAATGCAAGTGAGTGGGGCAGGTATTGGTGCTAATTTTTAGTGATGTATAGATGGTATATGTATAGCATGGTGGGATAATATTTGTATGTAAAGAAAATGTATTGGGGCAGAGGGTCGTTTTGGTTTAATTGTTTTTGTCTTTTCTGTATACATTTTTGGTCGTAGAATTTTCAATAAAAAATTGCCACTCCTTGGTCTTCTAGCCGTTTTCTGCCGGGGGGGGAAACACCCACCGATGCTCTCCGCCATGTTCGGCCGGGCCCCCACCCCAAAATTAAGCTCTTTTACATCCGGGGGGTGGCCGAAAACACCGGAGAACAACGGGGGTGTCGCTCCCCCTGGGGCTTCTCCGCTTCTGCCTGGCTCCTCCTGAGGCCAGGGCTTCTTTCGCTGTCTTCCGCCGGAGGGCGCCACTCTCCGGGCTTCTCGTCGCTGTCTTCCACTGCGGGGCACCACCCGCGGGCTTTGTCGGCTTCTGCCTGGCTCCTCCGCGGGGGCCAGGCCTTCTTGTCGCTGTGTCGCCGTCTTCTACCACCGCCCCCTTCGACGTTTTCTGCCGGGATGAGGGTCGCACATCCCATCCCGGACTTCGACGTGGCGGGCTTCTCGTCGCTGTGTCGCCATCTTCCGCCGCCGCCCCCTTCACCACAAAGCTCCCGTGCTTGTGTGGGAGGGCATCGGGCTTCGAAGTTTTCGACCGGGGTGAGGGTCGCACATCCCACCCCGGTCTTCTAGTCAGTTTCGCCGCCGCCCCCTTTACCATGAAGCTTCCTGCTTATGGGGGAGGGCGGCAGGCTTCTCGTCGCTGTCTTCCGCCGTGGGGTGACACTCGCGGGCTTCTTCGGCGACCTCCGCTTCTGCCTGGCTCCGCCACTGGGGCCAGGGCTTCTTCTTCCATTCGATGTTGACACGGCGAGGTCCGGTGCTGAAATGCCGACAGAGCGGTGGGCACGGACTTATATTGGCATAGGGCGTGGGCGTGGTTATGCCACCATGTGACATTAACCCATGTGACATCACATTCCCATCATGCCCTGTGATGTCACATGGGTTAAGGTCACATGGGGGAATAACCACGCCCACGCCCAATGCCAATATAAGTCCGTGCCCGCCGCTCTGTCGGCATTTCAGCGCCGGACCTCGACGTGTCAACATCGAATGGAAGAAGAAGCCCTGGCCCCAGCGGCGGAGCCAGGCAGAAGTGGAGGTCGCCGAAGAAGCCCGCGAGTGTCACCCCGCGGCGGAAGACAGCGACGAGAAGCCCGCCGCCCTCCCCCACAAGCACAGAAGCTTCGTGGTGAAGGGGGCGGCGGCAGAAGACGGCGACACAGCGACGAGAAGCCCTGGCCCCCGCGGAAGAGCCAGGCAGAAGAGGCTATCGAGAGCCCCCCCCGGCAGAAAACTACGAAGCCCGCGGCCCTCCCCCATAAGCAGGAAGCTTCGTAGTGAAGGGGGCCGCGGCGGAGGACGCCTAGAAGACCGGGGTGGGATGTGCGACCCTCACCCCGGCCGAAAACTTCGAAGCCCGCTGCCCTCCCCCACAAGCACGGAGCTTCGTGGTGAAGGGGGCGGCGGCAGAAGACTGCGGCGGCGAAGACCAGGGTGGGTTGGCGGAAGACCCCCGGAGCTGACTAATAAATTATTTTATTCTTGTGTGGTTTATTTGTGTTTACACTTTTTCCACCAGGTGAATGGGTAGGGGTACCATGTACCCCATACTCATTCACATAGGGTGGGGGGCCGGAATCTGGGGGCCGCCTTATTAAAGGGGCTCCCAGATTCTGATTGGCTCCCGCCCGCATAACCCGACAACCAATGGCCAGGGTTGTTGGGAAGAGGCTCTTGTCCCTATCGACATGGGGACAAGAGTGCTTTGGGGTGGGGGGGCAGTGCCCCCCTCCCCCAAAGCGCACACTCCCCCATGTCGAGGGCATGTGGTCTGGTACGGCTCAGGAGGGGGGGGGTGCTCGCTCGTCCCCATGGCCATTCCTGTCCGGCCAGACTGCGTGCCTGGGATAAGGCTTGGTACGGATCTGGGGGGGACCCCACGCCGTTTTTGACGTGGGTTAACCCCTCACGTTCCGGACCAAAGCCGAAGAGCCTATTATACCCCTGGGGGGAACCCGCGCCGGTTTCAAATTTGAAATTTGCAGCGGAGTTCCCCTTCAGTGTCAGCGCAGCCCGAGAACAGCTCGGAGATTGCCGTGCGCCGCTTCACGCAGTGCAAATACTGCTACGCCGCTTGGTATTTACCAAGAATTTCTCGGCGTACTGACGCGGCGCACAGCATTCCCTGAAATCTCCCTCTGCGCATGCCCAGTATGCAAATGAACCTTCTGAGGTTCTGGCTTACTTTGCAAGCGCACGGGGATCACTTCTCAAAAGTCACTTTCGCTTTCAATTCGGCCCGTCACACACGTTCAAACACATGTCACTACACTTCCCCTGCATCACCCCCCTCCCTCCCTTCATAAACTCCCGCCCAAATCCCCGATATTTACATTACTAAATGCTGTACGCCAGCTCTGTACTGGCGTGCTGTGCGCCCTCTCCTGGGCACATTAGGCAGTTTAGTAAATGAAGAAATACACTGCACTGGCAGTGTATCTCTTTTGTAAATGTCAAAAACAGTTTTACTCCTGCTTGTGCACCATAAGTCATGGCACACAGGCTTGGTAAATCAGCCCCAATGATTTGTAAAATCTTTTTCTTTTCTTTTATAAATAATGTTTGCATAAAATACCTTAAAGTGGAACAAAAGTTGTGCAGCTTAGTTTACATTCTGGCACAGTGTCTGTGTACAAGACTAACTGTACTCCTGTGCATGCACAAGAGTGATGTCATCTTACTCTGGTCAATCAAGATGGCTTAGAACTGACATCTGAAGCTGGAAAAAATATGCTGGCATTGGCAAGGGACCTCAGACTATTGAAGCAGAGGTAAGTATTATTTCCACTTTAAAGAAGCATATAAAACATACTTTATAATGTGCTTTTATATTTTTATACTAAATTTTTAAACCTTTTTTTGTTTTCTTATTTATTTTTATTTATTTTATTCATTTTTACACTAAAAAATAAAAATAAAATGGGTCACTTTTATTCTTATTACAAGGTTACGGTAAGCGGCGGAGGGCGTGGGAGAGCGGCGGGAGGGGGCGATAACGGTGATCTCTGGGCGAATCTGGTGCGGAGACCACCGTTATTGTTTAGAGGACCGCTCACTGAAAATATGGATATCTCGGTTGTGGCAGCAGCTGCTGCCGTTACCAAGATATCAATCTTTAAAAAAATTACTTATATATATACAGTGAGGGGTGCTTAAGTGCTTAATTAAATGGTAAAACATTTGTACAGCGTAGTTCTTTTGCCTTGACTTTCTGCAATTTTAGTATTCTACCACACTGAAGATTTCTACACAGTCTATAAACTGATTTTTATTTCTACAAGGTTTTCTGTTGGCCATTGTTTATTATCTAATAATTACTGTAAACAACAATAAATGTGCTTTACCGTAAATTTATAGCAGTTCTGTAACATTCAGCCAGTGTGCCTATGTAGAAGAAATAATACTTTTTAACGGGGACTCTAACAACATCAATCTCAGCCTCAACGTTTACCAAGGTTAAAGATAAAAGCTGCAAAGAAAATCAAATCACAAAAGCTCTGAACCTTCTTAACTCTTTAGCGAAGGAAAGCTTATTTTATTGTTTTTTCTTTGTCCCTGAGACTCATTAGAGGTCAATCTGAGCTTCCTACTTCCCATATTATACGTAGGTACATAAAACAGTCTACATATCATAAAACAATCTTGAATTATGCCGCGTACACACGGTAGTTTTTTGCGATGAAAAAAAAACTACGTTTTCTGTGAAGTAAAAAACAACGTTTTTGAAACGTCACTTTTCAAAGACAATTTTGCATAGACACCATCGTTTTTTCACAAAAAGCGAGGTTACGTTCACCACTCTTTTCTATTGAAGCTCACTTCATAACTAGCTTCTGGGCATGCGCGGGTTGAAAAACGTCGTTTTGAACGACGTTTTTGCTACACACGGTGACTTTTTGTGAAACAAAAAACGACGTTTTGAAAAACGACACAAAAAATTCAAGCATGTTGGAATTTTTTTTTTGTCGTTTTTTTGAGGACAAAAAACAACGTTTTGCCCACACACGATCAATTTAAATGACGTTTTAAAAAACGTCGTTTTTTTTCATCGCAAAAAACGACCGTGTGTACGCGGCATTACAGTATGAATTGATGCTTGTGTTGGTCTTATACAATATGTGGCTTTTCTCTATACTTGTTGTAGCATTTCCCTGTTTAGCTAAAGCTATTATACAGTATGTATTATATGTTTCATGAAAGGATATATGTATTATACATTTTTAATAATAGGTAGGGTAGAACAATAAGTATGTGTCAAATTCACATGCAGATATTTTGTTTGATATATGTGCTTTGCAGACCATTCTTGTTAATAATGGTTCTATATTAAAAGTTCAGAAAATGCATACTGTATCTGACACTGTATTGCAAACTGCTCCTCACAGTGCAATATACTTGATTTTTTTCTCTGTTAGCCATAGTGATCATAAGACTGTACAGGGCTGTGTTTGCCAAATGGGATGTGCCTAGGGCATTTCAGTGAAAGATGGGCATAACTATAGCCATATCAGTCCATGTGCCCGCTGTAGTAGCTAAGGGCAAGATGAGCTAAGTGGGATCATCTATTCTTGCATTATCCTGGTGTTCCTGATTTTAATTTAAATTCAGCCTTACTGCAACAAAACATTTTTATTTTCCTCCTATTGCACTTCTTCCAGCCAATGCTATCATATGTAATGCAGGTTTTACGCCCTAGTTGGCTAAAGCAGCTGGTAATCAGAGATCAGGACCTGCGTTACATTTCTTCACTAGAAGGAAAGCGTTTATCATTCCCTAGTAAATACGAGAAAAAGTATTTGTGGAGGTATGCTATTGAGAATGATCTGCTTGGGAGGCACACATAGGGTGGATTAATTCTGCTCTGGATAAGGTTTACTGAAAGAGGGTAAGATATACAGAATGAAATGTTGGGGAGAATATGTGTTTATGCTAGAAGGAGATCTATTTATTGAAAGTAGAAATGCTACTAGAGTGAAAACATATTTCCAGTTGGGGGAATATATTATTGGGACTCCAAAAATAAACTATCTGTACTTTACAGCCATTCCAAGATATACAGTGCCTTAAAAAAAGTATTCATACACCTTTTTTCCAAATTTTCCAAATTTTGTCATGTTACAACCAAAAATGCTAATGTATTTTATTGGGATTTTATGTGATAGACCAACACAAAGTGGCACATAATTGTGAAGTGGAAAGAAAATGATAAATGTTTTTCAGAGTTGTTTTACAAATAAATAAGTGAAAAGTGTGGCGTGCATTTTATATTCAGCCCCCTTTACTCTGATACCCCCAATTAAAATCGAGTGGAACCGATTACCTTCAGAAGTCACCTATTTAGTAAATAGAGTCCACCTGTGTAATTTAATCTCAGTATAAATGCAGCTGTTCTGTGATGTCCCCAGAGGTTTGTTAGAGAACTTTAGTGAATAAACAGCATCATGAAGGCCAAGGAACATATCAGACAGGTCAGGGATAAAGTTGTGGAGAAGTTTAAAGCAGGGTTAAGTTATAAAAAAAATCCATTATCCGAAAATGGAAAGAGTATGGCACAACTGCAAACCTACCAAGACATGGCCATCCACCTAAACTGACAGGCTGGGCAAGGAGATAATTAATCAGAGAAGTAGCCAATAGGCCCATGGTAACTCTCGAAGAGCTGCAGAGATCCACAGCTTAGGTGGGAGAATTTGTCCACAGGACACTCCACAAATCTGACCTTTATGGAAGAGTAGCAAGAAGAGAGCCATTGTTGAAAGAAATTCATAAGAAGTCCCATTTACAGTTTGCGAAAAGCCATGTGGGGTACACAGCAAACATGTGGAAGAATGTGCTCTGGTAAGATGAGACCAAAATTCAACCTTTTGGCCTAAAAACAAAACACTATGTGTGGCAGAAAACTAACACTGTACATCACCCTGAACACACCATCGCCACCATGAAACATGGTGGTGGCAGCATCATGTTGTGGGGATGTTTTTCTTCAGCAGTGATAGGGAAGCTTATTAGAGTTGATGGGAAGGTGGATGGAGCCAAACACAGGGCAACCTTAGAAGAAAACCTGTTAAAGTCTGCAGAGGACATGAGACTGGGGCAGAAGTTGACCTTCCAGCAGAATAACAACCCTAAACATACAGCCCGAGCTACAATGGAATGGCTTAGATCAAAGCATATTCATGTGTTTGAATGGCCCAGTCAAAGTGCAGACCTATATCCAATTGAGAATCTGTGGCAAGACTTGACCATCCAATCTAAAAGAGCTTGAGCTATTTTGCAAAGAAGAATGGGCAAAAGTGTCACTCTCCAGATGTGAAAAGATGGTAGAGACATCCTCAAAAAGACTTGCAGCTGTAATTGCAGAAAAAGATGGTTCTACAAAGTATTGACTCATGGGGGCTGAATACAAATGCACGCCACACTTTTCATATATTTATTTGTAACACATTTTGAAAACCATTTATCATTTTCATTCCACTTCACAATTATATGGGACTTTGTGTTGCTCTATCACATAAAATCCCAATAAAATACATTTACATTTTTGGTTGTAACATGAGAAAATGTGGAAAATGTCAAGGGGTTTGAATTCTTTTTCAAAGAACTGTATGTTTTTATCACAGATCACAAATTTCACATTGAGGAGTAAAATACATTTTTCATCGGGAAGCCATACATTTGGGGTGGGTATGTATTGTTAGGAGCAGAATACATTGATAGTAGACATGTGCATTCGTTTTCGTTAGAATTCTGATCGTGTGTACGAGGCATAACAGTGCTTTATCAAAAACTTTAACTACATACCAGATAGCCTGAAAATTGCAAAACAACTGTATCAGTTGACTTGCATTAAAGCAGCTAATACTGCCAAAGAAAAGAAGAATTGAATTGTATTCACACTTGGCACTGTCATCTTGAATTCCGAATTTTTCAATTATCAAGAAGCTAGTTGAAGATCAGCATGCTAGTTTTGAAAAAATTGACCCTTAAAGTCAAATAATGATGTAAGTGAATGAAGAAGTGCTGCTGCGCCACCACTTAAGTGTAAAGTGACCATGAATGCTATATTATATGCTGCTTGATGTGAATAAATGAATAATTCCTATAGTGAATGAATGGGAAAATTGATCAGCGCAAATAATATAAGTGATAAAAAATGTGGGTGTGAGACTGATAATAAAAAAAATATGGTAGATGATGCGTGGCTATGAGTGCAGTAAGTGCTGATGGCCAATGCTAACACAATGCATAAACTAGAATACAAACAAAATGACAAAAAATGACAAATGTCCTGGTATAACCACAAGGTGAATAAATAAATCTTCTCTTCTCAGTCTTCTTATACAGATTCTTTTAGGTGCTGTGCTCACAGAGCACTTACCTTAAACCAGGTGTAAGTAGACTTGTATGAGTGTAAATAAATCCAGGGATGGCTCCTCTGTGTTGATTCCCAACTCCTGTCTGTCACCACTGGTGTCCGATAGCCTCACAGGTAATGTCAGCAGTCGGGCTCCAGTTAAAGTCAAAAGAGACACTCCATGGTGAAGTACATCAAAGGGATTTTAATAGGTAAAAGTAGGAAAAAAAACTTTTATCCGATGTAAGTTTTCTACTTACTTACAGAGGAGCCATCCTCTGGCTCCTGGTTAACTTGGTGGGGTAGCCCCACTAGTTATGGGGGAAAATTGCTTGCGTTGATACATGGTTGTCACTGAGAGATCAGTAAAGATCTGGAATTTGGAGAAAGGTTCAGGGAGTTTCCCATTTTCCGTGCAGCTGCAACAGCCCTTTCTTTTATGTGGAAGAAATGTATCCTGGCTATCACGTCTCTGGGGAGGGTGTCAGTCAGTGAACCAGGTTTTTGCCAGCGTGTGGGCCCTATCAAAGACAAATTTCTTAGGGTTTTCCATAGGTAACGGGACCTTGAGAAGTTGTTGCAGGTATAGATTTAGTTCTGGATTTGTGACAGATTTGGGGATGCCCCGGAATTTTAAAATTGTTCCGTCGGAAACTGTACTTGAGGTCCTTTTTTTCCTCTTTTAGCCATTGTATGCCATTGTGATGTCCCTGGACTTCTGCTGACAGGCTATTATAGGCATCAGCATGTTCGCTGAGTGATCTTTCCACCCCGTGCTCTATGTGAGACAGAAACCTGGCCTCTCAACAATTTAGGTCTGCTTGGAGATCATTTTTAAGGAATAATAGCATTCTTTTATGATTCTTTCTGAGACTGGCTGATCTGAAGCCGAGAATGCAGCTAGAGATTGAGACTCAGTGGATGTGTGGGGCATCCCATGGTTATCCCCGTGTCAGGGACCTGCCAATAGGCTCCGGCGCGCACGCATGCGCACATATACTAATGGCCAGATTCAGCATCAGTAATCTATTCCTGTGCGCAGGCGCACGCCAAATGTGCGCGTCTGTACGCCAAAAGTGCGCCTCTGTGCGCCAAATGTGCACACGCATGCGCCTACTACACGTGCACGACGGTCACGCGCACGGCGGGAACACGCGCGTGCTCGTTAACGCACGATTGGCCCCACTCTGCCTTTAAAAAGCCAGCAGCTGCAGTGACACTTTGATGTCTGACGTATCTGTAAACCTGTGACCTGTTGTACCTGTTATCCCAACCGACCCGGATCTGTCTGACCATCCGAACCTCTTCAACCTGACTCCTGGCTTACTCTGACTCCGCTCTGCTCTCCTGCCCACCGTTACCAGACCCTGCACCTGAATCTGACTACGCTTGCACTTACCAAGAGTAACTACCTGATTACCTGCTTGACCCAGCATGTTGACCCTGATATCAGCTATTGTTCTGCACCTAACCTGGCTTGCTCCACCAGCTCCTGCTATCCAGTACCTGTGCCAGCTCCAGAGACGCTGTCTCCTGCACCAACCGTCCTGAAGGACCACCAACCGTGCCGTCCTGCTGTCATCACCAGGCACTCCTACCTCGCCGCGCTCCCGAGCTTGCTGTCCCCACTCCAGCAGCTCCAGAGCCGGGGCTGTAAGAGAGGTCTCCTCCTGCACACTAGGCTCTGGCTACAAGGTACGTTCCAGTACATAACACCTGTCAGTAGCCAGTTGTTTTTTTACTCACCGGCCCTTTGGAGATAGGGGAGGCTGCAGGTGATGGTGCTGGTCTTTTCTGGGAGCTCTTGGGTGGCTGCTATCACAGCTGCAGCGTAGGATTGTGTGCCAGGAGCACTGTGCTGTGAGGAGGGGGCAAACTCCATCTCGTGCTCCCCTCCATCTTCTGATGTCGCCATGCTGCTGAGTCCTTGGAAGTCTGTGAGCCTCCACGGGTGTAAGGATCGGCACGCAGCGGAGCTCACAGGTGTCAGGGGGATGATAGCTGTTGGATCAGGTGTCTGTAGGAGAGATGGCGCCGTGTGTGTTGCCGTTTCCCACCAGAGCTCCTAGCTCAATCGGCCATACTGCCCCATGGCCTACTTTTGCAACATAAATGTCACTCAGTTAGGGTTTACATCTACCTTAAAATCACTTTTCTGAGAGCTCATGCTACTGGGACATTTGAAGCTGCAGGCAAGGTGTTGAAACTGCAGACAATCCTGATGTCTCCCATATAGAAGTGTTCTAGCAAAGAATCATGCAAAGAAAAAGACACCCAGAAATATAATTGGTATTTCATGCATTAAACCAGCAATAAGCTACACAATTCTCAGTTTAAGGTAAATTGAGTGGCTTGGTCAACTTGCCAACATAGTTGCTTTTCTCTGCAAATTATTATTTTTTTTATTGTAAAGCTGGTTTAATATTTTTTTATTTACTAGAAACATGTGATTATCATTTTTAAGAACAAAGGTTTTAGAGCAATATTAGAGAAGCTTAAAACTGTCTAAGCAAACTTAACATAGATGACTAGATCATTCATCAAACCAATCATGAAAACAGGTAACATAAAATAAACTATTACCACCTTAAAGGATTTGTTTTAATCCATGAAAGTTTACGATAGACTCTGTTTTTTTTATACTTTATATCGGTGTAAATATTTGCCATGCATGTAACTGCACATCAGTGAATTTATAAGATTTGCAGTCTCTGATATTCTATCTTTAATACATAACACTGGCTGTCCACCTGACACAGTTGCAACAATTTTAAAGGGAAAAACCAACAACATGATCCAGAAGTGTGCTGGCTAGACTTGATCTCTTTCATCTATCTTATAAGCACACAAATCAGCCTATCCAAAAAGTCCATGAAAAGGTATTAGGAATACTGACAGTTCATTTAAAATGATTAATTTTGGAATTTTTCCTCTGCGGTTTGGATGATGCCTGGCAAGTTTACTCAGCTTTCTTTCTAGAAGAATGAAGATTTGTAAAAACCAAATGGCATAGAGTTTGGAAGTAGTAATTATATTCTTTGTCCTTTGAGTGAAGGTGAAATGTATTCTAGTTTGCTCTCCAATGCCTTTATAATGAAGATACATACTTACTCAATCAGTATATTTCAAGATGTATTTTGGTACTTATAAATCCGAATAGTCTATGCTGCTTTGCATTATTACTTTAGCCTGCAGATCATTTCAAATGTATCAAATGTTTTATTTTCTAACCTAATCATGTAGACCCTTTGCCATAAGTATGTCAGTCGATGAAAGAAGAGTTATTTAAAGTTCATTAAATATGCCAAGTGCATTCTCAAAAGAAGTTCACTGTGAAACAATACACTCAATGAATGCCTTACAAATTACTGATTATTAATGTTATTATTATGGAAATGAGCATCTTAAACCAACCATGAAATAAGCATCTGATAAAGTGATGGATCCTTGCATAATTGTAAAATAAATTAAAATAAATAATAAAATGAAATAAAATGAAGGAAATTAGTCATAGTCCTTGGATGGAAAAAGTAAAACTTGTGCTATACAAATGAAAGTATTCTCTTTTCTGAATCAACCAAACAACCAACCAACATGTATGAGTGTGGTGGTCAAAAGACCAATACACTGAGTAGTGTGTACTTACAAAAAAGGGCTTGTTGCTTAACTCATTAGGTTCAGAGGCTAAAAGTCAGTTAGAAAGCACTCCCAGGGAAAACATTAAACCCTTCGATCAACCCTGATGTTAACCTTCTTCCATGCCAGTGCCAATGACAGTGCATTTTATTAGCATTGATCACTGTATTGGTGTCACTGGTCCCAAAAAGTGTCACTTAGTGTCATATATGTCCGGCGCAATGTTGCAGTCCTGCTAAAAATCGCTGATCGCCGCAATTTCTAGTAAAAAAAATCTATATATATATCACACACCAATACAAGCATTTAGGCAGTTTTACATTTTATGTCGCTGCGAGCCAGTGGCAGCCCGTCCATAGAGGGCGCATAGATGCCACCTCCTTTATCCATGCATCTGGCCCCCTGATCTACATATCAGAGCGTCGGACCATGGATTCCAATGCGGGGGGGTGTTTTTTTGAAGCACCTGATTAGAGCCAGAGGCTTTAATAGTATTCAAAAAAGAGTGACCTCGGAGCACAGAGCATTGCACTCTGAGCCCACCCAGTTGGAGTGCTTTGTCGGAAGAGGAGACACACGGTGGAGGAAGCATGAGGAATGGCCACCACTGCCCGAACTCCAAGAGAGGAGGAGAGGACACCACAGCCCTGCCACACAAGCAGGTAAGTCCTGGACTACACACGGGGGGGGGCTGTCTCAGTGCTACGCCACCAAGGGGGGTGTTGTTTGTTTGTCTCACCCCCCAAAAGAGGAACCCACCAGCTGCCACTGCTGAGAGCTAAGCCTATTTTTTAGAACTATCCTTGCTTCATGCATTTTTGATCAGATACCATATAGCAATTTTCTTATAGTCCAGCTCTGAACCCTTAGATATCTATGGCCCTTGCACAGACCCTTCCTTAACAGTTTGAGCTGCAGTTGAAGAAGAGCTGCAAAAACTCCTGCAAGAGGATATTATACAACCCCAATTCCAGAAACAATGGAATACTGTATCTACATAAAAACATAATGCGATTATTTAAAAATCTCAGAAATCCATATTTTATTCACAATAGAAAACCGCAAACATATTAAATGTTTAAACTGAGAAAATGTAACATTTTAAGAAAACAATAAGGTAATTTTGAAAAAAGTTGGGACGAGCTGGAAGAACATTTTGCAACTAATTAGACAAATTGGCAACAGGTCAGTAACATGACTGGGTATAAAAAGCATTTTGCTGTGTGCAAAAATTGTCAAACAATTGCCAACAATTCCTTAACATAAGATTGCAAAGACTATAAATATATCTTCATTTATAGCTTTATACTAGGATGTTTATGCTGTATTGTTTTGAACATACTGTATACAGTATGTAGATACAATTTGGAAATAAATATATCATCATCTATAGTACATAATATCATCACTGCATGGGCTCAGGGATACGTCCAAAAAACACTGGCCCAGATTCAGATAGAATTAGATTATCGTAGAGTATCAGAAATACACTACACCGCCGTTTTTTACCTGGCTCTACGTGGAATCCAGGTAGATTTTGTCCAGTAAACGACGGCGGCGTAGTGTATTTCTCCCGTCTCAATCCATCTACGCGAGTAGGGGGCGTGAAGCATTTAAAATAGGCGCGTTCCCGCGGCGATCGAACTGCGCATGCTCCGTTCGCAAATTTCCCGCCGTGCATTGCGCGAAATCACGTCGTTACGTCAGTAGTGTCGTTTACGGAGATTCCTATTCCCGAACGAGTTACGTAAAAAAAAAAAAAAAATATGTTAAATTCGACGCAGGAACGACGGCCATACTTAACATGGGCTACGCACTGTTAGACCAGCAAAAAGCTGGTCTAACAGTACGTATAAAAAAATAGACGAAAGCGATTGCGAAGACCGCTCGTATCTTCGTGGATCGCCGTAAAAACTCATTTGCATATCCCGACGCATGAAAACGACGCAAACTCCTCCCAGCGGCCGCAAAAATATCGCAGCGTAGATCCGAAGGCTTATGAAGACGTAAGCCTCTCGGATCGAAGCCCGAAGCCACCGTATCATGGTTTGAGGATTCAAACTAGTGATACGGCGCGCGAAATTTGAAATTACTCCTGTCTAACACCAGTTAGACAGGCGTAATTGCTCTGTGAATCTGGGCCACTGTCTGTGAACACTGTTTGCTGTGCCATCCAAAAATGCAAGTTGTAAGGCATTTGAATTCAAGTGGTTGTACCGGAGTGATGCCTGCAGGCATCACCCCTTTACCATTTTTTAGAGGTGACGGCCGATTATTATCACAAGTAGCGAGAGGAGACATCTTCCCCTTCTCCCGCCACCTTCCGCTGCTTGCCCGGGCTCTGTGAGGTATCACCGCAAATGTCAGATCATGGGCAGTAATTCTAGCACTAAACCTCCTCTGTACATTAAAAATGGTGACCTGTAAAGGCTGTTAAAGTGTTGGATAGTAAAATATACATTGTTTGTCACCATCATGTGGGTATCTACTTACTCGGCGTGACATCATCTTTTATATTTTACAAAAAAATTGGGTTAAGTATTGTGGGTTTTTTTTTTGCATCAACCTACATACTAGACATACATACAGTACATACTCACATTAAGAGAGCATGTTAAGGGGGAGACTGCTACTGACAATTTTTGAGATGTGTGATCTATGTTGGGGCTGCCATTGCTGACAGGTGAGATACTTTCATATGATATGTCAGGAGATGAAGTATATGATATCTTACTAAATGCAAGTGCATTTTGATAAGGAGAAACTACATTCTGATCCCCTCTTAATGTTATTACCGTTTTTGCTTGGCGTGTTATATCGAGAGTGGAGGAATATGGATTAGATATATTTTTTTTTCCTACAGATTTGAAGGGTGGCAGGAATTTTCGTTTCCTTTTTCTTTTCCTCTCCTCACTTATTTTTCCAGTTTGTGATATATTGTGACCTCACAAGGAATTACCGGCTGACCTTTATGTACATATATTGGGTAGATAATTGGACCTTTAGAAAATAAAATATTTTTTCTGCCCCATACCCCTATTATAGGACAATGTTTTAGAGTATAATGATTATATCATGATGTTTTCCTCTTCTATCCCTTTTTATTTTGTAGCCAGTCCTCCTCCCAGGAGTAGGTTTGGTGTGGATGGTGGTCCCCAGGTCCATGACTCCAGTCTGAGATTAATTTCTTATTTGTTTTGAGGTATTTAAAGCGGAGCTCCACCCAATACAAAAAGCTCTGCTTTTTTTCTTCCCTCCCCTCTGCTGCCATATTTGGGGGGGGAGCAGGTACCCATCCCCACTTCAATGGGGTGGCCCCCCAGAAGTTTGGCCCCCCTCCTTCTTTCACTGCTGCCAGGCCATTCAGAAAGAGCAGCATGCTTAATGCATGCACAGTAGGGAACCCTTAAAAGGAATAGTGGCGGCAGCACCCAAGAGCCAGTTGAAAAATTGTCTGAGGTGCTGCCATTGTGGGATCCCCAGATAGGTAAGTGTCTGAATATTAAAAGTCAGCAGCTAAAGTATTTGTAGCTGCTGACTTAATTTTTGGAGGGGGACTGGAGCTCCACTTTAAGAAACGGTGTTTTATAGTTTCATAGTTAAACAGAACCTAGGAGTCATATTGTGTTGAATGGAGCGATCGACTATGAAACACATCGCAATAAGTTTGATGTATTTGTATTGTGCAACAAATATGTAAAACAAATGATAAGAGCAACCCTGCTTTTGTTAAGAAAAACAAACATTCCCCTCTGTGTGATATATGTACATTGTAAGCATGTTTACAAACGGTGTTGCAGATTCCTACCTTTTATTATTCTGAAAAAATAGATGTTTGTCTGTGTCCGTGTGCCAAGTGAATCTAATGGGAATAATTTTATAATTATTAATCTTCTGCTGCACCTGCAGGGCTCTAATGAGGAAATCGGCAGGGTTTGCATTCCTTAAGAGGTGATTTTGCTTTGGGAGTATCTCAGTAAAAATGAAATTGTTGTTGCAGGGGATGCAACAAAAATCTGAATTGAATCTGAGTGCAGACTTCTGAGAAAATCAGTAAGACAATCACTCAAGGAGGAAATTACATATCTGAGGGGGGGCTTCTGTTCTGCACACATCTGTGTACAGAATGTCTCCAGATAGCCATGTTGCATTGTGTTTTACAGAGCATATTGAAAAGGAAAGGTAATTTTTAATAGCATTTAATTACAAAATGACTTGAGTCACAATTGTGTACGCTATATTATTATTTGTTAAAAAAACATCTTGCAGTGTCTGATCCCCCAGTCCCCCCCGTTTTACTTACATGAGCCCCAAATTTCCATGGGAGCGTCCCCGCCGGCTCTCTCTATACAGATTCCCGTATCTTGATTATTGATTGGATAGATTGATAGCAGCACAGCCATTGGCTCTCACTGCTCTCAATTACATCCAATGATGCAGGCACTCGGGGGCGCCGAATCCTGGACTCGGGAGCATGCCCACAAGGTGACCCCCTTGGGAGAGTGCTTCCCAGAGGGTGTTATCTAATGCGGGGAGGAGCCGCAAGAGCCGTCCGTGAGATCCCAGAAAAGTATGACATGTTCATGATTTAAAATAAACAAAAAACAATCCTTTACAACCACTTTAACTCCAAGTCCTAATTTGTTTTTAACTTTTTTTTTATAAAAAGAAACGTTTGTATTTTATAGGATATGTTTTGGTACATTAACTCCCATAACTAAAATAATTTTTTTTTTGCTCATTAATTTTAGGGCTGTTCATGCTCACTTACACAACCCTGGCATCAAATGAATATAGGATCTTAGCAATATCAATTTAAAATGAGAACTGGAGGTTGTGAATTGACTGAGATTTTGAGGTCAGTAATGAAAGATTATAATGCATAGACCCCAATAAAATATGATACAAATGAATAATGATGCTTATGATAAGGATAATCTTAACTGTCAGCAATAGGACACTAAATATACCTGAGATATTTATACATGTAATAGTGCAGGTCTACTCTTATGCCAAGTACACACGACCATTTTTCATGATGCCATTTTTTTTATTGGTCATTAAAAATGATTGTGTGTAGGCTCCAGAGCATTTTTCTCGATGATAAAAATGTCCATTCAAAATTTATAACCTGCTCTATTTTTTCTCATTGTTTTTCTTATCGTAGTTTATCTAGTAGTGAAAAATGGTTGAGTGTAGGCTTTAACGATGGGGAAAAAACGTGCATGCTCAGAAGCAATTTGCATAATCAGCCCAAAGGGTGGCGCCACTCGAATGGAACTTCCCCTTTATGGTGTCGTCGTATGTGTTGTACGTCACCGCGCTTTGCTCGAGCATTTTATTTCACGATCGTGTGTATGCAAGGCAGGCTTGACAAGAATCACGTAGAGAAAAACATATTTTTTTTAAAACGGTCGTGTGTACGCAGCATTATAAATTATCTCTTTTCACATTATAAATAAGAGAAAACAATTATTATATGAACTCTTCTCCCAATATTTATAAAACTATCAATTTAAAACTATCAAATATTTTCACAGATAACAACAAAATGGTGGTATATGTGACTTCCTGTCCAACTCAAATATTTTGAGCACAAATTTGCTGTGCCTAGGCAAGTTCAAATTATTCAGTCCCCTTGCATGCTGTGAGACCAATCAGAGAGAATTAGTCACTTGAGAGAAAACTGCTGACAACAATTTCAATCCATTTATTTGAGTCAATTGTTTCCAGAGAGGGCTATTACCAGGAAAGAGTTTCAAATCACTTTTGTAGAGATTTTGTGAGTTGTTCTCTATCCTATATTGAGGTTATGAAAAAACAAACAAAGGTGTTATTAATCTTAACTGACTGGGAACAACCTAAAAAAGGCAAAAGTTCTACACTGTACCAGGAAGTCTAGAAGTGGGAGAGGCATAAAAGAATATGTTTAACCACTTAAGCCCCGGACCAATATGCTGCTAAATGCCCAGAGGCGTTTTTACAATTCGGCACTGCGTCGCTTTAACAGACAATTGCGCCGTCGTGCGCTGTGGCTCCCAAACAAAATTTGTGTCCTTTTCTTCCCACAAATAGAGCTTTCTTTTGATGGTATTTGATTGCCTCTTTATTTTTTGCTCTTTAAACAAAAATAGAGCGACATTTTTGAAAAAAAAACAATATTTTTTACTTTTTGTTATAAGAAAAATTGAATAAACTAAATTTTAGTCAAACATTAAGGCCAAAATTTATTCAGCCACATGTCTTTAGTAAAAAAAAATCGCAATAATTTTTTTTTTAGCTACCTAGCGGCAACAGCGACACTAATACAGCAATCAGAAAAATGATCGCTTAGTGACGCTGGCAATACGGCGTGAAAGGGTTAACTAGGGCGGTGATCAAGGGGTTAAAACTTTATTAGGGGGGTACGGGGCTACCCTGAACCTAACGCTAACTGCCTGTCACACTAACTGTCACACTGACACTAAATGCAGTGATCAGTACATATATGATCACTGCATTCAGTGACAGTGTGACAGGGGGGTGATCGCAAGGGGTTAATGTGCCTATGTGTACTGGTGTCAGTGTAGTGTTGGTGCAGACTTACTGTGACTCTTCTCTCATCTCGGCGGTTTGAAAATACCGCCGAGATGAGAGCTGCATCACTTCCTCTGCCTATGTTTACATTTTACAGGCAGAGGAAGTGACACGGCGGCGGCTCACAGGATTGGCTGGGAGCGATCACGAGGGGGCGGACAGAAACGAACCGCCGCCCCCTCGAGTTAATATGGATGAGCCGTGTGTTGATATATTATATATATTTTTAGGAAAGTACAAAATGACGAAAATCCTTTTTTCTGTTCATATTTTCAGGGAAATCTGGCCAACTGATCTCCCTTCAGATGAAAATCTACAGTAAAGCCAAATAAACTTTTCTGTGGATTTTCATCTGAAGGGAGATCAGTTGGCCAGATTTCCCTGAAAATATAAACAGAAAAAAGGATTTTCGTCATTTTGTACTTTCCTAAAAATATATATAATATATCAACACGCGGCTCATCCATATTAACTATTGTTAAGCCCCATACACTTGGTCAGACTGTTTTAACAACAAACATAAAAACGATCGTTTTCCGATCGTTCTCAGAAAATTTGTTTGTTTTTAGACTGCATCAGAAAACCATTTTTGGGTTCAAAAGTCTGGCTAACTGATCTCCCTTCAGATGAAAATCCACAGAAAAGTTTATTTGGCTTTACTGTACTAGTGTACTCACTACTCAGCACACAAGAGAAGCTGCTTTCAGTCACTGAGGCTGTTCAATTTTCTTGTACAATTTTCTTTTAGATTTACCAAAAACCATATAATATGAGGTCAAACTAAACAACACTTTTAATTGTATGCAATCAGGCAGGCCCTTGCACTACATAGTTGAAGGTAAATCTAAAGAAAATTGTACAGAAAATTGCACAGAAAATGTTATCATGTATGGCCAACCTAACTCTCTGGCCATTCAAAAAAACGATAAACCAAAGATTTGCATTTGAATCATTTTTCTTTTATTTTCGTATGTTGATATGACACCTATAACAAAAAGATTTGCCTTCAGTATTTTGAATACACAATACAAACAGAAAAAGGAATTCATTCAATATACATAATGAAATTCTTTGTTATAGATGTCATTGAACAATGAACATACAACTGACACTAACAAAAGAAAAGCATTCAAGATACACAGAATGCAAATTTACGAAAATTCACAATAATTATTGTCTAACAAGTAACGAACATGAATTAAACAGAATAACGAACCATCCCGCATGTACGAAAATATAACGGTAACGGAAATATGAAACGATCGGAACACGAAAAAATTGCGTCGTACGACAAACAAATGGGAACGAACGGGAAAACGGGTGTCTTACGAAAAACGAACAGAAACGAACCGACGGGACCATACGAAACGGAACAAAAAAAAACTTTTTTTTTTCTGTGCACATGTCTAATTATAACCACATGTAAGCTTCAACATTTTAATGACATTTTAGAATTATCAATATAATTTCTGTAGCTTTTATTAAAAGAATATGTTGTGATTCTGCCATGTACTTTTGTGTTGTCACTTTGTACCCTGCACCCCTGGTGAAGACTACAAGAGACCATCCTGACACACATTGCACATTTAAATTCCACCATGACCAGTTCAGGAAAACAATATGAAATCAATACAAACAGGTGAATGTAAAGAAAACTTAACTGAAAGAGGCTGAGGAAGATTAGTTGTAGGGATGGGCAAAACAAGTTTTTAATTAGTTTTTATCAAGTGGCAATAGGTGTAAAATAACTTGTGGAAGTAGCAGCCACAACAGTTCTAAAAACTGCTATACAAAAAGCTAGTCCTTAAAAAGACTGAAGACAAAGAAAAATGGTGGTCCCCAGGTCAGCCATGAATAAGCACTGATCCAGTGCGAAACGCGTCGGCTGTTCCTTGTTTCCACTGCTGTGACCCTATTTTTGTACATGCTGTCTATTGAATAAAAGACCACCCATCAGGTTTTGGAGTGCGGCTGTCCATTTTTCTTTGTCTTCATTTTGCCTAGTGCACCGCCAGCACCCTCGGTATCCTGCACCACCTGTAACCATTTAGTGATCCCACCTGGAGCGGTGACTCCTTTCTCTCTATCCTTAAAAAGACTGTTGGATATCTGATCTTTGAAAATGTGGAGTACACACGAATACGTACCCCACTACACTGTTATCCACAGTAATAATTACCTGCTCTGTGCAATAGTTTTGATCCTTCTCTTCTCAGGTCCCCAGCCAGCACTGGTGGCTTTATTGACACAGACACCTTTGCTCCACCACATGCTCCCTTATCGGTGGCTGTGACAGCAACAGAAGCCAATGGTTCCCACTGCTGTCTCTGATGAGGAGAGATTAGATAGAGATAGATACTTGCACATCTCCGGATAGAGATTGAGCTCAGATAGGTATAATGGGGGGGGGGGGGCGGGGTTGGGCCTGGGGGGAACTGCATGCAAAAGGTTTTATACCTTAATGCACAGTAAAAAAAAATATTTTGCTTTTGGAAAAAAAAAAAAAACCTTTGCCTTTAGATCTATTTTAAAGGCCAAAGAGTGCATTATGTTTACTGGCAAATTTCCATATAAGTTAGCTAGTACTGCAAATTTCAAGCACGCCACAACTCCTGTGAACCCATGGTAGCGGTAAACCTGGCTTTTATTACTAACCACTAATATAATGAAAAAATTGATAAAAAATTGTGAAAACAGTATTCTATGAAAAAATCCTTTATGACACAATCATGACATGATAGCAAAATACTGGGCCAAATTCACTGAGCCCTTACTCCTGTCTAACTCGCGTTAGACTGGAGTACTTTCAAATTACGCACATTTTTTCACTACTCTGAAACCTCAAACCATGAAAATACGGCTGCGGGCTTCAATCCGACTGGGTTACGTGTTCGTACGCCTTCGGATCTACGCTGCAATAAATTTGCGGCCGCTGGGTGGAGTTCCCGAGTGGGGGTATGCAAATGAGCTTTTGCCGACGATCCACGAAATTATAAACGTCAATCGCAATCTCTTACGGCATCTTTAGTCATCTTTTTGCTGCGTAAAACTATACCAGCTTTTTGCTGGTCTATCATTAGACAGCCCATGTTAAGTATGGCCGTCGTTCCAGCGTCGAATGTCAACGTCTTTTTTTATTTTTTACGTAACTCTTCCGGGAATAGGAATGTCCGTAAACGACGCTACTCAAACAACGAATGACGTAACAACGTTATTTCGCGCAATGCACGGTGGTAAATTTCTGAACGGAGCATGCGCAGGGGGAATGGGGGAGAGAAAACAAGGGACATAGATATTGCCCTGAAAATAAGCCCTAGTGTGTTTTTTGTAGCAGAAATTATTATATATCCGGGTCTTATTTTCAGGAAAACACAGTGGGCCAGATTCAGATACAATTACATTGGCACAGAGTATCAGAGATACACTACGCCGCCATATTTTACCAGGCTATACGCCAAATTCTGGTAGATTTTGTCCCTTACGGTACGGCGGCGTAGTGTATTTCTCGCGGCGGAATCGAAATACGCGATTAGGGGGCGTGAAGCATTTAAATTAGGCGCGTCCCCGCGGCGATCGAACTGCGCATGCTCTGTTCTGAAATTTCCCGCCGTGCATTGCGCAAAATAACGTTGTTACGTCATTTTTTTTTTTGAGTAGCGTCGTTTACGTATATTCCTATTCCCAGACGACTTACGCAAAAAATAAAAAAAAATTGAAATTCGACGCGGGAACGACGGCCATAATTAAAATGGGCCGTCTAACTATAGACTAGCTAATAGCTGGTATATCTTTATGCAGCAAAAAGATGACTACAGATGCCGTAAGAGATTGCGAAGGATGATCGTAACTTCGTGGATCGCCGGAAAAAGCTAATTTGCACACCCCGACGCGGAAAACGACCCGAACTCCACCCAGCGGCCGCAAAAAGATTGCAGCGTTGATCCGAAGGCGTACAAAGATGTAAGCCTGTCGGATCGAAGCCCGAAGCCGTCGTATCATGGTTTGAGGATTCAAACTAATGATACGACGCGGGTAATTTGAAAGTACTCCGGTCTAACAGGAGATAGATCGGAGTAAGGGCTCTGTGAATCTGGCCCATAATTTCCAGGGAAACACAGTAAATGTCATTCAGATAGGGCTTAGATTTCAGTTAAAGTGTTACTAAACCCACAACAGTAAAATCAGTCTGTATATGCAGTAAAGCATGCTTGGTATACTCACTGTGGAACCTAAGGGATTTATTCTCTGCATTGATTAAAAAGGCTGTGTGATCCTGACTCTCTGATCCTCCCCTTCTACCACACTCCCCAATCCAGCTCCTGATAGAACATAGCACCAGGTGACATGCTTCACATGTTCAGTTTGGAGGGTACTGCTATTTGTATTTTCTTGAAAGAGTGCACCTGATCAGCACAGAGCCATTTAGAACTGTCCAGACATGGGGGCCAGGGGTCTTGCAGTCTTGTAAAACAATCAGGGGAAACATTTAAAACTCCTCCTACAAGCTTTAACCAGACACTGATAGAAGTCACAAGACTGCTCAAACTGCTGATGAAAAAAAGGTGTTTAGCAGTTTATATTTACTAGAACTATTGCATTTCTTTGTTTGGTGTACTGTGGGAGACCAGATATAGCGAATGCAGGGTCCAGGCCAGGGTTTAGTAACACTTTAATTTTTGACAGTCTCTTGTATAAAACATATGACAATTGACATAAGAAAAATTAATAAAGTATCTATTTTTCATAGGAAATCCTGATAGGACATGAGTGCTAGATAAAGCGATCAGTTGTATTTGCAGATTTTTTCATTGTGATCAGACTGGTTGTCACATTGATCACATGACTAGAAATTACAGTGGTTGGCTGCAGGACATTTATAAAACTGTGAGACAAATGCTACAGATTCACATATCTGTTGTGAGGTGGTGAAAACAAGACAGCAAAATATGCTATATATCTTCTCCCAGTATTCAAACAAGCTATGCTTTTATTGACAATGTTACCATGGAGACTTAAAATGAAAAAAGTGTATTGCATAAGGAACAAGCAGAGACATTCCTGTCCTACCGAGTACGTAAAAGGAGAATACAATGCGCATTCACTATTCCTCCATCATTGGCCAACTAGGAACAATGATGTAAATCATTAAGCAGAAAAACTAAAATAACATGATTTGCATTCTGTGACCTAAAATCCTTCGTACCTGCCCTGTAGAATGAAGAGAATGTATCATCAGAGAACAGCATTTTTGACTCATGATATAAATTTGTATTATGTAGACAAAAACCTGTTTATTATTCAGTCAGTATTAGTAAAGATGAGCTAAGAGATCCACAGAATGTACAATATATGGTGGTTCTGGATGATTTTTTGATATCTGTGAATAACTGATATATTGATGCATAGTAGTGTTCCTCCCCCTCGACCAGTGTCCCCATAGCAAGCTGCTTGCTATGCCCTCAATGCACTGGTGTGTGCTTTTTCTTCCGAGCCTCGCTCTATGCCTTATAAGACACATTGAGCCGTGGCTCGTCCCCGCCCCTACTCTTTCCTCATAGGTTAACTGGCTGTGATTGCGAGCAGTGGGAACCAATGGCTCCCTCTGTTTGTCTCAGCCAATAAGGAGAGGGAGACCTGTGACAGCCAAGGATTCTGTGCACATTACTGAATCAAAAGGGGTCTCAGGTGAGTATGAGAGTGAGCTGTAGGGGAAGCAGCACACAGAAGTTTTTTTTTTTTTTTATCTCCAGTCTCTACAACCACCAACAAATACATTCAACCGAAACTTCATTGAATCCTGGCTATGGACAAGCATCAAATGCAAATTAACTTTAACCCTTTCACAAGCAGAATTTTTTTTACACTTTGCTGACATGTTAACATGCATATTTTAGGCTTGAAGATCAGTTAAAAGAGTTGTAAAGGAAACATTTTTTTTTGCCTAAAATGAATGTCTGCAAGATAGACAGAAAGAATAGTGTAATGATTCTGTTAAAAAACAAGTAAATACCTATTAAATTCCTTTATCTATATCACCTCTGGCATTCTAGTTTCTGTTCTCTCATTCACTTCCTGGTTTGCATCGCTCGTTCATGTAAGAACTACATTTCCCAATATGCATTGTGGCACACCCAGTAATTCACACCTCCTTGAAGTCTCTAACACATAGAGAGCGTCCTGCCACACAGATGTAGTTCCCAGGAGGGGGTGAGCACGTTACTGACCACCGCAGTAAAGCCTCCCTTCACGGTGGTCAGTAAAATCAGACAAGCAGGAAGTGAACAGAACAGAGAAGAAATAAAGCAACTTCTGAGCAAAAACGAACAATGAGGAAGTGAAAAGGAAAACAGGTAAAGGATGCTTATTATGAAAGATTTTTTTTTTCCTTTACAACCCCTTTAAACCTCCCCAAACATTATATATTTTCTTAAAGCAGAGACTCTGGAGAATAAAACAGTTCAAATTGTTATGTCACACTATATTAGCACAACTGTTTGTCAAGCTCATATTTTCAGAAAAAAACACACAATTTAGTGCATGCAAACAGAATTTAGTACTTGAGGAAACATATGAAAGACATATGTTGTTTCAAGTTAATAGATAGCAAACATGCTAAACGTGTGAGTGTGCCCATGAAATGGTGACAAAATGTGATGGCCAAAATTGTTCAACGTTTTAAAAGCCTTTACATTTCATCAATTTAAAGTTGTGAATTATGGCTATAGAATTATTGCTCCTACTCTAGTGTGCATGTTGATATCTGGGTACAGGGCCAATGAAATTGGCCTTGCACCATGTGATCGCTGTGATCAATCACACCAATAACAAACATAAACACAGACTGCTGTTGCAGCCATCATCTCACTGTCTCTTCACACAGAGAGCATGTGTGAAGAAAAGGAGAGCGGATCTTTGCCAGTCTGTGAGGGATCAGTGAGTTTACTGTGATTTGAAGAGCTGTTACTGTCAAAACACACACTGAGAGGACATCTACAGAGTCCTGATTGCAGATTCACCAGTGTAACACATACCAGTGCAGCATCAACATCTGTCAGTGTCACAAGTGCCCCATCAACATCTGTCAGTATCACCAGAAAACCATCAACATCTGTTGGTGTCTCCAGTACAACATCAAATGTGTTGGTGTCTCAAGTGCATCATCAACATCTGTCATTACCAGTGTACAAATGTACCAACATTGTCTTTCAGCTTCGCCAGTACAGCATCAACATCTTTGCATAGTGTCACCAGTGCACCATCAACATCTGTCATGGAGGGATTTGTTGAAACTGGTGCACACAGAATCTAGTGCAGCTGTAATTAATAACCAGCTTCCAGGTTTTATTGTCAAAGCTTAATTGAACAAGCTCACGTTTGAAGCTGACTGGCTACTATGCACAGCTGCACCAGATTTTGTATGCTTCTGTTTGTGTGACCCCCCTCCATGGTGTCACCAATGCAGCATCAACCTGCAGAGTTATACCAGAGCAAGCAAAAACATAAAAAACATTTCCCAAAAACTATACACAAGTGATTGAGCATGACAGACAAAAGAAAATGGAACTCTCACTGTCAGATTCCGTTTCTGAATATGAACCCATAGAGAGTAGTGGTTTAGTAACTGATACAGAGGAGGAATGTCTTCAAACAAAGAGATTCAGATGCTGTGAAGAGCAGTAGGCAACCACCAGCAGTGATGTACATCCTGGTGAAGTGGAGAGAACCAGTAGTGCAATATACCCAGATGAAAGGCCAAGTTCAAGTAGTGAGGTATCACATCAGCAAAAAAAGAATTAAGCCTCGTACACACGATCAGTCCATCCGATGAGAACGGTCCGAAGGACTGTTCTCATCAGTTAACCGATGAAGCTGACTGATGGTCTGATGTGTCTACACACCATTGGTTAAAAAAACGATCGCGGTGACGTAAAACACAACGACGTGCTGAAAAAAATGAAGTTCAATGCTTCCAAGCATGCGTCAACTTGATTCTGAGCATTACATTTTAAAGGAAGTTGGCTTTTTTAACTAAAGGTTAATTAACCCGATGGGACCTACACACGATCGGTTTTGACCGATGAAAACGGTCCATCAGACCGTTGTCCTCTGGTTAACTGATCGTGTGTGCGCGGCCTTAGGGCTCATACTAATGTCTCAGGCATGCTTTTAAATCCTGTACAGCTTCCCTTTAATTTAGCAGCACCTCTAATCCCCTGAACTTACAGGGCAGCCAAACCCCCAGATAGTAACGGAAAATGTTACTCCCGTTTATGGAAGGTATTGATTATAAGGAGCAAATGATACAGCCCTACCTAGTCACCAGAAGATCCATCCATTGGTGCAAAAATGTGTCCAAAAGTTTGAGAGGCTTCAGAGTATCGTTTCAGAGCACAAACAACAAAGCTTTTCATTTTCTCTGGGGTTCCCAGGTCAGTGTCAGGAGACTGATGCCACTTACACACGATCGGTTCATCCGATGAAAACGGACTGATGGATTTTTTCAACAGATATCCGATGAAGCTGACTTTCATCAGTCTTGCCTATACACCATCAAATAAAAATCCGATCGTGTCCATTGCGGTGACGTAAAACACAACGACGTGCAGAGAAAGTCACAGTGGTAATTCTGTGAGTAATAGGCACTTTAGAACAAAATATCTCTCATAGTGTAATAAATTGTTACTTACTGCTTGCTCTGAAATTATTTCTGTTGGATGCTAACAAACATTGCTGGTGGTAAGATCAGTCGTGTTGATGCAGTAAACATCAGTGTACAAATATGAGTATCTGTTAAAGGCAAAGAACGATCGATTTATGGTACTATAAGAGATCTTTTGTTCCAAAAGTGCTGATTAAGGCTTTATGCACACTGGTTTACTGTTTTGCCTGAAAATCAGCCTTAAAAACACACCTAAGCTGAGCATTTTCAAACATGTTAATTGGGCAGAATTTTTATTTGTTCTAGCCTTTGAATTAAATTATCACTCAAGCACTACATTCACCTAGTGCGTAGGTACACTATTTTGTCAAAAGTATTGTGATGCCTGCCTTTACATGCACATGAACTTTAATGGCATCCCAGTCTTAGTCCATAGGGTTCAATATTAAGTTGGCCCACCCTGTGCATCTATAACAGCTTCAACTCTTCTGGGAAGGCTCTCCACAAGGTTTACGAGTGTATCTATGGGAATGTTTGACCATTCTTCCAGAAACGCATTTGTGAGGTCAGGCACTGATTGCTGAGAAGGCCTTGCTCACAGTTTCCGCTAAAATTCATACCAAATGTGTTTTATCGGGTTGAGGTCATGACCATTCAAGTTCCTCCACCCCAAACTTGCACATCCATGTCTTTGTGGACCTTGCTTTGTACACTATTCCAAATCATTTGGTGGATTGGGATTATGGTGTGGGGTTATTTTTCAGGGGTTGGACTTGACCCCCTAGTACCAGTGAAGGTAACTCTTAAAGGGGAGTTCCCGGCTTTTTTAATGTTTATTAAAAGTCAGCAGCTACACAAAGTGTAGGTGCTGGCTTTTAATAAACAGACACTCACCTGCTCCACAGTCCAACAACGTGCCAGCCAGAGCTCCACTCCTCTCCCCCCTTCTCCGGCCGGCATCTTCATTCTTAGTGTGGGTACCCAGCCGTGACAGATTTTGGCTTCATGACCGGGCACTCACTGCGCATGCGGGAGGGGCGCTGCTCACTCTGATTGGTCAGGCGATCGTCTGGGACCTGTCACGTGTCCCATGCGATCACCTACAGAAAGGGGCCGCTGTAGGCGATATGACGTATTGCCTTGGCGGTCCCTGGGCGGAAGGAGGAAGTGGGACAGGAAGACCCACTCCTTCTGAAGCCCCCACTCCCCCCCCCCAAAAAAATACATGCCAAATGTGGCATGTAAGGGGGCAAGTAGTGGATTAAGCGGAAGTTCCACTTTTGGGAACTCCACTTTAAGGAGTCATCATACTAAGACATTTTGAACAATTTCATGCGCCCAACTTTATGGGAACAGTTTGGGGATGGCCCCTTCCTGTTCCAACATGACTGCACACCAGTGCACAAAGAAAGGTCCATTAGAATTTTTTATGCCCAAAAGCTGCTCTCCTGAACATGATTATTCTGCATTCAGGAGAAGGAGCTTTGACTGCCTCTAAACTCTGCTGCTCCTAAACTCCTCTAAAAGCCTATGTGTTGATTTACAAAGGCAAATTCACTGTGCACTTGGAAGTGAAGTCACTGTAGATGCGAGGGGAAGATCTGAACTGAGGGAAGCTCTGCTGATTTCTATCATCCAATCATGTGCAAGAAAAAATCCTGTATTTTATTTTCCATGCATGCCCCCCTCAAATTTACAGTGACCACACTTCCAAGTGCACTTGCAATGCACTTGTAGTGCACAGTGGATTGGCCTTTAGTAAATAAACCCCATAGGATTTTATTGGGGTGCATTCAGGGGCCCAGAAAAAAAATACCAAAAGCTCCTAAAAACACCAGTTTAGGAGCAACAGTGTGCATGAGGCCTAAATTCTACCAATAGAAAACTGTCGGTTTAGAAAAAATAAAAAAAAGGAATTTGGGTACAGTCTTACATGACTGAGTAATTGTCATTTAGCCCTGGTTCACATTGATGTTACTTTGAAATTGCGCTACTTAATATGAAGTAGCACAATTTCAAAGCCGCAAGGTCAGTGCGATTTCAGGTGCTACTTGATAGACATCTGTGTGGCTTCATACACAGATGTCTATTGAAGTCGCACCTGAAATCTGCAAAAGTAGTGCAGGAACTACTTATGCAAATTGGTGCGGCACCGGAAAATTGGTGTCGCACCGTTTGGAACAGTGCCATTGCCTTCAATAGGCTGTGACTTGTCATACGATTTGATATCTCAAATCGCATGACAAATCGCTTCTCTGTGAACCTTGGGCTCAATGTGTGATTGCGCTAAAAACTGAAAAATAGCATGGGCAGAAAAGTGGTTGAAACAGTACAGTCTTGAAATAGTTAAAACAAGAACTAATTTACCTCTGTAGCTGTAGACACTGTAGAGCAATGTATTTATAATGTTCACAGCAGCACCCTGCTCCCACCTTCCATAGCACCTGCTGTGAGTTTACATTAGAGGTGCTATGCAATGAACAATGAAGATTTGTTGCTCCACATTGCCTACAGAGGTCGTTGATGGCTTGTGTCAAAACTATAAACAATTTCAGCAGTGCTCACACACAAATCCTTTGTGTAAAAATGAACATAAAATAAATAAATGTATTTTTATGGGTTTGTGAGCGCTGCAGGAATTGTTTATAGTGTTTGATTTGTGCTGCTCCTGGAGGATTCCGGCTCTCCTAGCTTGATGTCCCACAGATTTTTTTAACCACTTGTTGTTCTTTTATTTGCATTTTAGTCATTTATTGTCAGTTTGTGTCAAAACTTGATTGTTTTTTGTTAAGTCTATGTAAATATATGAATGCCAATAGCCTAGCCACAGGTTTACTTTAAAGTGGTGTTCCGGCTGCAATTACACTTTTTAAATAAAAATACCCCTATAATACACAAGCTTAAAAAATACCTGTTGTGATAGAAATATCTGGGCTGCCGTTGTTGATCTTATTTTGAAAATGGTATTTGTCTAGCTATCAATATTTTTGAAACACAGACAAGCAAATAGTAAATGAATGTCACAGATATACGTTTCCGTCATATTTCTACACTTGGTACAGTTCAGTGACTCATTTTGAACCTTTTCAAAACAAAATATCCGCATAACAGAAAAAAGTAGCATTTTCATTTCTCATACCAAAGTTTCCGGCAGATATGTCTCTTGTGATAACAGTCATTACTGATGATAACACACATTACTTTAATTTTAGCATAAGCAAGGATCCTGCATATTTGGGTTCCCCTGCTTGGGCTGATGGTTGGTCTTTTGGGAATATTGCTTTTTATAATAAATATCAAGTTAAAAAAATAAACAGCTAAATGAAAATGTTGTACCTGAAGAACAGCACTATAGGATCAGGTAGGAAAAAAAAAGCATAAATAACAGTTTTTAGAAAGAGTTGGCTTCCAAAATGTAACACTGTGGCAAAATGCTTAAAAAGGAGCTCCAGTTTCCCCCCATAAAATAAATAAATAAAAGGCAGCTGCTACAAATACCTTAGCTGCAGACTTAAGCCCTGTACACACGATCAATCCATCCGATGAGAACGGTCCGACGGACCGTTTTCATCAGTTCACCGATGAAGCTGACTGATGGACTGATGTGCCTACACATCTTTGGTTCATGAACCAATCATGTCAGAATGCGGTGACGTAAAACACAACAACGTGATAAAAAAAACAAAGTCGAATGCTTCCAAGCATGCGTCGACTTGATTCTGAGCATGCGTGGATTTTTAACCATTGCTCATGCGTACTATCGGTTAGCCGTCCATCGGTTTAATTTTAAATCAAGCCCTCTGTTTTTGGTTTGAAGGATAACGGACCGATGGGGCCTACACACGATCGGTTTGGACCGATCAAAACAAACTTCAGTCTATTTTTATCGGTTTGAACCGATCGTGTGTACGCGGCTTTAAGGACACTTACCTGTCTATAGATCCAGCGATGTCGACATCCAAGCCAATTCCTCAATCGGCTTTGGGTGCACTAAACGGCAGTGGAGTCTTCAGGCTTCACAGATGGTTTCCTACTGTGCATCCCCCAGTCACACTGCGCTCTGTGAATGATCCCGCTGTCTTTTGTCACCTATGTGTCCCAGAAGGCAGCAGGGAAAGGAGGAGGGGCCGTACATACTCGTAGATTGTTGTGACAATCTTACTCAGAAGTAGGAGTGGGTACTTGTCAAACCAGGTACCAGCTCCCCCCTAAAAAGTGCCAAATGTGGCAGTGGAGGTGGGGAGTTTGCCAAAAAAAGTGGAACTTCCAGTTCTGGGAGGACCTCCACCTTAATTAAATTCAAACTCCAAGTTTACTGTGCCTTTATATAGTTCATTTGGGCCAAGCTGGCCAAAATGAACTACTTCATTCACTAACAGATGTGTCTGCCTGGCATACTGTATAAAATGAATGTAGCCTCAGTTACATACAGTACACAGTGCTGTGTTCTGGTGGCAGTATGAAAACAAAATCGAGTTGGGATGCATGCTGCTCAGCCATTCACAAGAAGCTTTGTATTATATGAATGGATACAGCACTTCCTCTGACTGGCTGAGACAAAGAGGTGGGTGGATGACATTGTAATCTCCACCTCACCCAATCAATGCACATTTTTCATTAATTTATAGAATACAAAGCTTCCTGCGAATGACTGAGCAGTGCTCAACCTGACCCTATTTTGTTTTTGGAGCAGGACATGAAGTTTCCACCCTGCTACCAGAACACAGCACTGTATATTTTTTTTAATTGGAATATTTATTACAGCAAAAAGTAACAAATATTGTGTTTTTTTTTTAAACTTGTCACTCTTCTTTTGTTTATAGCGCTAGAAATAAAAAAACACAGAGGTGATCAAATACCACCAAAAGAAAGCTCGATTTGTGGGGGAAAAATTTGAAACATTTAATTTTGGTACAGTGTTGCGTGACTGCGCAATTGTCATTCAAAATGTGACAGTGCTGAAAGCTGAAAAATGGCTTGCGCAGGAAGGGGGTTTAATTGCCCGGTATTTAGGTGGTTAAACATCAATCTTGGCTTTAAGATACTCTCAAATACTCATAAGCCCACTGTTTCTGTTGTTCTCAAAAATATAGTAAATAGTATTCCAATTGTAACAGAGAAAGACATTATTGTAATGTTCAATATATAATGAATACAGTTTGCAATCATTGCAAAAGTTTTACTTTCTACTTCTTCTAAGTATGTTTTTTTTTTTTATGTACCATTGAACTTGTTTCATTACTGTATATGTGTTCATTTGTTCGATATGTACAAAAAATACCTGTTAATCCTACCAGGAATCCTGCAGTTAACAACTACCTTTGCTCTATGCCTGTGCTGCACACCTCCCCCTGCTGCAGATTTATGCCATTGGTTAAAAATCAACGCATGCTCAGAATCAAGTCGACGCATGCTCGGAAGCATTCAACTTCATCTTTCTCAGCACGTCGTTGTGTTTTACATCACCGCATTCTGACACAATCGTTTTTTTAACTGATGGTGCTTTCATCGGATGAACCGATCATGTGTACAGGGCATTAGGAAGAAATTTAAAAAGGTTGGCTCACCCATGTGCAGAATATACCGGTAGGTATCTATTTACTCGGTGTAACATCATCTTTCACCTTATCCCTAAAAATTGGGCTAGCTTTACTGCTTTCTTATTTTTTCATTCATGAAACAGGTTTTTTTTGGCGCAAATATTTGGCGCAAATACCGTTGGAAATTTGTAAGAAAAAATGGCCGCCACTTTATTCCCTAGGGTGTTTGTTACTAAAATATATATAATGTTTGGGGGTCCTGAGTAATTTTCAAGGAAGAAAATATAATTGTTACATGAAGGAGAGAAGTGCCAGAATAGGCGTGGTATGGAAGTGGTTAAAGTGCAACAATAAAAGTTAAAAATTCCTTGAAATTTCGTACCATGGGGGGGGGGGGGAATCAGGGCCGCCAAAATAAATATAGAAAAATATATATTAATAAAAGGGTGGTAGCCATCCGGGGGCCCTGGGGACCTCTGGGCCCTTTAATAAAAATAAACCTCTGGGCCCTTTAATGAAAAATAAATAAAACATATCTATATATATAAAAATAAAAAAAATAAAAAAAAAGGGGGTTGCCTTGGGAGCTCTGGGCTCTTTAATAAAAAATAACTAAAAAAAATCTAAACAAAAATAACATGGGGTGGGAGCTGTGGTGGCTCAACGTGATTGGCACTGCGCTGACAAGCCGTTCACCTCTGCAGCCAAGGGTTCGGATCCCAGTCTCGGTTACATGTGAATTGAGTTTGGTGGTCTCAGCCCGGCTCCCGGTGGGTGTGCTATGCAAGGTACGCCTGTGCTTAGTACGCCCACCCTCCCCCCAAAAACCACCACACTTGCACGCACACGAAATTGGTTTAAAACACACGCACTTTGGCCATGCGGTCTCCTAAAATAAAAGAGAGGCGAAGGACCTACGGGGCTGGCTGGGTGGGCTAGGCCCCCTCACTCCCTCATAGGGGGAGTCCCTCTGCCCCATTGGGGTCCCGTTGGGCCCCAGTCGGGCTCCCAAGAGGAGCAGGTAGGGCGGGGTGAGTGGGAGGCCCCCCTGCACACCCGCCATTGCCACCAGGGGCATGGAGAAGGATGGCGAATGCCTCCGGGGGGAGGGTCTGCCTACTCCCAACTCCTGCAGTCCGGCTCCTCTCTCTCGAGTTCACGCACAAAAATACACTTAAAAAAAATAAATAAAGAATATGGGCTATGTCCATTTGTCCTTCCAAGTTCTGCCTGTGCTGTACTTACATTTATTGTTCCCAGATTTCACAAAACAGCTACCCCAATGTTACAGAGAGGAGGAACATGGGAGTGGATTCTGTCCTAGGGGGACAATGCTGTTTCTGTGTACATACAGCACTGTGAGTGTTGACACCCTAGGATAGGAAGTGTGTTAGTGGCAGAATCACTTGGTGAAAATAAAGCCTGAAAAGAAGAAAACGAATGCAGACACCATACCAAAGGCTAGGTAAACAACAATATTTTACATTTTGGTTTTGATTTTCAATACTCTTCGCTTTGCTGCAATGGATGTAAATATTATATATAATTAAAAAGTTACCCAACTTCCTAAAGGAGTTTGTAGGGACTCAAACACTTAAGCCACGTACACACGATCGGTTCAAACCGATGAAAACGGACTGAAGTTAGTTTTCATCGGTCCAAACCGATCGTGTGTAGGCCCCATCAGTCCATTATCCTTCGGTCCAAAAACAGAGGGCTTGCTTTAAAATTGAACCGATGGACGGCTAACTGACAGGTCAAAACCGATCGTTAGTACGCACGAGCATCGGTTAAAAATCCACGCATGCTCAGAATCAAGTCGACGCATGCTTATCACGACGTTGTGTTTTACGTCACCGCGCTGTGACGCGATTGGTTCATGAACCAATGGTGTTTAGACACATCAGTCCATCAGTCAGCTTCATCGGTGAACCGATGAAAACGTCAGACCGATCTCATCGGATGGACCGATCGTGTGTACGGGGCTTTAGATGAAACAGCTATGCTGGAAATGTATCCAAAGTTGCCAGACTGCTACTCTAGGTCTTCTTTGATTTTGTAGAAAAAATTGAAAACACTGCCCAAGTGCATTGAAAGGAAATAAAATATATATGTCACCCTTACAAAAAAATAAATAAAAAATGGTTGTCACATAAAACATAACCTTTATTCAAAATGTAATATTTCACATTAAAGTTAATATTTTAGGAAAAACAACTGCTTATACCTCCATCAAATGATGAAGTTGAAGGATTAATGGACAGAGCCCATATGCTGCACATGGGTAAGCCAGTCATATAAAATGTTCTATCTCTTCCTAAATCTGCAGCAGAGGGAGGAATCTGCATTATTCTGCCAAGTGTAATTCTCTCTACGTAAATAAATTACAGCATAGGACAACATGCTGCTAAAATGACTGCATGGCTCTCAATAGATTAATGGGTCTTATTGTTTCTTGTTTTACGCTCCATGTATTAAGTAAAAGAGCCATAACTGTTCATTTTGTTCCTTCTGTGGTCTAGAAAACAGGATCTAGTATTATTCTATAGAGCAATCTGTATTTAAAGAAACGATTGTATTGCAAACAAACAATCAAACAATACATTTTGGAAACTGCGAATGGAAAGTGAAAAGCTGGTTAGATTTCTTGCACGTGGGTATCTGGCCTATGTTTCCTTTCTGAGATTGAGTGACAACACAATCAATAAATGGCAATTCTGGCAACTTACTTTAAGCAGTTAAGGGTTAATAGAGCCCAGGAAGGTCAACTGCATCATTATTATAGGGAGCAAACATAAGGCCATGCATAGTGTCAACAATATAACACACATTAAAGAAATCACATCTATCTGGAGATTGGAAGTGAGTGTAGGGTGTGTACTTTGAAATGAAGCATGGGATACAAAAATGGACTGGTATGGGGTTCTACAAATCTATTTAATAATTCACTTACAGCTGTACTTTAGCCTTACCTTCAGTTATGCACAGTTATACAGGCTCCTCTTCTGTACTTAAAGTGGAGGTCCTGCGAAAAAAAATATTAAAAGCCAGCAGCTACAAATACTGCAGCTGCTGACTTTTAATAAATGGACACTTACCTGTCCAGCGCACCCGCAATGTCGGCAGCAGAATACGAGCAATCGTTCGTCTCTCTGCTGCCCCCGCCGCCATACTTGGTGAGGGAATCAGGAAGTGAAGCCTTGCGGTTCCCTACTGCGCATGCGTGAGTAGCGCAGCGCTTTCCCAGTGGTCCATGCTGTCTCCTGGGACCAGTGTGTTTCCCAAAAGGCAGTGGGGGGGGCGGGGGGATTGGTTAGTGGAGTGATTTCTGTGGGTATTTGCACCCACCCGGAAGTGCGTGCAAATACCTGTATTATACAGGTATTTGCACCCCCCTCATCCATGAAAGGTGCCAAATGTGACACCAGAAGGGGGAGGATTCCGAAAAGCGGAAGTTCCATTTTTGGGTGGAATTCTGCTTTAAATTGCATACTTTGACTTTGCTGCACACTATGAGCCTTAAAAAGTGTGCATTGGAAGCAAAAGCAAGTCACATCCTGCCTCATGTTTTGGATAGATGACATCCAGCATTATTTCATTCTTACCCCGGCCTTACTGTCCCTGGACCACCCCTTTCATTGCAGTACTACAAAACAACAAAAATAGGGCACACAGCCGGTCTCATAACCATAATACACAGTTTATTGATGAAGAAAACAAATATTATTTTCTCAAACAATGTGATTAAATAAGCATAACCAAAGAACCAATAGCTGACTGTCTCCATATCAGCAACGCATATCCTATAATGCAGGTAGATACCCTTTGCGTCCAATATGGTTTACTTGTTTCAAGGGACAATCCCTCTTCTTCAGAATCAAATCTGATAATGTCTGAAGTCTCATATAAATAGCTTAATACCATACTACAAAAGAGACATACAGGAGACCCCTCAAACTCAGGGGGGTTGGTTCACAAAGGACCAACCTACTTTCATTATGACATCCAAAATAACATACAGTATACATACTTTTATATATATATATATATATATATATATATATATATATATATATATATAAAATATTATAAGAAATATACTGTATATCATATTGGCAGTCCCTCATGTGTATAGAAAGCTGACCATTCTTATTTGCACTTGGGGACTAGTTTATTCTTGGTAGATTTGTGCTGTTGAGCAAAGGAATCTCAATTATAATACCTTTGTTTCACCTGCCTCAGTACTGTTTTTACAAATTATATGCTGATCTATAGACTGGTGACATCCAGAACAACAACAAGTGAAGTGCCCTGGAACGCACCCCGCAACATTGGGTCGGATGTACGACACATTTATACATTCCAGCCGACACCCCTGGGCTGGCCTGCGTGTCACTTTCGGTCATGTTGTGCAACATATTTGTATTATATATACATTTGAAGAGAATTATGTATATGTTGTATTGGATGTCAATATGGAAGTAGAGTGGTCTTTTGTGGACCAATCCCACTGAGTGGGAGGGGTCTATCTCTCCTTTGTAGGTTGATATTGGGCTATTTAGACCAGACTTCAGAAATTGTCAATTTGGCTCTGAAGTAGAGGGGTTGCCCTTTGAAACATGTAAGCCACATTGGACACATAAGGGGTCTTCCTGCAATTATAGGATAAGCGTTGCTGATCTAGAGATAGTGGCCTGGTATGGTTTTGAGGGTGGGGGCTTTCACACCCCTCCCCTTTCCTGGCCTGCCAGGCTGCAAGCTTGCATAAGTGTCTGGTATGGATTGGGGGGCCCGCTGTATTTTTTCAGAACTTTTAATTGCCAGCATTCTTTTGTATACATTTCAGCTCATTAGTTGTTAAGGATGTGGTGGCTGGCTTCGTAGCCCACTCCTTAACAATCAGCTATTATTCCCACAGAATGCAAATCGGTCAATTATTTTTTGACCAATCTAAATTTAAATCCTTCAGAAGATTTGGAATTTATTAGAAGATTAATAAACAAAATGAATAAAAAAAAAAAAAAAACGAAATGAAACAAATTCTGAAACGAATCAAAGGAAACAAAATTAGTAACATAACGAGACTCTGATACAAAAACAAAATAAACGTTTCCGTTCTGCACATGTCTAATAACATTTATTTTTATTAATCAATAAACAGATTATTAAGGTAATGTGCTAGGCTGGTGTGCCTATTTTTTGCTTTTGTTTTGTAGTGCTGCTTATTAAGGACTAGCCATAGTCCCAAGAGGGCTGCAAGGCATGCGAGTGCCGTAACAACAAACTTGAAGAGCACAAAGTCTGTTAGACCCCCTAGCACCACATTCGAGCGCAGGAGATACGGCATACAAAATATGTCCACCCCTTGCATATGAGCATTGCCTAGGGCATGCAAATGCAGTGTGTTAGGAATGCTCACTTCTCCAAACTGGCATTCACCCATCAAAGCATTTTGATTGTTGTAAAAATGCTGCCAAGAACTATCCTTCTGCTTGCATCAAGACTGAGGGCTTTTAAGAGGTATACTGAAGCAGGCTGCTGTGATTTTTTGAGGAAGCTATGTACAGCACCTTGCTGGTCCTCCAACCAGTTATGATCTACCTGCATTACATAGAGATGTATAAAAACTGAGCGATAACATCACTAGGTCTAAAATGAGGTATGTAATGCAAATAGAAAGGTTTTATTTAAAAAAAATGCCCTAGTATGATAACAGTGGACCTAACTTGTATAACTAAAAGTGCCTACAAATGTACCTTAATTACAGGATCACCAGGTATTATTTTACATTTGTTTCAAAATCAAGATTTTGAAAATAGCCGCTGAAATTACATCAACATTTTAAAACTTATATGGATTTAGGGTTTGTATATACTTTAATGTAAAATTCTTGTTTACCAATATTATATATAGTCTTGATTCTAGAAGAAAGTAAGGCCTTTCCTAACTGTTAAAACGTCAACCTTTAGCCTCAATTATTACTCTCCCTAATTTCTGTGCATACACGGTAGTACTTTGAAAAGAGAGATATATTTTTAATAATAAATACATCCCAAGCAGGCTTTAAAATGAGAAATATTCTATGGGTATAGCATTATTTCAGCAATCAGCACTATCCACTTTTTTGCCAAAAAACAAAAAAGCTATTATGGAGGCTGTCCATGCTGAAAATGCTTTTCTTGGCCTTTCATAGCTGCCTCGTTTTCCAAATGTGTGCTCATATTGGGATAGTAGTATTGAAAAATGATAATGGCACTAAATAAAATTTCTCATGCAAGAATAAATATTAAGAGTTAGTGAGTTAGTAGTATCCCTTATGAATTAGAATGCATACTAAACGCAATGAAGATGTTCCAAATGTGCTCTACTTTTTAATCTACACCTTGAAACTTTTGTAATTGGCATTTTGTAGAGTTATAAAATAATGTTCATACCAAGCAGTATACAGTAACCTAGGGCTAAATTGATAAAAGTTGAAATTATTAAAAACTTTGGTGGTGTATAATTTTTTACATTAAACGAGTCACAATCTAAAGAAGTCTATAAAATATTCATGAAATGGCTGCCAGACTTTGCAGGTATCTTGGTGTCCATATGCCAGGAAATCTAAGTAAACTATACAGGTTGAATTTCCTTTCCTTTTATGAATTCTAGCAGCATTAGCATCCTGAAATAAACAAATCTATAAAGGTACAGGAATAACCTAGCTACAATAAAAAGGAAAATACTCAACTTATTTTTCTCTACAGAATGCCCTTTTTATGACCTTTTTCAATACACTCATGCAGTCAATTAAAAATGTTATATGAGCATAAAAAACAGGTTGACCCACCAGATGTAACTGAACAAAAACTGGAGGAAAGACATTTTTAACAAAAGTGGAGATCTTGACAATAGAGATTGTATCTCTCCTTTTATGCAATGATTAATTTTTATTGTATTTTAAGTGCCCTTTACAAAGCTAGATTATGTATCACAATATATTCAGTTGCATTTGAATGTTTCATTAAAAAATAACAACAGTGTACAGGCATTCCCCAGGTTACATACATACGACTTACATACGAGTTGTGAACAAGGCCGTTGTTGCTAAAACGCGTCTACCTTTGCTGTACTTTTATCTTTTATAGAGATAAATTTGGACTGATTTAAAGAGCATGTATGGAGTTGCAGATTGTCCTTTATCTATTTATCACACTCGCACAGTACAGTGCCATTCATAGAATGTTTTTTTCATTGAATACAAAGTATTCTCTGATTGGCTAAGGTTGAGATTGTAACATCACTCACCCTCCTGTATAGCTGTAAGTAAAAAAGTATTGCATATAATATTTAGTCTAGTTTATACTGCTATAATTAAAAATAATCTGACTAAATAGAAAATACATAACTATTTGCAATCTGTCGTGCATAGAGTAAACTGTTAAAATATATTTACTATTCTCCCAGGGAGTCCTAAGTCAGCAGTGTAAGTGGCATCGGCTTAGAGCAGTGGTTCTCAACCTGGGGGTCGGGACCCCCTCGGGGGTCAAATGATTATTTGCCAGGGGTCATGAATCCTGGGCTATTCCTGAAGCCTGCAACACTCTCCCAGCCTTTTTCCGGCCACCCAGCAGGGCTGTCCCTGGAGCCTATGGCTGCCCACTCAGCCTCTTTGAGGGCGCCCATTCAGTTCACAGCATGGCTGGGGGCAGAGACTAGATGTCAGCTGACTGGTGAGCAATGTGAAGTGGGATGGGCTGGAGGATACCCTATCTTCTGATTTCGGCATAGGTGTCACTGCTGCGGAGACACCACAAAGTCAGAGACACAGTGAAGCCGGAGACACAGTGAGTGTGATTATAGTTGCCATTAAAAGGACTTGGGGAGCGCTAAATGTCTGTGGTTTAGGCGCAAATTACTTGTCATGCCTCGGGTGCTGACAACCCACGCTACAAAAATAATTTTACAGTTAGGGGTCCCCAAAACTTGGGACATTTTATCAAGGGGTCACAGCACTAGAAGGTTGAGAACCACTGGCTTAGAGGGAAAGAGAGAGAGACCCCATATAGTAATGTAAAAGCTCTTCCGTATTAGGGTTATCCCCTACAAGTCAGTATAATTTTAAGATCCAGCCTATCATACTCAACGATAGGTGAGGATCTCAACCTCCAGGGTGGAAGATGGGCTCTTCGAGTGAGCTAAAAAGGCATTGATTCCTTTACTAGTTCGTTGAACAAAAGGCAGAATATGAAAACATCTACCTGACAAGTTGAATAAGAAACCCTGCTCACTGGGAGAGAAAATTCTGTGATTTTTGCTCATCAATAATATTGAACAGTGCTCAAGAGATCAAGACAGCCTACAAATGTACACAATAGGGTATATACACCATGCAGCCATCATTTTATGACCACTGACAGGTTAAGTGAATAACATTGATTATCTAGTCACAATGGCGTCTGAAAGTTAGTGGGATATATATATATATATATATATATATATATATATATATATATATATATATATATATATATATACTGTATATGTAGACTAATAATTCTCCACTCTAAAAGGATAGCTATCAAAAAATGTAACTAGTAGTTTGGCATAACATTTAAAACCAAACCCTTTAGCGGTTGTGTTTTGCATCATATTGAATACTGAGTTGGGGATTGGTGCCATAACTGCATGTTGTAGCGGCAGATAGTAGAAAAGAGATAGAAAGAAATACAATAGATTGTGGCAAACTAAATTGGTTTTGCAAATCAGAGGAGGAGGCCCATACGAAGCCATCCACAAAAATGTGATGTAAGTGCATTATTCTGAGCTCCCTCCACCTCCGGCCATGTTGGAGTTTGGCCAGTTCTGGATACATGTTGGCAGTGGGATATATTGGACAGCAAGTAAGCATGATGTCCATGAAATTGTGTTGAAAACAGAAACAATGGGCATCACGGTTTGTTGTGTATGGAGCTGTGTAGTCACAGATCAATGAGGGTTTCCATGCTGACCCGTCCCCACAGCCAAGAACACCTGCAATGTGCACATGAGCATCAGAATTGGACCACAGAGCAATAGAAAAGGTGGCCTGGTCTGATGAATCATGTATCTTTTTAAATCATGTGGATACCAGGGTGCGTGTGTGTCACTTACCTGGGGACGAGATGGCACTAGGATGCAGTATGAGAAGAATGGGAGTATGGAAAGAGGGCAAGCCAGCAGAATGTGATGTTTTGGGCATTTTTCTGTTGGGAAACCTTGGGTTCTGCCACTCATGTGGATGTTACTTGATACATATCAAGAATTATTTGAGGAACATAACAATGAATTTGAGGTGTTGACTTTGCCTCCAAATTTTAGGTGGGTAGCCATAAAGTTTTGGCTGTTTGGTACATTTGAGCCATCTGGCCAATGGGTCCTATTTAAAAAAGCAGTGAATGTGACCTTTGCCAAGTATTCACTGCAAGTGAATCTTTCTGATGTGTGTGTTTTAAATTACAGTGATGCAATTTTCGGTGAATGTCACATGCATTGCTTTATAAATATGACTTAAAGTGGTTGTAAAGGATTTTTTTTTTAAATAACAAACATGTCTATACTTACCTGCTCTGGGCAAAAGAATTGCACAGCGTGGCCCTGTTCTTCCTCTTCTCGGGTTCATAGAATACATTTAGGTCAAAAACCTTGAGACTTTATAACTACTTTAAACATACATGAATTAAGGGTTAATAAAGCGCTATCATCAACCTTATATTATTGCACAGTAATCCAATATATACTACATAAGCAAATAATATCCAGTGAACCAACACTAAATAATAATAAATAGAGTGCTTCCAAAAAATATATAAATATAAATAAAGTGCTATTCCAGATTTCTAATAATCTAGAGAAAAAGACAGACACCACTCCTAAGGGGGGTTTGAAATCAGGAGGACAACGATACCCAGATTATTAGGTTTAAAGTCTCCAATGATGTGATGGATTGCTTTCATACCTTCATAGCTTTCAATCCTTCATAGACCCATGTTGCTCAAAAAGAAAAGCGTGACATAACTCATTGCACAGATAATTAGACTGGGAATGACATATGTGTAATAAAACCACAGTTGCACTCACACATGCCCCGCAATATCATCGCATATAAGAGGTCGATGGCTCCTCCTTACGCTTTACAACACAGGACACGTGACTTTTTTTAATGTTTAATTGCTATAAAACATTAGGAGATAAATAGGAACATGAAGGAAATCTGCAACAAGAGAAAAAGGCAGGCTGCCACTGATGATCAATTTCTAAAAATGATTGTTATCTGTTCTGCTGATCTTTTGGTTTTGTTGCCTTGATAAGGTCAGGAGTTCTAGCTTCACTTACTGTTTGCTTGTTCAGAGTCATTAAGTCTTAAGTGCCCAAAGACATATTGGTTGGCTTGGCAGATACCCATTTCAGCCTCACTCTAATTGAAAGAAGATTCCAATAAAGCGGTGGAAGTGGTGTGACATCCATACCGATATGTCATTCAGTAAGTTTGAGATCCGTGAGGAGATCGGGGGGGGGGGTGAATTGAGGAGTGGAGAGATAGATCTGGGTGTCGTCGGCATAGAGGTGGTATTGGAAGCCATGGGAGGTTATCAGCTGGCCCAGGTAAGAGATATAGAGTGAGAATAGGAGGGAGCCAAGGGCAGAGCCTTGAGGGTACCCAGACAGAAAGAGAAAGAGGAGCAGAGAAGATGGAGTTGTAAGTGACACTGAAAGTGTGCTGAGATAGGTAAGAGGAAAACCAGGATAAATCAGAATCATGGAGGCCAGGGGAGTGTAGTTTGCTGAGGAGGAGCAGGTGGTCAACTGTGTCTAAGGCAGCAGAGAGGTCTAAGAGCATGAGTATGGAGTAATGGCCATTGGTTATACTTATATTGGTTATAAATATTAGGTATGTTCTGAACGCGTGCCACGTCCACCCTACAGTTGATGCCCGTGACATGGGCTCAACCTTCGTCCATCCAGGACTCTCGGACCAGCTCTTGGTTTCTTGTAAGTTGTTCACCATTGCGGCCATTAAAGTTTTGTACTTCTACTCTTAGATGGTGCTTCCGCTCTTCTTGTTTTCCCAATAGATAATAACTGAAGGGGATAGACTGATGGAGAAGATAAAGGTACAGCTGTCAGGTGGAGGCAGAATAGAAATCTGCAGGACCCTGGGATTTAGTTGAGGACCCTGGGACAGTCACACAGAATCTGTGGCGGTTGGTTAGTATGAAATATACAGTATATAATGCTAGGTCCTCTTTAATTTAGTGTGTGTTACTGTTTTAACATAAATAAACAGAATACATAGTTCTGTTTATTTGTTCACTCTGTAGTGATCAACTTTCATTCCTTGCAGCCTAAACATAAGTGTTCTGCACGGATAGAAAGCGGATTAACTTGATACTGCGGGCACAAAATATCAATATTGCGAGAAGTAGTATAATCAACATTTTTCTTTTGAGAACTGCAAATTTAAGATTTTTTATATTGATTTTTTTCTATACCCTGAAGATAAACTATCATTCACAGTTTAATCTCACAACCCATGTATCTAGAGCAAAGACAAACCCATCTTCACCAGAACTTTAACTGTTTTGTGTTTGTTTATGACTTTACTGTCATATTATTTAGCAAGGAACAGGCATGCCCCACTTTAAGTACACAATGGGGTTTATTTACTAAAGCTGGAAAGTGCAAAATGTTGGTATAAGCAGTCATATGTTTTGCACATACAAGTAAATCAACAAGTTTATATTAAGGCTTCACCCCTTCCCTCCCTCCCTTGCTGCTCCATTCAGCTGCTGATAGAGAAAAAATAGGGGAGCATGAAGAAAATTCAAGTTCACAATGCTAGCACTTGGTGATATGTCTTGGGGGTCTGACTGGAGCAACATCATGACTACACAGAGCTTACTCTTCTTCCCTCCCCCTTCACCCCAATGGGCAATAATGTGAACCTGTTGCTTTGCCCTTTGTTTTCAAGGTGCTGTATCAGGAGGAAAAATGTGAGAAACGTTAGATGGAAACTGTCTTTTATGACTGCCAACCACATAGCAGTTTGAGGGCAGTGAAACCTTTAGCTTAGCAGCCTGATTGTTCTGGTAATAATATGCTGTCCAGAGGCTTGGGAATACATGTGTAGACAAGTTTTAATGTATCACACATTTAATGGACAAATCCCTTTTGTGAATTTATTGCAAATATTAGTATATCAATTATTACAAATTGTAATAATTTAATGGACTTTTAACAACTTTGAATACAACTGTCAACAAAGTAAACACGTTGTCCTTTTTTATTCTTATTTTTAAGCTTTTTAATTAGATCTCTCACTGTAAGTGCAATCTTAATTATAAAATGAATTGTTATCTCAAAAATTAATTTAAGTTAAACAAACATTGGACTGATAATCTTATCACCCAATAAAATAAGCCAACGTTTTCTGTTTATTCTTTTGATTATACAGGTTTTGGAACTATTTAAAAAAAAATAAAGCAAAATTTAAATTGCAGTCGCTTTTCTTTGGTTTGGATTCTTATAAGATATTTTTTATGTCTATGATGACTGCCCTCCAAAGAGAAGTTTCTAACATTTCTTTCTTGTACCTTTCTCCACAAATTGTTGGATAAGCAGTTCAGCTTTTTCCCTGAAGTCTTCTACATGACTACGATGACATCTCATTTTAACAAATTGACTCACAGGGACATTAGATGGCCACCTTAACAGATGGAAACTAGAAGATAATACAATATGTTACTGCATTAACAGACTTTCACAATGTTTTAGTAAGACTTTTACCATCTTGCATATAAAACACTTTCCAAAGAACGGATAATTATATAACTATGAGGTCAAATAAAGATCAAATTATAAGCGTTCTTGTTAATAGCATATATAAAGTAATTGAGATTAGGAGGATGACAACCTTGCCTCTAAGGCCGCGTACACACGATCGGATATGTCCGCTGAAACTGGCCTGCCGACCAGTTTCAGCGGACATATCCGATCGTGTGTACGGCCTAGCGGACAGGTTTGTCCACTGGAAACCTGTCCGTCGGACATGTCCGCTGGTTAGTACGCCTAACCAGCAGACATAAATCTCCTGCATGCGTCGAATGGATTCGACGCATGCGTGGAAGTATTTTACTTCCTGGAGTGGTGACCTGGTGGCGTCAACGTCACCGCCACGTCACCGCGTCCTCAGTCCGAGGGGATTTTCGTCCGATGGTGTGTACACGCCATCGGACCATAATCCGAGGACACATGTCCGCTGGAAACGGTCCGTCGGACATGTTTCAGCGGACATGTCTCCCCGTGTGTATGCGGCCTTACAAATCCTATACATCCAATCCAATACATTGAGTAAACTGTTGAGTTGATTTACTAAACCTGGGAAGTGCACAATCTGGTACGGCTGTGCATGGTAGCTAATCAGCTTCTAACTTCAGTTTGTTCAATAAAAAAAAAAAATTTACACTCTCCAATTTTAGTAAATCAGCCCCATTGTCATCTTAGGTAAGGAATTGTATCGCTGGCAAGATCACCAGCTGAAAACAAAGGGGAAAAAACTTTAAAAGGAAAAAAAATGCAGCCATTTTTACAAATTGTAGTTATTTGCCCCATCAACAAGAGAAGCATGGTATAAATTGAAGTGGACTGTACTTTGTCTGAGCATTAGAGACCATCTTTTTTTGTAAAGCAAACGGGGAAGTCTTGGGTATACTAATATTATGTAAATTCCACTATCTTGCCACAAGACAGCATTCCTTGCCATTCCTATCTTGTTTCTTTATCAAATGATGTAGCATCATAATATTTTTAGCGTGACTTGCAACAAATGAACCTCTCAGTTTGTCTCAGTTAGTAGAAAATTATACTTACGCAATGTTTAACTAAAATGTTAAAGCTGAAGTTTAGGTATAATTTTTATTGCAAAGTTACTCTGGCCCAGTTTGGAACAATATAAGTTCCATTATGTAAATCTTATACCTGACTGATCCTTGTGGAAGCAGAAAGTCACTGTAGTAGTTGACACTGCTACAATGATAGCAGTAGTCTTCCGGTCCAGTTCTGAGTGGCTGCCCTTCTGCATATCAAATATTACAAGTTTTTCTGTCCAGTTTGAACAAATTGGAAAGGGGGGTGATGTCACAATCTCCATCTCATCTAATCAGAAAGCCTTGGATTTACTGAAAAAAATTGAAGGCGTTCTCTGAATGGTGGCAGTGCCAAGCTAGCAACCGTCCTGTAGATAGTGTGCAGAAGGGCAGCCATTCGACACTGGACCTGGAAGATCGCTGATATCATTGTAGTAGTGATGGCTACTAGTGGTTTGCAACTTCCACAGTGATCAGTCAGGTCTGAGATATGCATATGTACATTGGATTATTCAGGACCAAGACAACTATGCAATAAAAAGCATGCCTAAACATGGAGGGCAAACTAAACTGAACTCTGGTAACGAGGAACTGAACTCTTTCCCCCTGAAAAAAGTCAAGCAGAAGGCCAAGAATGCAATGCTGATGGAGGTAAGGCACACTCGGGTCAACCTACCCAAAAGGCACAGCAGACCCTTCTCCTCATGGTCAGTTGAAAACAACCAACAGGTACTAGATGGAACAACTCTCCACTCAAAGACCATTCAAGAGGAATATTCCATTCAACTTTTGCCCATGGAGGATATTGGATAATGAAATATGTAGGGCGGGGCTTGGATGTGACATCTCCAAGCACACTGGAGTTTCGGCCAGAGGCGACTCGGCTTCATCTAAAATTTGTATGCCTGCATAACTTGTTTACGCTATGGGGCGGGGCTTGGATTGACCTCCAAGCACACTGGAGTTTCGGCCAGAGGCGACTTCGGCTTTTTGTATGCTGCATCCTCCTTGTTTACATGTGAGCTTCGAAATTATATGGAATAATGCTCTTGGATGATCTGAGTGTGAAGCTGCAGATCATTACCCCCAGAGTGTTAGGCTCTATCTGCTGGTTTATAAATGTTACCAGCATTGGGCTTAGGTGAGTTTATTTAGTACATGCAGTGGTGGAGAGCACTTTATTCTTGTGAACATCTTCAGTTTGCTCTACTGCGCATGTGCCCATGACATCGGCACATGCAGGAGACAAGGGATATCTCCTAAACCGTGCAGGTTTATGAGATATCCTGGGTAGCTACAGGCAAGCCGTTTTACCACACTCCCAGCTGATCGGCCTGAGCTGATGCTGGTTTGATTTGCACACGCTTCCAAGTCATATCTTGAAACTTTGTATCAGTGTGTTTTTTTTAGATGTCAGTTTTTCTTTTTTTCTTTTGATTGGAATAAAGAGCTACTTTTTAATGAAATAACTGCACTATGAATTACTTTTTCTTCCTTGAGCCCACACATTCCCACACGATTTGGTGAGGTTGCTGTACCTTGGATTAACCGTGGGGAGATAACGGCAGATCTGTCCCTGGACTTCCAACAGAGGAGAAGCCCTGGAGTTTACCACCTGGATTCAGCCAAGGACATCCTAATCTCAGAGCCTTTCTGATCCCTGTGGGGGTCCAACGGATCTGGTAAGCGGCCATCCATTTCATTCATACATGGGGATTTGTTGCCTATAAGATATCCGCATCCATCCAGCCATCTAACGGAGGATTGAGATCGCATATGAGCCAGCGCATTGATGTTATTGTGCAAGGACTCATTTATTCATAGCACACATTTATATGCAATTTTTTGCCAAATTTTTTGGTAGCGCACCTTTTTTCCTTCCTTTCCTTTTTTGTACACAAGCCTTACCTGTAGCATAAAGTTGTTGTAAAGAGTTTACAACCACATTAAAGTGAATGTAAACTCCAAATATATTTGACAGTATAATTGACATTATACAGTATCTTTTTGTATACAGTATATGGGGTTACTAAGCATGGCAATGGTTCGTGGAATAAATTCCAGCATGAGAATGTGAGTGGTGACCTGAGCATAACAAAAAACGTTCAAGTGAAAATAAAAAGTACCAATTTTCTTAAGGCAAAATAAAAAATATAAGACTCTCAATGATTGTTTATACCTCTCCTACCAAACCTGTGACCCAAGGCCATCATTTAGCCATTGGTGCTTGCCAATGTTGCCTTTGTATCCCAGCAGTCAGAAGTTAGAGTGTTGAAAATGTGAAGGGACTGTACATATCCCACACTCCCTGGGTCTCTCAGTCTAGTGCTTTGCAGGTGAGAACTTCACAATAATTAGATTTGACGTAGGTAAAGTAACACAGAGGAAATAGGTATGCATGCATGGAACATTGTAACCCAAAACAAAAAGTTGCCTATCCCTCTGGTGATTAGGGACAAGCTACATTCAGCAATCCATGGGCATAGGGGAATCAATCAGTCATGGCACTAGAAACATGTGAGCCCATCATTACAAGGAAAGGCAAACAAACAACACAGGGACTTTCAATACTAATTTCCTAGATAACATTTGAAAGTGTACAATGACTTTAAAGGAAAAATTTACCTTTTCCAAAGAATAGCCCATGCAATCAAGGGACCTGAGTAGATATTAAAAACGGTGCAGCTGTGTTAAATGTTCATTAAGAACTGTTGGACACTCACTTCCAGCATTACTGTAGCAAAAACAACCATTTTCAAGTCTAGCAATAAGGCAGCATGTGGGGGGTTTGCTAAATGGGAGTTTCTCAGTCAGGAATACAGGGGGCAATAAAATTAATGAACACTTTTTAGTGTACATGTTTTTATTTGTAGCTTTCTCAACAAGGTTCTATTCACACCAGGGAGTTTTGTTTTCAGGCAGAAAGTCGCACGGTTTTTGTCACAATTTTTGCATCGATTTTGCCGCATTTTTGCCGCGATTTTCTACAGGTCAAAAGCTCACCAATGTAAAAAGCAGAAAACACCTGTAATTTGCCAAAGAAAAAGCTCCTGTACTTTTTTGAGCTTCAGCCATTTTGCTTCAGATGACAAAATGCTCACATGTGAACAGGGACCATTGAAATTAATGGGATTTGTCTTGTTGGGCGTTTTTAGAGCTGAGGTTTACAGCAGATGGCTAGGTATGAACAAAGCTTTACAAGCAGACCAAACTGTCACAATGAGAAGGGTTTAGTCAAACCAGCGGTCTACTTAGGAGGAAGAGTGGGGTGCAGTTCACACTGGGTACTAGATCCCTGGAGGTGGTGGCTGACCACCCGACATTCTTGTTTTTGTGGCACAATGCAACCACTGTTGTTAGACAGGCGAAAGCAGTGTTATAATGTAAGTATTGTAGGCTTGGCATCACAATTTCTGTCTATCTGTCAGCAAAAGTTCAGAGCTAAGGGAGGCAACTATTTGACTTCTGTCACATGACACAGCCTGCATTTGGTAAGTATTGAAATGATGTCTGTACTGGAGAAGGTCTGTATGGAGGAGGGTCTAGACTGAAGGGTGTCTGTATAAGTAGAGTCTATACTCGGAGGGGGGTCTAGAAACTGAAGGGGGGTTTGTACTGAGGGGTAGTCTAAACTGGGAGTATCTGTGTAGGGGGTGTCTGTACTGAGGGGTGTTTGTACTAAGGGGGCATCTGTACTGTAGGGGCTGTACTGGGGGTGTCTGTACAGAGACTGTCTGTATTGGGGGTCTGTAATGAGGGGTATCTGTACTGTGAAGAGTCTGTACTGAGTGAGTCTGTATTGAGGGCTCAAACCAAAATTACAAGTGCCACTCAAGACTCCACCAGGTCCTCTTATGTAGCAACCACTTGGAGTGCAGACAAGGGAGGAGCTTGTCCCACACCTGGTTGGAGCCCAGGCTGAAGCTGTCATATACCTTCTTACAGGGTTTTGCAGAGATGTGTAACTTCCAAGACATTTACCTTTTCCATTTGTATTGAGAGGGGGTTCTGTACTGAGGGGGGTCTATACTGAATGGCCTGCACTGAGTGGTGTTTGTACCTGGGGGGTCTGTACTGGGAGAAGTCTGAAATGGGGGGGTCTGTACTGAGAAGGAACTGTACTGTGGACTATACTGGGGGGGGAGGGGTCCGTACGGGGGGGAAGGTTGTACTGAGGGTTTAAGCTGGGAGTGAGGACTGTACAGAGAGAAGATTTGGGTTGTGGGTTGAGATCTGTACTGTGTGTGAAATAGGTATGGCAAGGGGAAGGTGAAGATTTTCCTGGATAGCATGGTCTGCATGTGAGCCTAGAGAAAAATAAAAAGACATGTTCAAAAAAAAGATTCATATACTGAATACTGTTATTTCATGTTTTAACTGTATACAGTTATGAGTATATACAATATATTTAATGATAATAGTAATTTAGAAATGAGACTTAATTATGAGCTTTTTATTCAACATCTTACCCTGAAAGGGTTACTAATCATCTAGCACTGCAAAGTCAGACATCCAGTCATTTTCAATATAGCTGTAAAAAGCTGCAGTCGTATTCGCAGCATGCACAAAAATATATGTAATTCATAGAATAACATTTTCCAGAGTAGCAACTGCAGTTCCCTGATGTCTTTATAAATCATCAATATCAATCTCTAATCTTCAGCACATTTAAAGCAGATCTATAGCCAACTTGTTAAAAACACAATTTATTATTTATGTGAAATTTTAGTGTCAAAGGATTTGTAATTTAATTTAGTCAGTTTTGCAAATGAAACATTGCTGCTACACTGCTTGGTCAGATATTGGCACCACTATTTAAATTCTTCAGATTGAAGGTAGGCATGAGTGGAATTGAGAGTTTTTTCATCTAAATACATTAAAGTGAATAGGAAAGGGAAATTCAATGTTTTGTGTTGTCTTTTAATACTAAACTCTGTAAAAATTCAGCTTGTAGCGCCTCCCCTTTCGCAACACTACACGGGTTAATCACTTCAGCCTTAGAAGGTTTTACCCCCTTAACCTCCCTGGCGGTCTTCCCGTGTGTGGCACGGGGTGAGATTTTCATGCTACGATCGGTAACTCCGTGCCACACACGAGCTTGCCTCGCTGGATGCAGAAAAAGAGTTTTCTTACCTTTTCTCTGCGATCCAGCGATGAATCCCCGCAGTACACGGCGGCCGGATGTCCGCCTGATGCTGTGTACCTCCGATTCCCTTCCCTGCAAGCGTCGCGACGCAGGGGGGCGGAAGGGGGGGGGAACGGCGCCAAATTCAAATGTATAAGTAGAAACATAGTGAAACACAGTAAAAACACACTGATAAAAATAAAAAATAAATACAGTGACCTTTGATTGCCCCCCCCAGTGTTTTCTCAAGTGACCTGTCTGCAGATTGCTGCTCAGTATACAGACACTGGTACTGCAATCATGGCAAAGCGCGCCTCTACATCCAAATCGCTATGCGACATGCTGCCAAACAGCGACAGCGATGCAGAATCCCTTGCGGAGGAGGTGAGCGACAGCGACGCGTGGGAAAGCTCGTCATCGGGTGAAGAAAGTGATGCGAGTGACGATCCTGCACCTGTGCCCAGCGATGTGCGGACTTGGTGCGCAATTGATTGCGCTACAGAGCACGTATCGCCCCCAAGGTTTCCCTTCACAGGATCACCTGGGATAAAATTGGACATAGTGGGTGGCAATCCGTTGGATTACCTCCGGCTTTTTTTGACGGATGAGGTGATTGACAAAATAGTGTTGGAGACAAACAGGTATCAAGATCAGCAAGCTGCTACCCATCAGCTATTTTCGCGGCGCAGAAAATGGGAGCCTGTGACCAGTGATGATATTTGGAAATTCCTTGGCCTCCTAATTTTACAGGGAGTGGTGGGGAAACCACTCCAAAAGTGGTACTGGACCACAAATAAATTATTGGCCACACCTTTTTTTGGATCGGTAATGTCCGAATATCGATTTTCTTTGATTATGAAGTATTTGCACTTCGCAAATAATGAGGAATTCGACGAACAATCTCATCCAGCTCCAAAGCTAAAAAAAATTTGGGATGTTTACCAAATGATACTGCAGAACTTCCAGCAGACCTATATTCCTGAGCGGGACATTACTATTGACGAAAGTCTGATGGCCTATAAAGGTAGGCTCAGTTGGATACAATTTATTGCGTCTAAGCGCGCTCGCTTTGGGATCAAATCCTTTATGCTGTGTGAATCCAGCTCTGGGTATATTTGGAACACAGTAATGTACACTGGGAAAGGGACCAAATTCTCCCAGAGATTTAGTTTTTTTGGGATGGCAAGCGCGTCGGTTCTGTCATTGATAGAGCCCTTGCTCAACCAGGGCTACTGTCTCACTACAGACAATTTCTACACTTCCCCAGAACTGTACGAGTTCCTGCTTATGAACAAGACGGACGCTTATGGAACCGTGAGGCCTAACCGGCGGGACATGCCGGCAGGATTTTACAACAAAAAGCTAGATAAAGGAGAAGTTGCTGCATGGCAAAAAGGGAAAATGTTGGCACTAAAGTGGCGGGACAAAAAGGACATTTCCCTGATGAGCACAGTGCACAATACCTCGACCGTCATGGTGCATACCAGAGGTGGAAAAGATGTGAGAAAGCCCCAAGTTGTATTGGACTACAACCACACGATGGGAGGTGTGGACAGGGCGGACCAAGCCATGACATTTTATCCAGCTATGCGAAAGCAGCAGAAAAAATATTATAAAACTTTTTTCAGACATCTCTTGGAGCAATGTCTGTGGAATGCATTCATCCTGCTGAAAAAAAAAATGCCAGGTCTATGGTCCATGCAGACTTTATGTGGAAGGTGGCAGAACAAATTTTTCTAAAACGCCAGACGCCAACGGCGGTAAACCGTTCTGGACGACGGGCTTCTGGTGTTGTAAATCCTGAGCGCCTGACTGGTCGTCATTTCATGGACTATGTACTACCCACTGCAAAAAAATCAGCACCCTCACGGATGTGTGTGGTTTGCTGCTCCAAGCGCGACAACAGCGGAAACAAAATACGCAAAGAAACGCGCTTCAGTTGTCTCGACTGCGACGTTGGACTTTGCGCCATTCCTTGCTTCAAAGAATTTCATACCCGAGACATTTACTAAATAATGATTTTGCACACTTTTTTGACCCCCCAAAAAATCAGAGTTTATGAATATATTATTTGTTAAAATTTATTGAATAAAAAGTATTGTTATTATTAAATTATTATTTGTTATTATTTATTATATTATAATTTATGATTTTGTGTTTCAAACTTTGTCATAGTCTACTAGAGACTCTGGTTTGGACAGATTTAGGTGAGTTATTCCTAAGAATTGCAAGCCTGCAATCTAAAACGCCAAATTTCCATGCAAAATAATGGTACCGCTTTCAGCACCTAAAATCTGAAAGAATCATACCGCCAGGGAGGTTAATGACCAGGCCTTTTTTGTGATATGACACTGACATTGTGTTACTTTAAAAAGAAAGAAAAATGTTCCGCGCCAAAACTAGTAAATTAGTGATCTACACTAATGTGGAGATAATAGGGTTAAATACTGTGCTGCTCCTCAGTGATATAGTGTGTGACTATAATAGATAAAAATAAAGAAAACAATAGAGGGCGCCACTAGGACTAATTGAGAAAAACACTCGTGATAACTATGTGATAGCTTAAATGACATAGGTTGTAAAAACAACAATGGAACATTTGTGCAACATTGATAATAGGATCTAAGCATCTATCAATATATGGTACGGGTGTGATAGTGAATAAACAATTAATGGTCCACCTGGAATCCCAAAAAATATATAATAACAAAACAAATAAGTAAGATGTCAGGAAAATCTTCTTATTGTAGAATAGTTTTTAGTTGGAAAAAAAGAGTCCGTGCACAATTTAAATCAGGATAGTGATGTGCTGATTCTGGGATGTGAAAGAAGCCTTCACCAATTGGATAAATCGTGTTCCACCTCAGGTGCTGGGGAAGTACTAAGTGCTTACCAGATAATAAGACCTCTCTGTTAAAAGTAGGTCTGATGGGCAAGTCAGGATTAGTGCCTGAACACTATGGGCATGCTGGATCACGTTGTTCCACAGTGCTAGCAGGTTTGCTCATACATGGATGGAAATATGAATGGAAAACATCATGGTACAATAACGTTTTATTAAAATTATATAAAAATGCACATACAGCCGAATGGCCTCCTACCCCAGCTAGTGCCTGCCTGGCACTGGGAGTATAGCGTGTCACTGCTCCTAACTCCGATGGTCCACCGAATGTTGTGGATAGCAGACAGGTCCGGGCTTGGTGGGCTCAATCGGAGGGTTTGTAGACCGTGCAGGATGCCAGTGTCAAGCCGCCGACATATGTTTCGCACGTTGTGCGTCTTCAGGGGGACGCACAACGTGCTCATGCTCATACATGGATGGAAATATGAATGGAAAACATCATGGTACAATAACGTTTTATTAAAATTATATAAAAATGCACATACAGCCGAATGGCCTCCTACCCCAGCTAGTGCCTGCCTGGCACTGGGAGTATAGCGTGTCACTGCTCCTAACTCCGATGGTCCACCGAATGTTGTGGATAGCAGACAGGTCCGGGCTTGGTGGGCTCAATCGGAGGGTTTGTAGACCGTGCAGGATGCCAGTGTCAAGCCGCCGACATATGTTTCGCACGTTGTGCGTCTTCAGGGGGACGCCCCCCTGAAGACGCACAACGGCTTGACACTGGCATCCTGCACGGTCTACAAACCCTCTGATTGAGCCCACCAAGCCCGGACCTGTCTGCTATCCACAACATTCGGTGGACTATCGGAGTTAGGAGCAGTGACACGCTATACTCCCAGTGCCAGGCAGGCACTAGCTGGGGTAGGAGGCCATTCGGCTGTATGTGCATTTTTATATAATTTTAATAAAACGTTATTGTACCATGATGTTTTCCATTCATATTTCCATCCATGTATGAGCAAACCTGCTAGCACTGTGGAACAACGTGATCCAGCATGCCCATAGTGTTCAGGCACTAATCCTGACTTGCCCATCAGACCTACTTTTAACAGAGAGGTCTTATTATCTGGTAAGCACTTAGTACTTCCCCAGCACCTGAGGTGGAACACGATTTATCCAATTGGTGAAGGCTTCTTTCACATCCCAGAATCAGCACATCACTATCCTGATTTAAATTGTGCACGGACTCTTTTTTTCCAACTAAAAACTATTCTACAATAAGAAGATTTTCCTGACATCTTACTTATTTGTTTTGTTATTATATATTTTTTGGGATTCCAGGTGGACCATTAATTGTTTATTCACTATCACACCCGTACCATATATTGATAGATGCTTAGATCCTATTATCAATGTTGCACAAATGTTCCATTGTTGTTTTTACCACCTATGTCATTTAAGCTATCACATAGTTAGCACGAGTGTTTTTCTCAATTAGTCCTAGTGGCGCCCTCTATTGTGTTACTTTAACTGACAATTGCACGTGCAACCCTGTACCAAAAAAAAAAAATCGATGTCATTCTTTTCCCTACAAATAGGGATTTTCTTTGGTGGTATTTGATCACAACCGCGGTTTTTATTTTTTTGCAGAACACAAAAAAAAATTGACCGTTTTGAAAATTAAACAATATATTTCTTTGTATATACTAATTTGTTTAGAATAAACTTTTTTATCTTGATTCATGCATTCGGTCACGTGCCTTTCTTCTTCTTTCACGCATAGCCTTTTGGACTTCCCCTAGTCAGCCTAGGCAGCGGGGCATGCATGATCACTCTATATTTATTATATTATCAGGAAATACTACCATTTTTTACTAAGGCCCTCCGCACTAGCGCAGGAGAATATCTTTTCTGTTTAAACCTATATGCAGTACATGTACATTAGGCGGTTGGCAATGGCAGGTGGTTAAATGGCTTTTTTGGAATAAGAATTGCATCTTGTTCTGTGACTGGCCTCCAAAGCTACTTCTTTTCGCTGCTCGACCAGTTGCAGTTTTATAATGTTGAGAGCCTTCTCAATTAACAAGAGCATCAGACACAAAAGAGGACTTGTATAACGTCTATGGAGAGACCACTGCTTTCACATAAAGAAGTCCTTCTCTGCCTTTTGTTGGAGGGAGACAGGCTTTTCTATTCAGGCTGTGGCTGCTTTCCTAAGGTAAAGAACTATAATACTTTGTAGTACTGTATTTGTATTCTACAGATTTAAATTGAAGGTTCAGTTGGTCTTTAAAAATACTCTTTATATTTTCTGAAATTTAAAATGGACCAACATGTTTTCTCGGCTACTCCTTAGGCCTTGTACACACAAGCAGACAGATTTGTTCAAATCTGTCTGTCCGACAGATTTGAACAAATCTGTCTGCTGGGATTTTGGTTTGCTCGCGTGTACACACGAGCAAACCAAAATCCCCGCCAGCAGACGGCGCGCTGACGTGTCGGTGACGTTGACGCCGCCACGTCACCGCACCAGGAAGTAAAACACTTCCGCGCATGCGCCGAATCCATTCGGCGGCGGTGCGGGACGACAGGTCTGCTGGTAAGTGTACTAACCAGCAGACATGTCGGGCGGACGGATTCCCACCCGATAGATTTCAAAGCATGCTTTGAAATCTGTCGGGTGGCCAAATCCGTCGGCTCAGCCGTACACACGATCAAATCTGTCTGCTGAAACGGTCCAGCAGACCGTTTCCAGCGGACAGATTTGATCGTGTGTACGAGGCCTTACACTTTGTGTGTCAGTATGTGTGTAATAAAATGAGACCAGTGACTGTTTATCAAAAAGTTTTTCTCTAATAATTTAAAGCATGCCTTCTATGAATAAAATGAAGTTCATTTATCTAATTTGTGTCCAACAGACGTTTAATTCGTTTATTCAATAAAGCAGGGCAAAGAGCATTCCCTTAGTGAACAAGCAGCATAACAGCAAAATAGAAACCAATGAAAGTCAGTGTGTATTAATTCTGAATGGTTGCTATGGCCTCTAGTATTTATCACACCATCATTGTTTTATGTTCTGCCTTTAGCAGCTTTGATGGGAATTCAATTTTATCTTAAACTTTAAATATATTAAATATAATAAAACAAATAATCTTAAACTGTGGTATGATTGGCCGTGGACCCTTTATTACTGGTATGACGATACACAACCAATAAAAAACAATATTTATTTATTTGACAATATAATACTTTCTAACCTTACATAAATGAACATACCAAAGGTTCAGCTTTAAAAGCTCAAACCAACCAACTTATACCAACAAACTACTATCCCTTTCAAAAGAAAGGATATTCAAAATGGGGGAGGGAGGGATGCCTTTTCTTCTGCTGTAGCTGTTGTTCTGTTAAAAACCATTGGTCTGATGTCTTTTATAACCTCTTCTTTTTGTCTATAGGTATATTGAATCACCTGACCAACTGTAGAATTTTCTAAAAGTTAAATGTCAGCTGACAATTGACCAATAATAACTGTATTTTATTTTTTAAATTTACAGTGCAGTACCCTATTAATTTGTTCCTATTCCCATAGGAAGCTATTGCGTTCCGCCTAGTTTCATTTTGTGAAACCCAACTTTCTAACATTCTGCAAATTTTCTGGGTCCAGATATCAAGTAAGATAATGTCATTGTTATTATATCCTTCCTATGATTACAAACCTTTGTGGCCACACAGATCTTAACATCTTGGGATGCATAGATAAATGTATCACCTGACCAACTGTAGAATCTTCTAGAAGTTAAATGTCAGCTGACAGGTATTTGCAGCATCTAATGATATCCCTGATTTGTCATAGTACGTTTATCAATTATCACCTTTTGTTAATGGAGATAAATAACTAGGTAACAATGAGTCGTTGTGGATTTTAGTCTCTTTCTTATAACCACAAATGCCATTGACAAACTTGCACTTTTCACTATTGCATATCTGTATGGAAGTACAAATGACCATACTCAAATGAATAACTCAGAATTCCGAGGAAGGTTTTATGGTATATGCTTCTGCCTATTGCATGCATGATTCAACAAATCAACAGATTTAATATAAAGTTATCCCAACTAGTAGTTTTGTTGCGATAGGGCCCTTTTTATCTTTGATGTTGCTCCCAGCATCTTCTACTTTTCTTCATCAAGCAAATGATTTTATACTTCCTATGGGGGCAAATGTCGGCCTGGTCTGGATGTGTGTTAAGTTCCTTCATATCATCTACGTCAGTACTAACCTATTAAAAAATGTCAGATCACAAGACCTAATATGGTCAAATGTGAGAGCCAATGCATTTTAGGTCTATTTTCCATACTATTTGGGGGTTATTTTGTTTCCAATATTTTTATTACATTTAAAAAAAAAGGAATACAATAAAAAAGACAAGCATTATTTGCCAATGCAATGAAAACCAAAATATAAGTATGAGTCATCGGAGACACAATGATACAACCGGCATACATTAATCTCCTGGGTCCATACATTAGAACTGCCAGCTAATAAAATCTGAATCGGAACTATCACAGGACCTCTCAACTGAGTGTCCAACTGACCCCAAGGACCCGTCCCACAACAGAAGATTTAAACAAAAAAATAAAATAAAGGAGAGAGTAAAAAAAAAGAATAGCCAAGAAAAAAGAAAGAAAAAAAAATGAAAAATAAAAATAAAAAAGAGAAGAAAGAAAGAAGGAAGGGGGGGGAGCACTCCAATTTTAAAGGACAAATCTTCCAATATTGATTTAGATCTTCACGTGGTCGTGAGATAGTCGATCCAAGGGTCCCAAACTTTATGAAACTCAGCAACCTTGTCCTCTAAAATAGCAGACAACCTCTCATTCACCATTATCCAAGATAATTTATTCTTCAGTAAATTATAAGGAACAGTAGGGGACTTCCAAGATTTTGCTATAGATATTCTTGCCGCTACGAATATATAGGCTATCAACCTTTTCATGCACTTCGGTGCTCCCTCTACTGGACGTCCCAGCAGCGCATTCAAAGGCGATTTACAAAGATTGATATGGGTTAGTGAGTATATGAAACCACCACCACCAAATGTGATACATAGTACCATCCGCATTACAACCTCTAAAGCACTGCGGGACGCCCCCGGGACGAAAGTTGCTACCCGCACTGGAACCATATACCACCTCATCAATACTTTATAATTTGCCTCTATCAGAGAGGTGTTTATATATATGACTTAGAAGCACTTTGTATCAATTTACTCCACTCAGAAATTTCTAATGACGTACCAATATCCTGTTCCCACTTTAACATATAAGCCAACTTTTGGGAGCTATGGGATAAGTATTTTTTTTTTATATATAACAGCTGTATTTCTTCTATCAAGAAGCTATAATGTTTCTTCTGCTCATAAACTTATATGTTGTTCCTACCAGATCACATTTTTTTTTTAAACGTCCTGCTAAGGAATGCTGAGGGACCTTGGGCTAGAACTATGGCAGTAGCCATTAAACTGGATATCACAACTTTGCTGTCACACAGAAGAGCATGTCACTTTGTCAGTTATAACAATTTGCACCAGACTAAATACCCTCTTATATTGCTAAATGGGAATTAGACTAATGCTGGCCATACACTATATGAAAATTTGGCTGAAAATCGGTCGTAAAGAAAGATCTTTCGTTTTTCGGCCAGTTAATGGGCACTAAATCGAAAATCGTTTGGACGTTTTTGAGCCGAAAAAACGAAGGACAAGTTTGGAAATTTTCTGACGAACGAACGATAAATCGGAAGGTTAATGTGTTTCCCGTCCGAACTTTCTGCACTAGGTATATCTAAAAAAAAAAAAACTTTTTTTTTTTTTATGTCCACTGAACGATTTATCGGCCATTACATGATGGCACTATCGTTTGCACTCACGAAAGAACTTTCGTTTTTCGAAAGTTCGTTCGGACGATTTTTCGTGGAGTGTATGGCCAGCATTAGAATGTACAATTAATAACGAAACCTGGGCAAGCATTTGGTCTAATACTAGCTCTGCATCTATAAATGTATCGGCAATTGAAACATCATATAAAGTGCTTTCCCCTTGGTACCTGGTTCCCAATAGATTAGCCAAATTTTCAGCAAACTGCTCAGATCTCTGTTTCCGTGGTTGCCCAGACAAAGGAACATATATCCACATCTGGTGGCAGTGTCCACTTGCAAGGAAATTCTGGGAAGGGATTTTCAGGATCGCTTCTAAAATATTTGACTGTATTATACTACCATATCCAATGGCAGCCTTACTTACATTAAACCAGAAACCCTTTCTCGGAATCAACATAAGTTATTTATTTTATTTATGATAGCCGCAAAACAGGTAATAGCCAGCGCATGGAAATCACCTGCATTACTGTTGTCGGAAGCCGAAAAGAGAATGAACCTTTCATTCGTACATGCTAAACTCGAAGCGCTAGAAAAAAATGGGTTGGAAAAATTTGATAGCATATGGAAGCCCTGGGCCATATACTATACTCCAGACACTTTTGACTCAAGAGTTCTCATGTCATGGTATTGATACCCTTTCATGGATAATAGCGAAATAAAATAAGTGAAATCCACCTTCGGAACACCACTACCCTCTCCCTTTCCTCCATTAGTTCTCACTTTCATTTATTAGTAATTGTTTTTGTTTATGTTTATTTATATCTGTATAATACTACAACTCCTACAACAGTTCAATTATTATTGCATTAATCTGTATTTCAATGCTGTATATCATTCTTAGTTGTTGTCATCTGTCATACTGTAACTGTTGTAATCTATTACTTTAAAATAAAAAACATTATACGAAAAAAAAAAAATCAGTGTAGTCACAAAACTCAAATGCAGAAATGTCATCACCAGAGTCTCTGAGAGTTATAAGAAAGAGTCTAGCATTTAACAATATCTGAAAAATCAGTTTAGAGTAGACTGGCCTAGCCCTTTAAATAAATGACCTGATGTTTGTATATAAAGGCATACTGTACACAATTGTGTTTATTTACTAAAGCTGAAAAGCGCAAAATAAGGCTCACTTCTGCACAGAATCCAATGAGCTTCCAGGTTTTATTACCAGGCTTAATTGAACAAGCTGGAGTTAGAAGCTTATTGGTTTCTTTGCAGAAATGAGCCTGATATTGCGATTTCCAGCTTTAGTAAATAAACCCTATTGTGTACTTAAAAGCGGGGTATGCCTGTATTTTTTTTTTACTCAAGGAAGGCTTAGTTCATATTTAAATATTCTGCATCTAAAGTTACATTCCTTATGAGAATAGAGGCGTTTTACCAAATTCCATTCTTTAGCTACATTTCCTTGATTTTCGAAGTGCACAATCCTGAGCTAGCAGGTAGTTATTACAGTTTCACTTACATCTCTATAATTCCCTTAACACAAGCTAGTCCTATTCTTTTCATGTCAACACCATGTCAAAATATTTTAAGGAGCAAAATGTTTACAAAAAAACTCAACACTAATTAGTACCATGCCTCTCCTCAAAGCTGAAGGCTCAATTTCTTTATAAAGTATAAGCTAAAAATATTTTGGAATATCTTGTGTACTTTGAAATCCGTTTAATCCTTTTATTCAAAAATCACTTCTTTGCTTTTTTTTTTTTTCTTCTTGTTTCTTCTTATCACAATAAAATATGCCTGCCCATGTTTCTTTCTTACAAATTATAATATTTTTTTAATGGAATAATTTAGGACATCATCATTGATGTGGATAAATTATCTAAAGCCGACCATACATGTTACCAATTAATTGTATACTCAGGTAAGTCTAGTTAGCTTTGTGCAGAAATCAGAATGTGTGTGGGTTTGCATAATATCCAATGTATTTGTTGAACTGAATTTCAAACAGGATGGCGTTGTATAAATAATAATAATGATTGCATACGGATATTAGAGGAAACAATAGTTGCACTAAGTGAAACAAAAATATAGTGAAATATAATATTAAGTACATTGATGTAAAAAGGTGTACTCTAAAGACGAGTATCTCTATAGGCATACACATATGTCAGAAACCCTACGTAAAAATAAATGAACTGTGACACAAATAAATACAAGTGAACAACTAATGTGATATCAATTGTCAAATACCTGGACAAACATAAATGTCCAATAAAACTAAATAGGCAGGATGAGCCCAAACAAAAAGACCGTTCCAATATGTTAAGATGAAATAACAAATGTCTGATGTGAAGGAAGAATAAATCCAAGTCCCATACAGTAGGGGATAGATATGTGAGGGCAAAGATGAAACCACCACCACGCTGTAATTTTCTCCAGTGTCAACCAGGGTATTAGGAAGGGACCCTTACCAGATATGTTGGACCTCAGGATATAAGGTCTAATACGCTTATGCAGATACAAACCTCTGCAGAGGTTATGGGTGAACCAGATTCTCCAGACAGCAACCCTCTCTGGGATCTTCTCCTCTCGAGTTAGTATGGGGGTGATGTCATCTGTCCAGCGAGTACCAATCCATAGGTCATACATTTTTTTTAGCAAAAAAGAGGCAGCATGTGCGTTATCTTCTTATTTTTTTTTAATCTGTTTTGTTTTTGTTTGTGTAAATGCATGGGAGCTTTACAATAAACATCCCCCTGTTTTTAAGAAGATAACGCACATGCTGCCTTTGATAAAAAAAAATTATGACCTATGGATTGGTACTCGCTGGACAGATGACATCACCCCCATACTGGAAACTTGGGAAAATCTCGCGCCAAACTAAAATGTGAGGGGGGGGGGGGGAAAGTGCAAAAATAATAATACAAGCTGCTCCCTAACTAATGCAGAATACTGGATTAGACATGTGAAACAATTGGAGAGTAGGGGCGCTAATTATTGATAGGTATAACAGGTATTATACAACATTAGTGAAAATAATATAATATAAATATGTGAATGTCGTGCTAACCATATAACAACAAACCAATAAGTGCAGAAAAAATATATAGTGACAATAGACAATGTGTGTCTATCCAAAAGTCCGTGTTTGTTTAGTGCAATGTTGTGCTGCAAACAATAGTATTCCAATGGGTGCTCCGTGTGGTCTTCTAAACGTATATCACCTTCACCAAATAAACACCGCAAGTGTGAATGGATGGCTCCTTACCGAAGGTGTTGACCTATTGTTTAAATAAGGTCAAATAGGCTCAGAAATCAGCTCTTGTCCGTGGAAACCACGATTGAAAACCAGGCTGTGGATAGGTCTCATATAAAGAGAGAAACAGCTCCCATGGTGTAAAACCTTTTATTAAAATAATTGCTAAAAAATATAATGCCAAATGGCCTCTTACTTTCGATGGTGCCCGTGTTCCCGGCACTGAGGCTGTGGTATATAGGGATTGGAGAGAGAAGTTGTGATGAGCTGGTGAAGCCGGCGTGCGTTCCACCGCCGTCAGGCTTGAAAACCAGGAAACCGGAAGTATGCTAGTAGTGCGTGCCCAGGTACCGCCTCGACGTACGTTTCGTTAATGTCGTCATCAGGAAGCGTACCTGGTGCACGCTATGGGCTACTTTTAGAGGTCTGTCAATCAGCCAATGGGAGGGGCAAATCAATTGGGCAACAGCCTCTGTCCCGGTCCTATAGCAACCATGTATACAACCGCGGGGTTCAACAGCAATTCTATACATAGACCAATTACAATCTTTTTGCCTGTGTGAAATTACAGGTTACTAGATGCAAAAATATATATAATACAATGGATATGTTTGCGATTGTATCTCCTATGTTCCCAATCTATTTAAAGATTTAATGGCATTATAAAATTAAAATATTATAACATATAAAATATATTTTATATTACATATTGGAACCATATATATGTATATATAAATACAGTAAGTATATATATGGGCAAATTTAATAGTTGCATTACCAAAAATGGAATTACAAAATAAAAATAAATAAAAATAGATAAAATATCAGTAGTGGACCTAAAATTTGTTCAAAGATATTTTACATTGTGCAGCTCTACATACTCCTTAGATGTCCGTTAAAAAGCAGTTGAGGTCCAATTCTATATTGAGGCCCTGGGGCCTCATAGTTCTGAGGCGATGAATCCACTGGGTTTCGTTTTGTGATACTGCCTTTGTTAGGTCTGTTCCACGCCAGTGATTCGTAATTCTGTCTATTCCAAAAAATGTTAATAGACTGGGGTCTCTGTTATGACAAAGGTCAAAGTGTTTTGACACACTATGGTCAGGGAACCCCTTTATGATGTTGGCCACATGTTCATTGATTCGAATTTTTAATTCTCTAGTAGTGCGGCCTACATATTGAAATTTGCAAGGACATGACAATACATATGTGACGTATCTAGAATGGCATGTAATCAATGGTTTGATGGTAAATTCTTGTTGGGTTACACTTGATTTAAATTTAGTAACCTTTTTTCCTTGCCTATTTGTTTTGTTGCATGACCTGCATCGGGTGCAATAGTGGAAACTGGACCCATCAAGGAAGGTGAGAGGTTTTGCCGGGGGGTCTGGGACATTTACTGCCACCATATTTCTTACACCCGGAGCTCTTCTATATATGAAGGTAGGGTGTGGGGATAGGATTTTAGCCAGGTCAGTATCTTTTAGTAGGATTGGCCAATATTCTTTAAATATTTTCTCTATGTTTTTGTACTGTCTGTGATACCCAGACAAGAAAGGCACATCTTCTTTTCTTGGTAATTTAATCCTATTTTCCAATAGAGATGGTCTGTCCATACCCAACACTTCTTTTCGGGCCTTGTCTATTTTATTTGGACTGTAGCCTTTTTCTACAAATTTCTTGGTTAGTACCTCTGATTGTTGTTCATAGTCCACTATGTCATTACAGTTACGGCGTAGTCTCATAAACTGACCTTTTGGTATGGCACCCAACCATTTGGGATGATGGCAACTTGAAGTGGGTACATACCCATTACGGTCAGTAGGCTTAAAGTAAGTCTTTGTGTGGATTTGATTATGTTTTTTGGTTAATGTGAGGTCCAAGTAATGGATGGAAGTTTTACTAGATTCAGCAGTAAAGCTGAGGCCATATTCATTGGTATTCATTTTGGTTATAAATTGATCCAAGGAGAATTGGGACCCCTCCCACAAAAGTATAATGTCATCTATGTATCTACGGTAGTAGATCAAAGATGAATTATTATCTTTATAGATGGTTTCCTCCTCCCATCTATTAAGTACCAAATTTGCCACACTGGGTGCATACCGAGCCCCCATTGCAACTCCTCGTATTTGTTTATAGAAGTTGCCCTGAGCCCAAAAATAATTGTTCCCCATAGCTAGTTGTAGTCCTTTGACCAAGAACATTATTTGGGCTGGGGGTATGGTAGATTTGGATGTTAATGAGTCTTGTACCGCTGAAATTGCATCTGGTTGGCGGATGTTGGTGTAGAGCGACTCCACGTCCACTGTAACCAACCAAATGTTTTCAGACACTGTAAGTGTTGCTAGGGACTTTATAAGATCTCTACTATCTCTCAAGTAAGATTTACCTTGGGTAACTAGAGGTTGGAGATAGATGTCTAGATACTCTCCTACCCTAGAGTAGAGTGAGCCTATTCCACTAACAATAGGTCTCCCTGGAGGGTGAGTTTTGTTTTTGTGAATTTTGGGAACTATGTACAGTACCGGGGTACGAGGTACTTTAGGAACCAAGTATAATGCTTCTTCTCAGTGAGGATAGCTTGAGTTAGGCCATCTTTAATCCAAAGGGAGAGTTCCACTTTAAGTTTGCTCAATGGGTCACCCGGAAGGAGGAAATAGGTGTCGGTGGCACTCAGTAGACGTTGAATTTCTCCATAATAATCTACTTTGTTGAGTATAACCACACCTCCCCCTTTATCAGCAGGTCTTACTACTATATTTTTATTTTGTTCCAAGGACTTGATCCCTTCTGTTACCAGGTTTAGATTGGAATTCTTCCAAGAGGGTTTAATATCCAAATCTTGGATTTTGCCTTGGACCATGTGTTTGAAGACCTCCACATAGTGGTGGGTCCCCTTTTTCGGGTTAAAGACTGAGCTATTCTTCAGCCCGCTATGTTGAAATATAGTAGTATTAATTAGAGGTTCATAATTGGGTTGTTGGGCAAAGTGTTTTTTAATATTCAGTTTCCTCACGAATTTTTCCACATCTATGAAAGTTTCGAATTTGTTAAGATTTTTATTTGGGGCAAATTTCAATCCATGTGACAATACTGTTAGTTCTGCTCTAGATAGGTCTACGCCTGCCAGATTGAATATTCCTTCACCTAATTGTCCCTTGGTCTTTTTCTTTCTGGTTCCCCCTCTTTTACCTCTGGGCCTGTGTGTTCTTGTTGAGACTGTGGGGCAATATTGGGGATCTTGTAGGGCTCGTTCCAGCCCCTCCATTCCCCCCCCTGTTGTTGTCCAGAGTTTTGGGTGTTATGCTTACCTCTATGGTTGCCCCTAGATTTCCCTCTAGGGGGTCTGGAGGCAAATGGGGGTGGACCCTGTTGGTAGTAGGTGTAATTGTAATCCATTGGACGATTATCCAATGGGGCATATCTGTTGTATGTAGGTGCTGAATAGGGAATGGGGTATTGGTTGTGGGGGGGCCCCATATTGTAGCCGCCATAAGGCGGAGGTGGTGGTGGAGGCCCCCTGCCGCCCTGGTGGGGTCCTTGAGGTATGGTTGGTTTTTTGAATTTTTTGGGGGTAGAGGATTTTGCTTTGATCTTTTGGGTTGCTAGAGTGACCAGGTTGTGTACTTCTGAGTCTCTCTCCATAGTAGATTCTTTAGAACCAGTTGTGTCAGTTTTGATCTGCCACTTGTATACTTTGGATTCTTGGTAATCTTTGGTATCCCTATGGTATTTTTTAAGTTTTTTATTTTTGATAGTGGTGTCATATTTGGTTAGATGGATTTGTAAGGTTTGGGCTTTTTCCAAATATTCTTTGGTTTCCATAAATGGTGCCATAGATGTTTTAAGGTCTACTATATGGGCTTGTGTGATGGCATTTTTTTGCCTTGCGTCTTCTAATCATCAATTGCATCAGTTTCTGTTCACATGCATTGAAAAATTGGAACCATTCATCCGCTAGTGTGAGATCTTCTAAACCATCATTGGGGTAAACGTCCCATCTGAGTCTCCTTGGTGTTTGATTTTTTAGGATATACATCTCAAATGATGCTATATCCCACCAAGTCCGAATTTGTTTTTCCATATTGAATTGAAGCTGTTTAAAGCTTTTTTCAATATCTGGATTCTGACTAGGTTGTTGCTGGAATATGTGCTCTATATTGGTTTGGCGACTATCCATAAAATTAAATATATCCATGGCTGCGTGAAATAAGGCCACAGAGTGGTCTGCTGAATGGAAACTTGGGAAAATCTCGCGCCAAACTAAAATGTGAGGGGGGGGGGGGAAAGTGCAAAAATAATAATACAAGCTGCTCCCTAACTAATGCAGAATACTGGATTAGACATGTGAAACAATTGGAGAGTAGGGGCGCTAATTATTGATAGGTATAACAGGTATTATACAACATTAGTGAAAATAATATAATATAAATATGTGAATGTCGTGCTAACCATATAACAACAAACCAATAAGTGCAGAAAAAATATATAGTGACAATAGACAATGTGTGTCTATCCAAAAGTCCGTGTTTGTTTAGTGCAATGTTGTGCTGCAAACAATAGTATTCCAATGGGTGCTCCGTGTGGTCTTCTAAACGTATATCACCTTCACCAAATAAACACCGCAAGTGTGAATGGATGGCTCCTTACCCGAAGGTGTTGACCTATTGTTTAAATAAGGTCAAATAGGCTCAGAAATCAGCTCTTGTCCGTGGAAACCACGATTGAAAACCAGGCTGTGGATAGGTCTCATATAAAGAGAGAAACAGCTCCCATGGTGTAAAACCTTTTATTAAAATAATTGCTAAAAAATATAATGCCAAATGGCCTCTTACTTTCGATGGTGCCCGTGTTCCCGGCACTGAGGCTGTAGGTATATAGGGATTGGAGAGAGAAGTTGTGATGAGCTGGTGAAGCCGGCGTGCGTTCCACCGCCGTCAGGCTTGAAAACCAGGAAACCGGAAGTATGCTAGTAGTGCGTGCCCAGGTACCGCCTCGACGTACGTTTCGTTAATGTCGTCATCAGGAAGCGTACCTGGTGCACGCTATGGGCTACTTTTAGAGGTCTGTCAATCAGCCAATGGGAGGGGCAAATCAATTGGGCAACAGCCTCTGTCCCGGTCCTATAGCAACCATGTATACAACCGCGGGGTTCAACAGCAATTCTATACATAGACCAATTACAATCTTTTTGCCTGTGTGAAATTACAGGTTACTAGATGCAAAAATATATATAATACAATGGATATGTTTGCGATTGTATCTCCTATGTTCCCAATCTATTTAAAGATTTAATGGCATTATAAAATTAAAATATTATAACATATAAAATATATTTTATATTACATATTGGAACCATATATATGTATATATAAATACAGTAAGTATATATATGGGCAAATTTAATAGTTGCATTACCAAAAATGGAATTACAAAATAAAAATAAATAAAAATAGATAAAATATCAGTAGTGGACCTAAAATTTGTTCAAAGATATTTTACATTGTGCAGCTCTACATACTCCTTAGATGTCCGTTAAAAAGCAGTTGAGGTCCAATTCTATATTGAGGCCCTGGGGCCTCATAGTTCTGAGGCGATGAATCCACTGGGTTTCGTTTTGTGATACTGCCTTTGTTAGGTCTGTTCCACGCCAGTGATTCGTAATTCTGTCTATTCCAAAAAATGTTAATAGACTGGGGTCTCTGTTATGACAAAGGTCAAAGTGTTTTGACACACTATGGTCAGGGAACCCCTTTATGATGTTGGCCACATGTTCATTGATTCGAATTTTTAATTCTCTAGTAGTGCGGCCTACATATTGAAATTTGCAAGGACATGACAATACATATGTGACGTATCTAGAATGGCATGTAATCAATGGTTTGATGGTAAATTCTTGTTGGGTTACACTTGATTTAAATTTAGTAACCTTTTTTCCTTGCCTATTTGTTTTGTTGCATGACCTGCATCGGGTGCAATAGTGGAAACTGGACCCATCAAGGAAGGTGAGAGGTTTTGCCGGGGGGTCTGGGACATTTACTGCCACCATATTTCTTACACCCGGAGCTCTTCTATATATGAAGGTAGGGTGTGGGGATAGGATTTTAGCCAGGTCAGTATCTTTTAGTAGGATTGGCCAATATTCTTTAAATATTTTCTCTATGTTTTTGTACTGTCTGTGATACCCAGACAAGAAAGGCACATCTTCTTTTCTTGGTAATTTAATCCTATTTTCCAATAGAGATGGTCTGTCCATACCCAACACTTCTTTTCGGGCCTTGTCTATTTTATTTGGACTGTAGCCTTTTTCTACAAATTTCTTGGTTAGTACCTCTGATTGTTGTTCATAGTCCACTATGTCATTACAGTTACGGCGTAGTCTCATAAACTGACCTTTTGGTATGGCACCCAACCATTTGGGATGATGGCAACTTGAAGTGGGTACATACCCATTACGGTCAGTAGGCTTAAAGTAAGTCTTTGTGTGGATTTGATTATGTTTTTTGGTTAATGTGAGGTCCAAGTAATGGATGGAAGTTTTACTAGATTCAGCAGTAAAGCTGAGGCCATATTCATTGGTATTCATTTTGGTTATAAATTGATCCAAGGAGAATTGGGACCCCTCCCACAAAAGTATAATGTCATCTATGTATCTACGGTAGTAGATCAAAGATGAATTATTATCTTTATAGATGGTTTCCTCCTCCCATCTATTAAGTACCAAATTTGCCACACTGGGTGCATACCGAGCCCCCATTGCAACTCCTCGTATTAGTTTATAGAAGTTGCCCTGAGCCCAAAAATAATTGTTCCCCATAGCTAGTTGTAGTCCTTTGACCAAGAACATTGTTTGGGCTGGGGGTATGGTAGATTTGGATGTTAATGAGTCTTGTACCGCTGAAATTGCATCTGGTTGGCGGATGTTGGTGTAGAGCGACTCCACGTCCACTGTAACCAACCAAATGTTTTCAGACACTGTAAGTGTTGCTAGGGACTTTATAAGATCTCTACTATCTCTCAAGTAAGATTTACCTTGGGTAACTAGAGGTTGGAGATAGATGTCTAGATACTCTCCTACCCTAGAGTAGAGTGAGCCTATTCCACTAACAATAGGTCTCCCTGGAGGGTGAGTTTTGTTTTTGTGAATTTTGGGAACTATGTACAGTACCGGGGTACGAGGTACTTTAGGAACCAAGTATAATGCTTCCTTCTCAGTGAGGATAGCTTGAGTTAGGCCATCTTTAATCCAAAGGGAGAGTTCCACTTTAAGTTTGCTCAATGGGTCACCCGGAAGGAGGAAATAGGTGTCGGTGGCACTCAGTAGACGTTGAATTTCTCCATAATAATCTACTTTGTTGAGTATAACCACACCTCCCCCTTTATCAGCAGGTCTTACTACTATATTTTTATTTTGTTCCAAGGACTTGATCCCTTCTGTTACCAGGTTTAGATTGGAATTCTTCCAAGAGGGTTTAATATCCAAATCTTGGATTTTGCCTTGGACCATGTGTTTGAAGACCTCCACATAGTGGTGGGTCCCCTTTTTCGGGTTAAAGACTGAGCTATTCTTCAGCCCGCTATGTTGAAATATAGTAGTATTAATTAGAGGTTCATAATTGGGTTGTTGGGCAAAGTGTTTTTTAATATTCAGTTTCCTCACGAATTTTTCCACATCTATGAAAGTTTCGAATTTGTTAAGATTTTTATTTGGGGCAAATTTCAATCCATGTGACAATACTGTTAGTTCTGCTCTAGATAGGTCTACGCCTGCCAGATTGAATATTCCTTCACCTAATTGTCCCTTGGTCTTTTTCTTTCTGGTTCCCCCTCTTTTACCTCTGGGCCTGTGTGTTCTTGTTGAGACTGTGGGGCAATATTGGGGATCTTGTAGGGCTCGTTCCAGCCCCTCCATTCCCCCCCCTGTTGTTGTCCAGAGTTTTGGGTGTTATGCTTACCTCTATGGTTGCCCCTAGATTTCCCTCTAGGGGGTCTGGAGGCAAATGGGGGTGGACCCTGTTGGTAGTAGGTGTAATTGTAATCCATTGGACGATTATCCAATGGGGCATATCTGTTGTATGTAGGTGCTGAATAGGGAATGGGGTATTGGTTGTGGGGGGGCCCCATATTGTAGCCGCCATAAGGCGGAGGTGGTGGTGGAGGCCCCCTGCCGCCCTGGTGGGGTCCTTGAGGTATGGTTGGTTTTTTGAATTTTTTGGGGGTAGAGGATTTTGCTTTGATCTTTTGGGTTGCTAGAGTGACCAGGTTGTGTACTTCTGAGTCTCTCTCCATAGTAGATTCTTTAGAACCAGTTGTGTCAGTTTTGATCTGCCACTTGTATACTTTGGATTCTTGGTAATCTTTGGTATCCCTATGGTATTTTTTAAGTTTTTTATTTTTGATAGTGGTGTCATATTTGGTTAGATGGATTTGTAAGGTTTGGGCTTTTTCCAAATATTCTTTGGTTTCCATAAATGGTGCCATAGATGTTTTAAGGTCTACTATATGGGCTTGTGTGATGGCATGTTTCTCTCTTTATATGAGACCTATCCACAGCCTGGTTTTCAATCGTGGTTTCCACGGACAAGAGCTGATTTCTGAGCCTATTTGACCTTATTTAAACAATAGGTCAACACCTTCGGGTAAGGAGCCATCCATTCACACTTGCGGTGTTTATTTGGTGAAGGTGATATACGTTTAGAAGACCACACGGAGCACCCATTGGAATACTATTGTTTGCAGCACAACATTGCACTAAACAAACACGGACTTTTGGATAGACACACATTGTCTATTGTCACTATATATTTTTTCTGCACTTATTGGTTTGTTGTTATATGGTTAGCACGACATTCACATATTTATATTATATTATTTTCACTAATGTTGTATAATACCTGTTATACCTATCAATAATTAGCGCCCCTACTCTCCAATTGTTTCATCACCCCCATACTAACTCGAGAGGAGGGGATCCCGGAGAGGGTTGCTGTCTATCGCGGGTACACGCGATCGGCGGTTACAGCAGGGACGTGGAGCTCTGTGTATAAACACAGAGCTCCACGTCCTGTCAGGGAGAGAGGAGACCGATCTGTGTCCCTTGTACATAGGGACACAGCATCGGTCACCTCCCCCAGTCAGCCCCCTCCCCCCACACAGTTAGAACACACCCAGGGAATACATTTAACCCCTTCCTCACCCCTAGTGTTAACCCCTTCAATGCCAGTTACATTTATACAGTAATTAGTGCATATTTACTGCACTTTTCGCTGTATAAATGTGAATGGCGCCAAAAATGTGTCAAAAGTGTCCGATGTGTCCGCCGTAATGTCGCAGTCCCAATAAAAATCGCAGATCACCGCCATTACTAGTAAAAAAAATAGTAAAAAAAAATCATAATTCTGTCCCCTATTTTGTAGGCGCTATAACTTTTGCAAACCAGTCGCTTATTGCGATTTTTTTTTTTACAAAAATATGTAGAAGAATACGTATCGGCCTAAACTGAGAAAAAAAAATTGGATATTTTTTATAGCAACAAGTAAAAAAAATATATTTATTTTTTTGTTTAATAGCGCAAAAAATAAAAACCACAGAGGTGATCAAATACCACCAAAATAAAGCTCTATTTGTGGGGAAAATAGGAAGTCAATTTTGTTTGGGAGCCACGTCGCACGACCACGCAATTGTCTGTTAAATCGACGCAGTGCCGGAAGCTGAAATTTTGCCTGGGCACGAAGGGGGTTTATGTGCCCAATAAGCAAGTGGTTTAGTACACGATCGGGTTTATTTACTAAAGCTGGAAATCACAATATCAGGCTCACCTCTGCATAGAAACCAATCAGCTTCTAACCCCAGCTTGTTCAATTAAGCCTGGTAATAAAACCTGGAAGCTCATTGGTTTCTGTGCAGAAGTGAGCCTGATTTTGCGCTTTTCAGCTTTAGTAAATAAACCCCATTGTGTACTTAAAAGTGGGGTATGCCTGTATATATATATATATGAATATATAGTTAGCTTTTCTTCTGCTTTAAACAAAACTTCCATGGTTGCTAAAATTCATGGCACAAGTCATTTTGTAATTTAATGTTATTAAAAGCAGCTTTACATTTCAATTTGCAGATGCTGCTATTCTGAAATTGACATAAAAGAAATGCCTCCTTGCAACATGCCAGCCATTGGTACACAGAGCGCTCACGGATAACTTTTTCCGTGTTTGTAGGATGTGCACCCCAAAGATCGAACACACATACCTTTTCCTGCAGCCGCAGCTGCATGGGGCAATAGATGAATATGAAGCGCTCTGTGCTGAACAGTTGAGAATGAACAGTGTGAGTGTGTTCACTGCATTCATTTAGAAAAGGAAGGGGCTGGTAAATGAGATATTTACTAGCCCCTTCCCCCACTCTCCATTCTGAAACATTCCCTGCAGTATCCGGGGGAGAGGAGAGGAAGGAAGCCAGCAACACTGCAGAGAGGCACAACATGGGAGGAAGCCCATGCAATAGGAGGAATCGGCACCACACGCAGTGAATAGGCACACCCATGCACACCTGGCACGCCCCCTGCACACGCCTATGAAAATACACATGTTATATATAGTTCATCTAGAAGGGATTTTTTTTTCTTTCTAAAGAAAAATAGAGTTATACTTCAGGTTTTCCCAAAAAGCACTTAATGAAGCTTATTTAGTAAGGCAGAGCAAAGAACTATGACTACATGAAATGTGCAGTAATCCTTAGCATCAAATCCAAAATCATTACTTGCAATCTGGGTACAGCTGACAGGAATGATATATTTTTGGCTACTGCACTTTGCAATCTGTCATAATATTTTGAGTTGTCTTATTAAGTAGAACTAAGGGCAACATATTTATTTTAGTTTTGGATAGAGTAAGGAAGGGTTATAATCCATTACAGTTTTTATTTTTATATTAGTCATATTTGTCTCATTGGGGAGAATTAGCCTCACAGGTGTCAGGGATGTCTCATAACCACAACAGGAAGTGAGAAGAAATCTCTCTAAATCACGTAAAATCCCCATTGATCACCAGGGACACCAGAACTTGTGTCCGCAATGAAAGACGTCCCCTCTATTCCTGAAGCTCTCCAGATGGTATTTGTACATAATAAAAGAAAGTTCTATTTTAACCAGGAAAATGGCATCCAGTGCTGTACCCCAAAATTAAAACACTCAGCAGCTTACCAGAGCATGTTGATCCCCAATCTATGGTCAAGTGTGCTCAATAGATAAGAAAGGCATCCACCTAAATCAAGCCAAACTAACAACTATTCTCTCCAAATGAGATCTCCCACTTTCCAGGGGCAGTGTCCCAAGTGTATAGACATAAAACACAGAAACAAATTGGATTGGATTGGATTGGATTAAATACTTATAGAGCGCCAAATGCAAGTTGTGATACTCGCGTCTAAGCGCTTACCAACAAGCTAAAAAAAACAAACAAAAAAAACAGGAATATAAAAAGAAGGGTGGGGGGGGTTTCAGGGCACAGCAAGCCTATCCCTACTCCCTGACAATGGACCGCAGCCTAGGATTAAGGCAGCTTCCTGCTAAGGGCTTGGAAGGCCAGGTCTCTATCTATAGGCTTGTGAAAACAAAAGTGTCTTCAAGCCCTTACGGAAGGCCATCAAGGAGGTGGATGCTCGGAGCTGATGAGGGAGCTGGTTCCAAAGAAAATTCCCCAGTGTTTGGAGCCGGCGGCCACCTTTTGAAGCTGATCGGCTAGATTTAATAATTGCTAACAGAGCGTCAGTCGAACAAAGCTCTATGGGTGGACAGTAATCTTCCGACATATTTGATAAATACATCGGACCTAGTTGCCAATAGGCCCGAAACACCAAACAGAGTGCCTTGAACTCAACCCATTTTACTATCGGGAGCCAGTGTAAGTTCTTTAGTACCGGGGAGATGTGATTCCGCCTTGGGCAGTTTGTAACTAATCTTGCAGCATGGTTCTGTGTAATCTGCAATCGTTTTATCCACTTCTGTGGGAGCCCTAGGAAGAAAATGTTAGAACAATCCAACCTAGAGTGGATAAGTCCATGAACTAAGATCATACGGTTGTGCTGAGTGAAAAGATTCTTAATTTTCCGTAATAATTGCAGATGGTAGTTGGCGGATTTTATGCAATATTTTGCGTGAGGTATGAAACTTAGTTCAGCATCAAAAATTATACCCAGATTTTTAACCTGCTTAGCTGGAATTGGGGCAGAGCCAAACGAGGATGGCCAGGCAGGTAAAAAGGTAGAGTTGGCCTCTGGGCCGATCAGCAATAGCTCCGTTTTGTCGGCGTTAAGGCCTAGCCTGTTTGTGTCCAGCCATTGTTGGATGTTAGATAGTCCCTTATTCAGCTGCTCAGGCATATTAGGTCCACTTGCAAGGTCTGCCACGATCTGTATGTCATCCGCATAGATCTGGCAGCCTAGACCATAGCTGGTAATGAGGTCGGCAAGTGGGCGCATATAGCAGTTAAAGAATAGGGGAGAGAGGGCAGAGCCCTGAGGTACCCCGCAGGTCAATGACAGGGTGTTTGAGCGGTACAACGCCATTTTTATGGAGTGCGTTCTTTCTGACAAAAAGGATCTAATCCAATTTAACACTGCATCCTCACAGCCAAATAAGGATTGCATTCTAAAGAGAAGGATAGAATGGTCAATGGTGTCAAACGCCGCAGAGAGGTCCAGCAGCACCAAGGCTGCGGACCCCCCACGTCGCGGACACCCAGCAGACGTTCCCTCATATCTAGGGCAGACATCTCCGTACCGCGACCGGGTCAAAATCCCGACTGACAATCATGGAACAGACCGTGTGACTCAAATGCCTCCAATCAGGTAGTGAAATATAGCCAAGCTTGTTTAAAAAGGATTAAACAGTGCCGGCGCTGCATGTGAGGGAAGCAAGCTCCGGAGGCTCCGCTCTGACCTCCCAGAAATCGGCATACAAAGCCCCGGCATCGCCCCGGATTGCACCGCTCTCCATACCTCCTTGCTACCGCTGCCTCAGCGCATGGAACGGTACCTCACACAGCCGCATACGCACCGGGGGTTCCGGCGCCACGGACATTCCGACGGAGCTCGCGGCCCCGTCCATCATGGCCGCCACATCACAAGGCCCCCCTCCTGTACAGGCCTCGCAGCCTCAGGAGATGCACGGCTCCGGGGTGAACGATGACTCGACATCCGAGGACATGGACACCGTGGTCGCCAGAGGATTGGAACACGATAGTTCATATGACAAGATCGCCAAGGCTGTTGCGGCGCTCCTCTCCCCCTCCATTGCTGCTGCCGTGGAGAAGGCAGTCACAGAGGGGATACTCCAGATACGCAAGGAGCTGGGTGACCAATCCATGAGACTCTCCACAGCCGAACAACGTATAGCATCGGTGGAGGATGATCAATACCACATGAGTGCCGCGATGGAACGATTCACCCAGGACCAACAGCACCTCCATGAACGCATGGAAGACCTCGAGAACCGTTCCAGAAGGAACAATCTGAGGGTTATTGGCCTCCCTGAATCCTTCAAACCAAACTCCCTGATTGACTTTTGCTCCAACGCACTCCCCGAGGCCTTGGGCCTAGGCCGCGGGTGCACGGTGGAACGTGCGCATCGTATGGGCGCTGCGTCTGAAGATCGTGCCTGCTCTAGACCGGTGATTGCCAGATTTTTAAACTACGCAGACCGCACGGACATACTGCAAATCGCGCTCCCTGGAGATCGGTGGCCATAAGATTTTGCTGTTTGCAGACTATTCAGCGGAAGTCTCTCGCAAAAGAAAAGAATTCCAACCGATCTGCGCGGAGCTGTACAGGAGAGGCATCCGCTTTTCGCTGGCATATCCGGCCATTCTACGGTTACAAACTCCTGATGGGCAACAACTCTCTATCCAGTTGCTGGACAAGGCCCGGGCATACCTGCACTCACTATCAGGAGATCAAGGCACAGCGTCCACATACGCTGACAAGGCGAAGCAGGGTCCTAGGGACCAAAGAAGCCCTAGGAAGGAGACACCCAAGCGACTGAAAGCTACACCTGTGCAAGATCACCTGGGATCCGGGTGAGACCAGTACCTCCCTCATTACGGCTATCATTGAGGTTTCACCCTGGTTGGCCTAGTCTTTCTCGACTCCCCTGGACTTGGGTCTATAGAAAGCTGAGGAGCGGCCCCCCTGGCTCTGGTCCTTTTTATTTTGTTTTAAGAGTCTATCCCACTCCACCTTAAGGGTCACCCAGCCACACTCCCCCCACATGGGAGCGGGTTTTACCTCTTCCTTATGACTGTTTGCTGTATGTTTACTTGTTCACGGCCGGAAGCACGGGCTTTTAGCCGCCAGTATACATATCTGAACGTGGCTGCGAGGCCGCAGTGAAATAAGATTCGTTGCCAATTACTGTTATTATTGTTGAGCATTTTACTATGTTAACTCTTCCATTCTAGGCACTGGTTCCGTTATCCATAGTGAGCGATGACATGTTTTCCTACTACTGGGTTGGCCTCATGGCGTGATTCCTGCCATGATTGACAACAGTTTGGTTTCTATGATTCCGCTTATTCCTTGTTATCACCACCGTCCCATCTATGGGGTGGTGCTGAGAATTGTATATATTACTTAGTTGGCGGTCAGGCAGCTCATCCGGACGTGGGAAAACATGCAGAAAAAAGAGAAGTCATGGATTACTGTTTTGTGTGTTACCCCTTTTTCCCCAGTTATTTACCCTTCTTCTTTGTTCCTTCTTTTTTTCCCCTCTTGTGTGGCCTCTTTTCCACTGAGAGGATGGTTCCATCGACGCTCCCCACGACCTCACAGACACAAAGCCCACTCGCCAAATCCACATGCTCATCTTTCACCAGGTAACTTATATCTCCTTTACATCCAGCCGAGTATTACTCACCCTCAACACTCATGTCACAGACTTGCATAGTATCCTGGAACGTTAAGGGGTTACGCTCACCTGTTAAGAGGATGAAAATCCTTAGACACCTAAAATGGCTCAAAGCTGACATAGCATTGCCACAGGAGACACACCTGGAAGAAAGAGATTTCTTCCGTTTACAGAAGATCTGGGTGGGTCGGGCTCTAGGGTCAGCCTCCGCAGGTCGCAAAGCAGGGGTAATTATTTTACTGCACAAAAACCTAGTGTGTGACATACTGTCCATAGATAGAGATGATGAGGGAAGACGCATTTCCCTACACCTTAAACTCCCGTCGGGTGAACTACGGATTACCAACATCTATGCCCCTAACTCCCCGGACCAAACCTACTTCTCTAAACTAGCACCCCTGTTAGCCACTGAGGAACTCACACCCCACCTTGTGGGGGGTGACTTCAATTCCACTATGTGTGACCTGGAGGATAGGTCCAAACCCTACTCACGACCCCCGGCCACTCACTCAGATCGTCCGACTCTTCTGTCATCTATGGTCCAGGCCCTTGACCTGATAGATGTATGGCGGGTACAACACCCCATGGAGAAGGAATACACTTTCTTTTCTCCTGTACACGGGTCTTTGGCCAGATTAGACTACTTTCTGAGCACCCACTCCCTGATGCCGAAAATTACATCCACCCACATACACGACCTGGTGATCTCAGACCACTCCCCCATCGCAGTCTCCCTAAGCAATCTACGCCACCCCTCGGGGATCAGGCAATGGAGGTTCCCAGCTTACCTCACCCAAAATGACAGCTTCAAAGCGATGCTAGCCGAGGCCTAGGAGGACTACCTCCACAACAATGCCCAACATTCGAACGACCCTAACCTACTGTGGGAAGCGGGCAAATCCTATCTGAGAGGGAGGATTATATCCTTCACCTCAGCATACAAAAAAAACGCCCAGAAACATTTTCTAGAAGCTAGCAAGCGCGGGAAACTTCTTGCGAGGATCACTAGGGGCACTTACACGCCCACCCACATCAGTAAGCTACGCAATCCAGATGGTACTATGTCTTCTTCACCACAGGCAGTGAACAAGACATTGGAAAACTTCTATTCGAATCTGTACGGTCCAGACTCTACGGAGGCTGGGCCAGCAGACAAATGGTTAGAGGATGTTGCCCTAGATCAGATAGACCAAAGCCAACTGACACGACTAAATGCCCCCATCACATTGAAAGAAGTCAGAGGTACTGTCAGCGGACTCTCTAACGACAAAGCACCAGGTCCGGATGGCTTTACGCCTGAGTTCTTCAAACTGCTCAAACCTGAAATCACCCCCACACTGCTGTCAGTCTATAACTACATCTGGGACGGGGGACCATACCTGCAGACAGGGCACCTCGCTAACATCAAACTCATCGCTAAGAAAGACAAAGACCCTCTAGACCCGGGCTCTTATCGTCCCATCTCCCTGCTGAACGTTGATTCTAAAATACTCTCTAAAATAATTGCGTCGAGACTAGGTGAGATAATGCCCACGCTTATACACAATGCCCAATCGGGTTTTACTAAGGGGAGATCTGCGGCTGCCAATATACGTAAAGTCATGGCTGCCCTAGAATATGCTAAATCGAATCCCTGGTTATAGTCACTTTAGATGCCGAAAAGGCATACGACAATGTTAGTTTTCAATGGTTGTCACGAGTCATGCAAAGAATCAGTTTGGTGGGCCCTTTCAACACCTTCATTCAAGCTATGTACTCCGCCCCGTCTGCTACAGTTACAGCAGCGGGAGTCCAATCTCCCCCCTTTAGGTTATACAGAGGCACGAGGCAGGGCTGCCCTCTCTCCCCCTTGCTATTTAATCTTGCCATAGAGCCGCTCTCACGCCTTCTTAGCAACACCCCCCTACTGCATGGGATACCGTTTGGACACGAGGACATGAGGGTGGCTCTATTTGCTGATGACATACTCATATTCTCTACTTCTCCACACACGGCCATTCCTGCCATACAGACCATCTTCGACTCTTTCCGCCTGTGCTCGGGCCTGAAAATTAATTTCTCCAAGAGCAAAATTCTACCCATAGGACCATACTCCTCAAGACCCTAACTCCCTCCCTCCAGCCTTAGGCTAGCGGGAAAACATATCACCTACCTAGGACTGAAAATCGGTAAAGAACCATCCTCTCTGTACTGTCTGAACTACCCACCTCTGATTGCTAAACTGATAAGTGAAATGGAAGTCTGGGCTGGCTTGCCCCTCTCGTTCTTTGGGAGATGTGCTCTCTTCAAAATGATTAGCTTTGCTCGCCTACTCTATCCTTTACAAACCCTACCCCTCCTTCTAAAACACAAGGATGTACAATCATTGAATAAAGCCCTGGCCAAATTTATATGGAAAAAGAGTAGGCCTAGAATTGCTCTGTCAAAGTTATATCTCCCGGGGAGCGAGGGGGGGCAGGCCTCCCCAACATAAGAGTGTACAATCTCGCCTGCCTTCTGAGAGTTGGGGTGGACTGGATACTTAGATCATCTCGCTACTCTAACTTTGACCTGGAATCGGCTATGGTCGGCCCCTTGGACCTGGCAGCTCTTCTCCACAGCTCGCTCCAAAAATTGTCCAACTCCGTCAAGCAAAATCTGCTCTTCCGTGACACTATTGTGGCATGGAGAGAAGTACGGAAAAAACTGGGCTTATCCCCCCACATTTCTAGATACCTCCCGATATGTGGCAACCCCATGTTCACGCCTAGCCTCCAATATGAACCCTTCTCAAAGTGGAAGGACAAAGGCCTAGTCAGTGTGTGCTCTTTATTCCAACTCTCAGCTGGCAACTCCAAATCTTTCGCTCAACTCGCGAGGGAGTACGCTCTACCCCCTACCCATTATTATCAGATCTTACAGTATGTAGACTTTGTCAACAAACTCTGCCCAAACAAAACTATTAGATTTCAATCATCCTTCATAGACAGTCTTATTGCAGAGAAGAAGTATTCTATATCGGACATATACCGACCACTATCCCTGGAGTTTGTCAAACCCCTGCAATACACCTCCATGACCTCCTGGACCAGAGAACTGCCCGGCCAGATTGAAGTCGAGGATATCATAAGAGGCTATAGGACCACAAGGTCTATCACCCCCTGCAAAATATGGAGGGAAACACAATTTAAGCTAATGCATAGGGCCTACTATCCGTTTTCCACCACAAAATCTCCTGACATTGGCCCCGCTTGTCCTTGGTGCCTAACCCACAGACCTACTTTGCTACACCGCCTCTGGACCTGCCCTTCCATTGACACCTTTTGGGCCTCAATTCTTCGATATTCACAGGACGTGACAGAGCACCCCCTGAGAAAGGATCCCCGCCTTCTGCTATTTGGATGCCCTCCCCAGTGCCTTGCATCGGATGAGGAGTTCATCATTCTCCCCCAAGGTACTAAGCAATGGATCCTCCTCTTGCTCCTAATGGCCCGCAGGACCATCTTCAACCACTGGATATCTGCCACCCCCCCCCCCTCCTTGGCTGAAGCAATAAGACACATGAAGTCCTTGCTATACAAGGAGAACCTAGACTTACAGTTCTTTCCAATGCAATCGAGAGACAAGTTTGACAAGAAATGGGCCGCCTTTATTAGATCTAACCTGTCAGAGACGGAGCAACAAGCTCTGCTATCCTCACCCTTTGTCTTTTCTCTCGATGTTGGATCGCTGGCACAGACGGGCACCCCATGCTCTTGATTTTACCCCACCTACGGCTCTATGTTCGGCAAATCCTGGCTGAAACAGGAGTCCAACCCCCACAAAACGAACAGTGCTCCTGCTGATCTTTATATTTATGCTATGTTTACTGTATTGGGTGTCCCCATCTGTGTCGCCCACTATACCCCACCACCCCTATCCGACCTTCTCGTCCCTCTCTCTATTGGCCACTGCCTTTCCCCCCTCCTCCATCCACACTCCTCCCTCCTCTACCCTCACTATCCTCTGTTTTCTTTTCTCTCTCCCTTCTTTCCCCTCCCTTGCCCTCCCATCCTTCCTGTTTAATCAGCAACATATAGTTCCTGTAAGCTGGTCAAATTCTATGTTTGGATCAAGTTAGCTCCTTGTCCCCGTCCTTTTATTGATTTTGTTGATTTCTTTCACTTTTGCTTGTTTTTATTATTACTATTTCTACTCATTCCTTAAATTGTTGTTTCATACCATATGTATTGTATGTATTTGCCTATAATCCTAATAAAATGTTTTGGAAAAAAAAAAAAGGATTAAAAACACTCACATGATTATATAAATGCAAGAATACTCTGTATAACAATTAGGAATTCTGCTCCATACAATCCATAGTACTCACCAGTAACCAAGATGGTATCTGTTTGTCCTGAGTGAGTGATTGAGAAACTTGTATAGCGCTACATATGCGAACTGAATCGCCTCAAGGCGCTTGGTATCCATTTCCTACTATTTTTTGCCTTCAGAATAGATGGATTTTGTGTTTTTTTTCTGAAGGCCTGATGATTCCCTTCCATTCGGATGCTGGTTGGTAAATCGTTCCATAGTCGAGGTCCTTGGACTGCAAATCGTCATTCTCCTTTGGACTTGTATCGGTCCTTAGGTATTTGGAGTAGATTTTGGTTGGTAGATCGGAGGACGTGGTTTGGGTTGTGACATTTAAATTTTTCACATAGATATTGGGGTGCACTGTTTTGTACACATTTGTGCGTCAGGCAGAGTGCTTTAAACATGATTCGATCTTTTACGGGCAGCCAGTAAGGGACCTAAGGGAGGGAGAGATTGATTCTCATGTTTTTTTTTCCTGTTACAAGTCGTGCCGCCGTATTCTGGATGACTTGTAGACGCGCAATTCGGTATTTTGGGAATCCGAGGTAAAGGGCGTTTGCATAGTCGAGTCTGTAGTTGATTATGGTTCCCACCACAACTGCTATGTCTTCTTTTGGGATAAAGGGAATAAGTCTATGTAGTAGGCGCAGCAGATGGTGGGATCCGCTGACTACTGAATTTATTTTTCATCCATTGTCATGTCGGAGTCAAAAGTGACTCCAAGACTTTTGACTTTGGTGCTAGGAGTGATGGTTTGTCCCAAAATGGGCGGGGGCATCCATGGTGTTGTAGCAAGTCTTTTCTTGTTGGCGTGGAACAGAAGGAGTTCTGTTTTTGAGCCATTGAGTTTAAGATAACTATCCGTCATCCAATTCTCTATCAGAGTAAGGCATTTCTCTAGTCCGAGATAATGAGCTTTTTTGTTGCTGATATGGAAATAGAGTTGGGTGTCATCCGCATATATAATTGGTAGAGTAGATTCTGGTTACTGATGAGTTTGAGGAGGCGGAGATAAATATTGAATAGTATGGGCGACAAGGGTGACCCCTGAGGGACTCCGCATGACACCATGCGTTTTTCAGAAGTGAAAGGACCTAGTTTCACTATCTGTGATCGGTTTTCCCAAAATGAGGAGAACCAGGGTACAGTAGATCCGAGTCTGCCACTCTAGCTACTTCAGCAGCAATTTGTGGTCTACTGTTTTAAAAGCTGCACTCAGGTCCAACAGTACCTGCAGTATCGAGAGCGTCATCACAAATTTTGAGAAGTGCTGTTTCCGTTCCATGACCAGGATGAAAACTGCAGCTCTCCACCCTTAACTTATGTCACTTGCAGCACCCCCAATACCTTGTTTATAAAAAAAAACTGTATACATAACGTTACAACGCATTCTCCTGTGAGTCTAGGGCAGCTGTTTGATCTACCACAAGGTTGGATGGGACCTTAAATTCTTGACCTCACAGGAAGTAGGTTGAATGATTCTGGGTGTCATTCAACCTGGAATACTAATGACATCTTATGATGGAGAAGATGTACTGCAAAGGACCACTCTAGGTTAGTATTACAGCAAAAACTAACAATTTTATTCTGTCTTTGTCTGGGCACTAATTTAGTTTTTTTTTTTAAGATGAAGATGGTCTTTAACCACTTCAATACCAGGGACTTTAGCCCCTTCTGCCGAGGAAAATTTTCAGCTTTCAGCGCTGTCACACTTTAAATTACAATTTGGTATAGCAACACTGGACCCAAACTACATTTTTAACATTTTCTTCCCACAAATAGAGCTTTTGTTTTGGTGGTATTTGATCACCTCTGGGGCTTTTAGTTTCTGTCATAAAATTTTGTTTTCCCCTTCACTGATGGGCACTGATAAGGCGGCACTGATGGGCACTGATGAAAGAGCACTGATGGGCACTGATGAGTTGACACTCATAAGGTGGCACTGATGGGCACTGATGAGGAGGCACTGATATGTAGAATTGGTGGGCACCGATATGCGGCAGTGATATGCAGCACTGATGGGCACCAAAAAGTGGCACTGATATGCAGCACTGATGGCCACTGACAGGCGGCACTGATGGGCACTGACAGGCGGCACTGATGGGCACTGACAGGTGGCTGTGATGGGCATTGACAGGCGGCACTGATTGGCACTGATAGGTGGTACTTTATGGCCCCTGACAGGTGGCACTGATGAGCAGCACTGATGATGAGGTACTGATTAGTTACTGACATGTGTTACTTCTGGGAACTGATTAGCACTGTAATGGGCACTGATTGGCACTGTAGTGGGCTCTGATTTGCACTGTGGTGGGCACTGATTGTCACTTTATTGGGCACTGGCAGGGGGTTATGATGGGGCACTGACTGGACACTGATTGGCAGCTTATTAGTACATTTGATGGGGGCTGTGCTGATAATCAATGTGCTGATTATCAGCATAGACCCCCCTCTGACAGGGAGAGACGCTGATTGGCTCTCCCTGTCAGCGTGAACTGAGGAATGCCATTTACCGGAACTTCCTGGTTCACGCGACGATCAGCTGTTATTGGTCACAGCTGATCGCGTGATACGAAGCATTTATCAGAGGTTTCTTATCACGATTGGATATGCGGCATGTCAGGCTGACACGCCACACTCGCGATCACCACGCTGCACCCCCCACGGGCACACGAATGCATGTTTTCCTGCTGGACATCAATGGACACCCAGTCAGGATAACAGATCAACTTCCCGGCCACCATTCCACATACGGCAGGCGGGAAGTGGTTAATGTTGCTATACAGGAGAATAAGACTACTCTTGCTGCAATATGTGAAGTCAAACATTCAGGGCTGGCGCAAGGATTTTTGACACCCAATGAGAAATGCCATTTTGCTGCCATCACAGCCCCTGGTCCCACCCCTGACTCCACCCCCATTGCTCTGACTATGTATACCCCACCTTTTTAATTAAGCGCTCATCAAATGCAGCCCACTAGTACCCATCAAAAGCCGTCTCACCAGTGCCCATCAATGAATGGTTGCTTGCTGTCATTCATTCGGGAGTCGGGACACAGACACAGTCCACCACTTCCTCTGCACCTCTAACACTATGTGCAAACAGAGCTGCGGATGCCTGCTGATGCTGAGACTTAGTTGCTTGCTGCAGAGAGAAGAGAGTAGGAACACCAGTGGCCAGGTGCCCTAGGCAGCAGTGCGCCCTAATCGGCTGCCTAGTTTGCCTAGTGGTAGCACCGACCCTGCAAACATATTGTAGGGAACTGGTATCATCCAATCCACAAGCATTTACACATAACCAACACTAGTCCTGGACAGTCAGAAAGCAGCATTTTTTTTATCTATTTTTTTTTTCACAATGGTATTCTGTTGACTTATTTATATGGTCACTCTACCCACATGCACCTTTCGGCATGTTTGACCTCCAATACTGTTCACTGCTAAGTGAACAAAATTCAAGCTTTTTTTATACAAAGATTTTAGCAAACCCATTGGAGAAAGTACTAGCGATTATACAGGAATCAGGATGGAAGCTGCAATGTTCACTGAAGCAATGCAATTAAACATGTTTTCAACTCAGTGTTCTTTCTGAATGCTCATTTGGTTAGCTACCATGTATTCAATAATGCTCATTGAATTACTGTATATCTGGATTTGGGAAATGGCATTCAAAGTGGAGTTGCCATAGAAGCATGAACAGCTCCCATTTCAGAGATTTTAAAGTGCACTCTGATTAAGCATGAAAAAATGCATTTAAGCTGACCCAGGAGACATAACTATTCTGCTGAGCTGTTTTAATTCTCATGACTGTCCCAGTCTTTTCCCAGTCTTTTCTGCTGTCTAACACCATAGCTGCTGGTATACAGAGGCGGCTCTAGGATTTGTGAGGCCTTAGGCAAAACTAAGACATGAGGCCCCACTCACGCCCATAATGGGAAAAATAATGAAAGCGATCGATAAAAATAAACTGTATAAGTAGGGTACAGTATAGGGGGAGGGTAGGTGGACAGTACACGGGTCAGGAGGATACAGTACAGGAGGGTTAGTGGACACAGTACAGGGGGCAGGAGGATACAGTACAGGGGGAGCAGGAGGGCACAGTACAGGAGGTAGGTAAGTGGACACAGTACAGGGGCAGTAATGAATGTTACAGATATGGTCTACTCAAGCAGAGCTGCACAGGGAAGCTGCTCTCAAAAATCCCACCTATTTTGGCAGGCTGTCACTGGGCTAAATCTACACAACAATGACAACTCCCCCTCTAACTTCCACTCCAGAGTTTTTTGCTCTCTTGCGGCACTTTGCAAGGGTTAAGGAAGATCCCGAGGTGGGACATCTTATTACTGCTGCTGCTTGAGTAGGTGGGATGTGTATTGCAGCAATCACATGGAATGAATAGGAGAGGGAGGGTCAGCAGGGATTGGTGCAGCACATATCCCACCCACAAGCAGCAGAAATAGTAAGATGCTCTGCCTCTGGGTTCTTCCTTAGCCCCTGAAAAAATTTAAGTGGGGGATGGGGCTGGTAACCAAGGGGTAGGGGAGTAGGAGGAGGGTTGAAAAAGGGGGAAGTGGGTAGGAGACAAGGACTGGGAAAAGGAGAAATGGAATGGTCAGGGGAGAAAGAAAGAAGGATGAAAGAAAGGAAATAAAAAGATTATAAAATGAAAGAAAGAGGAGGATGAGGGAGAAAGTAAGAAACAAGGAGAAAGGGAGAAAGGAAAAAAAGATAAAAAGAAAAAAGAGAAAGAAAGAAATATGAAGGGAAAATAAAGAAAGAAAGAAGGATGAAGGGAGAAAGAAAGAAAGAAAAAGGGAGAAAAGGAAAGAAAGAAAGAAAGAAAGAAAGAAAGAAAGAAAGAAAGAAAGAAAGAAAGAAAGAAAGAAAGATGAAAGGAGAAAGAAAAAAAGAGAGAAAGAAATATGAAGGGAAAATAAAGAAAGAAAGAAGGATGAAGGGAGAAAGAAAGAAAGAAAAAGGGATAAAGGGAGAAAAGAAAAAAAAAGAAAGAAAGAAAGAAAGAAAGAAGGATGAAAGGAGAAAGAAAAAAAAGAGAGAAAGAAAGATGAAAGGAGAAAGAAAAAAAGAGAGAAAGAAAGAAGGATAAAGGGAGGAATAAATAAAGAAAGGATCAAGGGAGAAATAAAGAAAGAAAGGATCAAGGGAAAAATAAGGATAGATAGATACACAGATAAAGGGAGATAGAAAGAAATAAAGAAAGGATGAAGGGAGAAAAAATATAGATGGATAAAAGGGACATAGGAAGAAATAAAGATAGATGTATAGGTAGATAAATGAAGGGAGAGTGAACGAAAGAAAGAGATACATAGAGGGAGAAAGAAAGATAGATAAAAGGGAGATAGAGAAATAAATAAAGAAACATAGATAGATAGATCGATAAAAGGGAGAGAGAAAGAAAGATCTATAGATAGATAAAAGGGAGAGAGAAAGAAAGAAAGAAAGAAAGAAAGAAAGAAAGAAAGATAGATAGATAGACAGATAGATAGATAGATAGATAGAAGGGAGAGAGAGAAATAAAGAAACATAGATAGATAGATAAAAGGGAGAGAGAAAGAAAGATTGATGGATAGATTAAGGGAGAGAGGAAAAAAAAAGAAAGATACAGTAGATAGATAGATAGATAGATAGATAGATAGATAGATAGATAGATAGATAGATAGATAGATAGATAGATAAAGGGAGAGAGAAAGAAAGAAATGTAGATAAATAGACAGACAGATAAATGGAGAAAAAAAAGATAGATAGATAGAGAGATAGACAGAAAGAACGAAGGGTGAAGAGAGAGAGAAACGAAAGAAGGGCACCCCTACATCGGTGTACAATGTACTCACTTGGAGGCAGGAGGGAATGAATGGATGGATAAGACAGACTCCATCTTTCTTTTCTATTTGCTAGACTTTAGTTTCAATCTTCCTGCCCACATCCCTTAAGTAGCAGAACAGAGTCTGTAGGGGAGAGGGGGCGGGGCAGACACAAGAAGAGAGGACGGAGGAGGAGTAGAAGCAGCTCCTCTCCTCTTATAGGCTGTGCGGGCAGCACGGGGAGGGGGGAAGTGTCAGAGGTCATCCCTCTCTATCTGGACGGAGATCTCAGTGAGCTCTGATCCCCCTGCTTGCTGCTAATATGTCACGTTCTCTGCGGTTTTCACTGTATCACTCGGCGCTTCTCTGGTGGCGGGGAGGTCTGCTACTAGAAGGGGCGACTCTGTTATAAGGTAAACTAGGTGACCACGAGGCCTCTCTGATCGCGGGGCCTTAGGCGATCGCCTAATTTGCCTAATTAGAGAGCCGCCTCTGCTGGTATACATACCTTCTGAATGGTCTTTTATTCAAGACTTTGTTTAAATAGTGCACCATTTCAAGACCACCTTAAATCTGAGCATACCACAATTTCACCAACACAAAAAATGAACTTTATAACTGTTAAAGGAGAAGTATGGGATAGGCTAAACAATTAACAAATGTTTGCATAATCATGAATCAGCTGTTATTTCTTTCCTTCTTGCTTTATTTTCTCTAGTAGAGCAATACTGGGCTTAAGCGCCATATGACCACATGGTGTGACCAAATCCCCATATTTTTGCTTATTTGCTGAATATGTTCAGGTGTTTTAAATAGCCTTGCAGGATTTAAATGCAATTTTTTATGTGTGCTCTGTAATCTTCTGTTTGTATGGTCTTATAGCTGCCTAATCTTTACAGTAGACAATTTTAGGCACTGTGCTATTCCTTTGGATAGCCAAAATATATAGGTGGTATAGACATGGCTGGTACTAGGGGGAGGTATTGGGGAAAGCTGTGCCCCCATCCTCCATGGAAGCTGTGTCCATTGGACTCCTTCTCACATTCCTGTTCTGCACACAGCCTGAGCATAAACAATGCTCCTCTACCCCTCATCCTTCCTCCTCTCACACAGCACACAGCCTGGATTAATTCTCCTACAGTCTCTATATGCAAACTGCTATGCAGAGCAGCCCTTTTTATCTGTGAACTTCACAGGTCAGAACTGCAGCTTAGCAGGCAGCTACACAGTGTGCAGATAGATGTTACCTACAAGTGAATTTATCTAAACTGTGTGCTGTGTGAGGGGAGGAGGGAGGGAGAGAGCAGATAGCACAGAGCTGACATCAATCAAAGGAGAAGGAAAGGACATGGATCCCCACTGGATTTTAGGCATAAGGATCCAGAGAAGACTGTAGCCCCTCCCACGGGTATTTACCACGATTTTAACAGAAAAAGGGCTAGAAAGCTTTTTATGTATTAGCAGCTCATAGGCAATAGGATGACGTTAAAAGAAAGAAACTCATACTTTTCTTTTAAAGGGGTTGTAAAGCTTTACATTTTTTCACCGTAATGCATCCTATGCATTAAGGTGAAAAAACATCCGACGTTTACAAGCCCCCCAGCCCCCCGTTTACTTACCTGAAATCTCGAAAGTCCCGTGTCGTGAACGCGCTGGCTTCTCGGCTCGGTCTTCTCGGCTGTTCTTGGCTCTTCATTGGAGATTTATAGCAGCACAGCCATTGAATGAATGATGTGACTCGCCTAGGGGGTGGAGCCGAGTGATACACTTGGCAGCTATGGCCACCACTGTATCACATCAAGCTAATCCCCTTGGGAGAGCGCTTCCCAGAATGGGGGTTAGCTCTTGCAGGGAGAAGCCGAGACAGCCGCAGATGGGACGATGAGGGGAGACCAACTGAGACCACACAAGCCACCACAACTACATTCACTCTGAGGTACCCCCTATATCTGGTGACTAGCAAGTTCCACCTGGGAGTTCCCAGCAGGGGATTTTGCTGTGTGTAGTGACTATTAAATATGCTTAATTTATGTTTCAGGCTTTTCAGGGGTTGTAAAGCTTTGCATTTTTTCACCTGAATGCATCCTATGCATTCAGGTGAATGCATCCTATGCATTCAGGTGAAAACACATCCGATGCTTACAAGCCCCCCAGCCCCCGTTTACTTACCTGAGATCTCGAAAGTCCCGTTTCGTGAACGCGCTGGCTTCTCGGCTCGGTCTTCTCGGCTGTTCTTGGCTCTTCATTGGAGATTGATAGCAGCACAGCCATTGGCTCCCACTGCTGTCAATCTAATGAATGACGTGACTTGCCTAGGGGGTGGAGCCTAGGGATACACTTGGCAGCTATGGTCACCACTGTATCACATCAAGCTAATCCCCTTGGGAGAGTGCTTCCCAGAATGGGGGTTAGCTCTTGCGGGGAGAAGCCGAGACAGCCGCCGATGGGCCGATGAAGGGAGACCAACTGAGACCACACAAGCCACGACAACTACATTGACTCTGAGATACCCCCCTATATCTGGTGACTAGCAAGTTCCACCTGGGAGTTCCCAGTAGGGGATTTTGCTGTGTGTAGTGACTATTAAATATGATGAGTTTATCTTTCAGGCTTTTGGAATGTACAAACAATAATTGGTTGCCAATATCTCACTATCATGTAGAAGCTGCGATTCTTAATACAGAGATAGACACAACGATCCTCTATTTGCTGACTCGTCAGTCAATGTGTAATCCAGGTAATCATAGGCAAATTACTAAAACAGACAGGTGAGGAAGAATGTACACCTCATGGATACCTGGTAACCTGATGTATGTCTACAGACATAATATTTGGGCAGTGTAATTCACGTTCCTATCATACTCTATGCATTTGTTGCTGGGAGTTTCTTGACACAGGACATTATGTATAGCTACTATTTTTGTGACAGATACCTGAACAGAAGATTACAGTGCACACATACAAAAATTACATAAAAATCCTGCAAGGCTATTTAAAAACATCTGAACATATTCAGCAAATAAGCAAAAATATGGAGATTCAGTCACACGTTTGTCATATTTTTGCTTATTTGCTGAATATGTTCAGGTGTTATAAATAGTCTTGCAGGATTTAAATGTTATTTATGTATGTGTGCGGTGTAATCTTCTGTTCTGTATGTATGGTCTTATAGCTGTACCATCTTTAATGTAATGCATTTTAGGGTGTAACCCCCAAGTGTTTTTTTGTCTACTGTATGGGTCCTGACCCTTTGGCCTGGAGCACCCCATTCCCCTGCCATTACCCCTAATTAGTGTCCACCTGTGTTATAGGAGGAGTCCCCTTAATTCTCCCATAAATAGGAGGGTATTTATCCCATGGTTGAGAAGCAGGATCTTTCATTCTATGAATAGTGTAGGACCCACTAGACATGTGCATTCATTTTCGTTAGAATGCATTTTCGTCTCAAAATCGGGTATTTTCATTATAGTTTTAACGAACGAAAACGAAAGCGCAAGAAACGAAAACCGAAAGATCCGACATAAAAAATGCTTTATTTTCGTTTTCGTTCAGATCCGACGATTTTCGATGCATTGTCGAATTTTCGTCATTCAATTCCACAAAGCATCGAAAATTTTCGTCGTTCAATTCCTACCTATTCACTGTATTCAGTGAATACAGTGAATATAGGTAGGAATTGAACGATGAAAGTTCGACAAAGCATCGAAAATCGTCAAATTTTCGTTGTTCAATTTCTACCTATTTACTGTATTCAGAACGACGATTTTCGATGCATTGTCGAATTGAACGACGAAAATTCGACAAAGCATCGAAAATCTGTGTTTTCGGACGAAAACTTTCCAGACGAAAACAACATAAATCAAAACGATTTTCGGGAGTAACTAAATAAATTTATTTTCCAAACGAAAACGGAAAAACAAAACAAAATATTCCAGTCTGCACATGTCTAGGACCCACTGATAATTGGGTACTTTGATGCAGTAGTGTGCTTAATGACCATATGGTGTGACCAAATCCCCATATTCTTGCTTTTTTGCTGAATATGTTCAGGTGTTTTAAATAGCCTTGCAGGTTTTAAATGTATTTTTTTTTATGTGTGCGCTGGAATCTTCTGTTCTGTTTGTATGGTCTTATAGCTGCACCATCTTTAATGTAACAAATTTTTAGGGTGCCCCCAAGTCTTTGTTTGCCAGATACATGGACATACTTGATCAGGCTCTATAGCCTAATACATCATTCTTAATTGATCCCTCTATAGAGAGTGTTGATACAACATATTAGTTTGTATATCTGGTCTTGGTTGGCCAAAATTCGGGGGAAGTGGGATCCTGGGTTGTTTCTTTGGTGTCCTCCCACTTCTCTCTGAAGCAGCCCCTGTGTTCACCCCAAGGATTGGCCCTCGTTCAGATCCTTACTTTTAAGGCTTATCAGCACCCCCCAAATCAGTCCTGAGGAAGGAAATATATCTTGCGAAATGCATTGACTTATACGCATGGAGGAATTGTGGACCTAACTCATGATATCCACATCAATATTGCCAGAACATCTGGGGTTAAAAGAATATTCATATAGGCCTTTATATTCTGCATATTATGTATTTTCCATATTTTTCCTGTTCATATATATTATGAACAATACTAAAGCCATTTTGGATCTTATTTTCTCTCCAAGAGGTTAAAATCAAATACAAAATATCTACAGCGGTTTTCTGCCTTATAAGAAGGCACTGTTTTTCTGTATCTTTTTCCCAGACCATAAATTTGAAGGTTTGACATCTGTAGATAAGCGGGGGATTAGTACAGACTATTACAAACTGTGTAGTGTGGTCTTTGTATAATGAGACCAAAGGGCTTATTCACAATTCCGGTGGAATTATATATATATCTTAACAATATATGTGTATTAGTAATTCATATATAATCCCGTTTAATACATATATATTATTATCCTTACAAATGTGAGCTCCTAACTGTGAAGGACATTAGGAGCTGTATTTGTCAAGTATAAGTTAAAAGGTATTGCCAATGACTTCAGCTTCGAGGAATGTAAACCCCTAACTAATGATCTCAACTGAATGTGGGCAGATTTTCCCAACACACAAATCAAAGCTAATGCCAGGATGTCTGAAACTAACTGACAATTCTTTGACACCCTTAGACAATTGTGTCTTTCTAAGCCTTGGTCAAAAGGGGTCATAAATTATTATTAGGCCTCGGTGACCTAACATTAGAAATTATTCCTTATACACCACCGCCCCTACAGGTTAAAATTGGCAATACTCAAAATGGCCGCATAGTTGGTTGCTATGGCAGCCTACTTAAACATAGCATCATTTGACGTTGTCAGTGACATAGTAATGTAAGATACACATCCACTTCTTGGGTGTGTTAAAAAGGTAGTTGCGGAAGACACGGAGGGGTCAATCTTTGAGATTCACTGGTCGCAGATCTCATTCTAGCTCTGGAGGAACGCACGCTCTGAGAGGATCTCTGAAGGAAGCTGGAAGGAAGAGATAGAACGCAAAAATGTAGCAATGGTAAAAGAGGTCCCTCTTGGGACTTAGCTTCTCAAACAGATAGAACTCCTAAATACTGGTAATGTATTATTTTGTTTATTTACCTTTTGGTAATTGAATGTTTTTGCTTACACATAACAAAAAACATTTAAATATATATATAGCCTATTTGGAGATATCTTATTTTTAGCTGCAGTATGAAATAATTATATTCCAAATACTAAGAGACATATACAATTTTTGTTTGTCTTTAAAAAGCTAAATGCCAACAGTTGTACAATGGTTTTAGGGTGATGTCTGTGAAAATAAATTCTCTCTAAATTTAAAATAAGCTTGATTGTATTGTCAAGCATGTGTACAATATGACCTTTGATCTGTACACATATAAGAAGTTAATAAGGAGATCTGTTTGTGTTGCGAAGAGATAACATAATGTAAACAAAAGCTATTTACTAAGCCGTGTAGTCACAGAAGGTTATATTAAGAGTTAACACGTTTCAAATAAACAAGGATGATTTAAGTAAGAACTGTAAATATAACTTGTCATATAATGTATGTAAATATTATTTGAACATTTAACCATCATTTATCTCTGATTGTAGAAGTAAACTTATACCTGATTAAAATTTTGCACTATATCTTTAGTTAATAAACAATATATATATATATATTAAGCAGAATTAATTTGTGTTACTTATCTTCAAAATAGCTTGAATAAAGAACTTTGGATTTTTTGTTTGATATTGTAGGAAGTTGTAATTCTCCCAAAGCACAGATTTGCATATTTCCATAAATACAATAATATTTTTATATTTTTAGTATAAACAATCTGAAAATTATATGTAGGCACTATGCCGCAATACGTCAATGGTTCTGACAATATGAATCTTACTCCCTACTAATAGACTTCCATATATTCTGTATTAGGGTTGTCCCGATACCACTTTTTTAGGACCGAGTACAAGTACCGATACTTTTTTTCATGTACTCGCCGATACCGAATACCGATACTTTTTTTAAATGTCATGTGACAGTTTTCAAACCACAATACAGACTAAGGATATTTTCTTTAGAATTATGAAGAACTCTAACTTAAGACATTATAAAAGAATAAAAATGAATAAAAATGTTTTATTTTCTTGTCACGCAGTAGTAAAAAAACTCAAAGAATTTTCACAGAACATGTTGATAAATACAAAAAAAGTATTCTATTTAGGTATCGGGAGCATTTGCCCAAGTACAAGTACTCCCACAAATACTAGTATCGGTATCTGGACAACCCTATTCTGTATGATTGGACCCATGCCTCCATGTTTGAGTTTGGGTATTTGTTGACTCGTTGAGAAGTATGAAAGTGTTGCTATTATTTTATGATATTTGAAGGAATATAAAGATTGTTAATTTTTTATACTACCTGCCTCAACGTCTCATTTTGTGCCTACAAACTCCGCCATTTTCGAAAAAGTAGGTTCTACTTTCTTGACCTTTTTTATACATATTTGAAGGTTGGCAATGTAAGGGTCCTTCATTTCCCTCGACAGTTTATGTGTATTTTGGAAGAGAGCACATTGATGTGATAAAACTACTTAATTGTCAACAAAATGGGGAGACACTTTTCTGTAAAAAAAAAAACAATTCTACTGTATTAAAGTTTATTGTGGTTGTATTGTCTACCCTCAAGTTGTAATGCACTGCTAAAATTGTCGGCACTATATAAATCCTGTATAATAATAATAATATACCAGAGCTTGATTGTTTTTTTTTTTTTAAGTGTAATGATTTAATTGTGTATCAATAAAATTGTAATACATTTTATTTTATAATGATGGAAGTATTTATTGCCTGCATTTAAATGTCCCAAGGGGAACCAATAGATTTGATATCACCCTGGGAGGAGGAGCAGAGGAGTTATCCAGAAATGCTTACTAGAAACAGCAGCCAGATTTAAACTAGAAAATACTGTGTTGCACTTGACAGATTTACCAAACATTTTATACTTGTGGCGATGCTTTTTCTTTAAGTGTCACTAAAGAGTTATTAAACATTTATCATGTAGAGGTAATTCAAGCTTTGTATTTTACCAGTAATAACTACAGCCATAACATATGACCGGTGAAGTACTGCAATAATTAACACACAGCCATGGTAGCAAGTATGAAAATAGATGCACTTCATTGCAAGGTAGATAGCCCAAAACAATTATATCAGATATTGTGCAACTCTTATATTTTAAATGTCTTAAATTTAAATATTCACAACATCGCCCCCATCTATATCACCAACCTCATCTGCAGATATCGCCCAAATCGTCCCCTCTGCTTCTCCCAGGACCTCCTGCTCTCTAGCTCCCTTGTTACCTCCTCCCATGCTCGTCTTCAGGACTTCTCCAGAGCCTTTCCCATCCTCTGGAATTCCCTGCCCTGGTATGTCCGAACAGCCCCTACCCTGTCCACCTTTAGGAGATCCCTGAAAACGTATTTATTCAGGGAAGCCTATCCCACACTCACCTAACAACTGCCCCCGAGCCACCCCCATCAAATCATTCTCTGCAGCTATTACCTTTTGTACCTATATAAAATGTGTATTATAATAATAATAACAATAATATAATAATATACAATATTTCAAAATCTTTAAATTTAAAGGAGTAGCAAAGGTAGAAGGTTTTTTTATCTTCATGGATTCTACCATGCATTAAGATAAAAAAAACTTCTGTGTGTAGCAGAAGATTTTCTGGGCCTTTGCTCACTCTGTTTTGCTGGATTAATTAACAAAGTTATCTTGCATGAAACTGCAGCCTGTTGTGCCTTATGCCAAAACTTTTTTCTTTACCCAATTCGGCACTGGTAGAGACGGTTCACAATGGTGAATCTCAGTAGTAAGGATGAGAAAGACAAGTATGATTTTTCACAAAAGTTGCCCTATCACTCTGCACTCAAAGAGAAAATATTGGTTTGAGTTGGAGGTCCTGTATGTAACTGGAAGTTTTTTTTTTTTTAGTTCCCCCCAACTTGATTGACTACCGTATGTAAAACAAAAAATAAATGGTAAATGCTTTCATTTTCTGTAAAATTCAATGCAACATGGTACCCTTGGGGTGTTCTGTACACCGTTGATGTTCCAATAATGTAATTTTTTCTGGTTTGAAGAACTCTGCAATAAGATACAAGTCAGATTTAAGGCATCTTCAGCAGCAAAAGCTTCATTTTGGGTGAGGTATTCCCTAAGAATGAATTATTTTTAAAGGGATATATACTATGAAATGTTTCTCATCAGAACACTGGTGCACCAGCTGATTGTAATGAACCAGTCCCTTCTATTCAGAATTATGCCGCGTGCGCACGGTCATTTTTTGTGATGAAATAAAAAACGTAATTTAAAATGATCGTGTGTGCGCAAAACATCATTTTATGCCTTCTAAAAAACGACAAAAAAAAAATTCGAACATGCTTCAATTTTTGATGTCGTTTTTCGGAATGTCGTTTTTTGTGTCATAAAAAATGATCGCGTGTACGCTAAAACGACGTTTAAAACTATGTTTTTAAACCCGCGCATGCTCAGAAGCAAGTTATGACGCAAGCTTGAATGGAACAGAGTGCCGTCGTACGTGTTGTACGTAACTGCCCTTTGCAAGAGCATTTTCAGAAAACAATGGTGTGTAGGCAACGTTGTTTTTTAAAATGAAGTTTGAAAAACATCGTTTTTTTTCATGAGAAAATACGTCGTTTTTTTTCATGAGAAAAAACTTCGTTTTTTTACAAGACAAAAAACGACTGTGTGTACGCGGCATTACTCTAGACAGGAGATTGTTACATTGAGATCTATTCCTTCACCGCATAAACAAGTAGGAGTCTGCAACAAGGTTTGTTAAAATCCTTGCAATGTACTTTTTTTTCTCAACAAAAGTGGAGTTACCTTTTAACTAGTAAATTAACACATTCTACAAAAAAAAACATGGTATTTCTGGTCTGTCTGATTGGAAAGTCCAACATGCTTTTCAAACAGAGGGCCATGAGTGCACCTTTTAATAAATGTACAATATATTTGTAAAATAATATTTTGTACCAATGGAATAGTCCTAAATTTAAACACTAACATTGATATACAACAATTTTTAAAGATTATTTTTAGGTAAACAACTATCACCATTTTAGACACATGTATTATATAAAATGTCCTTATTATGTCCTCCTATTATCAAACCTAGTATTTTTTTTTATTCATACAATAAACACTGGAAAATATCTCTAAATGATTTCATCTCTGGCTAGGTCTCAAAATAATCTTTTATAATACGATGGTGTGCATCACATTTTATTATTCAAGACACATAATGATGCAGACAAATACTTTTTATAGCTTTTTAACATCTGCCAATTTGTTGTCAGTTACAGAATTCACCTCTACTAACAGCACAGCAACACTATTTATTGAAAAAGCAGTATACATTTGAAACAATACAATGAGCAGCTACAAAAAAAAATAATGCACAAACTGGCATTGGCTTTTTAAAACTAGAGTGTTAATTAAAAGAAATACATGTAGGCTGGCATTGATGATCTCCTAAAAATTATAGCTGCCTAAGCTGCAGACCCTCTGCCTTTAGAGCGTACAAATTCACTGATCTGGAAGAACTATGCAGGTCTGAATACCTTCCTTACTGATTGCTTTTTGTTGGGTTCATAAATATGGTTTAATGGCCAGCCAGAGAACTATCTTTATTATAAGGGGGCCAATTACTGACTACATATTTCTTTCATTACAGGTGCCCCAAAATGTCTCTCGTTTTGGATAGAGCAGGGAAGGGTTAAAACCCCTTTCAGTTTTTTTGCTGTTTGTGTCTCCACTTAGTAGATTAATCCCTGCTAGTCGTCCAGTTGACCACTGTGACAAGGAAAGAAAGTGATGGAAATGTAACATTTCACAGTTGTCATTAGAACAAGAGATAAGGGTAAACCTTCCAATGGGAACATCTGCTTTGGAGACAGCCGTCTAATGCCCCGTACACACGATCGGGCTTTTGCCCGGCCAAATCACATCGGAATTCCAACGGAATTCTATCGAAGAAAAATAGAACATGTTCTATATCTAAACTCCGATGGAATTCATCAGAATTTCTGATGAAAAAACTCTGATGGGGCTACACACAATTGGAATATCCGATGGAAAAAGTCCATCTGACTTTTTCCATCGGAAATTCAGATTGTGTTTACAAGGCATAAGAGTAGAATGCCGCTTGCTTTATAGAGATTTACCCTCACTTCCCGTTGCATCTCTGGAACAGCAAGAAAAAGGATTTGAACCTTTTTTACTCTCTCAAAAATGAAACAAAATAAAGTTCTGACTATACGTAAATATGAAGTGATGCAACCTGTGACGGATCTCGAATACCCCAGGTGGGCACATCCGCCAGACCTGTGTCTGCTGTCCTCCGAACGCACCTGCAGCCTGCAGATTCGCCATAACCAGCCCTTAACCCCTCAATCACGAGACAATCCACACAGGTGTTGAGGGTTAAACATGCAGAGTATAAACTGTTTATTAAATACCAGACATACACTTTTTACACACAGTTAGGGACACTCCCTTTAGCCTTGTCAGGGGAGGGGGTAGGGGACAAGGAACAACCAATGGGAACTGAACACTTGTACATTGAAACAGAAACTACAGATAGACATAAAGGGACTATGGTAAGCAGGCAGCCTCACAATACACATCCCCTGCAGAGAGATGACTCCAGTCCAGACCATTGTCTATGTGCCATGAACCAACACAATTAGACACAGCAACACGAGGGGGGATGGGAGAAAGGATGTAGCATTGCATTACATTATCTCAATGCCAGCTTGTCCCCAGGTCTTCAGTCTCTTCTGGGCCATAATCTGTGGGTAAGAGGCCCGCCCACAGTCCCTTCCAAAACACACAGTGACAGTGGGTTCTGTCACATTTCTCTCCTTTTAAAATCAGAGTAACCAGGTTCCTGACCCTTAACTGGTCTGGACCTGCGTTAGTCACAAACTTCCACCCCAGGCAAACAGGAAGAGTAAAAGTAAAAGTTCGACTGGGAAGCAAAACAGCACATACGGTCTCCTGTAAATAAAAACAGCTGCAGAGTGGGAACAGCTGTCCGCACTCCCCTGATCCAGGGCTGGGTTGCAGATATTGGGGGGAGCTAAATAATCCTTTGTCCCGATGCCAGCGCTTCAGCCGTTAGGGAACGTAGGCTGGTAGGGCTATGCATTTGGGGAGGAAAATGTACTTGCTTTTCTCCTGGTGTAGTTACCAGCCACTGAGAAGGTATCTTGCCGGATCTATCTCCCGGATCCTCTATCTCTTTTTCTGATGCTGGGTGGAGACCAACAGCGCTCTTTCCTGTAGCCAGCACTTCTGCTGGGGGGACATATACAAAAGTTGGGTACAGCCGCTTTAGAGGGGGAAGGGTTTTCTCCCCTGCCGGTTCTGTGAGCAGCCACTGGGGTGACTTCTGACAGGGGCTGTCTCCCAAACCCTCCAAAAACATACTGAGGGCTGGGCAGGGGCCAGCAGAACTCTGCCCCTGTAGCCAGTGCTTCTGCTGGGGGATAAACACTGGGGTGGTGTCCAAGTGCTGGGGAAACAGCTCACTGAGGTCATCCCTCGGACTCCCTGGATCTAACTCTGAGGGTGGGCAGAGGCCAGTGGAACTCTGCCCCGTAGCCAGCGCTTCTGCTGGGGGGATGAATGTTGGGTTAGTGTCCAATTGCTGGGGAGGAAGAATTGCTTCCTCTACTCCCAGTGGGGATATCTGCTGTTGGGAAAACAGCTCACGCAGATCATCTCTCAAACACTCCGGATCCAACATTTTTTCTGATGCTCGGCAGAGGCCAGTGGCACTCTGCCCTGTAGCCAGCGCTTCTGCTAGGGCACCGAATGCGATACTCTGGACTTGCTACTGATCACCATTTCCCAGCCTTACAGCGCCTTTCTCAACTCCCCTTTCTGAGACCTTCATGCTTTTAGCTTGTCTCGCTGCCTGGGGGACCTCCGGTGCGTTCTGCATTCTAGCACTCGCAGTGCCCTCTGTATCATCTCCGCTTCTTCCATTTCGGTTAGGACATTAAAACGTAGGGGCACTCCTGGCCCCATTTGCTCCTCATCTTTGTGACTGTCTGTTATTTCTCCTGGACAGTCCCAGGCAATGGGAGCCATGCCAGGCTGCTGATCACCGTCAAACAGCTGCTTGTATGCAATCTCAAGTTCCCATTCCTGCTCAACCAGGAACTCCAATTCCTCCATGTCACACGCCTCTTCGGGGATGTCCATCACCTCATCTCGTAAATCCAGGATGATTTCCAGCCGCCACTCCTCATCGCTTCCAAAGTCTGGGTCTCTGTACATTTTTTGATGGAGCAGCCCGCCTTCTGTCAGGCTGCCATCTGCTGTACCTGGTCAAAGTTGAGCCACGTCCAGCTTCATCTCCTCCCGGACCAATCTTCTGAGCTCCGCCTTTCACTCATCTTGCCGGTCGTTCCCTCAGGAACACCTGTCGTGCACAGTACTGCGTCCAGTACATCTCGGTGGAGGAGGGAAGGATCTTCCCCTGATGGTGCCACTCGTGGCTTAGCACCTCATGCCAGAGTTGCCGGCGAATCACATCCTCCCAGCCGAGCATTGTGTGCTCTGTCGCTGGTCCCCGATGTTGCTTCCGCATGCCTTGCAGCCTCCTCCCGAATTCTGCTCTCATGCTGTATCTTTTCTCGGTGGCTGCTTGAAAACCTGGTGGTGGTTTGGATGTCCCGGGCTGCGGGAGACATCCCACTGCTGCCACCATGGTAGACCACAAACTATTACTGACTCAGCTAGCTGAAATAGCCAGAGTCGCGGAATGTGATCTATCCTGGTTCTCCTCCTTTTTGGAAAACCAATCACAAATAGTGAAAAATGCACGGTGTCATGCAGAGTCCCTCAGGGATCCCCTTTGTCGCCTTTTCTGTTCAATTTCTATCTCTGCCCTCTCTTTGAAATCATCAGTAGCCAAAAGTTACTTTACCACTCTTATGCAGATGACACACAACTGTACTTTTGCATCTGCAACAAAAAGGATCATCATCTCGGTCTAGAGAAATGCCTCTCTTTGATAGAAAACTGGATGACAAAGAGTTATCTTAAACTCAACGGTTCAAAAACAGAACTTCTCCTGTTTCACGCCAATCCAAAGAATCAACTTGCAACAACATGGACGCCTCCGCCCATTCAGGGCAAAATCATCACCCCTAGCACCATAGTCAAAAGTCTCTGAGTCATCTTCAACACCTACATGACAATGGATGCACAAATAGGGTCAGTAGTCAGCGGATCACACCATATGCTGCGCCTACTATGCAGACTTATTCCATTTATTCCTAAAGAAGACATATCAGTCGTAGTGGGAACAATTGTTAACTCCAGACTTGACTATGCAAATGCCCTTTACCTCGGACTCCCAAAGTACCAAATCACTCGCCTGCAAGTGAAGTTGGACAACCCTTTAGTGACCACCCACACGTTTTCTGGGGTCTTCTTTTAAATAAGAGACCACCGGAAATCTGGTAAGCAGATTTTACACTTTACGGTGGAGGATCTTCTATTATCCTTTTTTCCATTGGATTGTCACCACATCATGTGTTTATGTACTTTAATTCACTGGTGCACTGGATCTACGTTTACATCAAGACTCTGATCTTTTTTTCTTGCCTCCTTGCCTGTATGGACAATGACTTGTGTCAACAAGTTTTGGACTAATGTACTAATTTTATATTTTCTGTAGCACATCTCGTTTTTTTCCATTAAAATTTATGCGAGTGGGATCCTTTGGAGTCGAAGTGAGGGCGGAGCTACCTAAATGTTTTCTGTCATGGAAAATGACAGTAAGTATTTGATAGGAAATGTACACTTTTTCTTAATTTGTAGATCCACCCAATAACCACTTGAATATGTTAATAAATTACCTGTTGTTTGCACAAAACAACTTTTTACCTCTAGTGTTTACAATTTACTTGCATGTAAAGGTGAAAGAATCCCTTCAGCAAGCAGTGATGTGTATATACCGTTAACAATGCCAGAAAATAAATAAGCCAAACGTTAATGGAGATTGACAGATCCTAAGGGGGGAGGGGGGGGGTGGGAGGAGGGGGGAGCGGGAGTATAGGGTATAAACGGAAGAAACACAGGATCACTTGAGTGATGTTTTGTGGGAATGAGAGTCATAATTATTTGTGGCGGTTCTTTCACAAATGTCTTTTCTTCTTTATAAGAAAGAAGGAATATGCATGGTTAAAAACAAAAAAAACAAAAGCAAATAAAAAAAGCAACAAATGTAAAACCACACGTGATGCAAGACCATAGACGAGACGTGAATGGCGGAGTTACCATGAGCATGTCTCGCTGTCCTGTTTTTTTTTGGTGAGTCTGATGTGGGGGAAAAAAAAACAATGGCAGAAAACCTGATGACTACTTTCTGTAGTGTAAAGGACTAATAGGGGTGGAGCCATGACTGCCTGAGCTCTGACTTACCGAGACTGGGTGTCACTCAAACAGGAACTTTTACAACAACAATGGAACTCTCTGGGGACAACAATGATGGCTCTGCTGGCATCAATTGCTAAAGCCTCAATCAGAATCTTCAGCATTTGCCACTTTCACTAGTGTAAGACCCCCCCCCCCCCCCCAGCATTTGCTGTGGTTCCTTCTGTTGGCTCTACATCACTACAAAACACTGATGTAAAGATTCTGGCAGAGTCTTTATTTTTTAAGACTGTGGAGTTTGAACAACCTCCTAAAGAGTTAAGTGTTTAGTATCTTCTATTATAAGTACCATATTGCTTTTATTGATTATATTGAGAATGTGATGTTGTTTTTTAAATATATTACACAAGAAAACAAAGTTTGATTAATCACTTGCTTACTGGGCACTTAACCCCCCCCCCCCCCCCTCCTGCCCACACCAATTTTCAGCTTTCATCGCTCTCACTTTTTGAACAACAATTGCATGGTCATACAATACTGAACCCAAATGAATTTATTTTATTTAATATTTTCCCACAAATAGAGCTTTCTGTTGGTGGTATTTGATCACCTCTGCGGTTATTATTTTTTGTTAAACAAATTAAAAAAGCCTAAATAAAAAAAAAATACAAAACCGTTTCATTGATGTACGCTGATGAGGCTGCACTGATAGGCTGCATTGATGCACCGATAAGGCGGCACTGGTAGGCACTGATATGCGGCACTGGTGGGCACTGAGAGGTGACACTGAGAGGTGGCACTGATGGGTGGCACTGAAGGGCATTGATAGGTGGCACTGAGAATTGGCACTAATAGGTGGCACTGGGCACTGATAGGTGATCACGTGGTAAGGGGCCGGGTTTGGCCTCTTACTCCGATATGTGATCATCCAAGTCTCAGTGACTCGGTGACCATATTGCACGTTGCGTGCGCCCTGCAGGAGGCGCGCAGGGAGCATGCAAAGGGGAGGACATCTATTGACGGCCTCCCGGCAAAGTAGATACTCTCTGTAGTTGTCATTCAGCTATAGCATGAATCTGAAGGAGTTAAAAAAGCAAAAAAAGTTTTAACAAGAAGGAAGAATCATTTTAGATAATTAGCAAAAATAAAAACTACTTTTCGTGTAAGCCACAGGAGACAAGACCTAGAAACAAATATATTCTTTTTTTTATCTTAACTTTTCTTTATTGTTTCTCATCATACAAATTTTGTGTATTCATTTACAACAACACATGCAAAGTGCATATTATACATAAATAATTAAATAAATACAAACTTCAAAATCCGTGTACATTCTGTAGGTTAACCTATTCCCTCCCACCCCCCCTCCCACCCCCCCCCCTCTAACCCCTCCCCCCGTACTGACCCCCTCTCCCCTCCCAGGTGTCAATTCTACTAAGGTTTTACTTTACCATTCCTTTATATAGGTATATTTATCTAGGTTTTTCTTAGTGCCATACCACTGAGATAGGGGGGCATCCGGGGGGGGGAGGTCCCTCCAAGCTACCAATGCAGATCTAATCCTTAGAAAGAAAGGTCAGATTCAAGTGCTTCCTATGTTTAGTGTCTGTTTATTGGGGGGTTATTATTTTACAGTGTCGGGGGAGGCTGCCGGTTATATCGGTATTCTATCTCTAAGCGAGGGCTCAACAAATATATTCTTAAATGGCCATAAGTAACTTTCATAACAATTCTGTAAAACTATATATTTTTTTAAATAATGAGGGAGTGTTTTACAGTAGTTGCCAAACTGTTATTTATGAAAGCATTACTGCTACTTAATAAATAATCTGCTGTGTCAAGCATTTCCAGTGCTTTTCCAAAGAAAATCATCTATTACGCATCTCATGTGGACTGACGTTTCAACAATGGAAATTCTAAATGACACTGCAGTACATAGAAGCTTAGTGTCATTTTCTTAAAACCTTTAAATCCAAACAACAAGTAATGGGGGAAATAACTACTCAAGGGTTGTTATTTATTACACTTAAGAAATATTCTTAAAGTGGTATTAAACCCAAAAGCATACATGCATTATTTTGCAGCTTACCAATTTTTATATGTGATGGCTGCATTTATGGCTTCCTTTATTTTCATTCGGGGATCCTGCCAGTAATGCCGCGTACACACGGTCGTTTTTTGCGATGAAAAAAAACGACGTTTTTTAAAACGTCATTTAAATTGATCGTGTGTGGGCAAAACGTCGTTTTTTGTCTTTAAAAAAACGACCAAAAAAAAATTCCAACATGCTTGAATTTTTTGTGTCGTTTTTCAAAACGTCGTTTTTTGTTTCACAAAAAGTCACCGTGTGTAGCAAAAACATCTTTCAAAACGACGTTTTTCAACCCGCGCATGCCCAGAAGCTTGTTATGAAGCGAGCTTCAATGGAAAAGAGTGGTGAACGTAACCTCGCTTTTTGTGAAAAAACGATGGTGTGTATGCAAAATTGTCTTTGAAAAGTGACGTTTCAAAAACGTCGTTTTTTACTTCATCGCAAAAAACGACCGTGTGTACGCGGCATAAGTCTGTTGTTTTTAAAAAGAACAGGCTCCTTTTCAGTCTCGAGGGACCCCAGTCAAAGGCTTGGTTCACTTTACTGAATTTTCAGGAACATGTGGGAATTTGCACTTGTTCCCAACACACAGACAAATGTGCTGCTCTTTAATTCTTAATGGTACCTCCACACATTGGCAAATGCAGTTCGTTTTTATTTAACCACTTCTATACAGGGCACTTATACACCTTCCCGCCCAGACCAATTTTTAGCTTTCAGCCCTGTTGCACTTTCAATGACAATGGCGCGGTCGTGCTACACTGTTCCCAAACTAAATTTTTATCATTTTGTACCCACAAATAGAGCTTTCTTTTGGTGGTATTTAATCACCTCTGGGATTTTTATTTTCTGCAAAAAAAAGAAAAAATGACGGAAAATTTTGAAAAAAAAAAAGTTTTTTTTGTTTCTGTTAAAAAACATTGTAAATAAGTACGTTTTCTCCTTCACTGATGAGCACTGATGGTACTGCACTGACGGGCACTGATAAGGCTGCACTGATGGGCACAGATGAGGTGGCACTGATGTGGTGGCATTGATGGGCACTGATGATGGGCACTAATATGCGGCACTGACAGGTGGCACGGATGGGCACTGATAGGCGGCACGGATGGGCATGGATAGGCGCCACGGATGGGCACGGGTAGGTGGCACGGATGGGCACTGACAGGCGGCATGGATGGGCATAGATAGGCGGCATGGATGGGCACGGATAGGTGGCATGGATAGGCACTGATAGGCGGCATGGATGGACAATGATAGGTGGCACGGATGGGCATAGATGGGCACTGCTAGGTGACACTAAGGTATGTGTTGTACTAATGGATGCCAATCAGTGCCAAACAATGCCTGCCAATCAGTGATGCCCATTGTGATTGGACACAGCTGATAACGTGGTAAAGAGTCTCCATCGGAGACACTTTACCTAGATCAGTGTTGCGGGGTGTCAGACTGACACCCTGCAACAACGATCGCCGCGATGCCCGCCCCCGCGGCTCAATATCCTGAGGACGTCATATGACATCCACTCGGGATATTGAAACCACTTTGCTGACTTCTTTTTGCTTAAGGCGGACAGCAAGTGGTTAAAAAAAGGGTGTTGACTTCTTTCCCCGTTTTTCTGTGGGTATAGAAGTCCACTGAAATCAATGGGCTGTCCTACATGCAGCACCCAGCTGCGCAGATTTGAACCAAGGGCTCATTCACACGAGAGGCTGGGGGATTATAGAACCATGTGGTTAAGCCTTGTTTTTACCACCCCCAACGGCTCTCCGTTTAGCTGCAGTGGCAATGGTCAGTGATAAAAGCAATGCTGTGGGTGTGGCTGAAAGTATACCACCAGGTGAATAGGGCCACGCTGCAACCATTCCGTAACCACAGCACTCCTTCAGTGTTACCTACAACTCTGTTCCCTCCTCTCCATTGCCCCTTTCTGTGGGTTTCCCCTCAAGGCTTTGTTCTTGGACCCCTTCTCTTCTCTTTCTACACGTCCTCCTTTGGTCACTTGATAACCGCACAGGGCTTCCAATACCATCTATATGCTGATGACACCCAAATCTGTCTACTTCTCACCTCACTCCTTCAGGCTCCTCTCGCATTACTAACTTACTATCAGCAAGGATGTCGCATTAAACGTAAAGTGGATGTAAACCCACTCTCATCCTTTCTAAACTACTGCCATAGTGCTGATCTATAAGGATATACATGCCTCCTGCATGTATCCTTACCTGTCAAATGTCTCCCCTCTGTCTGTTATAAGAACTGAAAAACCGCAGATTCTGTGGGTGGATCTGTTGTCTGGAGCTCGGTGGGTGGAGTCCTGATATCAATAGACTCCCCGCCTTCCTCTACACTCCCCTTGTCAACATGTATTTTTTCCTGTGTATTCCTTACACTAAATTCTGCTATGATCACTAACATCCAGTCAAAATCCAGAAAAGTAACTACAGAAAAGGAGTGGGGGTGGGAATTAAAAAATAATGCCTGTCTCCAGGCTAGTGCATGAGATATGTAAATAACCTGTCCCTCACAGCAAAGGGACGGAATTGACTAAGGTTTTTCTGTGTAAGTCCATTTTATTTCACTGAATAATACAAGAGGATTGCTCAGAGCTGGATTAACTCTGTGTGGCAAGACTGGGCACAGATGATAGGAATTCTTATACTGTACATTGTGACATTGTGACATGGTTTACATCCACTTTAAACTTCTCTAAAACTGAGCTGGTAATATTCCCCCCTGCCCGTGCCCCTTTTAAACAAATCAAACCACAAAGATACTCATTCACTCCCATGTTATCTCTTGCTTTGACTATTGCAATTCCCTTCTCATTGGCCAACCTCTCCATACGCGATCCCCTCTTCAGTCTATCATGAATACTGCTGCCAGACTCATCTACCTTACCAACTGCTTAGTTTCCACCACCCCTCTTTACCAATCCCTACACTGGCTTCCAATTTCCCAGCAAATTAAAGTCAAAATACTAACTACAACATACAAAGCCATTCACAACTCAGCCCCGAGCTACATCACCAAACTTATCTCCAAATATCATCCAAACAGTCCTCTCCGCTCCTCTCAAGACCTCCTACTCTTAAGCTCCTTTCTTTCCTCCTCCCATCCTTATCTCCAAAACTTCTCCGGAGCCTCTTCCATCCTCTGCAAAACTAAAAAACAAATGTCCAGGCACATAGAAAAAATTCCAAGCAAACATTCAAAAGAATGAATGGAGATTTGGCCGCTGCTGTCCAAAACTCATAGACCAATGAGATGAAAATAGACAATCAGGGGAAAAGACAGCACTGAACAACAGGCATATACAAAATCCTCAGGTGTGAAGTCTGGAGATCATATGACCATCACATTGTCTCCACTTCCCTCCCTGATAGAATAGAGAAATAAGAAGAACATTCTAGAAGTCACCAGAGAGATCATCGAATAGAGGTGAGCAGTGCTGAGAATTCTGGCACATTATACTGTAACAAATGTGATCTTTCTTGCTCCACTGGTACCAGCAGCTTTTGATCGGCCCCAGCAGCAGGGTTTGCTCATAGTTGTAGGATCTCCTTTACTAGCTTCTCCCAGACTGTGATGTCACTTCTGGGCACTGGATGCAGTTCAAGTGGCCATTGAACACTGGCCCTTACAGTTCCCATGGCTACAGTTGTGGCCCCCCTTCCACCAGACACCTGACCCTACTGTTCTGGTTGGGTCCCTTGCCAGAGGCGCTCCTGCACTTTCTGCTCCACAGCTCTGTTTACTTTTTCCCTGAGCCCATGTGACATCCATGTGGCTACAGCCTCCAGGTATTGCCAGCTCATCATCCAAGTCTCTGCATGACCATCTATAGACTGCTGTAAAAGTTGGTGATTACCTTCACCTTTTATAAAATAAAGAGTCTTTGCTTCATACCTGAGGATTTTGTATATGTCTGTTGTTCAGCGCTGTCTTTTCCCCTGATTGTCTCTGCCTCTGGAACTCTCTACCTCAACCTGTCAGACTCTCTCCTACTCTAGCTGCATTCTGGCAATCCCTGAAAACTCATCTTTTTAGGGAAGCCTAGCACGCCTCCAACTAATCTTTTACCACTTCCATCAGCTCCTTCCCCACAGTTACAATCTTTTTTTTTTCTGTTCAAATTTTTTATTAAGTAATAAAACACAGAGTACAGTAACAGGGATTTTCAAATTGTCACACTTAAGAGTATGTTACGGTACAATCCAGGTGAGTCAAGTATAACCGTAATAACAATAAGACAGCAATCAGAACATGAACAGCGAATGTCTAAATTAAGGATAGTCAAAGAGAACATAACAAGGTAAAAGGACCACAGGTCCAACAATAGGGACCATATAAAATGAATACCGGAGAAGCAGGAAGCCCTAAACCAATATCAACGTACATTTCGGAAGAGCACTCTGTAAGTCAACAAAAGATAGGCCGTAAGCTAAATCCAGACGATAATCTGAGGTTTCGCCTGAGAGGATTCCTTTAAGGAGTTTCAGGTAAAACAGAAAACGGAGGAGAAAAAAGAGAGGAGGGAAAGAAAAGAAAGAAGAGAGGAGAAGAGAGAGAGAGAGGGAGGGGAGAGGGGAAGGTAAAAAGAGTGTCGGCGGGGTCACGCGAACCCCAGAGGGGCGTAGTACATTAGAGTGGGGTTTTCACGGCACCTACAATACCAGTAGGAACATGTCGAATCCCGAGGGGAGAAAGTGTTCCACCCAGGGGGTCCAAGTTTTGCTGTGTTGGGCCATTCGATCCAAAATTGTAGCCTCTATTTTATCATGAATCATCGCTTGGGTCATTCTGTTCTTAACAGCAATATGTAAATTTGGAGACTTCCAAGCCCTAGCAATAGACTGCTTAGCAGCAGTGGTCAGTTGTAATAAGAGTCTAACTTGGGCCCTTGTGTAATCTTTCCGTATATGATTTAAGAGAGCCAGGGAAGGGTCAGGTAGAAGCTCGTCATTGAGCAGGGTGGAAGCCATTTGAAATATTATTACCCAAAACAGTTGCACAATCGGACAGGACCACCAGATATGTTCATGAGTACCCCTCATTCCACATCCCTGGAAACATACGGATGGATAGGACGGTAAAAATTTTGAAATCCTAGCGGGGACCAGGTACCACCTCATAAGAACCTTATAGTTGGCCTCCAGGGCCACAACATTCTGGGAGGAGGATTTTGTACGGGCCCAAATGTCGGCCCAGTCCACCTTATCCAACGTTATCTGAAGGTCCTTTGACCACTGTGCAGCATAGAGGGGAAGATCAGTCGAAGAGGTTGTGAAGTGACTATAGATTCGTGAGATAATGCCCAGGGCATGTGGATCCGAATCGCAAATATTCTCATAAAAGGACATGCCATGCAGAGAGGAGCAATCGCCTATTATGGTTGAGCCTGAGTCTGTAGATCTGGGAAGGATTTATGGGAGGTGGCAGTAACAAGATCACCTATCCGGTGTAACCCAGCCTGGAGCCAAAGCCGGAAGGAGTCAGGCTCTGTGAAGGCAGGTGGCCTAGGAAGGAGAGGAGCAGGGGAGGATATCAACCGAAAACGTCCACTAAGGCTATCCCAAAATTTGAGTGAGTGACGCATAACCAGATTGAGTATAGGGCCTCGAGCCAGCGGAGGCAACCAGAGAAGATTGGACACTAGTAACGGGAAAACATCCATAGCTTCCAAGCTAACCCATATTGGAGCTTCTGATGAGGCATGGAATAACGTGATTTGAGCCAGCTGAGCGGCCTGATAATAACGGGCGAAATTAGGAATTTAGGAATTTCCAGACCTCCACTAAGTTTATTATGAAGGAGAATGGATCTGGAGACTCTAGGTTTTATGGGGTCCCAAATGTATTTGAAAACCCGGGATTGAACAATACGGTGAAAATAGGAAGGGACTGAGACCGGGAGAACTCTATATAGATATAGAAGTTTTGGAAGTAGGGACATCTTAACAGCCGCCACACGTCCCAACCAAGAGACACAGAGCGGTTTCCAAGCATCTAGCAGGGAAGATACGTGTGATAGCATAGGAAGATAGTTAGACCTGTAGAGAGAGGCTGGATCAGTTGTCAGTTTTATACCTAAGTATGGTAGAAACGTGGTGGACCAGGTGAAAGGGAAATATTCTTGTAGATGGGCGACCTCTAGGGGAGGAAGAGATACATTGAGAGCTTTGGATTTAGACTTATTTACTTCTAAGCCAGAGATATTCGCAAATTTCTCCAAAATTTGAATAAGGCTTGGGAGGGTAGTACGGGGGGAGGTAACAAATAGGAGCGCATCATCTGCAAATATGCAGAGTTTATGAGAGATGGAAGCTACCTCCAAACCTTTGACATCAGGGCTAGCCCTAATCAGGGCCGCTAGGGGCTCGATCGCCAAAGCGAATATTAAAGGGGATAGGGGGCACCCCTGCCTAGTGCCTCTTTCTATCTGAAAGCTATCTGAGCGGAACCCGGGTATTTGATATAGGCCTGAGGTTGATTATATAGGGAGTTCACCCACTGCAGAAAGTGCGGACCAAAAGCCCAGCGAGCGAGGATATAGTTTAGATAAGGCCAGGAGACCTTATCAAAAGCTTTTCTGATGTCCAGAGATAGCAGATGCATAGGGACTTTACGGATTCTGGCTAGATGTTGTAAGAGGACAACTCTTTGGACATTATCGCTGGCCTGTCATACAATCTTTTTTACCACCTGCCCCACTCTATTAGATTGTAAGTTCTTCTGAGCAGGACCCTCTTAATCCTCTTGTATTTCATTGTATTGTAACTGTATTGTCTCCCTTATATTGTAAATCCCTGCGTAAACTGTTGGTGCTATATAAATCCTGTATAATAATAATAACCAGGTGCATAGCATGTGGTTGCAGCACAGTGATGCTGCAATCCCAGGTACTGCCCTCTAGGGTGGGGGGCAGAGAGCTTAGGACGCCACCTCCCTCTTCCACTGCTTTTACTTCACTGTCTGACCGAGCTCCTGCCGTGCCAAGGTACAGGCAAAAAGTGAGGGAAAATCTGCAATAAAAATGAAAATTTGATTCTAGCATTGCCCTAGTATATTTGCCTTTGTTAGAGAGTTAACCTCACATGACCAGCAAAGCTGTCATCAGAACAGGAAGTGAGGGGAGATCTCTGTAACAGGGCCCCTGAGAGCATCTAATCTCTCTCCATTCCATCCAAAACGTAAATAATAAAAAAAAAAAAGATACGACTTCAAATTAATACAATTTGCCAAACTGTGCCACCCCAACAAAAAAATAAAATCAGTGCCAGACTACCAATCTCTACATAAAATATGTTAGTATCACAAAACCTTTAAAAACATAAATATTTCCACAAACAATATAAAAGTGCAATAATAGAAAAATGAACTATAAACTAATATGAAAATATCCACTAAGTAGTTAATATTTTGTGGGTGCATTAATTGATGTGTGTAAAGTCGGCAGGGGTTAATCAGAAACATTAATTTGTGTCACACTAACCCTATTTAAAAAATCCCTCATGAACCAACCAAGGTAACCACCACTATCCAAGCACTACCTAAGTAAAAAAATAAAAAATAAATCCATTTTGCACTGTAATGTTTCTTAACATGTGTTTATGGGGGTCACTGGCAATGTATAATTGTTTCATTGCTAGCAAAAGTTATAATTGAATACCAGTGTAAATGTAATTTTCTTTCTTTTTATCTCCTGGTCTCTAAAATAAAGGAGTCTTGCTGCATAAACAAAATAATAAAGTTTTACATTAATCATAGAATGTTAAAGTAAGGATTGTAATGCAAGCCCTGACAGGGAAACATATCATGCTAACAATATTTAGAATTTTGTAACCTTCTTAAAAAAAAAAAATCTTTATTGTAATGACTGCAATAGAACAAAAAATTATGAATATGAAGGTTTATTTCTTCATGCTAACAGAAGTTCAACCCAAAACCTATTGTAGCCCCTCCTAGTTTGGCTGCTAGGTAAATTTTGTTTTTGGCTTCTGCTGTAATCACAGTGATTGTTTGGTTTGGTCTGCTCAGAGCTTCACAGGCTGACAGTTTGATTGCTTCCCCTGTTTGTAGAATTAACTACTTACGGACCACCTGCCATCGTTGTACATCGGCTGTTTGAAGTGGAATATAGTTATGGCAACAGCTAGCTGCCATAACCCCAGTATCCTCTTCAACAGTGGGCATTCCGCTTTCAGATACAAGTGGTCACAGCGACGGATTTGCCACAAGATCACTTTTATTGGGGGCAGGAAAGCCAGGTCCTGTCCCCAGGTCGACTCAGCTGCTTACCGGAGACATCGGTAGCGGCAGAGAGGTCCTCTCCCCTCAACAGCCTGGAGACAAGTGAGGAAAAGATAGCCCCCACTTAGCTCCATACCATTGGATGGTGGAAGCGACGCCAAACATCACTTCCACCCAATGGTCTTAAAGGGGGGGGGAGTTAAAAAAAAAAAAGATATTTAATTGTTTTCCATTGTTGTGGAAATGTGAGATCTGAGGTCTTCTTGACCACAGATCTCACATTAAAAATGTCCTGTCATGCTTTTTCTCTATTACAAGGAATATTTACAGGGTCAAAGTTTGTCGCCATTCCACCAGTGGGCACAATTTTAAATCGTGACAGGTTGGATATCAATTTACTTGGCATAACATTATCTTTCATAGTATAAAAAAAAATGGGCTAACTTTACTATTGTCTTTTTTTTATATTCAAAAAAGTGTTTTTTTTTTTTTTTTTTTTTAACTGAGCTTGAAAGACCACTGCGCAAATGCATTTTTTTGGCAATATCATTTGCAGGTTTGCTTTCCAGAAAATCAGCATGTGTTCAGAAGCGTGACAGCCTTGGATAACTACCCAGCTGTTACAAAACAAATAAAAACATGCTAATGGGACATGCTGAGACTTGTAGTGTAACACCAGAAGAAGTGTCACAGACTGTTTATCACGGTGTCAAAGAATCAGCAATATTTACTCGCCTGAAAGACATTTTTCTCATTTAACAAATTATCATGTTAGTGAGCTGACATCAACAGAGTATATGAATATTTCTGTTAGCAGCAAACTGTATATAGTGAGGCATGATGCCAAACATACTGAAAAAATTATTTTAAGTTTACATACACTATATTAACCATGAGTTAATGCTAATTTAGGCAAAGAGAGGACAGATAAGCACCAAGCCAATCCTTAAGCGGCATACAGTTTTTTCAGTTCAAACACATTAACTTGTGTGAACAATGTGGGGTGCACTTACAGAGTGCTAGAGCGGGTAAGAGCTTCCACATGCAGCATCAAAGGATAACAAGAGAACAGTCGAGATGCCTTCTATGGAGGAATCCACAATCAGTGGGCGGCTCCCCAGTTTGACAGCTATGGAACACTCCCACACAGAGACACACAGCCGGCGTCTCTCCGAAGCTCATCGAGGCTTCAGCTGCTGCTAAAACATGGCACTCGTGGATTCCTCCAAAGAAAACATCTTCACTGTTCTCTCTTACACAATTTGTAAGTTAGTTGTGTTTTGCAGGTCTTTCTTGGCGGGTTTTTCTTGGGTCCTACCCCCCTGGTCCTGTGTGCTATAAAAGGGATAGAGGCTTGTACCCTAGCAAGGCCTTGGGGATTTTTTGTTGATTTGTTGGTTTGGTTCTGGACAGTTCGTATTGGTCATACCCGTTTGTTGCTGTTGCTGAGTCTGGACAACTGGACTCCAGTAATATGTCGAGGTCAAAGTTTCCACTGCTCAGAAGGATTGCTGAAACTTGCAGTGCTTCCTGAAGATACCATCCATAGACACTTCCAAGAATGAACTCTTTCTTATGCAGGTATGCTGGGGCAGCCACAATCCTGAATTAGGGACTAGGGATGTTAGGAAAATATGGCACTTTATGTTAAACTGCTATCTGTCTATCATCATGTTAAATTTATTCAAGTAAAGCATTTGAAACTGGTCTGAAGTTACTCAAAGGGTGTAATGCAAGTAATTGGCACCTATAGTCTACAGCCCAGGTAACTAAAACACATATGAAGGTAATGGTACAAGAATTCATACAGTGTGAAGACATGAGTGGTTACCAGGGATAATGAAGGTCTCTCTAGCAGCATGTCATAAGTGTGTACATTTGGCATGTAAGATAGTCTCTACCAAAGGGGAGCAGATCTATACCGCCAAGTCCCTTATCCTGTACACAGGTACAGAAGAGCAAGAGTTAAAGTGGTTTTATACCTCAGTCATGAAATCTGAACCAAGCACATACAGTATATATGTAGTGTTTACGTGTCTATCTTCAGAGCTCTAAGTGTCATATCTCTCTGGTGCTTGGTTCCTCTGTTATCAGCATGGGTCACTTCTGAAAAGTTTTCCCAACACATAAGATAAATTTGCACACCACAAGAATTATCTATTCAGAATACAGCTCTTTATCCTTCCTTTGTTTGTGTACAGCGTGTAACTGCATCTCTCCACCCCCTCATCTCTGCTCCTCACAGTAGCAGAAGGATTTTATCACAAATCCGCACTTTAGAAAGGGATGTAAAGAAGAGATGGCTGCAGATAAACAAGTAAACCATATGTAGAAGGATTTGTTTCATCCCTGTGTATCACCCTAAGCTATTCACTTCACTGGGTATATGAGAGGGTTTACAACCACTTTAAGTGAAGTGCCAACATAGAGTCCACACTAGGTGCACGGTTGGATCTCATACCACTACTGGGAGTGAGGTAGTGGTGATATGCTGGACAGGGGGAGAGGGCAAGGGCTCTGCGCGTTCCTCCTAATTGCACAAGTGACCATGGTGATGTACAGTAACATCCAGATTTTTTTTTAATGATCAGTCGATTGTTTCTGTAAAGGTACCCCTGTATAAGTCAGTGACCCTATTCAAGTGCCTAGCATAGCCCAGAAGAACCCACCCCGGAGTAGACCACCCATGTAACTCACACTTGGTGCCCAATGAGGAGGGGAACATGGAGGACGTGACGACCAACCACACCCCACCTACCCTACGAGGGTAAATGTATTTTTGTGTATTGAAGTATTCCATAAACAACTGTTGAAAAATTGTAGCAGCTTCAAGCAGTTTCTCATGGTAACATACAAAATGTGAACATTGCCCAGCTGGGCAAAATGCATTCAAAATCTGGGCAATAAAAATATAGTAAAACATGTATTTATCTTGATAATGTATACATTTGTGATATGGCTGCTCTGCCTTACAATACCAGCTTGTCAGACAGCTGGAATATTTATTATACAATTGATAAGCTCCCATGACAGTTTGCATAATTTTTCTTACCGATCACAATCTGTTAGAGAAGCTGTAATGCTTTGAGCTTAACTCTATGGGATTTACTGCCAGGACCTATGCTTATGTATACGAATGTGGCTTGAAAAATGCTAGCGATGAGTGCATTGATCTTTAAAATGGACTAATCTACACAAAGCATATTTTTTTTATTAAACTGGTTCTATTCCTTCAGAATTGTTTAATGTACAGTTTTACAATCTCCATATCATAATCAATTCGGAATCAGGAACTGCATAATTCCCAGGGTAAACCTGATGCAAATATTCAAGTGAAATGAAAGTATTGCTAATTAAAGTAAGAAAACTTGGCAAACTTGGCAAAGGGAGCAAGCAAACATGCATCTTCATGGAACATCAACATTTTAAAATAGTGACAAAAGATTACCAAAATCTAGTCTTAGGCCGCATACACACGATCAAATCTATCTGCTGAAAACGGTCTGACAGACCGTCTCAGCAGACGGATTAGATCGTGTGTACGGGCGAGCCGACGGATTTGGCCAGCAGACAGATTTTAAAGCCTGCTTAAGGCCTCGTACACACGATCAAATCTGTCTGCTGGAAACGGTCTGCTAGACCGTCCCAGCAGACAGATTCGATCGTGTGTACGGCCGAGCCGACGGATTTGGCCACCCGACAGATTTCAAAGCATGCTTTGAAATCTATCGGGTGGGAATCCGTCCGCCCGACATTTCTGCTGGTTAGTACACTTACCAGCAGACATGTCATCCCGCACCGCCGCCGAATGGATTCGGCGCATGGGTGGAAGTGTTTTACTTCCTGGTGCGGTGACGTGGCGGCGTCAACGTCACCGCCACGTCACCGACACGTCAGCGCGCCGTCTGCTGGCGGGGATTTTGGTTTGCTCGTGTGTACACGCGAGCAAACCAAAATCCTATTAGACAGATTTGTTCAAATCGGTCGGTCCGACCGATTTGAACAAATAGATTGCCTCGTGTGTACGAGGCCTTAAAATCTGTCTGCTGGGAACCCGTCGGACCGATATGTCTGCTGGTTAGTACGCTAACCAGCAGACATATCTGCCTGCACATGCGTCGAATAGATTCAACGCATGCGCGGAAGTGTTTTACTTTCTGGTGCGGTGACGTGGCGGCGTCAACGTCACCGCCACATCCCCGCGCTGTCTGCCGGCGGGGATTTTGGTTTGATCGTGTGTACAGCGATCAAACCAAAACAGCCAGCAGACAAATCTGACCAAATCGGTCTGTCAGACCGATTTGATCAGATTCATTTGCTCGTGTGTACGGGGCCTTAAAGTTTGTCACTTCCTGGTAGCATTGAAGGTTGGCCAGTTCACAACAGTGCCATGATGGTGCCTCCATGTATTCAGCACTGACCAATTTGGGTTTAAGACAAACATAGAATAAGGCACAATATTTACTCACACCAAGTATTGCAGGTTCAGTTTGTGATGGTTAAAATTCAGCAGGCTCAAAGGGAGAAGCTAGAATCTTTCACCGATATTCAGAAGGCTGGGACTGCCCATAGAGAAAGGCACCAGGAGAAGCTAGAGGATGGCACCAGGCAATTTGCAGGAAAAAAGTTATGGCTGTGGGTGGACAGTTTAAAGCACAATACCCCCCCAAAAAACACCAGTCCCAGTACAGTAAAGGAAATCTTAAAGCATGCACAGGAAGTACAATCATTAGGGTCACCAAAGCCAGATCCAATCTGTTGCAGAAAAAAGAATAAGATACAAGTCACACTGGCAAAGACCTGCAATCTCAACCGCTGCTACTCAATTCCCCACCAAACTGATAGTCCCCTCCCTTGGGGGCCTTTTAAGGAGTAGACATTTACAGAAGAGCTTTCCTCAATTCAGGGGACACTGCTATATTAATATTTCTACAACAAGCACCGAAAGTACCAGCCCCTTATGAGAGCTTAACGATTTAGAGATTTAGATATGGGGCTATAGAAGTTCCCCTACAGTGGTTACCTGCAGATCCAGCTTTCATTTGTCCCTTGATGATCGGTCAACCATTTATTTTCGACATGCCAGCCATTTTGTGTTCCTTACCCCTGGGCTTTACAGAAGGTTCATTGATTGTGAGAACCAAATTGTATTTGGTTAGATTAATTCTGCCTCTAAATGTCAAGGAACAAATTTGACCTCCCATGATATTATGCCTAGGACACACAACCAGTTTTCCTGACAGGAAAACTGCCATGAGAGCATTTGGCCAGGAATCCCGGCCATGCGCATGCTCCTTTGCGGTTTTCCCAACCAGGAAAACCACCGGGAAACCCAGTGGGAAAAAGGAGAACATGTTCTCTTTTTTCCTGCCGGGATTCCCGGTAGTTTTTAAGCCGGCAGTTTCCCTATGGGGAAAACCTGCGGTGGAGCATACACATGGCCGGGTTTCCCGACCAAAGCTCTCATGGCAGTTTTCCTGTTGGGAAACCCAGCCGTGTGTAGGGGGAAAACGCTATCGAGCAGGTTCTCGGTTTTCCCGGCTGACTTTTTACCGCCGGGAAAACCGATTGTCTGTACAAGGCATTTGGGAAACAGTTCAGAAGAGGTCATTACCACAGTACCCAGATCCAATGAAAAATAAGAACAAGCCACCGTATCAGTGGGCGCTACTGCCCCCCTTTACCTGACACCCTATGGTGGGAAGCTACCTAATTCTTTGCAAATGTTGACTTAAGTTTAGTTAATTTGTAACTACAATGTCTGTTTGTTTGGGGACTAAAGACTTTCAGTGGTCAGGCTGTCACCTAGAGCAATGAATATGTTATGAAAAAAGTAATGAACCAGCAGGAACTCATGAGGGAATTATTAGCTTCTGACACTGCCAGCAATCAATCTATTTTATAAAAGACAAGACACACATCATGCTTTCAATGACATCTCTGTTCAGGAAGGACATTGAGCAAAGACTACTGCTACATAAGGCACCAAACAGAGGAATAGGTGTAAGGATTGATGGAAACATCTTTCACTGCTACCCATTTAATTCCACTTAAAAAGTCGCCATTCCATACATGTGGAACTATCAAATGTTTTTTTAGAAAAATTTTCTTATTCTGAAAGTGGAACTCCAGACAAAGAATAATATAAATGAATAAATACAGTGATGAGCGCTTCAAATGGTGTTGCGTGAGTATTACCAAAGCACACAATACATAAATATATGGAAAAAGGATCAAATAAAATCAACAATCACTGGATAGCTGAATGTGATACCAACACTTCTGTGTCCAAATGGTGCATACAATAAATCAAAATCCCTTGTGTCAAAATAAAAATTGAACAAAAGAACAAAAAAGCAAGTAAGCAAACAGTGAAGTCCTAAATGCCAGTGAAGGTTTGCTGGGCTGTGGATAGTACACCGGGCAGTCTATGGCTGATGTCTACTGGTAGATTGAATGATTATGGGGTGAACCGGCTACACTTTACATGTTGATAAATGCTGGACATCCTCAACTGGTGTTGTAGTTCCCTTACCTTTAGGGTGCTATATGTGAACATATAGTGGGGTCTGTCCAGGTATGGAGATCTTGCTGTTCCGGGACGGGTTCCCTCTAGTGTGTGCCGGTGATGGTACTGTTCCTGGCTCAGCGATCCACAGAATGATGGTGGTAGTAGTGGATGAGGATAGGGAAAAAAAAAAACGAATCTCCAATAGTGAAGTATGTATAAACCAGCATGGGTTTATTGTATAAAAAACAGAAGTAAAAATCAAAAGTAAAATTCAAACAGAAATGGGATACAATCCAACAGACTCAGAGATAGTGATCATCAAAAGAGTCGAGACGGAGCGATCGTTGTGCCGTCAGTATTCTGTTGGCCTCCGGCTAGTGCGGGTGGCCAACAGAATACTGACGGAATACTGTCTGTTGGATTGTATCCCATTTCTGTTTGAATTTTACTTTTGATATTTACTTCTGTTTTTTATACAATAAACCCATGCTGGTTTATACATACTTCACTATTGGAGATTCGTTTTTTTGTTTTTTTTTTCCCTATCCTCATCCACTACTACCACCATCATTCTGTGGATCGCTGAGCCAGGAACAGTACCATCACCGGCACACACTAGAGGGAACCCGTCCGGAACAGCAAGATCTCCATACCTGGACAGACCCCACTATATGTTCACATATAGCACCCTGAAGGTAAGGGAACTACAACACCAGTTGAGGATGTCCAGCATTTATCAACATGTAAAGTGTAGCCGGTTCACCCCATAATCATTCAATCTACCAGTAGACATCAGCCATAGACTGCCCGGTGTACTATCCACAGCCCAGCAAACCTTCACTGGCATTTAGGACTTCACTGTTTGCTTACTTGCTTTTTTGTTCTTTTGTTCAATTTTTATTTTGACACAAGGGATTTTGATTTATTGTATGCACCATTTGGACACAGAAGTGTTGCTATCACATTCAGCTATCCAGTGATTGTTGATTTTATTTGATCCTTTTTCCATATATTTATGTATTGTGTGCTTTGGTAATACTCACGCAACACCATTTGAAGCGCTCATCACTGTATTTATTCATTTACTTTACCCCTTGTGTTTTGTGGACACTATAGATTGAGCTGCCTTAGATTTTTAGTTGTCATCCAGCTTTTTCACCATTGTTACTCACAGTAGCGCATTAGACTTTTTCATTCAAAGAATAACATAAAAAAGGACATTGTAACTCTTCTCCACTTTGTCAAAAGCTAAATTGATGTTTGTTTGTAGCTCTATTGCATGGTATAACAAAAAGGAAAAAAAAAATCTACGATACCCAAAATATGCCATAGTGCAGTGCAAAAAAAAAAAAAAAAAGACTAATAATTAATAATAAAAATTGTAAACCAAATTGTGAATAAAATATAGCACAATTTTATTCACAATTCTGTTTAAAATGTTTATGCATACACGCACAAACATTGTTTATTGTTGTTGTACTTTTTACATGTGGTTAAGTGCCACAAATTAGCAGCTGCAGCAACCCCTCAGTTTTTTGCACATCTTTGTGTTAGTAATTTCACTAAATATTCTACTGCAAAGTATGATTTTAGGGATTGTTCACTCAAGAGTGCACTGCTGTCAAACATATGCCTCAATGCAATTTGGCATACATTACATTATTGCTGCCTATTAATTATAATGGGCCTCAATGCAGGAGAAATCGCTCCTGCTGTATTTCTCTTTGTATTGTAGAGGACTGCAATGCTCTCATGCCTTACAGATTACTGTAGCACAAGTGCACTCTGAAGAAGTGTTGGTGATATCACAACAAAATGTCGTGAACAAGCCCTTATTTATCAATGTAGATGTGCTGCACTAAAGTAAATCAAAATTGTCCAATGAAATAAATCACAATTTCATATTAAATAAATATATAAAACATACGGTACATATATTCAATATTTATATGACATGCAATTGTGATTTCTTTCATTGGGAAATATTGGTTTAGTTTAGTGCAGCACTTCTACATTTATTATTTCTAGGTTCACTTTTTGCTTACATCTTTTACACACATTTTCATACCTGGTGGACAGAATTTATTTTCATATAAAACGTTATTTATAAAAGTATGTTTAATTCTTAAAGAAATGGTAAACCCTTTTATATTTTTTAACCACTTCCCGACCGCCGCATGTACATATACGTCGGCAGAATGGCACGTACAGGCAGATGGACTTCCCGTATGTCCCTGCCTAGACGTGGGTCGGGGGTCCAATCGGGACCCCCCCCCCGGTACATGCCGTGATCCGGTTTGCTGTTGGAGCGATCCGGGATGAGGGGCGGCTGTTCATTTTTGTCCTCCCCCTCCGTATCGCTCCCAGCCAATCCGCGTCCTCCCTGCTCTGCACTTCCTCTGCCTATATAATGTAAACACAGGCAGAGGAAGTGATGTCAGCTCTCCTTTCAATCCGCAGAGATGAGAGAAGACATCAGAAGTAAGTCGCACTAACACTACACTGACACCACACACATAGGCACACTAGACCCTTTCAGATCACCCCCCCAGCCCCCTGTCACAGTGTCACTAATAGCAGTGATCATATATTTACTGATTACTGCATTTAGTGTCAGTGTGACAGTTAGTGTGACAGGCAGTTAGTGTTAGGTCCAGGGTAGCCCCTGTACCCCCCCTAATAAAGGTTTAACCCCTTGATCACCGCCCTAGTTAACCCTTTCACCCCCTATTGCCAGTGTCACTAAGCGATCGTTTTTCTGATCGCCGTATTAGTGTCGCTGTTGCCGCTAGGTATCTATTTTTTTTTTTATTGCGATTTTTTTTTTACTAAAGACATGTGGCTGAATACATTTTGGCCTAAATGTTTGACTAAAATTTAGTTTATTCGATTTTTCTTATAACAAAAAGTAGAAAATATCATTTTTTTTCAAAAATGGCAGTCTTTTTCGGTTTATATCACGAAAAAAAAAATCGCAGAGACAATCAAATTCCATCAAAAGAAAGCTCTATTTGTGGGAAGAAAAGGACGCACATTTAGTTTGGGAGCCACGTCGCACGACCGCGCAATTGTCTGTTAAAGTGACGCAGTGCCAAATTGTAAAAACGCCTTTGGGCATTTAGCAGCATATTGGTTCGGGGCTTAAGTTGTTAATGTCCCTTTAGGTTATCCTGCACTCATATGATGAAGTTTATCAATGGCCTTGACAGGTTTTATAAACAGCTAATTAGAAGATACATGGGGGCACATTTGCCTTATTAATAAAACAAAATGATCTTGAATTTTGAGGGCTTATTAAACACACTCAGGAATTGCCACTACTAACTAGCAGTTTGCATAGGTAGAAATCTCCTGTCTGAAACCCACACACTACTTTGGAGATGAGAACATTCTCTGAAAAAAATGAAAGCAGCAATTGAGGAAACTGCAGGAAGCTGAGTCATTTATGTTAAGATGTGTCTATTTTCTAAATGAACATTGGGGCCACGCTACCAAAGCCAATTCCTGGGCCATAATTACCTGCACATGGGCTGCAGAGAGTGCAGCTGTCCCTAGTCATGATAGGTTAAGAAGCCCAATCCTATTGGTTGTTCTTATTATTAATAAACTGTGTGTTTAAAATATATTAAATTTTCATACAATATAAAGTAGCATTTCAATTTTCTTCACCCATTCCCTCCTTCTGCTATCATCCTTTTAGGCCTCCAGTAGGCTAATTGTGGAATGTGACCAACATTTATATCATGATGACATTAATTTGCTTTTTTTTTAAAGTTTTTAAAGGAATGTACAGTATATCTTTGAAACACATTATATATTCAATAAAATGTGGCCTCACGGCTAGGTAGGGTTTTACTAAGATTATATATCAGCCAAAAGCATCGATGATTGCCTAGAGAGGCAAACCTTACAGTACTTAGTATATTAGCTGGAGCTGAAGAGAGCCCAGGGAAGGGAAACTAAATTATAATGGGATCTGGAGGACATCAGGTATGAGGAACGACTACAAGCGCTAAATGTATTCTCCCTGGAGAAATGATGCTTGAGAGGAGATTTGATAGCGATATACAAATATCTCAACAGTGATCCCAGCGTATTAAACTTGTCAGTCCCAGCGACTGTAAGAGGACAAGGGGCCACACAATAGGAACTGAGCGGTTCAACCTTCTACGCACACACACACAGATTGTACTGGATGGACTGTTGTCTTTATTTAACCTTACTAACTATGTAACTATGTAATTTGTGAGGCAGCATGTTATTAACCACTTCAGCTATGGAAGGTTTTAGTCCCTTCTGACCAGGCCATTACTTGTGATACTGCACTGCATTGCTTTAACTGACAATTGTGTGGTTGTACGACAATCTGCCCAAATAAAATTGATGTCGTTTTTCCCCCACAAATAAAGCTTTCTTTTAGTGGTATTTTATCACCTTTGCGGTTATTTTTTGCCCTATAAATGAAAAAGGACAGACAATTTTGAAAAAAAAATATATATAATTTTACTTTCTGCTATAAAACACTTTTAATAAAAAAATAAAAAAATATATAACTTCTTCATCAATTTAGGCCAATGTGTATACTGCTATATATTTTTGGTAAAAAAATGTCACTGTGTAAATGAAACTGGCAGGGAAGGGGTTAACGTTTGGGGCAATCAAAGTGGTAACTGTGTTACCTGGGAGTGTTTTTTAACGGTGTGGGGATGGCTTAACTGCATAAACACAGACATCTGTGTTCCTGCTTAGCCTTAATCTTTCTTACTAGCCAACCTGCTCATTGGCTCCTGCTGTTATTGGATGTGTCCCAGAGCCAAAAAAAGGAATGAAGTACAGTTATTTTTTTTTTTACTTAAGGGTCGCCCTGCCACAGTATATGTACGTGGGGCGGTCCTTGATCTGTTCATACTGTCAGTGTGTGGGCAGGGCTTAACCGGCCGAAATGGGGACTCAATCATAATGTACTGTAATGCACAGGTGGGCACTGATGTGGTGGCACAGGTGGGCACTGATACGCACTGATTGCAGATGTGCACTGAGGCGGCAGATGGGCACTGATCACAGGTGGGCACTGGTGGCACAGGTGGGCACTGGTAGCACAGGTGGCACAGGTGGTACTGGTGGCACCGGTGGCACTGGGCACTGATTGGGCACTGAGCACTGATTGGGCACTTTGTATTACATTGTAACACTTTTTGTAACACTTTGTAACACTCACATATTGCTCTCCCTCCTCACACGCGGTGTCTGTGTGAGGAGGGAGAGCCGGCAATGAGAGATGATCTCATATGTTTACATTTGAGATCATCTCTCATTGGCCACAATGATCACGCTGTAAATAGCCGCTGTGATTGGCTATTTACCGTGATCTGTTATTGGCTGTGTCCAAGGGACACGGCCAGCACAGAAGTTCCCCGATGCGCGCTCCCAGAGATTCAGAGCCACCCTGCGGCCGTACATAGTTGTACGGCCATCAGGAAGTGGTTAACACCTATTTTTTTTCACTTAAGCGCTGCATTTTTGGACTTTTTTTACTTATGTTTGCTGAATCAACGAACTGTGCTAGCTGCTTTATTATTATTCATTTGCTATTTGTTTTATTTCTATTTTGGTTAGCACAGTTATCCGTGCACCCCTTTTTTCAGAGAACACACTTAACCAATTAAATCATGAACACACTCCAAACAGTAATTCCTCTATAAGCACCTGCTTGCAATTGCTCCAGGAACTAAGGATATGAGGATTAAGTGCCTGGGTCCATTTCCTTTAATTAGTACTTGCGTCCATAATAAAAACACACAACAAATGAAAAAACAAATATATTCCAAGACATAATAGAATTGATTCATAAATAATTTGCATAACTAATTGCTCAGTGAAAAGGGCATTACCATTTATTCTGGTCGAAATAGGCAAAAAATTATGTAAATAGGTTATATACTGTAATAAAAAAAACAACGTATTCCCACGCTACTCGACAGAATTACTTTTTAAATTGCTGCAAATCACTAAAAGGGTTAGTCCATAACCTCAAGAAAGGTAATAGATATATAATAAGTATTATAATGACTGATGAAGTAACGTGACTGTGATGATACGCGTCGGGACAGACAGGCACTGGAAGTGACGTCAGCATGCGAGCTCGCTTCTCGTGGTGATTAGACTTTTATTTTTACCTTGAAATGTGAGTACCTGAAGCTGTTGTTTAAATATTAAAGCATCTAAAAAGCTTTACTACACTATCTGGATCCCCCCTTCTTCTTTCCTATACACCCCATATATACCATTTGAGAGAGGGATATCATTGCCGTTCCTGGCTCTAAGGGAGTGGATATACACTACTGAGCTGTTTGAATCATTGACTCAAAATGAAAAATACAACATTAGGCCACCAGATGGTGATAAGCATCATAGAAATTTTGAATAATACTTAGCCATTTAGTGGTATTTTCTAAATCAATGATTTCCACTCAACCTGTACAGGATATGGCCTACTTACTCCCATTCACAAATAATGGCCCCTTCATGACCTTTCACTGGGCAAATCAACCATAAACTATCCATTTATTCCACCCATTTTTAGTAAAGACTTCTTACTCAATTTTTTTCTCACGCCTATGTATTATTAGCCAGATCTTGTCATACAACACATTTCCATTAGAGTTTTACTTTATTTATTTTATTTCTCAAACCTCCAAATTGTATAGAGCATGAAGAGTACTTTCACTGTTGGCTGAAGTCATCATAACTTCAAAGCTAAAAAAATCTCTAACCAAACTCTAAGGCCACGTACACACGATCAGACCGGTCCGATGAAACTGGTCCGACGGACCGTTTTCATTGGACCAGGCTGAAGTGGTCTGATGGTCTGATGTATGTACACACCATCAGACCAAAAATCCAATCAGACCAGAACGCGGTGACGTAGAACACAAGGACATGCTGAAAAAACGAAGTTCAATGCTTCCAAGCATGCGTCGACTTGATTCTGAGCATGCGCAGGTTTTTGGTCCGATGCTTTTGCGTACTAACCATCGAATCTATCCGACGGACAGGTGTCCGTCAGACAGATTTTAAAGCAAGTTTTAAAACTTTGGTCCGACGGACAACGGTCCGATAGGCCGTACACACCATCGAATTGGTCCGATGAAACTGGTCTGCAGACCAGTTTCATCGGACTGGTCTGATCATGTGTACGCGGCCTAACAGTTTGGGTTGAAACAGGAGGTGAGCAGACAGCATAGGCAGTAATTCAGACATGTGTCAAGAGATGGAGTTGAGACTTAACAAAAATAAATACGGACAATACAACTGGGAGCATAAGAGTGCATTGTCTTTTTTCCAAAGCTTTTAAGATAATTGGTAAAGCAATTGTTCATATCTTTTTCTATTATACATTTTTATCGCAACAGGCATGGTTCTAAAAAAAAAAAAGATGTCAGTAAAGTGACATTTCATCAGCTTAAGTGCTAAAATCATGACGCTATTTACTGTTTAATGTCATGAAGACAAGCCCCTGTTCCTCAGCAAACACTGATTTGTCTGTGCTAATTTACAAATGCTAAAATATTCACAAGAAAAGCAAGGCTTCTAATTCACCTTAATGACAGTCCTATAAGTAGTCTCTGTATTGACAAATGGGATGGTGTGGAATCTCACAGATAAACAGAATTTCATTACAATTCATGGCAAATGTAAGAAATGCGTGCCTATTAATTACAATCTGCATCATCTGAACAATGGCAGCATGATATCTGGAAAGCTGCCACTGCATTCATCATGACTGGTCTTGGATTCTTCTACAGTTTATGATCTCTAATTACACAGCCTGTAGCATCTGTATACATAGGTGGCTGTGTGAAATTGATCAGGTTTCAAATTTATTTTAATTAAAATTGAAAAGAAAGGGAACATTAGCATAGTTTATTGCACCAAATGAATAAAAGGAATATTTGATATTTTTTGTTGATTCTTGAAAGGAAACATTTAAAGGGTCTGTAGCCCTAAACTAGAACATTGTTTCGGAATTTAGTTACTCTAGAAATTTGTTTTTATTTATTTTGTTTAGTTAAAAAATGCATTAGTCAGAAAATCCAAATTACTTAAGGTCAAATCTGTCATTGAAGGCTTATGGCGTCTGTCAAATGTTCTAAGAAGATTCGAAGGAGCAGCTAAACTGTACGACGCCGCAATCGTACGAATGTTCCACCTACAAGCTATAGAAGAATTCTAATGTTGTATGACACTAGTAATAATTATATTTATAAATTATTATTACTAGTCAACCAACATTTGAATTCTTCTACAGCCTATGGGCCGAGCATTTAACCGTAAATGTACGATTGCTGCATCGTACTGTTTCGCTGCTTCGTCGAATCTTCAGCGATCATGTCGAATGGTCTACCCCAACACTGTCTCTAAAATGTCAAATCTTTTCTCTCTATGTTGAATCTTTCCTCTCTATGTAGAATAATCTTTGACTAATAGTAGGCACATTCGACCACAGGTTCAATAGACACATATTGTCAGCGTCATGTCGAATATTCTTTCTATATTGAGCTGTTGTAGCAATGAAAACGAAAGTAAAGCATTTTTTTTATGTCAGATCTTTCGGATTTCGGATGCTGCGCATTCGTTTTCGTTTGTTAAACCGGTAACGAAAATACCCAAAATTCGGACGAAAATGCATTCGGATGAAAACGAATGCACATGTCTATTGTTTATTTAACGCACAATGGGCCACATTTTTCAGTGTGAAATACAAGGACAGTCTGTGTTAGGCCACAGTAACTAATCAGATCCAGTTTTTCAAATTGCTAAGGCAGGGTTCATGCCTATGCAAATTGGATGCAGTGTTCCCCACAGTGCTCACCACATCCAATTTGCATGACAGGAGAGTGTGACTGGCTCTCAATGGAGCTGGTACACAGAGCTTCGGGACAGGCACGGTCCGCATTGAAGAAGCGTCTTGTGGTCTGATTCAGTTGCAAATTCAGACAAAAATTCGGACCTGATTCACACCTGAATCGGTGAATAGGGATGCACCGGACCTCATGCTGTGAGCTGTGGATGCAGCATATGTGAACATAGCCTAAGGGAAGGTTTAAATTTCATTGTTGCATAGGGATAAAATAAACAGGTGTTATCCCAGATACTTCAGTTGGCCCACTGAGGTCCACTGGGACAGGTAATAACCAAACACCATTGCAGGTTGGTGTAAACATCTGTGCTTAACGACTAGGGGTTTAGGGTAAAAGGGGTTAGGGCGCCTAAGGATAAAATAAATCTTAATGCCTAAGCATTTTGCAACTTTAACATGTAGTAAAACAGTACATATCATCACAACTACTTTGTGCATCCAGGTGGATTAAACCTTGTTATTTTCAGAACAAATTGGGCTTTCATTTGGTGGTAAATGGTAATTAATATATCCTGATTTGATTTTTTATTGTTAAAGGAAAACTACTACCATAACTTTTCCTCAAAGAACAACCGAAAATAAATAAATTCTCCTGCTGATCACAGCAATATCACATATGTGAAAAATACAAAACAGAATAAATCTAAATGGTGTGCAACCACAAAAACCAATAGACAAATGGAAAGCAACAGACAAAACATATAAATCGTAGCGCTGAATAGTAACTGGATGATACAGAAACTAAATAACTAAGTGAAAAAATATTCAAAACATAGAAATCACCAGATGAGTGGTGTGTAATCAAAAAAACAATATATGGCAAAAGTGAAAGTCCAAAAAATCATGTGTGAACTGGATGAAAATTGAATGGTGAATTCCACTAAGTGAATGATTCTTGTGTGAGAAGAAACCATACAATATTCCCACACTTGAAACGTGACACACACTTCTGAAAGGACCACCACTAAATCCACAGAGGCTTACCAGAAATGTTGAACCCTAAAAAGCATATGCTCAGAGGGTCAACAAGGCTTGATTTAATTTTATCAAGCCTTGTTGACCCTCTGAGTGTATGCTTTTTAGGGTTCAACATTTCTGGTAAGTCTCTGTGGATTCGGTGGTGGTCCTTTCACAAGTGTGTGTCACGGTAGTTGTTGTTTGTAGCCCAGAAACAATAGTGCGTATTTTGCGTTTCTTTTTTTTTTAACTGACCCTGACCTTGAGCCAAACACTAACCCTGGCACTGATCTAGATCAAACCTTAATATAGGTATTTTTTTGTATTCTGTATTTTGTATCTCTCTCCTCCATCCACAGAGAGAAAAAAACATGGGGGTGGGCTTCACAGTGACTAATCACTGTGGTAATCAATCAGACGCTATCACAGAAATCAGGTGACCCAGAGTTCCAGGTCCTGATTGTATATACGGGGGCCCAGAACTCTTGGTGAGACCCCTGTGTCTGTAATGGGAGCTCACTGTGTGGTGCACTCCCAACACAAAGGGAGGTCTGCAAATATGCAACCACATGAAAAAAAGCACGTCTAGTAGGGCTACATATTTGTGAGAGATAGGCGTTGAGCAGTTAGGCATGTCCGAGGTGCTGGTCTGGATTGTTTCTGCCAATGTAATTATTAAAATTAAATAACGGTCACTGTGCTAACTAGGGTGGCTGAAAATCTTCTTTGCTGCAACAAACCATACAAGGTATAAATCTTAAAGGAACACTAAAGGTTTGTTTTTTATTAGTTCAATTGATTGCTGTAAGCTAGAGCATTTAAATATTACTTACCTTGTTTTTCCTTTTGACCTTCAAAATACAGTAATCCAGGTTTGAAAATGCCATTTCCTGTCTCTCCTCTTCTTGCTTTCCACCAGCACCTGAGCTGTTTTGCATGGTGGAAAGCAGACGTGCTCACCCCCTCCCTATGACTACAGCCCTGCGTGAAGATGCTCTCTTATCCCTCACAGGCATAGAGGCTAAGCCTAATGGGAACTGTAATTCCCATTAGGCCGTGATGTAGCAAGAATGAATGCGCACCGCTAGTGAGAATAACGATTCAGGAGTGACGGAGGTGAATAAAACAGCTTGATTTCAACAGGTATCAAACTAGTTATAATGCAAAACATTACTTTTTACTTTATCAGCTACTGTCAGACTTTAATTTAAGAGGAAAATATTTTTGTCTTTACAACCCCTTTAAAGGGGTTGTAAAGGTTTGTTTTTTTATTTTCTATATAGGTTCCTTTAAGCTAGTGCATTGTTGGTTCACTTACCTTTTTATTTGATTTCCCTTCTAAATGTTTTTTTTTCTTTGTTTTCTTTGTCTGAATTTCTCACTTCCTGTTCCTCCTCAGTAAGCTGTTCAGTAACCAGATACTAAAATACAAGGGAATCCTGAATGAGGAAAATGTCAAATCTATTCCAGAGTATGAGGATTGGTTCACATATGAGCCGCATGCGGCTCACAGCACGGGTCCAGGTTGTCCTGATTCACTGTTTCAGGTTCAATGTCAGCCTGAATTTTGGCCTGAATTCGGACCTGAAATAGACCAAAAGACGCACAGGGTCTTTGTGCAAATCACACCAGGCCCGCTGCAGAGATATATGAACCGGCTCCATAGAGAGCCAGTCAAAATCTCCTGCTATTGCTAATTGGATGTGGTGAAACCGCATCCAATTTGCAATGGTGTTAACCCAGCCTGAAGTACTAAAGTCAAAATCCCTTTTTCCAGTCTCAGAAAAACATGCTGTCTTGTATTTGGTACAATGCTGAAACTAGATTTCCTAATAATGGGGGTGATTTACTAAGACTGGTGCACACAGAATCTGGTGCAGTTGTGCATAGTAACCAATCAGCTAATAAATTTAGCTTGCTCAAATAAAGTATAATTAAAGGTGTAGCAAGGTGCCACTTTGAATCTGTTTAAAAGACTACCGTTTGTAGATTAGGAAGGAACTCAGCTTCCTCCGGTGGCTAATTGTAGTAGCGCCACCTCCTGTTTGGTTTTACATTGGTACAGCAATGGATTATGGGGATTGAAGTGCAGGGAGATAAATACTCCATTGCCCTGGGGATTTAACAGACTATAATGCTGAGAGTGCAACTGTACCACCCAAAGTGCTTTGCACCCCACACAGGCTGCTGGGTGACTGGATTAAAGGAGGAGGAGGGCCTTGGCTCGCTCTCTCAGGACAGCCCCTTCTAGCAAGCGGAAGGCCTATGCTGAGGCCTGCTTCTAGGATACCTATGCCTGAAAAGCCTGGGACTACAGTGGCCAGTGCGGATCACTCATCCTGAGAGGAGATCCCTGACGAAGTGTTGTGGCCTACATTTCAGGGCAACCAGTAGCACCTGTTGACCGGCAATTTGTGACCACTGTGCGGAAGACCAGGGACTGTCAGTTTTTGGAGCAACCGAGACTCGGAGATTACAGACAGAATATACCGGAGGCCTCATTGGGTGAGACGGACACCTGCCCGACAATATTAACTGTGTCGCAGGAAGGTGGATCGAGTAGACTCACCACTGTTGCTTGAAGGTTAACACGCGATGTGCAGGGATACGTAGCATTTGGCAATGACTGTGTATCAGAAGAATTGGTGTTTGCGTTGCCAACACGCCATTATTACTCAAACGCTTATAGTTCACTTGTTCCCATTGGATTACAAATTGTTTATGTGCACCAACTCAAGGAACGATCGTACAGCTTAGTCTGATCAACTAAGCCTTCATAGTAGGACACCTGTCCAAGGACTGCCTACTAGGGGGAGTTAAAGAGTTATATATATACTCTCATTCATAGAATAATTTTGTCATACTCAATTTGTTCAGTATTGCCGTTTCTAAAGAGCTGGGTGAGGCCTGGCGGAGAGGTGCTTCAGTGCTGATAGTACTCTACTGGAGGGACGCCTCCACAGTGTGCTTACACAGGTCTGTATTTTGTTTTATGACCTTCGAACCTGTTGTATATTGAAAAATTGACTCTTATAGGGCCCTGTAAGCAGTCCACTGTACCTGTTTAACTTTGCTGATTTATTTTTCTTACCAAGTAAATTTTATCCTTGGTTAAGCACAAACCTATTGCCGTGTGGAACCAGTGGCCAATACAAGGTAACTAATCACTTGCAAGTTTTACTGGAGACGATTTGAATGCTTGTCAATTTTTGTTGCTGTCTGTACCACCATTGGGGAGATTCACCCTCTCTATTTTTTCTGTTTGTCATTATCATTGAAAGTTAAAGTAAAAGAAAGTCCCACATTTTGGGCTGTCCCCAGAAAAGTAATAAAGGTGAAATATTCCAATGGGCACACTAGTTCTGGTGACACGGGATCCCCAAGGAATTCCCTTAATTTGCATGGATTTCCCCTCACTTCCTGTTTGACTATGGGACAAGAAGTAAAGGTAAATCTCCATAATGGGACACAGATGACAAAATAAAAAATCTGACCCGGTTGATAACCCTTCCTTACTCTAACCAAAAGGAAAAAAAGGCTATTATCAGTTGTTCAGTATGGCCACCGGCCGTAAATGCAAAATGTCGGTTGCCACAAAAAAAGGGGTAGCAAAAGTTGGTTAGTTTAAGCCTGGGTTTACACTTCGATTGGATGCGGCTCACAGCAGGGGTCCGGTGCGTCCCTGTTCTCTGTTTTAGGGACAAATCAGGCCCAAAATTTTGCCCGAATTTGGACCTGAAACAGAGCCAAAAAGACACACAGGACCTCTGTGCAATCCGATCTGCGGCCGCCTCGGAGATGTGTGACCCAGCTCCATTGAGAGCTGGGCACAATCTCCTGTCATGCAAATTGGATGTGGAGAAACCCGCATACAATTCACATTAGTGTGAACCCAGCCAAAAATGTAAATTTTGTAGATTTGTAGTTACGCCCCTCTCCATCTATAGGCAACTTCCAGCCCTCTAGATACTGTGTATTGGCTATAACCTGTAGATGTTGCATAGGTAATAGACTTCCATCAACTGAGATACTACAATCGCATTTTTTTATACATTTACTGCCCAGAAAAGTGTTACTAAACCCAGTAACATGAAAATAGCACACACCCACAGTTTCCACAGTTTACAAACCTTGGGCAAGATTCTCGTACATCTCCGCTTTTTGTGCGGAGCATAGCGTAACCCATTTACGCTACGCCTCCGCACTTTTTATGGGCAAGTGCTGTATTATCAAAGCACTTGCTCCATAATTTGCGACGGCGTAGCGTAAATGGGACGGCGTAAGGCCGCGTAATTCAAATAGGGAAGGAGGGGGGCGTGCTGTATTTAAATTAAGCGCGTCCCTGCGCCGAACGAAATGTGCATGCGCCGGCCGTAAACGTAGCCCACTGCGCATGCTCCATAGTACACCGCAAATACATTGATTTTGACTGCAACGTAATTAACGTACAGCCCTATTCGCGACGAGTTACGTAAACAACGGAAAAACACGACGCTGCCCCGACGTCTATACTTAACATGGCTTACGCCGGACCTACGCAAGGTTACCCCTCATATAGCAGGGGTAACCTTACGCGTACGCAAACTGCGTAAACTACGTCGACGGCGTGCAACTTTGTTTGGGATTTGGCGTATCATGCTCATTTGCATATTCAACACTGAAATCAACGGGAACGCCACCTAGCGTCCAGCGTAACATTACAACTTAGATCCGACGGTGTAAGTGACTTACGCAAGTCGGATCTAAGCAAAATCTATGCGTAACTGATTCTAAGAATCAGTCGCATAGATACCCAGGGCCAGATACAGAGATACGACGGTGTATCTGGAGATACACCGTCGTATCTCTTTTGAGAATCTGGCCCCTTATTTTTACATTAAAAATCGCCACTTTATACCGTTTTGGCTGATCTCTATACCATGGTTAGAGATAAACTGTACAGTTTCTCCAGTGCTGAGAGTTCCGGTAGAAGGAGATTTCCAATACATCATGTATACACGCCCACATGTGTGATGCCAATATCATGTGACCTGGCTAGCTCTGAGAACAAGTAAATGTTCTCTCCAGCAAAAAAGACACAACTGAGCATGTGCAGGTTGGTTACCCTGCCAGTGTTAGCTATCCTTCCCCAGATAAACAGTGCAGGGGGGGGGGAGGGATCTGTGCATATAGGATAAACCAAACTTTTTACACAATACAAAGGATTAACCCCTTAAGTTCCACAATGAGTATAACAAGCATGCTATGTTGCATATACAAATTGATTTTACTGTTGTGGATTTAGTAACACATTAAATCTCTTTCACAATAAAACATCTTTTGAGGACAAATTCCTTATTACCATGCACAAAGTAATTATAACGAATCATATGCCATTGTTGTTTGTTACATAAGCTGAACTTATTTTTATATTTTAGTTTTTTGTACTTTTTGTTTTTGCTATCTTTTTCTTCCTACTTTGCCATGGGCACCTTATGCAAATAAGTGCATCATTCGAAAACAAGCTGAAATCCTTACATGTCAAACACACCTCTGAAAGATGCCAAGCTCATTCATCTATGAGTGTTTCTTACACTTTTGCCTGGAAGTGAGAAATTGTGGATATGGACAGAATTTATAAGCATACGTACAAGCTATCATTGCTAAAATGTATTCTGTACTTGCTTTTTTAAAGCAGATATAGGGGAATGTGTTGACATTCCCTTAGGTTGGAGATCATTTTAACATCAAATAATGCTGCATAGTTATTTTTTGACTAACAAAATGCAACACTATCAATTTTCTTCAAGTAAGCTTGTTCTGTATCCATGCAGGGCAAAACAACAGGTTTACTTATTATCCTGCTTTTTCGACAGCAAACACTCAACTTCCTTTTACCTATCTTTCTCATTCATCCATTTTGCTGTTAGGAGCAAAGACAAATATGGGACCATGTAACTCCCTTCTCTTCCTGCTATATGGTTCCTAGTAATTAACCCAGCACTGTCTCATTGGATGGGGAGTGAGCTCTCATACTCGTGTGAACCCCAAATAACAATTTGGAGCTTATGAGGTGCTTCCTATCTTTTCTTGTGCTGGCTGAAAAGAATGGCAAGGGAGCAAAGGATATGCAAACATGTGATACTGCAGAGTGGTGAAATTAAGTCAAGTTGGCCACACAAGTCAAGATTTGCATATAAATGTATTTTCCTAAATGTGTCTTATATAAAAGACTACCTGCCAGCCTTTTAACCGAATGGGTTGTTACACTAATATTGGCAAATGTAATGTAAAACTGGTCATTGTAACATGCTGTTAGCTGTAATGGTCTTACATTTCCATATATGCATGGCCTGCTTCAAATCAATCACAATGCATTTGGGTGGCAAAAATATAAATACTCACTGTATTCTAGACAATGATGAAAATATAGTTCTGCCACAGCAAAGGCCAGTCTTTTCAAAATAGATACATATTAAACCTATTGCAAAGTTTAGCAATTCAATCAGAGCAGGGGTAGGAAACCCCCGAAACTGGTGCTGCCAGCGGCACACAAAGCCTCTTTTGCTGGCACCCGACTCCCTCCTCATCAGCAGACCAGCGCAGGGAAGTGTCAGTGAAACACTAATGCATTCCAATCTCAGACTTCCCCAAGCCGCACTGAGGGGGGAGGCACTGTGCCCCCACACATTGTAAAATATGGGAAACATTGCTTGGTTCCCTAACTTTGCTGTATCTGCGATCGTCAGCTTTTGTGATGGGGAAGAGATTGGGTGCAGTTCTGCTGAGGGGTGGGGGGGGCGGTCCCTGTTTCCAGGAGGAGGAGGACTGTCATTGGCCACTGCTAAATCATAGTCCTGCTAGCCCCATCCACCATCTGGGAGGAATATGACACTACCAATCTCAGAAAGAAGGGATTTCACCCCAATTAGGTGACAGCTTGTGGAATTACTGTTGAGCTTCTGGGAACATTGTTGACAATATTCCTGAACCTTTGCATCACTTACTACTGAACCCCTGCACTCTGTGTCCCTTTAAGCCACAGCCAGTATTTAGCGCAATGAAAATCACACCCAACTTTTGCTGCAGAGTTTTGCGCCACACTTTTTCTCAGCTGTGGGGGCCCAACATATGATCCTGCACACAGGCCCACTGCTTTTAGAAAATGCGCCTGACCTGAGCTCATCATTGTGCATCTATTCCAGATGTTTGTATGTGATATCACATACATCCCATACATCACATACATCCCATACATCCCATACAAGCATGTGGGTTGGATGCGAGAGGTAGATCAGCAGGATGTGTGTGTCAGAATAGGTAGATGTGCCTCATCTCTGCTTCCTTTCACTGCTCTGCATATTATGCATATCACAGATGAGAAGAGGGTACATCGGTGGGGGAAATGAGCAGGAGGGGTTCAGAGGTGTGACAGATTAGGAGGGCACAGTTGTGGGGTAGATGTGCAGGGAGGTACAGTGGTGAAAAATATTAGAAGGGGGTTCAGCAGTGGGAGAGAAGAGCAGGGGGTTACAGTGATGGGAGAGGTGAAAAGGGGGGTACAATGGTGGGACAGGTGAGCAGGTGAATTGGGGATGATCTGAGGTTTGAAGGTGTGGGAATCGGGGCTGTCTGAGGTGTGAAGTTACATGAACTGGGGTGATCTGAGGTGTGACGGTGCAGGAATTGGAGCTGATCTGAGGTGTGAAGGTGAAGAAATTGGGGTAGTCTGAGGTGTGAAGGTGCAAGAATTTGGGTAATCTGAGGTGTGAAGATGCAAGAATTTTTGTGATCTGAGGTGTGAAGGTGCAAGAATTAGGGTGATCTGGGGTGTGAACGTGCAGGAATTGGGGTGATCTGAGGTGTGAAGGTGCAGGAATTGTGGTGATCTGAGGTGTGAAGGTGCAGGAATTGGGGTGATCTGAGGTGTGAAGTTGCAGCAATTTGGGTGATCTAAGGTAAGAAGGTGCAGGAATTTGGGGCTGATCTGAGGCGTGAGAATGCAGGATATTAATGTATTACTACTACATTGTTTAAAGAATTTACTGACTAAAAAATCCCTTTCGTTAATGAGAGTGTGAAGTTTACTTTTTTTGTTATTAAATCGGCACGCTCAATTTCTTTGAAAACATTTTCGGCACACTGTGCTCAAAAGGTTGCCTACCCCTGAACCAGAGCATAAAATGCACATACACCTCAAAACAATCAACAATTGTGGAGTTATAGAAAAGATACATTTATATGCAAATCTTGACTTTTCCTGACTTCTCCAACACTGCCTCTTAAGCCTTGTACACACGATCGGTCCATCCAATGAGAACGGTCCGACGGACCGTTTTCATCGGTTCACCGAGGAAGCTGACTGATGTACTGATGTGCCTACACACCATCGGTTCATGAACCGATCGTGTCAGAACGCGGTGGCGTAAAACACAACGACGTGATCAAAAAAACGAAGCTGAATGCTTCCAAGCATGCGTCGACTTGATTCTGAGCATGCGTGGATTTTTAACCGATGCTTATGCGTACTAACGATCGGTTTTGACCTGTCGGTTAGCCGTCCATCGGTTCAATTTTAAAGCAAGTTATGTGTACGCGGCTTTAAGCTTCTCTATTGGTTCTATGGATGGGTTTAAAATAGGGCTGTTACTGTTCAATTAATCATTTATTTTTTTAATCGATTAATCGACTAATTTTGATTAATTATAATACACATACAGATACAACTACTTTTAGCTGATCTCCTTGCAGGCTGATACCCAGTGCAGCTCCAACCACTGGAAAAATGGATAGCAGGATACAAAAAAACACACACAGGTAGCGCTCGATGGGAATAGCATTAAAACTTTTATAGTCTTCAAATAGGTAACCAAATAAATATTGCACTGGAGATAAAATCGATGCGAGTGGTGCGAGTAATACCAAACGGTACCAAAAGCAATCATAAAAACATGTAGCCAAGTATGAGTACGTCGGCATGTAGATGTCCCGTGAAGGGAACTATCACAACTGGATGGCTGTAAAATCCCAGGCTGATAGAGGGAAGTGTAACAGCCCTTGTGTGTGGCAGATAATAAGGTCCCGCCGGCATGCACAGCAAAGGAGCCCTTCAGATGGACACGGCAAGCCCCGCCGGTGTCCGTGATGTTACTGGATCTCAGACGGAACTCCTTGAACGCCCAGAAGCCGGCAAAGAGGTGAGTACCAATCAAAAGAATTTTAATCGATCAAAAAGATTTTGATCGATCAAAAAAATTAAAGATTAATTAATTAATTAAAAGTTAATTTGCACAGCCCTAGTTTAAAACCCAACATGGAAGTAGGAAGGGGGACAGCTCAACTTTAAAGTGGTTTTAAAGCCAGAAGTGTTTTTACCTTAGACCCCTTTCACACTGGGGTGTTTTTCAGGCGCTTTTGGGATAAAAATAGCACCTGTAAAGTGGTGTATACACCACTCTTCCCTATTGAAATGAATGGGCAGTGTGGCCGAACCAACGGCAAAGCGACATTTTGCAGATGGTTTTAACCCCTTTTCGGCTGCTAGCGGGGGTTTAAAGCGTCCCGCTAATGGCCGAATACCTCCGCAAAAACAACGGTAATGCGCTGCTGAAAATAGCGGCGCTTTACTGCCGACGCTGCCCGCACCCCAGTTGAAAGCAGCCTTAATGCATTCTCTGTGTGCAAATACCCAGTTCAGCCCCCACCTTATAGTTACTTAAAGAAGAGCTTCACCCAAAAGGGGAAGCTCTGCTTGTTTGTCTCCTTCCCCCTGTGCTGTCACATTTGTCACCTTTTTGAGGGTGAGGGGGAGCACGCGCTTGGTTTTGACAGGAACCCACTCCCACTTCTGGCTGAGTTCACCACGGCTATGCATAGTAGGGAACCAGCTGTGAAGCGGCAAAGTTTTGTTTCCCTTAGTGGAAATAGGCTCGGGTGAGGACACCACTAAATTCCTGGACAGGTAAGTGTCCTAATATTAAAAGTCAGCAGCTACAGTGTTTGTAGCTTCTGACTTTACATTTTTTCTGAAGAAGCCTGAAACTCCTCTTTAACGTGTTACTAAAGTAAAAAAAAAACATGTTATACTTACCTGCTCTATGCAGTTGGTTTTGCACAGAGTGCCCCCAATCCTCCTCTTCTCGGGTCCCCGGTGGCGATCTTGGCTCCTCCTCTTCTTCTTGGGACTACCATAGCCAGCCGCTGCCTATGGGGAGAGCATAGTATGCATGCTCCTGAACCTGCACTCCATAGACTTACACAGCGGGACATAGACCCATCCCCCACTTCCTCTTCACTGCATCTGATTGACAGCAGCAACAGCCAATGGCTTCTGCTGCTGCGTAAATGCTGTTTGAAGAGGACGAAAGGAAAGAATATATGCAGCCATGCACAGCGCTGATCTATTCTTCCCTCTCTTCCCCTTCACACAGGGAAGAGGGGGGGGGGGGTGCAGAGAAACTTCCTCCTCACAGGACAGATTGATAGCAGCAGGAGCCATTGGCCATTGATGTCAATCAAAGCCTGTGAGAGTAGTGGTGGGGACAAGCCATGTCATCTGTCTGTATGGACACAAACAAAACAGGTTGGACTTCAAACAGGCAGGTGTGCGACCATGGGAAGTGGCTTCCTATGGTGGCAACCAAGAAGAGGAGGAGCCAGGATCGCTGGCAGGGGACCTTAGAAGAGGAGGATCAGTGCTGCTCTGTGCAAAACCATTGCACACAACAGGTAAGTATAACATGTTTATTCTTTATAAAAATAAATATTACCCTTTACAATCACTTCAAGATGTGCCAATAACTTATGCTAGCTACGTTCCAAAGGGGGCTCATTCTCACTTTTGGACATGTAATTTATCTTACATTGTAGACCAGGGGTGTCAAACAGGCGGCCCTCCAGCTGTTGCAAAACTACAAGTCCCATGAGGCATTGCAAGGCTAACAGTTACAAGCATGACTCCCACAGGCAGAGGCATGATGGGACTTGTAGTTTGGGAACAGCTGGAGGGCCGCCAGTTTGACACCCCTGTTGTAGACAATACAGAAAGGTTGCTTCAGACCACTAGCCTTTGCATAGGTACATGATAAATCCAGACAAGCACCCTCCGATAGGTCAGAGTTTAGTGTGTTGCGTGCTGAAGACAGAGCTATGTAATTACTATGTAAAAATGTGCCCATTCTATCTATGCTTTATGAGACATTCTCCACATCATCCCACTCTGTACTCTCTACTGGATGTGAGATATTCCATCCTGCCCCATTCTCTACCCAGTGCAGTATGTTACTGTACCTACACCATACTTCTTCAGTTTGGATGGTGTGTTATAAATTATGTACCATAGATGTTTCCAAATTCCACCTTATCTGTCAACATATTAGGATACAAAATATCTACAAAAAGTTACACTTGGCCTTTTTTATTATTATTATTTTTTATTTTATTTTTTGAAGATGTGGGTTCTATGACTATCATTCTGTTGCAGGCTTCAGTACTCAATGAGCCACTAACCTGGAACAAGCATGCTGCCGGTGAAATTTGAAGTATTAGAACTCTCATTGTACATATTTGTGAGTGTAAAGGTGAGTATCTCATTAGTTAGAAAAACCAGGATTAGAATGACAGCCCTAAACCTGAACATTTGCTGAAATATCAGCATTGGCAGCTTATTTCCATTCTGACTGATTTGCCTTTATAATTTAGCAATTGTCTTTATTGAACCTTACCTACTATGTAACATCTCATGCAAAAATGAAAATATAAAAGCTACAGTATGTACATTTGTCTTTACCAGTTCGGTCTTCTTACAAGCCCATCTGAGCTAACATGTACTATATACTCACATAAAGCACCACTGCCATTCAAGCATTGCCAAATAGCTGTGTCTCTATTGAATTAGAAGTATTTCTGAATGGCATGAGATGCAGATGGCCCCATTACATTCTTTTTAAAAAAATAAGCAAACAACACTGTCGGCTTCCAAATAGCCTGGAAGAATATAACTGTTTCTGTAAAACAATGGTGTGAAGATATGAAGAGCAGCAACCCATGCTAATCTCTGCAGAGAAGCAGCAACAAGCATCTGACTCCCTCTACCGACTCTGCTGTGTGCTGGTGCTGCTGACACTGGCAGACAGGTGAACCCCACACACAGGAGAGCAATTCTATCACCAATGGATGGCATTCTAGTCTTTACTTTCTGGGGGGCAAAAGGTGTGACAGCAGCATCAGATCACATCCCAGGCATATGAAACACACTGTATATTCTGGAGACATAGCAGGAAAGGTATAGCATACATGTCTTGTGTTCTACCATAGCTGTTCAAATATTATTTTACTTATACAACAAAATATGAATGGAACTAACACATCACAACATGTTGTATACCTCTCTATGTGTCCTCCTCCGTTTATCTGATTATCTGCCACCCTCTTCCCAATAACAGTATGTACTGTATAGGCGATGTACATTGACTGCTACCGTAATTACACATTGCAGCGCAGCTCTATCAATGCGAGAAGCTCATCATCATCATCATCCCTGTTATGGCATGCAGAGGCAACCGCAGCATAACCTGCCATAGCGCTGCCAGCCAGAGAATGCAGCATGGTCACATCCTGATTACTTTCCTTTGCAAGGGTCACCGCTAAAATGCAATAATCTCTGATGCAAAATAACATTAGCTGAGTTATTTGTTCTTACATATAGCAATCTGCATTGACAAGATAGATTCCTTCTGCAAAGTGAGCTCAACTATGCATGTGCCCCTGCGATCCTAGGTGCAAAAAAAGTACACGGACTATTCTCAAAAAATGCACATACTTAGTCAATATTGCCACTTATTGTAAAAATCTATATAGATATATCTATATATACAGATATCTATATATACAGATATCCACATACACAGATATCGATAGATAGATAGATAGATAGATAGATAGATAGATAGATAGATAGATAGATAGATAGATAGATAGATAGATAGATAGATAGATAGATAGATAGACAGACAATATGCAATTAAATAAGCAAAAAAATTGGCTATAAATAGATATATATTATAAATGGAATATCTATTACAAATTCACACATACATTGGATATTTTGGATATTATGCACAGCGACAATTCACAGCAGCAAGTAAATGTATAACAGAAGAACTTTACAAATGAATGGAATTGAATAAAATTGCAGATCTGACCACAGGTGGGGGAATTATAAGCAATACTAGAAGACTAGAAATAAGCAATACTGGATCTGAGCATATAAGAGAGTGGGTACTGCTGGATGTTGGCATACAGGTAGACTTGGCTCCTACAATGGGGTGCCCTGCAGTATGCCCCTCATGCAGTTCCCAGATGTTAGCTCACCTCCAGATCCAGTTAGCTAATTATCATCATCTCCACTCTGGGGGGGAAAAAAAACTCCCAGCATTTCCAGGAAATCAGGACTTACCTGCTCTGTAGACATCCAGAAAAGTAAGCAGCTCACCCATTCATTCCACCTGCCCCTTGATCCCTGTACTGAATGAAGTCAGTTTTTTTTTTTGGTCTGTGCGAGTTGTCCAAAGCTTTGCCTTTCTTTCTTTCTGTACAGTGCAGACTGTAATCCCTTCTGAGAACAGCCCAGTCTGTTATGCTTTATCCTGCACACCACAACACAGCTCCACATAGCATCCTCTCCCCTTCAGTTCTATAGTGAATTAGGAGGAATAAACTAGAGAGAGAAATGAGACAAGCTTCTCCTGCAAGCTATAATAATTCTAGGAGACCAGAGCTTTCATACTACCCTCCTGCCAACAGCTGCTTGTTCTAGCAGTACATGGATCTCTGCAGAAAAGCTCACACCAAGTGCAGCCCAGCATACCATTAAGCTGGCAGGTACACTTCACCCTTTCCCTGACATAAATTGAACTATTTACACACACAGTAGCAGTAAAGGGAAGTGTGCCCAGCTGTGTTCTTCTTCTGCAATCAATTTTGATAAATATTAATGTCAGATTTTTTCTTTCTTCTGTATGTTTCCAGATATCACTTGCTGTGAACCTTAAGGCTATTCCAAGATACTGTTAGCTTGGGTGCATTCCAGAACTAACCTTGACAGCAAAGTGAGTTAAAACCATTGTGCAGCTTACATAAATAATGTTGGAGAGCCTAATCCGCCCAAGACAATTGCAGAGTAATGCTTTCCAGAGAAATGTGACCACTATCTGTTTTATATCAGTAAAGGAAAGAGAGAGCAAACACTGAATCACAGCTTGGAGGTAGAAAATGTACAGTATATATGTTTAATTAGTTTTCAGTCAATGTATTTTTTATTTTATTTATGATCATCTCTTTGCAGAGCATACTGGGCTTTCTATTAAGACAACCCAGAACTAGATTTTCACTCTTTTTTTTCTAGAAAATCCAAGCACTATCTCCTTCTGGTCAGGTCCATTTATAACACTCCATACCATTTAGTGAATTTTGGACAAGTTTTCTGTAGCAAGGGAGTAAAAAGTGTATGTAAAGGCATTTTTCTTAATAGAACGTTGAAGGATTAGAGCTCCTGTCAAGTTTTTGTGGGTGTCTGTGTGAGATTAATCCTCTTTTTGTCTTGGTGAGCAATGTCAAGATGACAGAAATTGGAAAAACACTTTTTTTTTGGTTTACAGACTTTTTTTTATTTTATTTTTAAATATTGTAAAACAATAAACATTACAGTATTTCAACAATTTAGTATTCAGCAAAAAAATGACTTTATATAAAAAAAAATCACTATAGTGAGTAGTATTTGTATATAATATAGTAAAGGCAAGAAATAAATAAAGGAAAATACACAATTTTTAAAGCCTAAGTGCAGTTTAAATTAAAAGCAAAAATAAAAAATTATCACAAGGGACACAACTTACAGGCAGTAGGATGTGTTTATTGTGCTGATGCCTTTTATGTTTTCTAGAATCATCCTCCATCAATGCTCCCCCCCCCCCCGTGTAATCTTCTGCTGTAGTGGGGGCTAATAGAACAGTTGTAGCCCAGCTCTTCCATTCATAGAAGTCGTACTACACGATTTATGAATGAAACAGGATTTATGAATGAAGGATGAATGAATGATTAAGAGCTTTGTTCCCTTCATTCATCAATTGTTTCATTTTTAAAAGCTGTAGTACTGGCTTTTATGAATGGAGGAGCTGGGTGGAAATATCGGGCTTAATTGGAAACTCTTGGTAAGAGCCTGTGACAGCTACCACAGTTATATTTCCCCCCAGCATACCAGTAGATTGCAGTGGCAGGAATTCAGAGAAGCATTGATGGAAGAGGATTTTAGGATTTTTAGGAGTACAGAAGAGGCATCAGCAGAAGGGACATATCCTACTGACTGCAAGTATCCTTGTTCTGATTTTTATATTTTTTATTTTGAAAACTATCCATTAGTTACCAAAGCTATCCAGCAAACACTGCAACTGTGCTGCAATCAGAATGTTTATTCAAGTTACCTTAAACCCAAATCATAGCCAAAAGATTTATGTAAAAGAGAAATATGGCCAAAGGTTTTTTGGGTACACTTTAACTATATATTACAGAATTGAAGTTCGTTCTGCACTCCTGTGATCTGTTTTCAGCTGACAGCAATCTGCTGTCAGCTGACATCACAGAGACAGTCCAGGCTCAGAATATATCCCGAAAATATGGTCAGTGTCTGCCCAGAAGCCTGAATCAGCACCTGGTTTAGCCTCTTAGTGATCCGCTGAGAGCCTGAGCCAGCCCCTCCTGCCCCCTCCACAGCTAAGTGCTACACTGAGTTTTGGATGGGAGAGCAGAGAGCCGCTGACTGAAAGCCATGGCTCTCTGCTCAGAGCGGAGTGGGAGAACTGAGTGGTCAGCAGGGTTTGATTGCTCAGTTCTAACTACAGAACCAGCAGGGGACATATGCAGCATCGGATCACTGCTCCATCCACCTAGGTAAGTATAAATGGTTGTTTTTCTTAAAGCAGAGTTCCATCCATTTAAATGTCAGCAGCTACAAAAACTGTAGCTGCTGACTTTTAATAATCAGGCACTCACCTGTCCGACAGTCCAGCGATAGAGGGGTACGAAGCCCGGCTCTTCTCCCCCTCCTCTCTGCGGCGCCAGCATTCTGACTGTGGGCGCCCGTCTGTGGCTTCACAGCTGGGCATGCACTGCTCATGCTGCGATTGGCTGGGCAATGTTCTGGGACCTGTGACGTGTCCCAGATGATTGCACTGAGGGAGGGGGGAGAGTCAGCAGAAGGGACATATCCTACTGACTGCAAGTAATGTCCCTTGTCCTGATTGTTATATTTTTTATTTTATTTTGAAAGTAAGTAAGCTTTAACTCTTTCCAGTGGCGTCACTAGGGTTGGTGTCACCTGGTGCAGTAAAACCTGGTGTCACTCCTCAAATAATTTTTGCAACCTGTGGGAGAAAGCAAGGGCATGTCACAAAATAACCTGCCAAATTTGGCATGTCAGGGGGTCAGCTTCACTTAAAGTGGAACTTCCATTTTTAAAACCCAAACTTTTTTTTTAGGTTTTGGATAGAGTGGTGTATATATATAAACCTGTCAGGTTTTTATTGTCCATTGGGGAGGTTTCTATTTTCTTGTTGGGACCAGGAAGTGATCTCCAGAGGGGACATTGACAACAAAAAAGCACACATGTTTCTGCAATTTCTGTGTGCATTGGTCTGTGTGCTGAGGCCTCAGTGGGAAGGTATATTCAACACATGTGTTAAAAGTAGGGTTGTCCCGATACCAGTATCGGTATCGGGACCGATTCCGAGTATTTGCAGGAGTAATTGTACTCCCGAAAATACCCCCAATACCCAAATAGAATACTTTGCGCCCCGCCGCCCCCGCCGCCGTATATACAAAGCCGCCGCCGCGAACATTACACGCACCTTTCGTTTTTCAATAGCTGTTTTCCCTATCGTGTGCCCTGTGTAAAGGACACTCCCCCTTGCTAGCGATCGGACGGATCTGTCCAATCTCGAGCAAGAGGGAGTGTATCATTTACACAGGGCGTGCGATAGGGAAAACAGCTATTGAAAAATGAAAGGTGCGTGTAATGTTCACGGCGGCAGCTTTGTATATACGGCGGCATCATCATCATCAGGTAGGGGGACATCATGGCTGCAATATGTGGGGGGACATCATGGCTGCAATATGTGGGGGGACATCATGGCTGCAGTATGTGGGGGGACATCATGGCTGCAGTATGTGGGGGGACATCATGGCTGCAGTATGTGGGGGGACATCATGGCTGCTGTATGTGGGGGGACATCATGGCTGCAGTATGTGGGGGGACATCATGGCTGCAGTATGCGGGGGAACATCATGGCTGCTGTATGTGGGGGGACATCATGGCTGCTGTATGTGGGGGGACATCATGGCTGCAGTATGTGGGGGGACATCATGGCTGCTGTATGTGGGGGGACATCATGGCTGCTGTATGTGGGGGGACATCATGGCTGCTGTATGGGGGGGGGACATCATGGCTGCTGTATGGGGGGGACATCATGGCTGCTGTATGGGGGGGACATCATGGCTGCTGTATGTGGGGGACATCATGGCTGCAATATGTGGGGGGGACATGGCTGCAATATGTGGGGGGGACATGGCTGCAATATGCGGGGGGGACATGGCTGCAATATGTGGGGGGGACATGGCTGCAAAATGTGGGGGGACATGGCTGCACATGTGGGGGGACATGGCTGCAATATGTGGGGGACATGGCTGCCTTTGGGGACACATTTAAAAAAGTATCGGTATCGGCGACTACTTGAAAAAAAGTATCGGTACTTGTACTCGGTCCTAAAAAAGTGGTATCGGGACAACCCTAGTTAAAAGTATTGAGGATCTATCTCCCTGTACACTTGTTCACATATACCCCAATTAGGTTGTTACTGGGTACAAGTGTGTGATATTATTGCATTGAACAAATACCTCTTGTCAAACATAACCTGTGTTTATTCATCTGTTACTCATACCATTTCCTTGTGTTATTCTTTACCATAGAAAACAATTACAAGTGGTTCATTGATATTGTATGTGAGTCTCTCTTTACTACAACAGCTGGTGATGTGACAGGACCCAGGGCCTCAGTAAATATACTTCATGGTTTATCATTATTGTGTTTTCGCTCTGTTGCTGGGTTCCACACTAATATTATCAAGCAGGTGTGCCAGAGGGGTTAAGACTGTTCTTGGGGTTGAGAGGCAGAGTACAGAACCAAACATACATTAAGCATCTCCTACGGGGGTAGCACTACATAAATAAGGCAGACCGCAGTTCTGTGAGAGGGGAATGTACTGATCCTGTGTTTCTGCTAAGATTCTGCTTTGCCTTCCGCAAGTCAAAGCTCCTCCCCCACAGTTAGTAATCACTCCCTAAGAACACATTGAACCCTTTGATCGCCCTTGATGGCAACCCTTTCCCTGTCAGTGTCATTAATACAGTGACAGTGCATATTTTTTTAGCACTAATCACTGTATTAGTCACTGGTCCCCAAAAAGTGTGAAAAAAGTGTCAATTAGGTGTCTGATTTGTCCGCCACAATATCACATTCCCGCTATAAGTCACTAATCGCCACCATTACTAGTAATATTAGATTTTTTACATTCTTTTATTGGGTATGTTTTATAGCAGAAAGTAAAAAATATATATTTTTTTTTCAAAATTGTCAATCTTTTTTGCATCAAATACCACCAAAGTAAAGCTCTATTTGTGAAAAAAAAAGGACAACATTTTTATTTGGGTACATCATCGCATTACCGCGCAATTGTCAGTTAAAGTAATGAAGTGCCTATGGCAAAAAATGGCCTGGTCATTAAGGGGGGTAAAAGTTGAGGTGGTTAAAAAAAAGGAGAAAAAAAGTCCCCAGAAGTAAATACAGCATCAATCATGATAAACACAGTTCACCTACCTACGCAAAAAATCTTTTACAAAACAATCTGTACCCAATGCTTGGCTCCCGCCGACTGACAACTCCCCTTCCCATCCACCACTAAATAAACTAAAGGGCGGGGTCATCTGCTGACATCACTGGGTGCTCCGCTCCCTTGTCAACTGGGGCATGCTGGGTTGACAATGTTTTTAATGCCAGCTCTTCTTTTATGTACACTGACAGCAGAAGAGTTACTGGTCGGCGGGTGCCGACTCCCTAACAACCAGCTATTTACTAGTTGTTAAGGATGCTGGCAAGTGCCGATATAAACAAAATGCAGTGCTTCTACAGAGCTGCTACCTTATGAAGTCGACTGTCATTCTAATGTCACCAGCCACTGTGCCACTTAGTGAGAGAAGAGAAAAGATGCAGCAATTCCACAATTAGAGAGGAAACAATTGATCTTCTTACAAGTAGCCAGTAAAATTACAACCTGGCAAATTAAATTTATTAGCAACCCTGCCTAAACACCAGGGTGCTACATCCATTGAAGCTTTCCTTACTGCTTCTTCCTCTCACACTCCAGCTCAGCTGTACAGGGTCTGCAAAAGGCTAATATCATGACAAATTCAGGTATTTACACTGGTTGGATTTTAACTGGTTGGCACAGAGTGCAGGCGAATATGCGGTCTCTTGGCAGCCAGGCCTTTATCCCAAACGACACATATTTGCATGCAATAGTGCCAATAGAGCTGTGCTGAGAGCGCTCCCCCATTTTACAGATCATGTGACCACTGTGACCACTCCGTCGTCCAATATTTACCACTTCTCTCCCGTCCCACAGGCTTCGCCCCCTGTGCGGCGCGCCGCTATTGGCCAATGCTGTCCCTCTGTCAACACTGGACTCGCCACAGCTCCGCCCCCTGTGTGTCATGCCGCTATTGGCCAATACTGCCCCATTGTCATTACTGGACTCGCCAGAGCGTCTTTTGTCTACAACATATCGCGCTATGCCTTGTCTTTTTTACACTTTTTTACACTGGCTTCACATCGCCAATCTCCTCAATAACCTTTCTTCCTCTTTCATCACCCCTAACACTCTGCCTTATGTGCACATCACACTGCGTCTAGCCCCGCCCCCTTCTTGCATCTGTACAGACCCATTGCCACCGCCCCCTCCCTCTATAAATCTACCTTCCACTTCCCACTAAACTAGCTTGAAAAAGGAGCATGACTGCCACACCACCGCAGCTCGAACGCTCAGGAAACGCGTCGCACAATATAGCAACGTCACCAGTGCCATCCTGCTGCTGAAACATCCTTACTTCACCTGCCTGGCTCACAAGCTATCTTCACCACCGCCGCCGGCTTCATCACCTCATAGCAGTGAAGGACAGCTCTACAGCGCAGTGCCCAGCAGTCGAAGGATCACAAGTGATGACCACTTTTAAAGAACATGTACAATGCCAATTTTTACCTTCTAAAATGTGAGTTGCCTGTACTCTTTTACTTATTAAATTGTTTAACAACATCTGCACTTAGAGGCGCCTCTTCCCTTGTCCTTGACCACTGTGACAGCCAATCACGGCAGTCACAGGGCCATAAGCCCTGCCTCCCAGCATTCTAACACACTGAAAGGGCCGGCAAGAGCCAGTGCTAAGCGGTTAAAAATGCATTAATGAATGTATTGATAATTACAGAGGTATATTATATTCTGTCTTTTATATCTGCCTACAGTTCAGCTTTAACAAATGGCTTTTAGTCATGCTTTTCTGTAAAGGAGAAGTGTCTTGTAAAGTGTTACATAAAACTATATCTATTCAACAACACATTGATGAAATGTATGTTACCAACATCACATTCAGGGACTCCCATTTTTGTCAATTTGACTGTTCTTGTAATATTTTTTAACATTTAGCCTAATAAATTGTCCTTACACTTCCCTCTGCCTGTCTGCAATTCATGCTAGGATCAAAATCTCTCTTAATATAATTTGGCTCAGATGATAATAATACAAGGTGAAATGCTATTGGGGAACAGCACTGCTTGTAGAACATACGATGAATTGAGATTCATGCTGCATCATAAATTAGCTGGAATGCTAAATGAATTCAAGAGCCAAGTCAAATGATTACTTTATGCCATTGTTAATTAAGTTTTGATTTTTGTGGTTGTGTCTAGTAAATGTATTGCTGTGCTCTCCTGACACACTGCTGTTTTTATTGTAATTTATATTTTATTTTTATGAAAAGCATATTGTTTTCTTGACAACATGTCTGATTCCTTATGTCACTTATCTGTGTTTTGCCACTGCACTGCCATGTGTATTTTAAAAGGACTTGTCATGTGTTAGAAATAAAAAGAAGGTGGTAATTGATTTTTTTTTCTTCTGATTTTAAAGGCTGAGGCCTCATACACACGACTGAGAAACTCGACATAATCAATCAAGAAACTTGGTGGGAGAGCTTTTTTGCTGAGAAAAAACGGTCGTGTGTATGCTTTTCATCGAGAAAACTGTCGAGGAACTCGACGAGGAAAAAAGAGAGCAAGTTCTCTTTTTCCTTGACGGAAGTCTCAATTTCCTCGCCGTGTTCCACGTCGGGCTGGTTTTCGACTAGAAACACATTGGTGTGTATGCTTAGAAACCCGCGCACCTTCGGTAAAAGTAGCGTTTGTGGAAATAGCACATTTGTCACGCTGTAACAGACTGAAAAGTGCAAATGTCTCTTACCAAACTTTTACCTAACACGCAGTAACATGAGATTAGCAAAAACAGCCCCAAGGGTTGTGCCAGTGGAATCGAACTCCCCCTGCTGTCGTATGTGTTGAAGTCACAGCGTTTGAGAATGAGGAGATTTGGTCCTGACCTTGTGTACGCAAAGACAGCTTGTCAAGTTTCTCGACAAGCCTAACAAGGAACTCGTCGAGGGAAACGATGTGTTTTTTCCAACGAGTTCCTCGGTCGTGTGTACAAGGCCTCATACTTAAAGCTGTTATTTCTAACACATGACAATATAAAAACACAATTTAGGAGGCGCATGCACGGCGGCTCCTAAGATGGCCGCATAGATCGGGAGCTCCTCTCTGCTCCACTGGCTAAGCGCCCACACAGGCACACAACAAGCCTAAACACCCTCTCTGAATATGACCACTGAGGGACAGCAAGTGATGGTATCGCCCCATGTCAGCGGGACCAATCAGCAGGTCCCTGAAAGCACAGATTACCCAAGCTGGGAACACTCCTCTGGAATCCAAGATAGTGGCTGCGATCCAGCCTCATTAGACAGAATAAACAGGGGAACTCTATGCACAGCACACCCCTGGATTGCCTGCTCTTCAGCCCTGTCTCAGGGGCACCAGTGAGTATCCACCAAGCAGGGGCTGCCTTACCGGCATCCATGGAATCCCTGATAGGACACACTATGGAGGAGTTACTATTATCCCATATGGAAGAAAGCTCCACACTTCCACAGATGAGGGAGGCTCACTATACCCTCCAGCCTGAACTGCCCACTAATATTGCAGACATATTCTCCAGATTCTTAGACATGCTCAGCATTGGTCTGTCCCAAACTGCCACTAAAATTACAGGGGACATTAAGGCGGAACTCCAGAAGGATTCTGCATAGAAACAATTGAATCGCACCTGGATGCTATACAGGCATACCCCACTTTTAAGTACACTGTGGAGTTTATTTACTATCGCTGGAAAGTGCAAAATCAGGCTCACTTCTGCATTGAAACCAATGAGCTTCCAGTTTTTATTACCAGGCTTAATTGAACAAGCTGGGGTTAGAAGCTCATTGGTTTATATGCAGAATGAGCCTTATTTTGCACTTTTTAGCGATAGTAAATAAACACCATTGTGTACTTAAAAGTGGGGTATGCCTGTAATCACCAGAACCAACTAAAACACGGATCATCTTCAAGATCAGCTCAAGACAGCCATAGCCAAAACAGAGGACATTGAGAATAGATCTCGCAGATATAATTTCAGATGAAGAAATAAATGTGTAGCGCTTATGCAATGATAATCGTGATGAAAACCAAAAATAGTTAAATGAATATGTCATACAGCAAAGGACATAAAATAAAAAAAATTGCATGTGCATCAAGGATGTATCCAGTGTATAAGTGACACAATCCTTAAAGAACATCAAATATGTAGGTAGTCCAATTGATCAAATAATTAGAACATGGACCAATAAACTCAATAGTGTTAATGCAAACACAAATCACTTGTGAAACAACTGACAAGTGAATAATACATTATAGTCCAAAATTAGGAGTCAATCAGGTGAATATATTATATATATAACACATAAGTGACTTCTTCAGTGTGCAATATTCCCATCACCAGACAAATTGCAGGCTTACCAGAACTTATGGACTTAAGGGGACATATGTCACTGAAAGTTGGAAAGGCTTGTAATGACTAATGTCATAAACGATCAATGGATGGATCACAGGTTAGCCGATCATCATAACCTCTTTTGGGTGGATGGATGGAAGGGAGCAAGATCTGAACTGGAAATAAGGTCCCCAGGCTGATATTCTCAGGTGATCAATGGTGCAAAGAGATAAAAAGAAAAGTGGCTACATAGCGTAATCTCGTCTTGAGAAGATTAAAAAATGGTTTATTACAGCTAACACACTTACATTTAGCTGGAAAATAATGCGCTTGTATACAAGTGGGGTGGCAGTGGAGTCCTCGTGACGCGTTTCGTGACACAGCACCAAAAGAAGTTCATATGTGAAACGAAGGGTCATTAATACATGTCCCCTGGGGCAGGACCCAGGTCCCCAAACACTTTTTACGACATTAACTTGCATATTAACCTTTAAAATTAGCACTTTTGATTTCTCCCATAGACTTTTAAAGGGTGTTCTGCGGCTTTTAAATTTGCTGCAAACATCCCAAATTGTTTGGGGATGTCTCCTTCCTGTTCCATCATGACTGCACAGCAGTGCACAAATCAAGGTCCATGAAGACATGGATGAGTGGGTTTGGGGTGGAGGAAGCAGAGTGGAGACTGCGAGCCAGGCCTTCTCGTCCAACATCAGTGCCTGACCCAACAAATGCGCTTCTGGAAGAATGGTCAAACATTCCCATTGACACACTCCTAAAGCTTATGGAAAGCCTTCCCAGAACAGTTGAAGCTGTTATAGCTGCAAAGGGTGGGCCAACTCAATATTGAACCCTACAGACATATGCCGCGTACACACGGCAGAGAAACTCGACGGGCGGAACACATCGTTCCGCCCGTCAAGGTTCTCTGCCGGCCGTCAGATTCGGCGACCCCTGTTCTCTATTTGCTCGATGGTTTCCCAACGGGCGGGGCTCTCTGAGAGCGTACACACGGCCGAGGTTCTCGGCAGAATGCGGCTCCCAGCGAGGTTCTCGCTGGTTTCTGCCGAGAACCTCGGCCGTGTGTACGGGGCTTAAGGCTGGGATGCCACTAAAGTTCATGTGTGTAAAGGCAGGTGTCTCTTTCTTAGATGAAAAAAAAGTCAGGCGTTCCAATACTTTTGTTAATATATAGTGCAATAAAGTGTATGTGAATGGAGCCTAAAGCCCTGTACACACGATCGGATTGTCCAATGAAAACAGACCGATGGACTGCTTTCATCAGTCTAACCGATCGTGTGTGGGCCCCAACGGTTTGTTTTCCATCGGTTAAAAAAAATAGAACATGTTTAAAAATGTTTCCTATGGATAAAAAAAATGATAGGATAAAACGATCGTCTGTGTGGAAGTCCATCGGTCAAAAATCCATGCATGCTCAGAATTAAGTCGTTGCATGCTCGGAAGCATTGAACTTCATATTTCTCAGCACGTTGTAGTGTTTGGACACGGTCGCATTTTTGACCGATGGTGTGTAGGCAAGACTGATGAGAGACAGCTTCATCAGATATCCGGAAATCCATCAGATTAGATTCCATCAGATATCCGATCGTGTGTACAGGGCTTAAGTGTCTCTAGGCACACTCATGTACCTGGAAGTGCACTGCTATTTTTCAATAGGTTTCCAGACAATATATTAGTTAGGCGTAGTTAACCTTTCCAGATATTCCCTATAGCCAATCATACTGTAAATGTTTAATTTACAAAATATGATCTATTTGTGTTGAAGAAATTGTACATGCTTAGGAAACTGATTAAATGACTAGGTCCAGCGGATAGTGATACATGACTCATTCTTCAAACTATCCAAGGTTGTAAGTGGTGGGCCCCAGGACACTTGGTCTTGCTGTTTTTATTTGTTTGTTATTGATATTGAGGTTGGAATTAAGAGCTCACATTTAGGGTTTCCCCTTGATACCAAGCCATGCAAGGAAATAAATTTGACACAGGTTATGCACTTGGGCGCAAACAATATGCATGAAAATTTTTCATTAGAACGGGCTCTAGTGGGAGAAACAGTAGTGGAAAAATATTTTGGAGTCCTTGTACTGTAGATTACAGACATAGCAATGGCATATAGTGCACTGCTAAGCTGTACAAAATGTGTTATAATGTTACTGCGCTGGTCTAAATGTGCAATAATAATATACTAGTTTTACCTCTAAAACCATATAAGTGCAAAAAAATCATATAAGTGCAAAAAAAAAAAAAAAAACGAAAGTGCTATATCACATACAGTTATTACGTAATATACTCAAAATTGGTGAATATATAAATATTGCATTATCCTTCACTCTTATACCTGTGAGGACATCGATTTACATATAAAATATAAAATGCTAGGACAGTGAGCTAATAATCAACAATGCAATTTCAAAATAGTGCAAAATAGCATATAAGGTGCACATATAGCATATTCAATAATGCAATTTCAGAATAGTGCAAAATAGCATATAAGGTGTAGATGTAGCATATGAAACATATAGTAGCATATAAAAGTTCATAGAAAAGTTCAGATGTTGGAGCAATGAGCCCACAACAACTGCGCAGTTGGATAATATATTCCAATGGAAAAGAGTGCTGGGTAATTCAGTTTTGGTGATGCTTCTCATGCAAAATAAGGTGCAACTGGCTCTTCCTTTCACCAACGGCTAAAATGAACACTCACCAGACCCCTGAATTATAGAAACCCCCAAACTGGTTCTTTTCCAACCACTGGATAAGTACTCCTCTTATTTTCTTTCCGTAGTGCCTCAAAAACAAAGGGCTCATCATAGTATAGTATATTTAAAAGTTTATTTAAAACGAGTTATAATAAAATCAAACCACTCACAAGACAAGTGCCTCCAACGGGCACTCGGTATCCTTGGCAGTGTCGAGCGTTACCAGCCGCTCACCAGCGTTAGTTGAGGTATGGGTTTCCCCGCTCCTGTTCCTCTATAGTCCCGACAGGTCGTGGTGCACCCCCCGTGCGTGTATCCAATCAGTCTCTACGTGTTTCACAATATTTGCATCACCAGGAAAGCTCTCAGTGGTTGGAAAAGAACCAGTTTGGGGCTTTCTATAATTCAGGGGTCTGGTGAGTGTTCATTTTTGGCCGTTGGTGATGGTGGCACATGTTTTTCAGGTGGAAGAGCCAGTTGCACCTTATTTTGCATGAGAAGCATCACCAAAACTGAATTACCCAGCAATCTTTTCCATTGGAATATATTATCCAACTGCACAGTTGTTGTCGGCTCATTGCTCCAACATCTGAACTTTTCTATGAACTTTTATATGCTACTATATGTTTCATATGCTACATCTGCACCTTATATGCTATTTTGCACTATTCTGAAATTGCTTTATTGATTATTAGCTCACTGTCCTAGCATTTTTAATTTTATATGTAAATCGATGTCCTCACAGGTATAAGAGAGAAGGATATTGCAATATTTATATATTCATCCATTTTAAGTATATTACGTAATAACTGTATGTGATATAGCACTTTAGTTTTTTTTTTTTTTTGCACTTACAGTATATGATTTTTTTGCACTTATATGGTATTAGAGGTAAAACTAGTATATAATTATTGCACATTTAGATAGACCAGCACAGTAACATTATAACACATTTTGTATGCACTTAACCCTTGTTTGAAGGTTAACACAGTACTGCAGCAGGTCACCATTTAAAATAATTTTTGCGCCGGTGACACTAAACACATTCTATAGTGCTAAGCTGTAGCCAAAAAGCCAGCAGAATAATAACATGCATTTAAAGGGCATACGTCCAAGAGATAAATTAATAATTCTACCCCTTTACAAAACATTGGTTCTGCCTCGTCTTGAATATGCAATTCAGTTTTGGACACTAATCCACATGATCCTTGAATTTGAATTTAGTGAAGGGCAGTAAAAATTTTAAGAGAGCTGGAGGTCCTTCGCTAGGAGGAACAATTACAAAGATTACATTTATTCCCTCTAGAGGGGAGGCACTCAAGAGGGAATATGATCACATGTATAAATATGTCAAAGGTGTCTAGTAACTGTAATAAATTGTTTAAGGTCCCTGAAGAAGATACATAGTCACAAATTGTGATTGAATGAAAAGAGGTTTAACTAGTTCAGCTCTTTGAATGTACATTATACGTTCAAAGAGTAAACCGTTAAAGTAATTGTAAATTGCTCCCCCCCCCCCAATAAAAATAATAAACATGGTATACTTACCTGTTCTGTTGCAGTGGATTTGTACAGAGCAGTCCAAATCCTCCTCTTCTCAGATCCCTCATCTGTGATCCTGGCCCCTCACTCCTGTTCAGTGCCCCCACAGCAAGCGGCTTGCTATGGGGGCACCCGAGCTGAGTCACAGCTCCCTGTGTCCATTCAGACACAGAGCCCTAACCTGTCCAATGGCACCGCTGCTGTGTCTCAACCAATCAGGAAGGAGAATCGGCTGAGACACTCGTGGACATCGCTGGACAGAGAGGGACCTCATGTAAGTGTTAGGGGGCCTAAGGGGGGCTGCTGCACACAGAAGGCTTTTTATTTTAATGCTAAAACCTTTTGCCTTTAAGCACGTGCTGATGGCTGCAGTAGCAGTGGCTCATTTTAACTATTTCAGCTCATTGGACATACATAGGATGTTCAAAGAGTGAACCGTTAAGCACATGCTAATGGCTGCATTACCAGTAGCCGATTTTACTCAGGTGATCCCTGGCGGGTGCCAGTTCCTTCAATATGGTTCTCTTAGTGGAAGCCTGGGACCAGATCCAACCTGGGAGCCTTGGACCAGGATTTTGTCACTTCAGGTTTCAGAACTTCCATTCCCTGGCTGGTAACTGAGCAGATCTCTGCTTGGTTAAATACAGTGGAGGGCAGACACTGAGGTCTATTAGAACCCTAATGTCTCAATACATAATATCTGTCACCTGCTCAATGCTATTACACAGGAATCTGTTAACTCCTTGTGATAGCAATAAAGTCTTTTTTTTTTTATTATATCAAAATTATAATAAAACCTATTAAAACAAATTTGAGTACAGTACTGTAGTACTGCCATATTACCAGTGCACACAATTTTAAGACTTGGCATGTTTGGTATCTATTTACGCAATGCAAACTCATCTTCTATATTTTACCCCAAAAATTGGGTAAATTCGGTTTAATTTACTAAGACAAGTCCACTGTGTGCACTATGAGTGCACTGCAAGTGCACTTGGAAGTGCAGTCATCTGAAGGGAAGATCTGAAATGAGGGGAATCTCTGCTGATTTTATCATCCAATCATGTGAATGCCAAATTGCAGGTTTTTTTTTTCCTTGCATGTCCCCCTCAAATCTACAGCGACTGCACTTCTAAGTGCATTTGCATTGCACTTGCAGTGCACTTGTAGTTCAGAGTGGATTTGCCTTTAGTAAATAACCCCCATAGGGCCAGATTCACATACCTGGGCCGCCCGTGCAGCGTGTCCCATTTACTCTACGCTGCTGTAAGTCACAGCAGCGTATCCTTATCCTCAAAGAAATGCCGCTGTAACTTATGGCAGCATAGCATAAATGGGCCGGCGTTCGTGGGTGTAATTCAAATTTTCTAGTGGTGGGCGTGTTTTATTATATGAATGAATGACCCGACGCAAACAACGCTTTTTTTACACTGTGCATGAGCCGGCCATAAACGTAGCCCTCTGCGCATGCTCCATAGTACGCCGCAAATACATTGGTTTTGACGTCGATGTAATTAATGCACAGCCCTATTCGCGACAAGTTACGTAAACAACGGAAAAACACGACGCTGTCCCGACGTCCATACTTAACATTGTGTACGTCGGACCTATGCAAGGTTACCCCTCATATAGCAGGGGTAACCTTACGCTTACACAAACTACGTAAACTACGACGACAGCACGCAAATACGTTCGGGAATCAGCGTATCAGGCTCATTTGCATATTCAATGCAGAAATCGACAGGAACACCACCTAGCGGCCAGCGTATAATTGGATCTAAGATCTGACGGTGTAAGTGACTTACGCCAGTCGGATCTACGCCAAATCTATGCATAACTGATTCTAAAAAATCAGTCGCATAGATAGGAGGGCTCAGAAACAGAGATACGACAGTGTATCTGGAGATACATTGTCGTATCTCTTCTGAGAATCTGGCCCATAGTCTTTTGAAGTAAGCACCGTTTTAAACTTGGCGTCTATTCTTTTGTTTATTTTTTGCTGTTTTTATGTTGCTAAATGTTACATTGACTACACTAAGTACAGTTAGCTGTCATACAGATTATTTATATTACCTTTTTTTCTTATACCACTACCTCTCTCATCCATGTCTTTATGGACCTTGATTTGTGCACTGCTGTGCAGTCACGTTGAAACAGAAAACACCCAAAACTGTTCCCACAAAGTTGGGAACATGAAATTGTCCAAAATGTCCTGATAGAGTTCCCTCGCTCGACCCCTGAAAAATAACCCTGCACAATAATCCCCCCTCCACCAAATGATCTGGACCAGTGCACAAAGCAAGGTTCATAAAGACATGGATGAGCGAGTTTGGGGTAGAGGAACTTGACTTGTCTGCACAGAGTCCTGATATCAATACCTCCCCCTCAGCATACCTCAAATATGTAGGCTACAAATCTGACCCAGTGTGCCACGGAATGAGACAGGTCTGCCCCCTGTCCCTGCTCCTCTTTGCCCTTGCCATCGAACCCTTAGCCCACCTAATACGTTCTAACCCAGACATTAAGTGCCTTGAAATGGGTGGCCTCCACCATAAGCTCTGTTTGCGGATGACATCATCCTTTTTCTCTCCTCCCTGCCAACGTCCAGTCCCATCCTCCTTTCAATCTTGGACCAATTTGCAGCAATCTCTGGACTAGTATGAAACCCGCAGAAATCTAGAATTCTTAGCATTTCTATTTCTACTATTGCAGCTTCAGCAGACCCTCCCGTTTTCTTGGTCACCCCATTGTAACTCATATCTGGCCATTAAACTTACCACCGACCCTTCTGCCCTGTACTCAGCCACTTAACCACCCATGTTGACCCATTTATCTAGTCTCATGTACTCCTGGACTGCCTTTGCTTCAGGCTTGGCTGGGACCCCTTATGTAACTAAAAAGTGCGATCCTCCCTAAAAATGTTTACCTGTTCAGGGTTTTTCAACGCTTACTTCCTCCGAATATTACAACGCAGAGTTCTCGCCTACGTATGGGGCAAGACTAGACCTCAAGTAGCAATATTAACCATGTACTTACCTAAAGTGCAAGGCGGCCTCGGTCTCCCACACTTCGCTAAATACCACCAAGCGACCCAAATGGCCCAATTACCAAAATACCACACCTCCCATGAAACTCCTCTCTGGGTAGCATTGGAATCTGTAGAGTGACTCCCTTTCCATGGCCAACTTACTGTGACTTCGTCCTACAGTCACTTGCCATTCCTTGTGGCGATGAGGTAATATTAAATCCAAATTTAGATTCCAATCTCACCATAACCCTCTTCTATCTTATCCTTCTTTTTATCCGGCATGGACGTCCCCGTCCTCCTTTAGCCGATGGTCTTCAGCCAACCTAATCCGTGCCCATAAATTCACAACCCCTGTCAGGGGGATTGACATTTGCCGAGCGATAACATGGGGGAATTATTGCTTGCAGGGGAAACGTTTTGACAATTTCTTTATTAAAAAATAAAAAAAAATGTTGTCCCTCAATATAAATCCATTGTCAATCCCGCTGTCTCCTGGGACAGCCTCCCACCAAATTCTTACTCTGCGCTTTGACATTTCTTATATAGGTATAGGACGGGGCCGATGGCTACGTCACCCAGTGGCACTGCTTCTTACCTATATAAGAAATGTCAAAGTGCAGAGGAGGGCGTTACAGGCTGGTGTATGCTGGACATGTGATCTCACAATGGGCCCTTACCTATATTACAAATGTCAATGTGCACAGGAGGCATTCGGTGGGAGGGTGGGGTGCCATATCAGGAGGTAGAGCGTTTTTTCTTTTTTTTTTTTCTTTTGGGTCGACGGGCGGCGTGATTGATGATTGATTTACTTCGAAGGGACACTAGTTTTACCCTTCTGCTACAAAATACATCTGATATTTTTTTTAAAAATAATAAAAAAAATTTAATCAATTTAGGCCAATATGCATTCTGCTACCTATTTTTGGTAAGAAAATCCCAATAAGCATATATTAATTAGTTTGCACAAAAGTAATAGCGTCTACAAACTTTGGGCTATTTATTTATTTATTTCAGGCACTTATATAGCACTGTCAATTTACGCAGCACTTTACATAATCATTGTATATTCACATCAGTCCCTACTCTCAAGGAACTCACATTCATACCTACACATACTAGGGCCAATTTAGACAGGAACCAATTAACCTATTAGCATGTCTTGAGTGTAGGAGGAAACCCGGCTATCTGTATTTTTTTGTTTACTAGTAATGGCGGCGATCAGCAACATATAGCGGGACAGCAATATTGTGGCAGACACGTCGTAGGCATTGCGCGGCGACGTCACTTAGGCATTCTATCCGACGTGATTCTGAACAGGAGCACTGGGATACCTCCACGGACGGCACATGAGCCGTTCGTTCAGGCCATCATTTGCATGGGGTCACGGGTCATTATAATAAAACACTCCCTCTGCCTTTCTACTTTGAATTAGGCGGGCTTACGCCAGTCCATTTACACTACGCCACTGTAACTTAGGGAGCAAGTGCTTTGTGAATACAGAACTTGCCTCTCTAAGTTTTGGCGGCATATCGTAAAGAAGATACGCTACACCCGCACAAAGATGCGCCCGGGTACGTGAATCCGGGCCATAGCGTCTACAATTTATGGTCTATGCCAGAACCTTGGCACCCCAGATGTTTTGAAACTACATTTCCCATGATGCTCACCTATACCGCAGAGTGCATAGGCAGCATGGAAAATGCAGTTCCAAAACATCTGGGATGCCAAGGTTTGCCATCACTGGTCTATGCTATATACTGGAATTTGTTTATTTAGATTTAGATTTTTACACTAGTAATGGCAGCGATCAGAGACTTATAGTGGGACTACAATATTACGCTGACAATCGGACACTGACACTTTTAACACTGCATGGAAACCAGTGATCCTAATACAGTGATCAGTACTAAAAATACAAACTGTTACTGTACTAATGACACTGGCTGGGCAGGGGTTAAACACTTAGGGCGATAACTGTGTGCCTAACCAGTGTTTTTGTGTGAACTCGTTCTGCTTTTACTAAGGGAAGTGATGGATTTTTCATCACATCTCCCCTGTCAGAATGGAGCTCTGCCTTGTCTTTAGAGGCAGAACTATGTCCCCTGTCTCTGCCCAACGATCTGTGGGTACCAGCGGACATCCATTGCCCAGCAACTGCAGATTGTCTTCTGCTGTGAATAATCACAGCAGAAGCTGCGCGCTGGCGGTGCATGCGCACACCTCCTAGGTAGAAGTGCAGAGTCACTTATATACTGTATATGTGATTCTGCACAGAACGGCAAACCTTTAGCAGTATATCTGCTATAGGGCAGTCGGGAAGTGGTTAAATCCCCTGCATTGTTAATGAAATTTAGCCATATCCTTTGTTCGTTGTGGTGCACGATGCACAATGCACTATTACTCTCCTTGGGGTGCCCAAAGTTGCTCCATGTGTGTTACAATCCTTGAAATACCCCTCTTATGATATATACAGTATGGCCTGGATTCACAAAGCACTTACGCCGACGTATCTCCAGATACGCCGACGTAAGTACAAATGTGCGCCATCGTATCTATGCCCTGACCTACAAAGCGAGATACGTTGAAAAATAGGCTTCATCCGTGCCTATGCCGGGGTATAGTGGGCGCATAGTTATGCTGGATGCATTTGGCACTCCCATTGATTTTCGATGCAAATATGCGAATGAATGAGATACGCCGATTTACGAATGTACTTGCGCCAGGCGCATGTTTTAAGCGATTTGCGTAAGATTTACGTCCGGCGTAAAGTTATTCCCCATATTGGAGGCGCAACTCATGCAAAGGTATGGACCAGGAAACGAACGCAGTCTAATTTTACGTAGTTTACGTAGTACGTGAATAGGGCTGGGCGTAGGTTACGTTCACGTCGTAGGCAGTGATTGTTTTGACGTGATTGTGAGCATGCGCACTGGGAATGCGTCCAAGGTACGACGCATGCGCAGTTCATTTTAAGTACTTGTCTGAATCTCAGCCCATCATTTGCATGGGGTCACACTTCATTTAAATGTATCACACCCACTTCCAGCCCACTTCTACCTACTTTGACTTACGCTGCCTTACGCCTACAACTATACGCTATGCCGGCGCAACATTGGGAGCATTTGCTTTGTGAATTCCATGCTTCCCTCTCTGCATTGCACTGGCGTAGCGTAAAGAAGATATGCTACGGTGGCATAAATATGCGCCGAGGTATGTGAATCCGGGCCTATATTCCTAGAAATGTGTCAATACAATTAGTTAAAAGAGAATATAATATAGATGTCCCATATTTTAAGTAAATTCTTCTATATTGTCAGTTTACTTTTGCAGTGTTTTACCATTTTATTTTTGAAGTCTTTTGTTATGCTCAGAATCTGATGTATTATGCATATCTGCAAGCCAGCGACTCTGTCATGGCACTTAACAAATAAACCTACATGATCAGGGAGCAAAGTATTTATTTATAAGTCTAATCTCATTTTTCTTTAATCATATTAAAAAATGTACACATAAATTAAATAGTGCATGCATTAATGACGTCATGCTGTGCTCACTGTCCTGATTTTCAGGATTGTATTTAACTGAAAGGTTGGATGTTAGCCCGTCTGTGATCCTTATTGTGTGATACAGCTTTCTTCCTGTTTTTTATTTTTTTATTTACAATGTTTTCTGAATATCAGGCAACCCTACATATTCAGTAAAGTCAATGAGTGATGAATAGTCAGTTCTCTTGATTCATTGGTCCCTGGTGATGATATTCTAACTAATACCATAGATCAACTTGATTTATATAAACTTATTATTATGGTAAAGTTTTTAAAACCCTTGTTTATATATACAGTAGTTTGTAATTACATTATTTATGGACATAGTAGCAGCCATATTTGTTCAATAAATACTCAGGCTCTGCTTCCTACTCTACAGTGCTACACAAGGATTTATTTACTAAAATAATGGATGTTGTTCACCTTAAAGTGTTTGTTTGCCTTGCATTAGTATGTAGCGCTACCCTATTCAGGAGCCGCTGGTTGTTTTTTGGGACCGGCGTATTAAGTTATCCTTGTAGTATGTCTAGGAGTAGTAGCAGTTAGTAGTAGTGAGCGAATGTCCAGTCATCCAATGTTTTTTTTTTAAATGCTTTATTCCAAGGCACAACACGGCCAACATCAACTTGTAGTAGGATAGGAAAAGTTGATGAAGCAGACAAACAAGTGCTTTATCAGGTCCTGGATGATGATAAAAGCAAGCCTGCTTTCAGTAGCAACATAACAAACGTCGCCACTATAGCCAGAGTGGGTGAAGTGCCTCCGGACAGACTTATGCCACAAGCCTGGCAGCCGGTTGACAGCTGCCATGTACCTGTCAAGGTGACCAGATCCTCGATGGTTCGTTCAAGTCTCCTGGACTACCTGCTTTTGTGTCCTCCCTGAGCCGATCCCCCGTCGTTCAGCCCTCAGCTTAGGATCCCCTCAATAAAGTTGGGGACCCAGTAAGTCACTGGGGTCCCTCTCAATATCAGGATGGAACTCTGCGCAGCATGCAATTCTAGCCGGATGGGCCATGCTGGCGGGGTTCATGGATTCACACACCCTGAAGGTGGATGCCGCACCCCGAGTCTGGACCCCGTGAAGAAGAGAGCCCACGCCACCCTGAATCATGGCGTCCCACTCCTCTAATTGGCTGCTGTGGAAAAGTGCCTTTGCCAGAACCCCTCTAGCGCCACCTGCCGCCAAGGGATGGGATCGCATTCCCTAGAACGCAGTCTGACCCACAGGATAGTTCTGGAAGACAGCAGCCTTAAATTTGACAAATTATGAATGGGAGCCAAATAACTCTCCAATTCACCCACTAACTTTAGCGTAGTGCCCGTACTGAAAGTAAGGGGGCGCTACAAGTAAAAAAGATAAAGTTGTTGTCACATCAATCAATCAATCATGTGTTCCTAATATGTTCATCTGTCCCCTGCTATCTTGCTTCTAGTTAGCATAGTCCCTTGCCAAACACTCTGCTTTTCCATGCTGTACATTTAGTTTCACTTTCCAGTGCAGAGATGGAGCTTAGGAAAATCATTGTCTTCTTATGTTATAAAAGACTGGAAAAGGATTCTTTGCCTTTCCTCTATCTGAAGTAAAACTACATTAAATTCAACATATACTATATGTCTTAAAGGGGTTGTAAACGCTCGTGTTTTTTCACCTTAATGCATCCTATGGTATCCCCCCCCCCCCCGGGAGAACGCTTCTCCTAGGGGGTTATCTGATACAGCGCCATTGGCTCCCGAGGCTGTCAAAGTCAGTTAGCCAATCCAGGGAGAGAGAGGGAGGGCCAAATGGCAGCTCCATGTCTGTATGGACACATGGAGCTGCAGCTCCAATTGGGTGCCCCCATATCAAGCTGCTTGCTGTGGGGGCACGCGACAGGAGGGAGGTGCCAGAAGCAGCAAAAAGGCATCCGAGAAAAGTGGGATGTAGGTTCCCCTATGCCAAACCAACTGCATAGAGCAGGTAAGTATAACATGTTTAGTATTTATTTATTTATTTTAAATAAGACTTTACAATCACTTTAAAGGGTCACTAAAGGAAAACATATTTTTTTGCTGAAATGACTGTTTACAGGGTATAGAGACATGAAAGTTAACTGATTCCTTTTCAAAATGATTAAAAATAGATAAAAATCAATCATATAATGTGCCTGCAGGTTAGTTTCACTTTTGAACTGGCTTCATGTTTCTGCAAAGTAGAAATAGACACACAGAACAAAAACAAACAAATCCAGGGCAGTGTTTTGTTTTTAAAATGAATCTGATTGGTTCTGGGAAGTTTTAGACAGTAATGACAGCTTAGACCACAGTGAGAAAGCTCCCAGCACTGTGGTTATAAGGAAACAGACAAGCAGGAAGTGTGGAGAACAGAGCAGTATTACAGCAACTTCAAAGCAAAAACGAACAATAAGGACATGAAACCAGTACTGCAGTAAGGTAAAGGAAGCTATTTAGCTAAAAAAAAATTCCTTTAGTGATCCTTTAAGCCTTTCTTGAAGCTTAAAGTGATTGTAAAGGTAAATAAAAAACAAAAACAAAACATGTCTATACTTACCTGCTCTGTGCAATGGAACTGCACAGAGCAGTCACGAACCTCCTCTTATTGGGTCCATTGCCAGGGCTCCTGGCCCCTCTCCTCTATACAGTGCCCCCATGGTAAGCCACTTCTCACGGGGGCACTTGTGCATGCTCAAACCTGAGTGTCTATTGACACAGACAGTGGGACTCATCCCTGTCCCCCGCTCCCTCATCACTGGCTTTGAGTGACAGCACTCTGAGCCAATGGCTCCCGTTGTCCCAGCAAAGCCAGAAAGATCTGTAAGTGGGGGGAGAAAAGAGCTGCAGGCGTGCACGGCACTGGATCAAATGAGGCCTCAGGTAAGTAAGGGGGATGCTGACACCTAAACATTTGTACCTTATTGCAAAGAATGCAGTAAGGTAAAAAATCTTTAGACTTTACAACCACTTTAAACTGGTTATAAACCCTCACATATACCCAGTGAAATGAACAGTCTCAGATGATACATAGAGATTAAACAAATATGCTGTCACATACCTGGTGGTTTAGCCCAGTGGCCTCCCGTATATATCTCGGACTCAGAAACCCCTGATAGAGCAGACAAGAGCTCGGAAGGGCAAAGGGGCACAAGTGCCTGATAGAATAGCTGATGTAGAGGGCTGGTCCGAACTTCTGAGAGTGATCAGATAATCAGAATAACAAGTAGCAGGGGTCTCAAGAAACACTGTAGACTGGACAGCAAGGCATCAGTCTCCTTTAAATAGCGCATCTGGTGCCAAGCACTGTCACGTGATGCCATTGCGCACGCGCATGCGCCAAACCGCTCTTCTAACTGGGAACCTGTGCACAGGATATTCCTCTGTCACTATGATTGCTGGGATGGTTGCTGGAATGCCTTTCTTGACAGGACCTGTGTACAGGTATTCTTCTGTCACTCAGATTGCTGGAACGCCTTTCTTGACATTGAAAAAAGGTGATAGTGTCTGTGCTGTGTAACAGAGACAAGGAGAGGGGAAGGGGGAGGGGAAAGGAGATGAATAATGTGACTATAATACACTCTATATTCATAAAAAAGTGTCTATATAGACTACCAAATATTTCAGATCTCTGCCTATATAATATATATATATATATATATATATATATATATATATTTGCACATATTCTATGCTGACTTTGCTTGACTCTTACATTTATTTATTATATTAAGTTTATATTTGGGTGAGACTTTTTAAAGGCTAGAATCAGTCTTTCAGCATGAATATTGGATTCTGGTTCCCAAGAGTTTTCCTTTGGGCCATATCCCATCCATTTTACCAACTACTAGACCTGGTTACGTCTTCCTACAATCCAGGATGGATTCAACCTCAAATTCTTCCTCACCATTGATGATTACTGGTTCAGGAGGACCAGTATTTCGGGTTGGTGAAAGGGTCCGGAACTGTAGATTTAAGTAGGGCCATATGGAAAACTGGACGTATCCAAAATGATTTTGGTAGTTTTAATTCATAGGCCAAGTTGTTGATCTTCCTTGTCACTGGGAAGGACCCACAAATTTAGGGCCCAATTTTTTAGAAGGGCATGCAAGTTTCAAATTCAAATTGGACAGCCAAACTTGATCTTCGGGTTCTAGGTTAAACTCTCCTCTCCTCCTTTTGTCAAACACCTCCTTGTTATATTTATGGGTATTTGCCATTGTCTCCTGAAGTAATTTATTATTTGTAGTTTCTTGGGCAGCTGGTACTGCGCACTCCGGGATGTTGTTGGACAAAAACAAAGGATGAAAGCCGTAATTTGCAAAAAAAGAAAACTGCTTTGTGCAGAGTGAACAGAGTTATTATAAGCGAACTCGGCGAGAGGTAGTAGGGGTGCTTAATCATCCTGGGAAAATGATGAGAAATAACGCAAGTACTGCTAAAGCGTTTAATTTGTTCGTTCCGTCTGACCATTAGTCTGGGGGGTGATAGGCAGAAGAGAAGGAAAGGTCAATCTTTAGGGATTCACATAGTGCTCTCCAGAACTTGGACGTAAACTGTACCCCCGGTCTGATACAATATTTGCAGGTACTCCGTGGAGCCTCACAGTTTCCTTAATGAAGATCTTTGCGGTTTCAGAGGCAGAGGGTGTACCCCTAATAGGCAGGATCTGGAGGTAATATATTACAAATATATTACAAAAAACGACTTAATTTAATATTACTATTTTTTTTGTTATCATATTTTTCCAAAAAAAATCATTGCCACAGAAGAAGTATGCAGATTAAGAGTTACCACTTCTCTCTGACATCTCAGGTCTGCATGCTTGTTCCAAGACAGTGATTTCGAAAATATCAAAGCTGCTGGACAAACATAAAAACAAGGGAACTAGTATTTTTTTAGATTAATAGTAATAATGGTATTTAAAGCAAACATAAATGTACCTTATATATTAACACCTGCTTTGATTTGTGAGCAACCTATACTACTTTAGTAAATGAACCCCAGAGGGTCTCCTGATAACCAGACAATTTAACATTTTTGAAATGAGTACAGTAATCAGCAAAAGCAACCTCCTTTTTTTTTTTTTCTAGCTATTGTTTTCCTTATTTAAAAAAAAAATCAATAAAAATATGTAGAAAGCAAAGATATTTAAACATGTTTTTAAATTGCATATATTTTTAATTCAAAACATTGTTTTTTTGCATGGTGTCAGCTTTGTTATGCTTTTCGAAAACCCACACCAAAGGCCTACATTTGCATGTTTTAAGAATATTGGAGTTCTTAATGGTGCTATTGTTTTTTAAATATATACATTTTTCCAGTTAATTTATTATTTACCACCCTAAATAATAAAAAAAAAACATCCATATACATAATTATGTGCAAACTGAATTATTCAGTGTAGCTAATCATTTCTTCAATTATTCTGCCTACTGATTTAAGCATATCAAGCAGGTAGTGCACAAATGAATGTCATACAGTGTGTGCTGACACTTTCACCTAGCCATTCTGAAAGTTACAAACATATTCAATTTCATTTTTATTAGATTTCACGCTTCTGCCAAAGAACACCTCTTTAACACCAAAGGGAGAGATTAGGATGTTCAGTAATTTAAACAAGGGACCGCTCTAGCACAGAGGTGCAAGTAGGCATACATTCGTATATAAATCATGAAACAAATACCACAAAATGCCTCTCTTAGCATCAGATAATATTTTAGCAATCAATCAGATTTATTGCGATTGGGACAATGGAAGGGATAAAAACAGAACTAGTTCACTGCAGATATATGAAAAGGAGGACTTATGCGCTAATACTAAATAGTCTCCCTTAGAATAACAGTAAAATAGATGCAGCAAACATGGTAAGGTGCATACACAGCAAAGAAATAGGTTACAAATTCAAAAATAAGTGATTGCGCAAAAAATTATTAAAAGACAAATAAACACATGAGTAATGGGTGAGAAATTATTATCAACAAAAGTCGTGATAGTAGTGACAAAAAGTCCAAATGCATATAGCAAAACGATGTGCAATAAATTGTGCAAATGAAAACATGTGCAGAAAAACCAGTCCGTGACAGTAGCAAGGATGCTATAGTAGATGCCCACTATTCCGAGAGAGATGAGAACTTCACCACACACAGGGTCTGGTCTCCCAGAACTCTCACCTCAGAACGAATATCAAAGGCCTTATATACTATCCACCACATGGACGTCTCCTCTATGTGTCCTGATATACACCCATAGACAGGTCTGACCTAGAAAGCGTACCTGAAGACTCAGAGGCGGGGGACAAGAAGAGCTGTGGCTCTAGTAGTGGTTGCTAACACTGTGAGCCATTTTTGAGCCATTTTTGGACAGACCTAACCTCCCGAGTGTGACTCAGGGTTAAATTCCAGTACCATTAGCGGTAACCCCGTGCCACACTCAGGGTTGCATAATGCTAGTCCAGGGTACTTACCTTGTCCCCAGGATCGTGCAATATCCCCCCGCTGTGTCAGCAGCCTTTTAGCCTTTACTAGGGATGAGCTTCGTATTCGAGTCAAACTTATGTTCGACTCGAACATCGTATGTTCAATCGTTCGTTGAATTACAAATGTTTTGGGCCGTTCGCGCCAAATTCGAGTTACGTTTCACAGCCCAATATTCACTGCGGCATCGCAGTGCATTGCTGGCTGATAATTCGTCAAGCCAGATGATTGGACCCGCATGCTTGGCCAATCACAGCTTGCAAAAAACGGAGATCCATAATTGGCCAAAGTCAGGGTGGCTTTGGCCAATTATGGCTCAGGGGGTTTAGTACATGTCCCCCACTATAAAAGGCCACCTGCAGGTTGGCCTTGTGTAGTGTGTTGTGGTGGTTAAAAGAGAGAAGATAGAGAGAGAGAGAGAGAGAGAGAGAGAGAGAGAGTCATTTTTAGTAGGTAGATAGAGCAGACAGGCAGGCAGACTAGTCAGTTAAAGTTACAGTGTGTAGAGGATATATATGCATATGCATTGTATATATATTTATACACTGGCAGGCAGGTGATTGTGCTAGCTGAAGTATTCTCATGTGGTGTATTGCCTGTGTCCTCTGCAGTGTGCATCATAAAGCTAAGTGGTGTGTGTACTGCCTTTGTCCTCTGTAGTTTGCACCTAAAGCTACTTGGTGTGTACTGCCCATGTCTTCTGCAGTGTGCACCTAAAGCTATGTGGTGTGTGTAGTGTCTGTGTCTGTGCTATTTTTCTCAATGATTTTCATCCATATTGCAGGGACCAGACATTACATTAAAGCCGCAAGCAGTTTTAAATTACTTTTTTTTACAGTAATCTCATTTTGTGCAGGGACAGTTCTAAACACGTGTCACTTCACAGGCATACTATAGACACCCAGCAGGTACGATATTTAACCACTTCCAGACCGTCTTACGACTATATACGGCATCACTTTAAAGATGGATATCTCGGTAACAGCAGCAGCTGCTGCCACAACCGAGGTATACATCTTTAGTGTGAGCGGTCCTGTAAAAGATAACGGTGGTTTTCGCGAGATCACTGTTATCGGCAGCGGGAGAGACCCCCCACCGCTCTCCCGCGCCCTCTGCCGCTTACCGGAGCCGTCGGTAGCGGCGGAGGCGATCGGGTCATGCCGTCTGCTGTGTGGGGATGTGAGTGAGGGCAACATGGCCCCCACCCGCTCTTCTGGGCGGAAGTGACGTCAAAACGTCACAGTTTCCATTTTTTTTCTTTTTTTGCATTTAAGTCTAAATATGAGATCTGAGGTCTTTTTACCCCAGATCTCATATTTAAGAGGACCTGTCATGCTTTTTTCTATTACAAGGGATGTTTACATTCCTTGTAATAGGAATACAAGTGATCAATTTATTTATTTCCAGTGTAAAAAATAATTAAAAAAAAGAAAAAAAAAAGAAGAAAAAATGTTTTTAAAGCGCCCCGTCTCGACGAGCTCGCAGGCAGAAGTGAACGCATACGTGAGTAGCTGTCACGGTGGAAGATCCAGCCGATCCCGGCGCATGCGCGCTGGCACCTGTTTGCACGCGCGTGCGCGCGTCAGTGCGCGCGATGCGCGCGGTCGAGTGCGTGATGCGCGCGGTCGAGTACGTGATGCGCGCGGTCGAGTGCGTGATGCGCGCGGCGGGAGCGCGCGCGCACGCTGACACCGTTTTGGCGCCAATGAACGCTACTTAAGCTGTCTGGTCCTGGTGCACCTTGCTGACCAGTCTACAGCGTTTCCGGATAGACTCTGCATCTGTTGAACCTGATTGATCTCTGTTTACCTGACCCGGCTTCCCCTGACCTACCTCTGCCTGCAGCCTGCCCTTTACCCCGGCTTGACCTGACCACCGATCCTGCCTGATCCCCTGGTTCTGCTACCTGCCATCAGCCTGTATCAACCTGTCTGGACTGAGCTAACCCTTTCGGATCCGTTCCAGTTTTCTGATCCACCATCGGATCCGGTGTACATCAACTCTTGGTCTGCAACACAGCAAGTACCTACCTCACCATTCCAGTGTACTGTGGTTCCCTGCCAGGACCCCGCCAGGACCCGTGCCAGTCCTTCTCCGGTCCGCCACCAGTTACCACTAGGCACTTGTCCCCCTCTTGACCCGGGCTTCCCTGTCTGCTCTACCAGGGACCCCCGTGTCGGAGGCTTACGAGAGGCCGCTCCCTGCACGTTAGGCTCTACAACCAGGTACGTGACAGTACTGGTCAGCCATGTCCGAGCCCACGCAGGGAGCGTCTCCCATGGAGGACTTATGCCGCCATTTGTATGGCCTTACCGCAGCAGTAAGGAACTTGCAAGAGGTTTATACCCGGTTGGAGGGGCGTGTTCAGACTCTGGCTGCAGCAGTACCTACATCCTCTGGAACCGCTACTGCCCCCTCCGTGGTAATGTTGCCACCAGAACCCAGAGTTCCTACACCAGAAAGATTTTCCGGCGACCGCGGCAAGTACAGGGCCTTTCGTAATGCTTGTGAACTTTTTTTCGCCTTGCAACCTAGAACTTTTTCCCTGGAAACCACAAAAGTGGGTTTCGTCATTTCATTACTGTCTGGCGAACCACAAACATGGGCACACCGCCTTCTGGAACGCAAGGAAGAGAGTCTTAATCTCCTTAGCACCTTCTTTGAAGCCATGGACCTCATTTATGAAGACACTCAATTAGCAGCCACTGCTGAGGCGGCATTATGTGCTCTACAGCAGGGGCGCAGGGCAGTAGAGGACTATGTGGCAGAATTCAGACAATGGAGTTCCGATACCAATTGGAACGATGCTGCCCTGCGTCACCAGTTCCGCATGGGCCTTTCGGAATCCTTGAAGGACGAGCTGGCCCGAGTGGGCGTTCCTGCAACCCTTGAAGCCCTTATCCTCCTTTCTGTGCAGATTGACAGACGATTGAGGGAGCGGCGTGCTGAACGAACATCCGGCCCTACACGCCCCATGTGGATGATGCCCCGTGTGCCAGGCCCTCCACACATGCTTCCTCCAAACTCCGTACCAGCCTCCTCCGACCTTCCCGAGCCCATGCAACTAGGTCTCCTTCGGCCATCCCTGACTCCAGAAGAGCGCCAGCGGCGCCGACTCAACAATCTTTGCCTTTACTGCGGAGGTTCCGGGCACTATGTGAACACCTGTCCCGCTAAATTCCGTAAGTGCTCCATCTGTCCACCCGTCCTTTTCTCTGCTTTACGTAATCATGATACTCACCTGGCTGTCTCCATCTCCCTGCAGCTCCCCGGAAGGAACGTCCAGGTGCCCGCCATTATTGATTCTGGCGCCTGCAGCGGCTTCATGGATGTCTCCTTTGCCACCCGTCATGGAATTCCGCTACGTCCTAGACGCCAGGAGCTCACCGTTCACTTAGCCGATGGATCAGCCATCCGATCCGGTCCTGTCACGCATGAAACAATTCCATTGTATGCACTCATCTCCAACAATCACTGGGAGTTGCTTTGCCTGGACATAATCGTGTCCCCAATATTTCCTGTAATCCTGGGCATGCCCTGGTTGAAAGCTCACAACCCCCAGATTGATTGGGAGTCCGGAGAGATCCGTTTCCCGTCCTCTTACTGCCGCCAACATTGCCTCCAGGAACCTGCGGGCACTTTGTCCCCCCTGCTGTGTTCAGATTCTGAAATGGAAAACCGCCAGCTTATCCCAGAAGCCTACCACAGTTTTTTAGACGTATTTAGTAAAAAAGGAGCAGAGACTTTACCACCACACCGGTCCTATGACTGCCCAATCGAACTTTTACCAGGGGCTGAAATCCCGTTCGGAAGAATATTCCCCTTGACCGAACTGGAACTGGGCACCCTAAAAACCTACATCGACGAGAACCTCAAAAAGGGGTTCATACGCCCTTCCACATCTCCTGCAGGGGCCGGTATATTCTTTGTAGAGAAAAAGGACCATTCCCTACGCCCCTGCGTAGACTACCGGGAGTTAAACAAGATAACGATCAAAAACAGGTACCCCCTTCCTTTAGTTCCTGAACTATTTCAGAGACTTGGAGCAGCCACTATTTTCACCAAACTTGACCTCCGTGGAGCTTATAATCTTGTCCGCATTAAGGATGGCGATGAGTGGAAGACCGCATTCCGCACCAGATTCGGGCATTTTGAATACCTGGTTATGCCCTTCGGGCTCTGTAACGCCCCCGCGACATTTCAACATTTTGTAAACGACATTTTCAGAGACTACCTTGATCTGTTCGTCATCATCTATCTGGATGACATCCTGATTTTTTCGTCCTCCCTGCCAGAACATCGGAAACATGTCCAAAAAGTTCTAATCCGGCTCCGCCAACACAGCCTGTACGTTAAAGCAGAAAAGTGTGAGTTCGAACGTGTGAGCATTCAGTTCTTGGGATTGATAATTTCAATAGAAGGTGTCAAGATGGACCCCCAGAAGGTCACCGCCATCACAGAATGGCCCGCTCCCACCGATAAAAAAGCGGTCCAGCGCTTCGTGGGGTTTGCTAACTTCTACCGAAAGTTCATCAAGGGCTTCTCCGCCATAATTGCCCCTATCACAAGTCTGACCAAGCAAGGCACCTGGTTCCTGTGGTCTCCCGAAGCCCAAGCTGCCTTCTCCACCCTGAAGGACCTCTTCACTTCAGCCTCCATCCTGAAGCATCCTAACCCAGCCTTACCTTATATCTTGGAGGTAGACGCTTCTGAGGTGGCGGTCGGAGCAGTGCTCTCCCAGAGGCAGGGGTCCAAATCCCTTTTACACCCAGTTGCGTTTTTCTCTCGCAAACTGTCAGAAGCAGAGAGGAACTATGACGTCGGGGACAGGGAGCTGCTAGCAATCAAAGCAGCCCTTGAAGAATGGCGTTACCTTCTCGAGGGTGCTGCACACCCTATCCTGATCTATACTGATCACAAAAACTTAGAATATCTAAAGGTCGCCAAAAGACTCAAGCCACGCCAGGCCAGGTGGGCGCTGTTTTTTACTCGTTTTTCTTTTCACATAACTTACAGACCTGGTTCGAGAAATACCAAGCCGGACGCACTCTCCCGGATGTTCAATGGACCTGAGGCACCTTCATCACCGGACACCATCCTCGCTCCCGGTAATTTCCTCATGTTGCAAGGAGATCTTCTTTCCCAGATTAAGCAGGCTTCTTCAGAGATCTCCTCACCCCCTGACCCTGCTCTCCAGTCAAGAGATGATCTGCTTTGGAAAAAGGACAAGATCTTCGTACCACAACAGCTACGAATAGCGGTCCTCAAGTCTTGTCATGATCATGAGCTGGCAGGCCACTTTGGAATCCACAAGACATCCGAGCTCCTCCAGCGTACCTTCTGGTGGCCGCAATTACTTAAAGACTGTAAAAAGTACGTGGAATCCTGTACCACCTGTATCCAGCATAAAAGGTAGCAGAACCAGAGCTTGGGGGTTGCTTAAACCACTGCCCGTCCCAGAGAAACCTTGGAGGATGATCTCGATGGACTTTATTGTTGAGCTACCTCCATCTGAAGATTTTACTACCATCTTTGTGGTGGTTGATAGGCTTTCAAAAATGGCACACTTCCTGCCGATGGTGGGGACACCTTCCGCTGCCGAGACAGCAAAGATATTTATTAGAGAAGTGGTGAGACTTCATGGCGTACCCGCTAACATCATATCGGACCGTGGGGTGCAGTTTACTTCTAGATTTTGGAAAGCGCTATGTGCAGCGCTAAAGATCGAACTTTCCTTCTCATCCGCATACCATCCTCAGACCAATGGCCAGACTGAGCGCACCAACCAGACGCTCGAGCAATATCTGCGGTGTTTTTCCAGTTTCTCACAAGATGATTGGGCCTCTCTACTGCCCCTTGCGGAATTCGCTTATAATAATTCAGTCCATTCAGCTACTAGACAGTCCCCGTTTTTTGCCAACTACGGTTTTCACCCACTATTCCTATCTAACAATATTCCGGAATGCTCAGTACCGGCTGCACAAGAAACCCTGGATTTCTTTACCACCAACAACAAAATTCTCCAGGAAACCATGGCAAGGACCCAGGAGTATAATAAAGAGGTGTTTGACAGGAGGAGGAGAGGAGAGCTTGACCTGGCACCGGGAGACCAGGTCTGGCTGTCCACTTTGAATCTAAAGCTAGCCTGCCCGTCTAAAAAACTTGGCCCTAAGTTTGTGGGTCCCTTCCAGATACTAAGGAAAATCAATGAAGTGGCCTACGAATTAAAGTTACCTGCCTCTTTTCGGATCCACCCAGTCTTCCATGTGGCACTGCTCAAACCCATAGTTCAGGACCCCTTCACCAACCGGAATGTCGGTCCCCCTAAACCGGTGCTTGTTAACGGTGAAGAGGAGTTCGAGGTGGAATCTATCTTGGACTGCCGGAAGAGGCGTAACCAGATACAATACCTTGTAAAGTGGAAGGGCTACAGTCCAGAAGAGAACTCCTGGGAACCAGAAGCTAACATCCACGCCCAGAGATTGGTCCAGGCCTTTAGAAGGGCGCACCCAAGAAGGTTGGCACAATTGGGCATCCGGAGGCTGCCCGTAGGGGGGGGCAATGTCACGGTGGAAGATCCAGCCGATCCCGGCGCATGCGCGCTGGCACCTGTTTGCGCGCGCGTGTGCGCGTCAGTGCGCGCGATGCGCGCGGTCGAGTGCGTGATGCGCACGGTCGAGTACGTGATGCGCGCGGTCGAGTGCGTGATGCGCGCGGTGGGAGCGCGCGCGCGCGCGCGCTGACACCGTTTTGGCGCCAAGGAACGCTACTTAAGCTGTCTGGTCCTGGTGCACCTTGCTGACCAGTCTACAGCGTTTCCGGATAGACTCTGCATCTGTTGAACCTGATTGATCTCTGTTTACCTGACCCGGCTTCCCCTGACCTACCTCTGCCTGCAGCCTGCCCTTGACCCCGGCTTGACCTGACCACCGATCCTGCCTGATCCCCTGGTTCTGCTACCTGCCATCAGCCTGTATCAACCTGTCTGGACTGAGCTAACCCTTTCGGATCCGTTCCAGTTTTCTGATCCACCATCGGATCCGGTGTACATCAACTCTTGGGCTGCAACACAGCAAGTACCTACCTCACCATTCCAGTGTACTGTGGTTCCCTGCCAGGACCCCGCCAGGACCCGTGCCAGTCCTTCTCCGGTCCGCCACCAGTTACCACTAGGCACTTGTGCCCCTCTTGACCCGGGCTTCCCTGTCTGCTCTACCAGGGACCCCCGTGTCGGAGGCTTACGAGAGGCCGCTCCCTGCACGTTAGGCTCTACAACCAGGTACGTGACAGTAGCGCCCGAATATGAAAACGGTCTTCAAACCACACAAGTGAGGTATCGCCGCGATTGTTAGAGCGAGAGCAATAATTCTAGCCCTAGACCTCCTCTGTAACTCAAAAAATGCAACCTATAGAATTTTTTAAACGTCGCCTATCGAGATTTTTAAGGGTAAAAATTTGACGCCATGCCACAAGCGGGCGCAATTTTTAAGCGTGACATGTTGGGTATCATTTTACTCGGCGTAACATTATCTTTCACAATATATAAAAATATTGGGCCAAATTTATTGCTGTCTTATTTTTTAATTTAAAAAAGTGATTTTTTTCCAAAAAAAAGTGTGCTTGTAGGACTGCTACGCAAATATGGTGTGACAAAAAGTATTGCAATGGTCGCCATTTTATTCTCTAGGGTGTTAGAAAAAAAATATATATAATGTTTGGGGGTTATAAGTAATTTTCTAGCAAAAAAATAACTGTTTTAGTCTAGTAAACACCAAATCTGAAAAAGGTACTGAAGTGGTTAAAGGAATTTTTCATCTTTTTTTTTTTTTTTTAAGCATCATTAAAATCACTGCTACAGAAACAAACGACCGTTTTTAAAACTTTTTTCCATTGATACACGTTTAGGGTTACTGTAAAGTTCGGGTTCGTACCAAACTTTTGTTTTTTTTGTACCCGGACCCGAAAAATTTGCTGAAAGTTCGAGCAGCCAATCGCCATTTGTTTTACTCGTGTGACCTAGAAGCCATCACAGCCATGCCTACTAATGGCATGGCTGTGATTGGCCAGTGCAGCATGTGACCCAGCCTCTATATAAGCTAGAGGCACACAGCGCAGCTCGTCACTCTGCACTCTGCTTTAGTTAGGTTGAGATTTAGATAGGAGTCAGACTGTCCTGCTTCAGAATCACCAGCACTGCATATGTTACTCTGCAAGATAGGTTAGGGAAAGGTTCCTGATTAAATTTGTAGGGAGAGATTTAGATAGGAGTCAAACTGTCTTGTCCTGCTTCAGAATCACCAGCACTGCATTTATTACTGTGAGATACTCTGCAAGATAGGTTAGGGGAAGCTTCCTGTTTGTGCTTGTAGGGAATAGAAATATATAGGAGTCTGTCCTATTTCTAAAATCTAATTATACCAGCACTGCATATGTTACTGTAAGGCCACGTACACACGGGGAGACATGTCCGCTCAAACATGTCCGACGGACCGTTTCCAGCGGACATGTCTCCTCGGATTTTGGTCCGATGGCGTGTACACACCATCGGACGAGAATCCCCTTGGACTGAGGATGCGTTGACGTGGCGATGACGTTGACGCCGCCACGTCACCACTCCAGGAAGTAAAATACTTCCACAAATGCGTCGAATCCATTCGGCGCATGCGGGGGATTTCTGTCTGCTGGTTAGGCGTACTAACCAGTGGACATGTCCGACGGACAGGTTTGCAGCGGACAAATTTCAAACCATGCTTTGAAATTTGTACGCTGGAAAAACCTGTCCGCTAGCTCAAACACACGATCAAATATGTCCGCTGAAACTGGTCGGCAGACCCGTTTCAGCAGATACATTCGATCGTGTGTGTGCAGCCTAAGATACTCTGCAAGATACTTTTCTTCTATTGTGCTATTCACAAAACATCCATTTAGGGCAAACAAGTTAATTTTGCAGTGTTTCCTCCAGTGTTTGCCGTGTTTCCTCCATATCTGTAAGTGGGAGATAAACATTTTAGCTACTGTTCTTCTGTTGTTCTATTCAAAAAACACCCATTTAGGGCAAATCATTTGGGAGGAATAGTCTCCCATTATTGGTATCAGTGGGAGGAATAGTGTCCCATCATTGGTATCATTAGGAGGAATAGTGCCCCATCATTGGTATCAGTGGGAGGAATAGTGCCCCATCATTGGTGTCAGTGGGAGGAATAGTCTCCCATCATTAGTGTCAGTGGGAGGAATAGTCTCTCATCATTGGTGTCAGTGGGAGGAATAGTCTCCCATCATTGGTGTCAGTGGGAGGAATAGTCTCTCATCATTGGTATCAGTGGGAGGAATAGTGTCCCATCATTGGTATCATTGGGAGGAATAGTGCCCCATCATTTGTGTCAGTGGGAGGAATAGTGTCCCATCATTGGTGTCAGTGGGAGGAACTGTGTCCCATCATTGGTGTCAGTGGGAGGAATAGTGCCCTATCATTGGTGTCAGTGGGAGGAATAGTGTCCCACCCACCATTGGAGCACAGGTGTGTGAGGAGGAGGGTGTGTCTGGAGCTGCTCCCTGAGATCCGTGTGAGAAGGGAGTCGCCTGAAAAACTATCCCAGCTCTCCTGGCCCCTTTCTGGGGAAGCCATGGAGGGCGGCGGGGCCTCCCCTGCTGGAGGTTCTCAGCCACCTCCTGGTTCATCTGCTGGCATGCCTGCCTCTCTACAAGCCTCAGCTGGTGATCTCTCTGCCCCTGGTGAGGATGAAGGATCGGCGGCCATTCGGGAGCGAGTGGTGGCCGGGATAAAAGTCCTGAACAGGGAGAGGGATAAGCTTTACAAGCTGCGTGCGGAGCTGAAGCGCCTGAGGAAGCATTGTGAAGGCTTACATAGTCTGAAACGCGGATCCATGGATCCAGAGATCCAATTGGCCAAGGTCCGTGTGGACCACCAGGAAACCATCATGGCCATTATGGAAGGAAGGGATGGTCCTTTCAAGGAGAAGTTCTCTAACGAGAGGAGGTTTGCGAAGGTGACCAAGATGGAGGTGGAGGAAGAGGAGACCCCCGTTTCTGATCCCCTGACCCCCCAAGGAGAGGTAAGCACCCCCATGCCTTCACAGGACTCAGGAGGCATGCTGAGGGTGATCCAGGGAATGGAGTCTCCTGTGCGGGGGGATCAGATGGTTTTTAATGAGGAAGACATAACTGATGATGTACCTGATAGAGTGAAGCCATCTAAGCCACGTGTTGTGGATAAGACTGTGTATGTTCCATCTGTGACTGTGCCCAATAATAAAACTGTTTGCAGCAATGATGTGACTGCTGAGGCTGCAATGCAGCAAGAGACACATTTAAAAAATGACATTCCTGTGAAGGAACTGCAAGTCCCAGCAGAACCCATTAACCCCACTGCTGCTGAGACCAGAGCTGATTGCCCCACTGCTGCTGAGGGCTCTGCAGTGCAGCATCAGGAGACAGCTGGTACTGCAGCAGCAGCAGTGACTGTTCCTGATGAAAATGTGACTTCAGTGTGGGGCATTGGCCCGGACAAACCTTCTTTTGCTCAAGTGGTGAGCTCTGCCCCTGGTAGCTCCGCCCCCAAGCAGGGTTTTCCTCTGCGGGCTACCACCTTCAGCACCCCGGGATCTGGTCTGGGGTCTCTGGCTTCTGCTGGGGGTCCCAGACGCAATGTCGTTATCCTGAAATGGGAAGGAGGTGCAGTCCCCCCTGCAAGGCGTGCAGTGGTGGATTTAATCCTAGAGATGGGTTTTGGGGTTAACGATCTCTATGCTTTTATACATGTGTCAGGGACGCGGGATTATATAGTCAGTTTCACCAAGCCAGAGGGTCTTGACCTGTTCTGGGAGAGATATGAGGCCCGGTGCAGGTCAAGACCCGAATGGGAAAGTCTGGCCCCAGTTGCGATTTCGCAGCGATCAACGGTGAAAAAAATCACTATCATTCTCACCAATGAGAGCGTCCCTGCCAGGGATCTGGAGGTTTGGTTGAGGAACTATGGGGAGGTTTTGACCAAACCTAATAAAATCCTTGATGAGCGTAACATCTGGACTGGGGGATGGTCGGTAACAGTCAGGTTGGCCAGGGATGGGAATGTTGTCCGCCACCTGCCCTCCTCGGCTTTCATAGGGAGGGATAGGATGACCGTGTTCTACCCTGGTCAGCCGAAGCTGTGCCACCGCTGTGGAGAGAGGGGCCACCTTAGCTCCTCCTGTTCGGCCTTGATATGCTCAGTGTGTCGGGGTCAGGGTCATGTGGCCAAGGACTGCGACCAGAAGATCAGGTGCAACCTGTGTCTGCGTTTTGGCCACCCCTACAGCAGATGCCCTGAGGCCTGGCACAATATGGAGAAGGAGGTAGTGGATGAGATGTCAAGGCTGGACAGGATGGAGGGTGAGGCCCCTAGTGTACCATCCTCCACTGCGGTGACCGACCCCCCTGGTCCTGCTCAGGATGCCTCCCCAGTTCCTGTGGCCACCCCCCCTGTGTCTGTAAGTTCTCCTTCTGTATCTGTCTCTGTGTCCCCCCAGCCTACTGTACCCGCTCCTCTTGTGTCAAAACCCTCTAAGTCTGTGCCCCCCGTGTCAGTTACCCCCCAGGAGACTACCCCTCCTACGTCTGATTTACCCCCCCATCAGGAGTGGTAGTGGGTACTGAGAAGGTCGCTTCCTCCTCTATGACAAAGTCTTCTGGGAAGACTTTAAAGAAAAAAAACAGAGATGAAGGCATCTTTGAGGCCGACCTCAAGTATTTGGAAGAGAGAAGGAAGGTTGGAAAACGGAAGAAGCAGGTGGTGAGGACGGAACGGGAACAGGAAGCTCCGGTGCCTGTCTCCCACCGTCATAGGTCCTCTAGTTGGGACATTTCATCATCTGAAGCTTCTTCAGAGCTGAGTTCTGATTCAGATATGGATTTTGAGGCGGCCTCAAGAAAAAGAGAGGCTTCTGGTGATGAGCAGCAGAGGGGAGCTAAGAAGCAATCCACCCAATAACCCAAATGGCGGTTCCCCCTCCGTTAAATGTGGCGACAATTAATGTCGCCAGCATTAAGTCAGTGAGAGCTCGTTCTATGGCCTTATTTTTGTTCAGCCAATTAGATGCTGAAATTTTATTTTTGCAAGAGACTAGGCTCACCTCCTTGGCAGATATTCATATGGCCAAGAGAGAGTGGAGGTATGGTCCATCTTACTGGTCTCTTGCGGCCGAGCCTTACGGCGGTGTGGCGGTGTTGTTTAAAACCGGCATGGTAACTGTCCGGCGGGTCATTGAGGTGGAGATTGGGAGATGTATGGTCTTAGACGTCCTTGTGGGAGGGCAGGACCTGCGCCTAATTAATATTTATGGACCACACACAAAGTGGGACAGGAAATGCCTTTTTACAAGGATCAAGCCATTTCTTTTTACATCCCGGCAAGTGGTCTTTGGAGGTGACTTTAATACAGTAATTAGGCCCAAGGACAGGAAGGACTTCAAGGACCGGCTGGGATATGATAGCGTTTTTTTAAATAGTATGGTTAGGTATGCTGGTCTTGTGGATGTGCACATTAAGCACCTCCCGGACGACACCGGGTTCACCTTTCATCGTGGTAATAGTCAGAGTAGGATAGACAGGTTTTTTTTGAAGGAGGCCTCTGCTTTCTCACCCCCAGTGGTGCAGGCAGTAGAGTTCTCTGATCACTGTATGCTATCTGTGGCCCTGAATGCTTCAGACGCCCCTCAGAGGGGAAAGGGCATCTGGAGATTGAATTCGACTCTACTCAAGGAAGAACATGTTAGACAATCCTTTGAGGAATTCTTTCAGGCACAGGTGACCATCCTGGACTTTTGTAGCAGCAAGGCTGAGTGGTGGGAGCTGACCAAAAAGAGGACCGCTGGATTCTTCAGGGGCCTAGCCAATAAAAAACTGTTTAATAGATACATGACCTACCAACGTTTGCGGAGGAAGCTGGATATTCTTCTCTCGAGAGGAGGAGATCCTGGGGCAATCTCCGAAGTGAAACTCCTCCTCAGGAAGTGTCAATATGACCGGCATGCCTCTTTGGTTCTGGAGAGGGACTATGGGAAGTACCACTCGCCTGACCCTTACCAGAACTGCAAACAAGGTGTAGCTGTTAAAGCGGTCGTTGGCCTTAAGGACAGTACAGGTTCCGTGACAAAGTCCAGGTCAGGGATTCTGGAGGTCGTGAGGTCCTTTTATGCCGACCTTCTTGGGAGGAAAGAGCTTGACCGTGACAAGATGGAAAGCTTTTTGGACTCTACTCCAGGTCTAAATGGTGGAGATGTTCCATTGATGAATTTGACAGAGGAGATCACAGTTGAAGAGGTGATGAGGGCAATTGAACAGCTTGCCATCAAAAAGTCACCCGGACCGGATGGCTTGACGGCTGAGTTTTACAAAGCCTTTAAGTCTATTCTGGCCCCACATTTGGTAGAGGTTTTTAACAGTTGTCTCGCTGAGGGGGTGCTTCCCCCTTCCATGAGGCACTCGGCTGTGATTCTTCTGTCAAAGGGTAAAGATCCTTCGATGATTGAGAATTGGCGCCCCATCAGCCTTCTTAATGTCGATAGAAAGATACTGGCGAAGATATTTTTCTGGCGCCTGTCGTCAGTAGCAGAGTCTTTGCTTTCTCGCCATCAGCACTGTTCGGTCCAGGGTAGGAGCACCTTCACAGCGGTGTTAGCTGTCCGGGAGGCCTTGGAGCGGTGCAAGGCTGCAGGCTGGGGAAAGTATTTGCTGACATTGGATCAGGCAAAGGCCTTTGATCGTGTTAACCATGAGTACCTGTGGTTGCTCCTTAGTAAGTACGGTCTGCCGGGTGGTTTTGTTGATTGGCTGAAAGTCTTGTATAAGGGGGCAGAAAGCTTCCCTCTTGTTAATGGTTGGGTTGGGCAGTCCTTTGAGGTTGGCTCCGGGGTGCGCCAGGGTTGTCCCCTGAGTCCCCTGCTCTATGTGTTTGCAATCGACCCCTTCATCAGGAGGCTAGAGAGCGGCATGTTGTGTGGGGTACCAGTGGGGCTCCCGGGTGAGCCGCCATTGAGGGTTGTTGCTTATGCGGACGATGTATCGGTGATTGTCACTGGGACGGATGAGGCGGAGGAGGTGGTCTCTCTGACATCACGGTATTCTGAAGCATCAGGCTCCAAGATCAATCAGGAAAAGAGCGAAGTTTTCTGGATGGGAAAGGAAGGTGAGGGGTTTGATCTCCCGGACACCTTTCCAGTGCCCCAGGAAAAAATTAAGATACTAGGCATTGAATTTGGACCCGGCGATTATGGCCTCAAAAACTGGGAAGGCAGACTGGAAATTGCCAATGCTAAGGTCAACTGGAAGAGATGGAAGTTATCTATGAGGGAAAGGGTTGATCTGATTAAAACCTACCTGATTCCGATCTTCTTGTATGTCAGCTTTGTCTGCATCTTGCCAGTGTCTCTCTATGCTAGGGTCAGTAGTGTGTTCTTCCAGATGCTGTGGGGGAACAGACTGAACCCCATCAAGAGGAATGTCACCTACCTATCCAGGAGGGAGGGTGGCTTAGGTATGGTCAACCCAGTTCTTTTCTTTTCACTGTTATTTCTCAAGTTTAATATTGGTAGTATGCTTGCAGTGGAACCTCCTGGATGGGCAGGCATATTTAGATCTTGGTTTAGGCCTTTTCTACGACTTTGGGAAGAAGGTGGCCAAGTGAAGAATCGCAGGGGTCATCGTGGTCAGCTACCAGCCTATGTAGCTCCGTGCCTGAAGTTACTGCGGCAGTGGCGATTGTCGGCTGAAGATCTCAGATCGGTTCCGAGGAAAGACCTTATGAGTCGAGTCTTGAGCGAAGTCTTTCATGACCCACTGGCCTTAAGGGATTGCCCAGTTTTGAGGGCGGGGTTGAGGCTGATTAATTTGGATAGAATACCTCCTAAATTTAGGGATCTGGCCTGGTTGTGCTTCCATGGGAAGCTCTATGTTCGGGGCAATTTGAAATTTCGCAGTTCGATGGATCGTAGCTGTCCTCGGGAGGAGTGTGCAGATGAGGAGGAGACTATGGACCATTTTCTGCTTCGTTGCCCCTTTAACATAGAAGTGTACAGACAGGTGGGGCGGGCGCTCGGTGTTCCTTTCCTCTCCAGGCTGGGTTATGCTGAGTGGGTGTACGGAGCATTCAGTACCGGTGGAGGTTTTTGTTTGGATACACTTTTTTTAGTTAGCCTAGTGGTCCGTTATTTCACCTGGAACGCACGGTGTCAGGTCAGCATTCGGCAAAAAATCCTTCCTGTTGAGGTGGTGGTGTATGACATTGTGCATGAGGTGGGGAAGATTCGGGGGCTTGAGAGAGACAAGTGGGGTCAGGGGGCTTGGCTGAAGGCGTGGAGGGGTTTCAGGCCTCCCTGACTGCCAGGAGTCTCTTTCCCGGGTGTGGCTGTCTGTCTCTTATCACCCTAGATTATTATTATTTTTGATACATTTTTGATAGATGGCTGCGTACATAGGTGACGGGTTGTGCCTCTTAGGCCCTCTCTGCTGCTTTGTGTAAATAGTTTTGTAGTAATGTTTTGGTGGTGGTGTATAGTGTATATATTGTGTATAGTGTATATATTGTATATATTCTGACCCTGGATGTGTATTCCTTGGATTTATGTTTAAGTTTTGTACTATAGTTATGTTTTTTTACTTTTGTATAAAATTGGTTGCTTGATTCTTTTTAATAAAAGATCAATAGTGTCCCATCATTGGTATCAGTGGGAGGAATAGTGTCCCATAATTGGTATCAGTGAGAGGAATAGTGCCCCATCATTGGTATCAGTGTGAGGAATAGTGCCCCATCATTGTTGTCAGTGGGAGGAATAGTGTCCCATAATTGGTATCGTTGGGAGGAATAGTGCCCCATCATTGGTGTCAGTGGGAGGAATAGTGCCCCATTATTGGTATCAGTGGGAGGAATAGTGTCCCATCATTGGTGTCAGTGGGAGGAATAGTGTCCCGTCTTTGGTGTCAGTGGGAGAAATGGTGCCACAGCATTGGTATCAGTGGGAGGAATAGTGTCCCATCATTGGTGTCAGTGGAGGAATAGTGCTTCATATCTGTAGGAGGAATTCCCAAGGGTCGGATAAAGGCATGCAAAGGGCCGCACTGCTTTAGGGTAAGGTTCCTGCTCAAGATTATTTATTTTTATTTTTTTATGTTATTTTAAGTTATTTCCCTATCCACATTTAATCCAGACTTTTTTTCCGGAGTTTGGCCGAACCCGAACATCCAGGTGTCCGCTCAACTCTATACATGTTCCCTGGGGCAAGACCCGGGTTCTCAAAGATGTTTTCACAGGCGTACTATAGACACCCAGCAGGTACGATATTTAAAGGAATTTTTCATATATATTTTTTTTTATTATTTAACCACTTAAGACCCGGACCAAAATGCAGGTAAAGGACCTTGCCCCTTTTTGCGATTCGGCACTGCGTCGTTTTAACTGACAATTGCGCGGTCGTGCGACGGGGCTCCCAAACAAAATTGGTGTCCTTTTTTCCCCACAAATAGAGCTTTCTTTTGGTGGTATTTGGTCACCTCTGCGGTTTTTATTTTTTGCGCTATAAACAAAAATAGAGCGACAATTTAAAAAAAAATGCAATATTTTTTACTTTTTGCTATAATAAATATCCCCCAAAAATATATAAAAAAACATTTTTTTTCCTCAGTTTAGGCCGATACATATTCTTCTACGTATTTTTGGTAAAAAAAATCGCAATAAGCGTTTATCGGTTGGTTTTCGCAAAATTTATAACTTTTACAAAATAAGGGATAGTTTTATTGCATTTTTATTAATTTTTTTTTTTTTTACTACTAATAGCGGCGATCAGCGATTTTTTTCATGACTGCGACAATATGGCGGACACTTCGGACAATTTTGACACATTTTTGGGACAATTGTCATTTTCACAGCAAAAAATGCATTTAAATTGCATTGTTTACTGTGGAAATGACAGTTGCAGTTTGGGAGTTAACCACAGGTGGCGCTGTAACTTTCGCTGTGACTGTGTGTGTGTTTACAACTGTAAGGGGGTGTGGCTGTAGGTGTGACGTCATCGATCGCGTCCCCCTATTACAGGGATGACGCGATCGATGCTGCGGCCACAGAGAAGCACGGGGAAGCCGCACACGGCTCTCCCCGTTCTTCCGCTCCAGGGACGGATCGCCGCACTGCAGCGGCGATCGGGTTCGCGAATCCCGCGATCCCGGTCCTGGAGCTTCGGACCGGATCACGGGAGCGCGCCGGGTACTAAAATTAACGTATATATACGTTGATGTGCCCAGCCGTGCCATTCTGCCGAAGTAAATGTGCAGTAGGCGGTCCTTAAGTGGTTAAGCATCATTAAAATCACTGCTCCAGAAAAAACAACCGTTTTTAAAACTTTTTTTCCATTGATACATGTTCCCTGGGGCAAGATCCGAGTTCTCAAAGATGTTTTACGACAATAACTTTCATATTAGGCTTTAAAATGAGCACTTTTGAATTTGAACGTTCGAGTCCCATAGACGTCAATGGGGTAATGTTTGCATGAACGTTCGGTCCGTTCAAAGGTTCTGGTGCGAACCGAACAGGGGGGGGGGGTTATTTGACTCATCCCTAGCCTTTACATGCCTTCTACAGACTGCTAAATGGTTGTGATGACCCAGCCGTTTATAGATCTCTGTAGCTTAAGCTGTAATTTACAGATTGGAGTCCTCCCAGTGACTCATTCCTTATCAGATGCTTCAGCCTGTAATTCCAGGCAAGCCAGACACAAGACAGGTTGCTACTACTCTCCTGTCTCTTTAGCTAAACTATTGTACTCTGAAAATCCTTTGTCGCATATTAAATGTTTACGCAAAAGGGTTTAGTTAATAATTATATACATATACACTGAGCAAAATTATAAACGCAGCACTTTTGTGTTTGCCCCTATTTATTATGAGTTGAACTCAAAGATCCACAATCTTTTCTATATACACATAAGGTCTAATATAATCCATCCACCTCACAGGTGTGGCATACCAAGATGCTGATTAGACAGCATAATTATTGCACAGGTGTGCCTTAGGTTGGCCACAATAAAAGACCACTCTACAGTAAAGTATGCAGTTTTATCACAAAGCACAATGCCACACATGTCACAAGTTTGGAGGGAGCACGTAATTGGCATGCTGACTGCAGGAATGTCCACCAGAGCTATTGCCATTGAATTGAATATTAATTTATGTACCATAAGCCGCCTCCAAAGGCGTTTCAGAGAATTTAGCAGTACATCCAACCGGCCTCACAACCACAGACCACATGTAACCACACCAGCCCAGGACCTCCACGTCCAGCATCTTCACCTCCAAGATCATCTGAGACCAGCCACTCAGACAGCTGCTGCAAGAATTGGTTAACCAACGAATTTCTGCACAAACTGTCAGAAACCGTGTCAGGGAAGCTCTTCTGCATGCTTGTCGCCCTTATCGGGGTCTCGACCTGACTGCAGTTCGTCATCGTCGTAGTGTGACTTGGGTTGGCAAATGCTAACATTCAATGGCATCTGTCACTTTGGAGAGGTGTTCTCTTCATGGATTAATTCCGGTTTTCACTGTACAGGGCAGATGGCAGACAGCTTGGATGGTGTCACGTGGGTGAGCGGTTTTCTGAAGTCAACGTTGTGGATCAAGTGGCCCATGGTGGCGATGGGGTTATGGTATGGGCAGGCGTATGCTATGGACAACAAACACAGGTGCATTTTATTGATGGCATTTGAATGCACAGAGATACAGTGAAGAGATCCTAAGAACCATTGTTGTGCCATTCATCCACGACCATCACCTCGTGTTGCAGCATGATAATGCATGGCCCCATGTTGCAAGAATCTGTACACAATTCCTGGAAGCTGAAAACATCCCAGTTCGTGTATGGCCAGAATACACAACAGACATGTCATCCATTAAGCATGTTTGAAAAGCTCTGGATTGGCATATACAACAGCGTGTTCCAGTTCCTGCTAATATCCAGAAACTTGCACAGCCATTGAAGTGGAATGGACCAACATTCCACAGGCCACAATCAACAGCCTGATCAAGTCTATGCAAAGGAGATGTGCTGCACTGCGTGAGGTAAATGGTGGTCACACCAGATACTGACTGGTTTTTGGACTCCCCCCATCACATTTTAGAGAGGCCTTTTATTGTGGCCAGCCTAAGGCACACCTGTGCAATAATCATGCAGTCTAATCAGTATCTTGATATGCCAAACCTGTGAGGTGTAGGGATGAGCCGAACACCCCCTGGTTCAGCTTGCAGCAGAACTTGCAAAAAATTAGTTTGAACACAGTTAGGGCCCTTTCACACGTGCGGACCGTTCGTCCGTTTTTTTACGGATGAAAAACGGATCGCAATGCATCCCTATGGGATAGCGGATGTTAGCGGATGAGCATCTGCTAACGTCCGTTTGCATCCGTCTCTGTTAAGCTCCGTTTTTTTGAACGGAAGAAAACCCTATTTTTCTTCCGTCAAAAAAACGGAACGGACGAAAAACGGATGTTAGTGGACGATCCGTTTAACATCCGATCCGCTAACATCCGTTTTTCATCAAAATATGTAATAAAAAAAAGTTCAAAAAAAAAAAAAAAAAAGGATGAACAAACGGATGGAAAAACGGATGAAAAACGGATGAAAAACGGATGAAAAACGGATGAAAAACAGACGAAAAACGGATAAAAAACGGACGAAAAAACTGATCAACTGATGAAAAAAACGGACCTAAAAAACGGTCCGCACGTGTGAAAGGGCCCTTAAAGTCTATGGGACACAGATGTGAAAAATCAAAAGAGCTAATTTTAAAGGTTAATATGCAAGTTATTGTCATAAAACGTGTTTGGGGACCTGGATCCTGCCCCAGGGGGCATGTATCAATGCAAAAAAAGTTTTAAAAACCACAGTTTTTTCGGGAGCAGTGATTTTAATCATGCTTAAAAGTGAAACAATGAAAGTGAAATATTCCTTTTAATTTCGTACCTGGGGGTGTCTATAGTATGCCTATAAAGTGGCACATTTTTCCTGTGTTTAGAACAGACCCTGCACAACATTTTATTTCTAAAGGAAAAAAAGTAAATTCAATGAATTGTTGGGTCCCGAAAATACAGATAAAAGTAATTGAAAAAAACAGCATGGGTTCCCCCCAGTCCATTACCAGGCCCTTTGGGTCTGGTATGAATATCTGGTAAGAACATATCTTCGGCAGGCAATCAGGAGGGTTGATCGCCTCGCTGTGCATGCTGGGTAGAGGTATTTAAAGGGAAGACACCATTGGTTTGCGTCGTTGTCGCCTTGCCGCCATCCACCTGGGCAGTTGTCCCACCACCCCCGAGTGTGGCCTTCCTAGCCGGGGTGTGTGTGTTGCAGTCTTCCTGGCTCTGGGGCATTAATCTACCTCGTCGACTCAGTAGACATACTGAGTCTGCAGTTTGCAGGTGGTCCTGTTCTGTCCGTCCTGTGGGAGGAGGCCTATCGATGGAGAACCTGTCTGGGGGATACCGAGCATGAGTCTGGTGTCTCAGGAGAGGCCTACTCGCTCATCAAAGGACACTTTGTGTTGTGCCTCCAGGATACCTTTCAGGCTCAAAAAGGACAATTCACTGTGTGTACAATGTATTATTGCATTAGTAAGCCAGAGGTATGTTGTCTCAGGTTAGCTGTTATGCTTGCGCCATCTACTGGCCAAACATGAATGTAGTTGATAGAATGTAGTGAATTTTATTAGTTAGCTCTGATAGACTGTGACATCAAAGTCATCATTTCCTCTTTAGCCAGGAAGTGAAGGTCTCAGTATCTCCATGTTTAAGATCAAGGCAGCAAGGCCTGCATGCAATCTGTCCCCACCCATGGCATCGGAGGTAAGCAATCTCTTTCCTCTTCTTCCACAAGCTTAGGAAGATATCTAGCCATCTCTGATAATGTTTGTATGATGTTATTGTTATCGTATGGTAATGTTATACCATTCTTATTTCTAGTTTTACCGCATATCACGTGTGTCATCCACATGTATATTCAAATCTGCAACGTGCCAATAAAGACACAAGATAAGAAACAGCAGTCTATTATTGTGTGCGCAGAGAAAGGTCATCTGCCTAGATAGCTACCCATAGACTCCGGGAGTACGGGAAGCGAGTCCAGGACACTTTGTTTCTGAGAGGCTGGACGATGGTCGCCTATCAGTTCCTGACATAACTAAAGCTGTTTGAAGGAGATCTGGGTGCTGAATCAAGTTGAGAAGGATTTTGGACCGAAACTATCTCCACCTTTAGGAGGGTCTGTGGCATAGACTTCACCCTAAAGTTTCTGAGTGACACTCTGGCTGCTAGGATGGTGAGAGAGGCCTATCCAGATGCACTATACCCACTCTGGCTAGAGTGGCGATGAAACGTTGTCGTTGGAAGCAGGGCTGTTTCCAGTTACCAGTTAACCCTGAATCCACCATCTTCCATTCCTTCTATCCCTTCACCTCTCTAATATTTACCATTGTTTACCCCGTTGGGTAATAAAAGCACAGAAAAGACACCTGTTGTGTTGACATTGACTTTATTACAACTCTCATCCAGTACCCTAGACAGCAGGAAGATAGAGGTAACGTGCCACCCAAATCAAACCAGCAGCTCCTTCGGGGGTAGTGCTACACCTATAAATGTCAGTACCCAGTTATATTATGTACATTTAGGAAAGAATTCAGGACTTTCTTAAAGCATTCTACTGAGCTGGCCAGAACCACCTCTGCAGGGAGTCTATTACACATTTTCACAGCTCATACTGTGAAGAAACCTTTCTGTATTTGGAGGTGAAATCTCTTTTCCTCTAGACATAAAGAGTGCCCTTTTGTCCTTAGTGTTGACCAAGTTCACTATATGGACCCCTTATATATTTGTACATGTTGATCATATCCCCCCTTATTCTTCTCTTCTCAAGAGTGAATAAATTCTGTTCCTCTAATATTTCCTCATAGCTGAGCTCATCCATGCCTCTTTGGTTGCCCTTCTCTGCACTTTCTCCAGTTCCCCAGATATCCTTTTTGAGAACTGTGGCCCAAAACTGAACTGCATATTCCAGATGAGGTCTTACTAATGATTTGTACAGGTGCAAAATTATATCTTTCTCTCTGGAGTCCATATCTCTCTTGATACAAGAAAGGACTTTGCTTGCTTTGGAAACCGCAGCTTGGCATTGCATGCCATTATTGAGCTTATGATCTACCAAAACCCCCAGATCCTTCTCTACTACGGACCCCCCCAGTTGTACTCCCCCTAGTATGTATGCATATTCTTAGCCCCCAAGTGCATAACTTTACATTTATCAACATTAAACGTTAAAAGTCTTCATGAAGACCCACCGGAGTCTGACACCCCCACACTTCAAACTCGGTGAACACGGGGATCTCTCTGGCGCTCTCCTCGCTGGTGGCGTTGTTTCTCTTCGCCGGGATGCAGATGTTCAGGCGTCAGTTGGCGTCCTCGGAGTGGCTGACCATTCTGGGCTGAATGCTCGGCTCCGGAATCTTCTTCTTTTCCCTCACCGCCTTCAATAACCTGGAGAGCCTCATATTCGGAAAAGGTTTCCAGGCCAAAATATTCCCGGAAGTGGTGGTTTTACTCTTCATCGCTCTCTTCGCCTCCAGATTGGTCTATCGAGTTTGTGTCACCACCTGCTTCATCTTCTCTGTGGTGAGTCTCTACTACGTCAACAAAATCTCCTCCGGGATCTACCAGGCGATGCCCCGGCGGTGACCACGGGGAAGGTGGTGGGGAAGAGTAAGAAGAGATCCTGACCTCGCCCCTCCCCCCTCTGACTCTCCGATCCACCCGAGTCTGCCAATAAAGTTCTGTGATTGTCTACAAAAAAAAAGTCTTCATAAAGAGGACCTATCATCCTTATTTCTATTACAACGGATGTTTATTGTTTACATTCCTTGTAATAGGAGTAAGGGCCCTTTCACACTAGCGGACGAACGGTCCGCTAATTACAAGTCCGTTAACGGACTTGTAATGCTTCCCTATGGGAGCGGATCCGTTAGCAGATGATGCATCCGCTAACGTCCGCTAGATCCGCATCCGTTTTTGCGGACGGAAGAATGTCCTATTTTTTGCGGACGGAAGAATGTCCGGCCAAACAGATCGGATGCAAAGGGGAGAGCGGAGGAGAGACAGGGCGGTCCCTGCACAGTGTGCGGGGACCGCCCTGTCCGCCGACAGCTGAGCGGAGACCCCCCCGCTGAGCTGACGGGCACACGGAGCGGACTGAAAAACGGTCCGCTCCGTGTGAAAAGACCCTAAAAGTGATCAAAAAATAAACAAACAAACAGTGTCAGAATTAAAAAATTCAATAAATAGGGAAAAAAATTAACCACTTCAGGACCAAGATTTGTTAAAGTTAAAACATTATTTTTTTGCTCAAAATTTTATTTGAACACCCAAACATTATATATTTTTTCTAACAGCCTAGAGAATAAATTGGCGATCGTTGCAATATTTTTTGTCACACCGTATTTGTGCAGCGGTCTTACAAGCACAATTTTTTGGGAAAGAAATTCACTTTTTTCATAAAAAAATAAGACAAAGGTAAAGTTAGCCCAATTTTTTCTTATATTGTGAAAGATGATATTACGCCGAGTAAATTGATACCCAGCATGTCACACTTTAAAGTTGTGCCCACTTGTGGAATGGCGACCAACTTTCACCCTTAAAACTCTCCATAGGCAACGTTTAGGTCTAGGGCTAGAATTATTGCTCTCGCTCTAACAATCGTGGAGATACCTCACATGTGTGGTTTGAACACCGTCTTCATATGCGGGCGCGGGCGCTACTTACGTATATAAATATATAGGGCCAGATTCAGGTAGATGGGAACATCTTTACTCTGGAGTCACGTTTCTCATTTACGTTACTCTGGCGAAATTTTAGGAGAAAGTGCTGTTATTCATGAAGCACTTGCTCCTAACGTTGCGGCAGCGTATCGTAAATGAGCCGGCGGAATTCAAATTGGGCGGTACGGGGCGTGTATTATTTAAACTAAGCGCGATCCCGCGGCGAACGTACTGCGCATGCGTCGACTGTCAATGCATCCCAGTGCGCATGCTCCAAATTCTGTCAGTGAACGTCAATGACGTCAAATCCCCATTCATGGACGTTTTACGCAAGCGACGCAAATTTTTTTTTTTCGACGCGATGACGACGGCTATACTTAACATAGGATACTCCACTAGGGGGCTGCTTTATCTTTTTTTTTTTTTCCATAAAAGTTTTATTGAGTCAAGATGCAGAATACAAAGAAGAAAAACGACATAAGAATTATCACATAACAAGGAGTGACACAAGGTTACAAAAAAGGGTACGCTACATGATACAGTGTAACATAACAATAAATGAAATTTCCAGACCCGAATTAAGGTACACGTAGTGTAATGAAGCGACAGAGGGCGGAGGATCGTGATTGCAGTTTTCCCCTCCCCCCAAATTCCCCTCCCCACTCTGGTGCCAGGGGGGAGAAAGGAGCAGGGTACCGATCAAGGTCATATAAGCAAGAGATAGTGTATCATGGCAAGCCTATGGTCACTCAACAAAAGAGGAAGGAGAGAAGAGGGAGAGAAGGGGAGAAAAGAGAGAGAGAGAGGAAGAGAGATTAAGAAAGAATGGGAGGGAGAGTAAAACAGGGGGAGAGAGATACGGGGTAAAAGGAAGGAGAGGGAGGGATGGGGGGGATAGGGGAGAGAGCGGGGAGGGGGGGAGGAGGGGAAGAACGGACAGGCATACTGAGAAGGGAGGATAGAGGGGGGACAAGAGTGGATCCGCTCCCAGCGCCCCCCCCCATGGCCCCCCCCCCATAATGTACGGATGAGAAGTCGCCGCCCCTGGTGGCTCAAGGGATCCATTGACGGTAGCGGTCAGTGGTTACAAAGTGGTTCCAGCAGGCCCAAGTAAAGGAAAATTTGTGGATTCTGTCTTGTGAAATGTAAATCAGTTCTTCCATTTCTTTTATTGAGGAAATTTGTGCAAGCCACTCTCTAACAGTAGGAGCGGTGGTGGAGCGCCAGTGTCTGGGAATGCAAAGTCTAGCAGCGTTGACCATGTGCATGGCCAGGGACTTAAAATAATCTTTTTTAGGGAGTGACGTGTGGTGGAGTAGGTACTGAGATGGGGTGTAGTATAATACATAGGTCGTAACATGTGAAATGAGGTCATGAACCTCCCTCCAGAAAGGCTGGAGAGCCCCACACTCCCACCACACATGAAGCATAGTTCCCACGCCCCTGCCGCATCTCCAGCAGGTGTCGGGAATATTAGGGGAGAATTTGTGTAGGCGCGACGGGGTCCTGTACCATTTAGTGATTATTTTGTAGCCATTCTCTTGGATGGCCACGTTCAAGGAACCCTTGTGGGCGTATTCACAAATGGTGTGCCAGTCCTCCCCTGACAGGTCTGTTTGAAGATCTCTATTCCACGAAGTTTGTGTCGGGATGGGGATGCGTGGAGGACCGCCCGCTAAAAGGGTGTACAGAAGTGAAATTAAATGCCTTTGTGGTTTTTTACGGTGGCACAGGGATTCAAAGGGCGTAAGTTGCCGCGACCAAAGTGATTGATCGGGAGTGGACGTGAGGAAGTGCCGGATCTGCCTGTAAGTCCAGAATGATAAGGAGGCCGTCTTAGAGAGAGATTGTACCGCTTCAAAGGACAAAAGCCGACCAGAGGAGTAAAACTGAAGGGCCAGCACGTCCCCGAAGGGCCACTCCTGGCTTAAAAAGTCTTCCGATAAGCCTGGTTGAAAGTCCGGGTTTCCCCGCAAGGACGTAAGGGGGTTTGGGTGGGGAGACGGATGGCCCAGCGCCGAGGCCTTTTTAAATGCGAGGAGTGAGGGGTAAATGAGTGGGTGGGCTAACAGAGAGTGAGGCCAATTCTTAGAAGGCCACCATGGAAGCAAGTGAAGGGGGCTTTGCGAGAAACTCATCTCGAGAAGGACCCATAGTTTCTTAGAAGAGTATATGTTCCAATCCGCAATCCTCGTGAGATGGCAAGCGTTATAGTACTTTTGAAGATCTGGAAGGCCAATGCCACCACCAGATTTAGGTAAGGTAAGGCGGGAGAACTTTATGCGGGGCTGAGAACCTCTCCAAAGGAAAGTGGAGCAGGCTCTCCTAAATGATGTAAAGAAGCCCGGGGGTAAGGAAATGGGTACCGATTGCATTAGATAGAGTAAGCGGGGTAGGATTATCATTTTAACCAGGGCCGACCTGCCGAACCAGGATACATTCAAGCCCATCCAATCTTTAAAGCTTTTCTGCGTCTGCTGGAGGGCAGGATGGAAATTTTTGGAGTATAGGTGTGCTAGGTTGGAAGGGATTCGAATGCCCAGATAGGTTAGTGAGTCTTGCGCCCACTTAAAAGGGAAAGAAGTCTGGCAGTGTGTCACTTCCTGAGGGGGGAGGGAGACGTTCAACGCCTGAGACTTCGAGTGGTTTATTTTGAGGTTCGAAAGGGTGCCAAAATGGTCAAGGTCTTTAAGAAGGTTGGGTAAGGAGATCCTGGGGAGCCGCAGGGAGAGGAGAACATCATCCGCAAAGGCGGCGACTTTATATTCCCTACCCCCTACACTAATTCCCGGGATATCCGGGTTATCTCTTAACCTGTTGAGGAGGGGCTCCAGAGAGAGGATGTATATCAGGGGTGACAGGGGGCATCCCTGGCGAGTGCCATTGCTGATGGGAAAGGCGTCCGACAGGTGGCCATTGACTCTAACCGCGGCCGTGGGACCAGCATACAGGGCTAAGATACGTGACAGCATACGGGCACCTAAGCCCAGGGCCCTGAGTACCTCCTGCATGTAGTCCCAGGCCACTCTGTCGAACGCCTTCTCAGCATCTAGTGAGAGGAGGAAGCCTTGCGTTTTGGAGGTCGTGAGCCAATGATGTAGATTCAGGGTGCGAATGGTGTTGTCCCTGGCCTCACGACCAGGGACAAAGCCAACCTGGTCCCCCGAGACAAGACCGGGAACCAAAGGGGCCAACCTATTAGCAAGAACTTTAGCGTATATCTTGATATCCACATTTAAGAGTGATATCGGGCGGTAATTAGCCACCGAGGAGGGATCTTTGCCCTCCTTAGGGATCACCGCGATGTGAGCCGCCAGCATAGCGTCGGGTTTATTTTTGGGATCAGCGAGGGCATTAAATATGGCCAGGAGTCTCGCGGCTAGTGTTTCCTTGAATGACTTGTAATACTGGAGGGAAAAGCCGTCCGGACCCGGGGCCTTCCCCGCCTTCATCTGTTTGATTGCCAGATCTACTTCCGACGCTAGTATGGGGCCATCTAAATCCAAAGATTGTTGAGGGGAAATTGGCTTGGGGCTGTACTGGGCAAGAAATGCCTTGATTTGGTCAGACCGTAAGGCAGTTTTAGACTGGGAAGGATCAAGGGGACGGAGATTATACAGTTTGGAGTAGAAATTCTCAAATTCCTTGGCGATGTCCCCATTCCTCACCAGGTGGACGCCACCCGAACCCTGTAAATGGTGAATTGTGGACGTGGGTTTAGAGTTTTGCACCGTGCGCGCCAACAAACGCCCGCATTTGTTACCCTGCTCATAGAAGATCCTCTGTCCAAGGATGTAGCGTCTCCTAGAGCGCTTGCCTAATTCTTCCATAAGAGACGCCCGAGTGCGCAACAAGTCCTGAAGGGTGGCCTGTGCTCGGGACTGTTTGTGAGAAGTCTCGAGGAGTTTGATTTTCTCAATTAGAGAGTTGATATAGTCCTGATTCAGTCTTTTGGCTTTCGCCGCCAGAGCTATCAGTTCCCCGCGGATCACGCACTTATGGGCTTCCCATAGGGATACCGGCGATATTTCCGAGCATGAGTTTTCTGTGAAGTATTGTTGAATGCTCGTACGTATGTGAGTGATCACAGACGGGTCCTTAAGTAAGGAGGGGTTCAGGCGCCACATCTTTGTTCTAGAAGACACTTCAGGGAAGGTAAGGGTGACACTGATCGGATGGTGATCCGACAGGAACATAGGTTCTATTGTGGACTGTTGGAGAAGGTGAAGATCCGATTGGGATAGGAAAAAGTAATCGATCCTTGAGTACTTTTGGTGTGGGGCCGAGAAGAAAGTGTAGTCCTTGACTGAGGGGGAAAGAGTACGCCAAGTGTCATGTAGGGCCAGGGATTGGAGAAGGAGGCTGATCTGTCTCAATGCCTTGTAAGGCAGGGCAGAGGTCCCCGTTGAGGAGTCCAGCAGAGGGTTCAAGGGGACATTAAAGTCCCCCCCCAGGAGCAGAGCACCCGACCGGAAGGAGGCTAGGAGGTCACAGATGGACTTGAAGAAAGCCACTTGACGTTCATTGGGGCAGTAAATATTAGCAAGTGTGATCGGCCTAGATTCGTAGGAGCCCTTCAGGAAAACAAACCTACCCTCTGGGTCAATGAGGGAGTCAGACAATTGGAAGTTTGCGTGTTTAGATACTAGGATAGAGACGCCCTTTGTCTTAGAGGAGGGGTTAGTAGCGTGAAAAGCGGTCCGGTAAATGTGGTTAGAAAGTTTGGGGATCGCATCCGATCGGAAGTGGGTTTCCTGGAAGAAAATAAAATGAGCTTTATGTTTAGTAAGGGAGGATAGTACTTGGGACCTCTTCTCAGGCAGATTGAGGCCTTTCACGTTAAGAGAAAGACACTTCAAGGACAGGGGAAGCATGGTCAATGGTCAACGCTGCAAGACCCGATGCAGGAGCCGGGTAGTGGGGGTCCTGGGTTTTATAGGAGTAGCGAGACTGAGGGGGTGCGGCGGGCAAACCGGGCAGGGAACGCGGAGCGGATCCAGTCGGAGAAGTGGGCAGGAGCCCGGGAGGAGGGCAAAAAGAAGGGGGGGGGGGTAAAGGAAGGGAGGGGGGGAGAGAGTAAGAGGGAGGAAGAGGAAGACAAGTTAGAAGAGAGATCAAGTCAAAGAGAGGGAGAGCAGAAGATGGAGAAAAGCTTCAAACCAGAGGTGATAATAGACCTGCTAGATCACCTAGAAGGGGAAAGGTCTGGGGGTCGGCCAAAAAGAAACCCAATAGGGTCGCCGTGTGGGAACGAAACAAGGGACGGAGACCCCCCAAAAAAATAAAAAACACACAAAAGAGGAAATGAAAAATAAAAATAGAGAGGGAGCGACCCAGGGACTGAGATATACAATTGGCAAAAGATAAGGCGAGTACAGTGGGGAACCTACAGGGTTGAGAGGCAGGAAATGTGAGAGAACCATTAAGCATGTTCAAAAAACAAATGGGAAGGAATGTCAGGGGGTACACTCGATTACATGCATAACATACAAACCAAAATAGTGTCAACAGCAAAACCAGGTGCAAACAAAATTACCAGGATCCGTCAAGTGCCAGCACATCTCGCTCCAGTACAGTCCAATCAGGCGTGCGTCAGCAGGGGGTTACATAAATGAACATAATAAGAGTGAGTAAGTAAGTGAGTAAGGTTGCATCAGAAAAAAAAAAGAAGAAAAAAAAAAAAAAGGGGGGAAAAACCACAACCCCCCCAGTGGCGTTATGAGTGCATAACTGATAGCAAGAGATGGTTCGAGTGCCCCGAATGACACATCCGGAGCACTCGAAGCGCCCTCTAGAGATCCACACTGTGGACATACGCCCCTCTGCAGAGGTAACCCCCACCTTTAAGATATGCAATATAGGTTCACAGTTTTAATTGTAGTCAATATAGTAGGGGGCTGCTTTATCTTTACGCCGCGTATCGCTTACGGAAACGTCGGAAAGTCACTGCGTCGCGCCCGAATACGATCGTGAATTGCCGATTCCCGCTGATTAACAAATTTTTTCGGCGTAAATCAGCGGGAACGCCCCCGGCGCCATTTTTAAATTAAAGTTGCGATGCGATGGCGAAATTCAATTACGCCAATCGCATCGGAACTCCAACCCGGCGTTTCTTGTTTTCTGGTTACAGAAAACAGAAACGCCGGCTTAAAGTGACAGTTAGGCTGGAGTATCACTGATACTCCAGCCTAACTCTACCTGAATCTGGCCCATAATCTTTGGAGGTTATAAGTAATTTTCTAGCAAAAAATAACTGATTTAGGCTGGGTTCACATATATGCGGGTGTGTTTGTAACAGCATCCAATTCGCATAATGTGATTGTGACTAGTTTTCGATGGAGCCAGTTCACATATTTGCAGGGTGGCCATGGGGCAGCCGCGGTACAGTTTTGAAAAGGGTCCTTTGTGCTTTTGGGCCTGGCTCAGGTGTAAATTCAGGTAAAAATTTGCACCTGGCTCACACCCAGTTCGGTAAGCAAAAACGCACCAGCCTCTGGACTACAACCTGCAGCCACACATATGTGGCCAGCCTTAAACTTGTAATCAAAAAGTGCCAGAAAAGGCTTATTCCCCGTACACATGAACGGAATTTACGCCCACAAATGTCTGATGTGAGCTTTTTTCTAAATTTTTCCGACAGAAAAAAATCCTATCGGAAAATCCATTCATCTGTATGGAATTCCGACGGGAAAAAAACATGCATGCTCGGAAACAATTTGACGCATTGTTTAGAAGCATTGAACTTTTCGCCTCGTCGTAGTGTTATACGTCGCCGCTTTCTTAATGCTTGAAAGTTCAGAGAAGTTTTGTGTGACCGTGTATATGCAAGACAAGCTTGAGCGGAATTCCGTTGGAAAAACAATCCAACTTTTTTCCGATGGAAATTCCGATCGTGTGTACAGGGCATTAGTCTTCAAGTGGTTAAGTCAGTAAGGATTTCTATCAATGCTAAATAACCTCTGTTTTCTTTGTGATCTTAAGCATTCATTGGATGTTTCATTTAAAGGTAGATTGTCGTTTAATTATTAAAGGGGTTGTAAAGGTTTGTTTTTTTATTTTCTAAGTAGGTTCCTTTAAGCTACTGCATTGTTGGTTCACTTACATTTTCCTTCGGTTTTCCTTCTAAATCTTTTTTTCCTTGTCTGAATTTCTCACTTCTGGCTCCTCCTCAGTAAGCTTGCCCCCATCATCAGCCATTCTGTCTGGGGATTAGTCAGCGTGCTCGCCCCCTCCCTTAGATACCCATTTAGAAAATATACATGTTTGCGCCCTTCCTCAGATCAAGTCAGAACACATCTAACAATTTAATGAAAATCATGTTAAACACTTCACAAGCTACATCACATATGGAATCAATTACATGGTTAATTGCTTACTAATACAATCCAATTCCTACATGGTCATTTCAAGTATTTCACACCAAAGATACAAAAAAGGGTTAATCAAGCTGGCCACAGTCTCATAGTTGCCCCAGGAGCCATCCTAGTGTCCATCTGAAAAATATATATATTATATGTAAAAAACATGACCTGAAAAGCATATAAAAGCATATATATAAGGATTGAAAGAGTATAAATGTAAAAATAAAGCTAAAAGTGAAAAGAAAAAAAACATAAAAATAAATGCATCGATCGAAAAAATGTAAATCATAAAAATAAATATAGATCCAAATCTGTGTTTAATCCATTAGGAGTAATAGTATTAAAAATAATGTATCCAATGTACCTCACATCTCCTCGAGGTAAGTTCACGATCACCACCTCTCCTATTTTCATTAATGCCTTCTAATACTATGTATTTTAATTGTGAGACTGAATGTCCTTTTTCTACAAAATGTCGGACAAATGGTAGCTGTGTCAATTTATCTCTGATTGAATACTTATGACGGGCTATTCAATCCTTTACCTTTTGGGTGGTTTCTCCAATATATAATAATCCACATGGACATTTGCTAGGATACACCACATACGATGATTGGCAGGTGTAGTTTCCCTTAATGGGAATATTGAAACCTTTGTGGGGATGTGCAATATATTTACCCTTAATCTAAAGCCCTGTACACACAATCGGTTTGTCTGATGAAAACAGACCAATGGACAAACCGATCGTGTGTGGTCCCCATCGGTTTGTTTTCCATCGGTGAAAAAAAATAGAACATCCATTTCCTATGGATAACAAAAACGATAGAAAAAAAACGATTGTCTGTGTGGCAGTCCATTGTTCAAAAATCCACACAAGCTCAGAATCAAGTCGACACTCAAAAGCATTGAACTTCATTTTTCTCAGCACGTCATAGTGTTTTACGTCACCACGCTTTGGCATGGTCGGATTTTTGACTGATGGTGTGTAGGCAAGACTGATGAAAGTCAGCTTCATCAGATATCCGACGAAAAAATCCATCGGATTAGAATCCATCAGATATCCGATCATGTGTACAAGGCTATAGAGTTACATTGGATGCATGATAAACATGGAAAAGATCCCGGGGTAGATTCAGGTAGGAGATAAGACGGCTTATCTCCAGGTAAGCCGTCTTATCTCTGCGTTTTATGCGCCCAATCTATGCCACTGATTCATAAAATCAGTTAAGCATAGATTTTCCTTAGATCAGACATGCGTAAGTCTATTACGCTGTCTAATCTTATTTTCATATTTTAGGCTGGCCGCTAGGTGGCGTTCCCGTCTAAAATATGTAAATGAGCCTATACGTCGATTCCCGCACGTATGTTCGGCCGGCGCTATTCAATTACGTCATTTGCGTTAGCGTAGTACCGTCGTAATGTTATGCCTGCTATATGAGGCGCAGGCAATGTTAAGTATGGATGGCGTGCCGACGCTTTTTTCACGTTGTTTACGTAAAACGCTCGCGAATAAGGTTTTGCGTAAGTGGTGTTCACGTCGTTTACACGTCGAATTGACGTTGAGATTTGGAGCATGCGCACTGGGAACCAATCACGGCCGGCACATGCGCAGTTCTTTTGGCGCGGGGACGTGCTTCATTTAAATGATACACGCCCCCTACCCGCCGAATTTGAATTTGGCCGGCTCTTTTACGATACGCCGCCTCAACTTTACAGGCAAGTGCTTTGAGAATAAAGCACTTGCCTGAAAAAGTTGCGGTGGCCTAGTTTAAAAGCCAGACGCTAGGAATGCTTAAAGATAGGCATTTCTACGTGAATCTGTCATTGTCATGTCATTTTAGGAACAGGCAGGGAAAATGTATGTGATTAGACCAATCGATCCGTGAGTGTATAATATCGTTACATATCTGAGTGCAGATCCCCCTTACACTAGGATCCCCAAAGAGCCCCTCATTACATCAGGGTCCTCAGAGAGCCCCTCTTACATCAGGGTCCCAAGAGAGCCTTCCCTTAACATCAGGGTCCCCAGAGAGCCCCCTTACATCAGAATCCCCAGAGAGCCTTCCCTTACATAAGGGTCCCCAGATACCCTTTATTACATCAGGGTCCCCAGAGAGCCCCTTCCTTACATAAGGGTCCCCAGAGAGCCCCCCCCCCTTACGTCAGGATCCCCAGAGAGTTCCTTCCTTACATCAGGGTCCCCAGAGAGCCCTCCCTTACATTAGGGTCACCAGAGAGCCCCCCTTACATCAGGGTCCCAAGAGAGCCCCCTTACATCATGGTTCCCAGAGTGTGTTCCCTTTACATCAAGGTCCCCAGAGACCTAGATGGATAGGGGGAACAAAAAAGTTTTGTTCTTTAATGTATTGGTAAAACTCTCTACAGCCTCCCCTTTACATCAGGGTCCCCAGAGAGCCCCTTTCTTACATCAGGGTCCCCAGACAGCCCCTACCCTACATCAGGGTCCCAGAGAGACCCCCTTTTACAGCAGGGTCCCCAAAGAGCCCCTTCCTTACATCAGGGTCCCCAGAGGGCCCCCCTTACATCAGCGTTCTTGCAAATGTTCTTCAAACTTAATCAGGCTCCATATTTGGGTGTTCATGTTAAAATGTAATGTGAAGGTCTGAGGTTAAAATATCTGCATTTTCAGCAAAAGCATTTCATATATATTACATACAAATGGAGGATTTGGAAGGTTTTATCAGTTATAGTTTCATATGGTTTTCTATTCTTTATTTTAATGTTATGTCAGGTCTACCAAGCAACAGATTTACCAGCTGTGCTAAAGTGAAAGGACAGAGATAACAGAATATGTCATGCTTTAAACATTAGCTTCATGATTTTATATATGCTTGGTAGCACTTTGAATATAGTACTGAAATACACACTTTGAGCAGCCAGGTTGCAAATGCCAAGAGACAGATAATCTCAACTGCTTCTGACAAGACACTGAATAACAAAGGGGAACAACTGATGCAATCAGTAACACGATAGAACAATCACTTATAATGTATTGCAAATCAGCAAGCCTTTAGTGTCCTCAACACTTTGCTGAATTTGGTACATAGTACTGGCTGACTTGTAATTTTAGAGGGTTTTACCATTACGTTAAAGAACAAAACTTTTTTGTTTCCCCTATCCATTTCATTTGCACATCTTTTTCATTGTTTTAGTAGTATAAAAGAGCTCCTGACCTGCTAAAAAAAATGATTATGCCACCAAGAAGTTGTGGGGAAGGTTTGGAAATACACTTTCATCCAGCCCTTTTTTCAGCGGGAACACAGGAGAATGCAGTTCTGGTACTTCCAGCTCTGAATGTTTGCAATGACATTGGGCACTGGAGGGTGTATTGGCGCTGGTGGATATTTTTTTGCCGTGGTGTCTATTATTGTTGGGAGAATCTGTTGTTGCAGGAAGGAATCTATTGTTGTTGGGAGGGGGGGGGTTGTATCTGTTGTTTCTGGGGGATCTATTGTTGCTGAGTAGGTTGCTGGCTGCAGTGGATCTATTTTACTTTTCTTGTTATCATTATCAAATTCCATACAAATTACTTAGCACCGCAAAATTATATTTCTTTATACTCTAAAAGGGTGTTACTGGGAGGTGGGTAGAGGGTAGAACTAAGGGATGGTGCTTGGAGGTGGGTGGGGGGTGGAGAAAAGAGGCGACTCTAAAAGGAAATACTTGCACCTAATCTCTGAGCAAAAAAGCCCTGTTTTCATTTAAAAAGGTTTTTTGGTGTCTTAAAAATAGAGGATCTGCTATTGTTGATGTCTCCTTCTAAAAAAAAAAACTAGTTATCTAGTTTTCATGCTGATTAAATGTCTTTAGTACTTAGGAACTGACCAGCAAAAAGTATGCAAACAAGGCATTTGGACTTCACTAGCTGCATACTTGGAAAATCTTCAGTTAAAGCTTAACCCCGGGCAACTAAAAAAATGATCCCTTGTAGTGGACTGTGCCTACACTGCAAGGGTTAATTGCTTGTTTTTGCCTAGGGGAACAGTAGGCTTGAAGAAGAGGACAAGTCTGTTACTCTTGGCGACTGGATGCTGTCCCTCAATCTGAAGGATGCCTACTTACATGTTCCTATACATCCTCAGTTCCATAAGTACCTTAGCTTTGCGGTAATGGGCCACAACTTCTAGTTTATATTTTTGCCGTTTGGCCTTTCCACTTCACCCAGAACGTTTTCCAAAGTTTTGCTCTCAATTATCTTCCGCAAGCAAGGCCTGCAAGTCTTTAATTTTTTAGACAACATCCTTTTGGTGGCTTGGAATCCTCAGATCTTATTGAATAATCAAGAAATCTTAGTTCAGACACTGCAAAAATTTGAATGGATTATCAATTGGCAGAAGAGCTAACCGGACCCCACCCAGAGATTGCCGTTTTTAGGAGCAATGCAAGCCACCAACAAAAATACAATGAAACTTCCTCCGAAGAAGGCGTCAGCTCTCATTTCCAGGTTAGAGTGTGTGTCAGGGTTATCCTACCTCCCAGTGTCTCAATGCCTCAGGCTTCTGGGGACACTAATCGCCAGGATCCCGATGGTCAAGTGGGTTTACTGGCAGATGTGAGCTTTCCAGATAGGCTCCCTCAGGCGATGGATGAGTCGTTCTATTCATCAAAGGATAAGACTAACCCCAGCAATGAAGCATTCCTTCACGTGGTGGAGGGAGCCATCAAATCTCAATTGTTGTCAACTAGTTCTGGATCCACCACTAGTGGTCACAGTGGATGCCTCTGCATTTGGTTGGGGCGCTCAATGCAATGGCCTGTTGTCTCAATGCAATGGCCATAGCTAGCATGAGATTTCCAATGTGATTGAGTTAAAAGCAGCCTTTCAAACCCTGAAGACATTTCGGAGCCACATTCAGGGGACCAGTGTTATTCTTAACATCAACAATAAATCAGCAGTCACCTATGTGTATCGCTAGGGTGGAACTCGGAGCCGGTCACTCCTGGCGAAAGTGTCACCCATAATGAGTGACACTCAATGAAACCGGTCCCACCTCTCAGCAGTTTACATTCAAGCTCTTAGAATTTCCTAGCAGATACCATGAGTCGCAATAAGCTAAACAGCAATGAGTGGTCCCTGGGCCAATCAGTTTCTCTTTGGACATGCAATCAATGGGGATTTCCGTGTCTGGATTTGATGGCAACTACAACCATCAAATGCAAACATTTTCTTTCCAGAGTGAAGTTTACAGAAGTGGAAGCAGTGGATGCACTCAACTCCAGGTGGGAGTGTGGGCTGGTATAGGTCTTCCCTCCGGTGCCACTGATCTTCAGACTACTCAGAAAAATATGCAGACAATAGGGGTTAGTGATAGCAGTGATACCAATGTGGCCCCAGGGGCCATGATTCCTGCTGCTGCAGTTCTTGGTAGTAGAACCTCCAATTCTACTCCCAGGAATATTAAATCAACTATGGCAAGGACAGGTACTGCATGTAAACCTGTGCAAACTCCACTTAGCTGCCTGGAGGTTGAGTGGTAAAGGTTGAACGAAGCCGGATGTTCGGCCTCAGTGGTAGGAACTTTATTGAGGGCAAGAGCCTCCACTACTAATCTTACCTATTCTAGAGTCTGATAACAATTTGTAACCTTTGCTGAGTTGCAAAGTTTTGATCCCGTGTCGCCATCAGAGTCACAAGTATTGAACTTCCTACAAGCAGGCCTGGAGATGGGCTTGTGCGTCAACACACTTAGGGGTAGATTCACGTAGAAATCTATAGGCATGCCTAGCGTCTAGCTTTTAAAGTAGGCTGCCGCAACTTTATTCTCAAAGCACTTGCCTGTAAAGTTGAGGCGGCGTAGCGTAAAAGAGCCGGCCAAATTCAAATTCGGCAGGTAGGGGGCGTGTATCATTTAAATGAAGCACGTCCCCGCGCCAAACGAACTGCGCATGCGCCGGCCGTGATTGGTTCCCAGTGCGCATGCTCCAAATCTCGACGTCACTTCGACGTGTAAACGACGTGAACGGCACTTACGCAAAACCCTATTAGCGAACGTTTTACGCAAACGACGGGAAAAAAAGCGTCGGCGCGCCTTCCATACTTAACATTGCCTGCGCCTCATATAGCAGGCATAACATTATGATGGTACTACGCTAACGCAAATAACTTAATTGAATAGCGCCGGCCGCGCATGCGTTCAGGAATCGGCGTATAGGCTCATTTATATATTTTAGAAGGGAACGCCACCTAGCGGCCAGCCTAAAATATAAAAATAAGATTAGACAGCGTAATAGATTTTTGTAGCCTCCCAGACGTATATATGAATAGAGAATTTTTTTTTTTTTTCTGAGTTAATATTATGGCGTTTCTCAATATTGTGTTTGTATGCATATGAATGTTCATCACTTTACATATGAAACATGCATTTTTGCAGTTTTGCATCTACATCTGACACGTGGAAGGTCCATTGTGGCTTTGATAACTGAACATACACACATGTGTTGTGGATAATAATACCAATTTTTAAACTAACACCATGATTTTATGTTCCATAGGTATACCCAATGTTACATGTTAGGTTGGTGATTTAATTTTAATATATTGTTTGTAATTGGTCTGTGTTTGTGTCAATATGATTGTGAGTACTTGGTTGTCTACTTATCTATGTGAGAGCTGTGGATTGGAGGGCCCGTATTTTTTGATCAATTAATTATGCATATGGGAGCGGCTTTTTCGGACATCCCACTTCCCATTGGCCACTACCATATATATATATTCACATTCGTTTTGTTACTACACAAGCTATGACTAAGCACCAAACTTTGGTGTGAAACATGTCGTTTGTATCCCCCCTTCTGTACTGTATGGATTGACTGCTATACACTGGATTTTAACTCAATAAAGGTGTTGCACAGAATTCTGCCCTCCGGGCTTATTCGTGTGTTCTCTGATTCCAGCAGAGCCTGCACCTGAGTGCCTATCAAGGGTGTGTATTACTTGGAACCTGTGCTTTGAGAGCGCTTGTTTTTCTTCTCCATTCAGAAGAGGCGTACCCTAAAACCATTACTTCAGGCATTTATGCAGAAGTTCATAACATACTGGTGGTTCTTCCCTTTCCGTCTGAGCTTAATTTTTCAATAAAAAACTTCCCATCTTTTCATTATAGCGAACATCTCCTGCACCAGCTGGGCCTGATATCTCAGGTCCCCCCACAGCTTCTATCCCCCGGGAATGCCAGTTCTGGCATGAGGTCCTCTCCACCGAGCCCACTCACCCCTGGGTGGCAGAAACAATAAAACCAGAGATCCAAGGACTCTCATCCACCCTGACAAGGACACCTCTAACCCTGGAGGGTTTACATCCAGTCCCTTCATATAAGGGCTTTTTCCTCTTTTCAGCTGGCCCATATTTACCATCGAAAGAATTTAGTTATTTGGTATGATCATCTCATTTCATGCCTCCCTCTAGCTGTTACGGGGCTGTTAAAATTCCCTTGTGGGGAAGAGGAGTTTTCTCTGTTCTGTCTAGCACAACCATTGCATAGGATGTTCACTATCCCGAAAGAGGTACTGGAGCCTGTGGGCACCCTAGAATAAACCAGTTCCTTTGGGACCCATTGCTCCAGCCATTTTACTGACCATGGGTTCCTACTTGGTGTCTTTCTCCCCAATGTGGGGGGTCTGTCACCGACTGGGACTTCGGAATATGCTTCCACCTTATACTTCTTTAGAATTGGTTAGGAGAAAAATCAACCTCTGAAGGCTATTATGAAATAGTGGGTTACAGGCTCCTCTATCCACCTCTGGAAGATGCATAGGTCTTCTTGCTGGGACATACTACTGTCCCCAGTATTGGCAGACATTCATTTGGATGAAAAGAAATTGGCTGGTGACTTCCACTCTACCTGGGCTTGGGGGTTTACTAATGTTGTGGTGTTTATATATATTGATCTGTTCTCATCTTCATTTCCCCCGGTCTTCCTCATTCTCCTCCTTTTCCTTCTCATTCCCTGACTGTTGCATCTGGCAGAAGATCCCAGTTTCCAGCTACCAGGTTTTCCATCTCTTGTTCTACTCTGAAAAGATCACCTCACCCTCTGGTCCATGTCTTTTTCTGATCCAGATTTCTTCTTGCTAAAGTTAGCCTCCTACAATGTCCAAGGTCTGAACTTTCCGGTTAAGCAACGTAAGTTATTTCAACTTCCAAAAAATCAATGTGTTTCTACTTTAAGAAACACACTTCCCTGCGCGATGTAGTCCTTCCTTTATCCTCCATACAAAACAAGAGGGGTAGCTATCTTTTTCTCCATGCATTTGACTTTCTCATCAATCCGCAAAGTTAGGGACCCTAATAGGAGATAAATTCTGCGGATTTGATAGACGGCAAAACATACGCTATTCTTTCCTACTACGCCTTTAACCATGGACAGGCAGCATTCTTCTCCTTCCTAGTCCCGATCGTCTCGTTGCATGCTGAAGGTATAGTGGTCCTTGGAGGTGACATAGACCTAGATCACTGCCTCAGCAAATCAGAGGGGGTTAAATCCCGCCTCAAAAAGCCCCCAAAAAACAGTCTGCGGATTGCTAGGACTTTACCCTCGCTCGGCCTAGTAGCTGTTTGGAGAGAACTAAACCCTACGTCCAAAGACAACACTCATTACTTGGCTCCCCATAAAACCTACGCCAGGATAGATCACAAATTTGTCCCTGTATCAGTCATCCTGATTTCCACTAAAACCCTCATCAGAGACACAGCCTTTTCAAATCACGCTATAGTCCTCCTTATGCTCACATGGCCGCCGAGCGTCAAAGGCCCCTTCCAGTGGCGACTCAATGAGTCCATACTTAGCGACCCAGTCTAATGTCATAGAGAGGGAACTAAAGGAATCATTTCACACAAATGACTCTGGAGAAAGTCTCCCAAAACCCTGTGGGCTGCCCACAAGGCTGTGAACAGGGGTAAAATTATTCAGATTTCCTCTAAACTCAAGAAGGAGAGAAAGTGTCAGAAAAGGGTTTACCCGTTGGTGGCACTGTCGGTCCCGTGGATCTCAGTATCGGTGTCCACCAGCGGGTGTCTTCTAACACTCAAGATCTGTAGTGGAGGGATTCACCTGCTGGTGGCACTGTTAGATCCTTGGGCCGTAGCACTGGTGTCCACCAGTGGGTGTCTCCCGGCAGTATGGAGCAGACAGCACCTCCTGCGATCAGGTCTCACTTGAGGATAATTATAGGCATATAAATTCCCGACAAGCACTCACATGCTTGCCTTGGTATCATCCTTGAGCCCTGATCCGTACCTGCTGCCTGAAGACCTGAACCTGTTCCTGAACCCTGAACTTGTTATCTGTGTAGCTGATCCTGTTTCCTTGTCCTGTTGTTCCTTACCCCATCTGCTGATATCCTGTTAATGACCCTGGCTTGGCTATGTTTAAGATTGCCGTATTCTCTTCTATTTTATATAGTTATTTGTTGTTTGTGGGTCATTGATTGGTTGGTTGTTCACTATTATATATTGGAGGTGTTTTTATATATATATATATATATATATATATATATATATATATATATATATAATCACTTATCTTTAAATAAACTTTATTATTCACTTATATATGTTTTGGTGTCCTCTATCACAGTTTACATGGCTCTGGTCACACCTGATTATGACAGTAGGTCTGAATTAGACAAACTGGGGAAGGGTTTCCAAATACTGAGGTTTTAAGGATTTAACAAATACCTTCCTGGCCCAATTAGACGCAGACATAATTGGACGCAGCCAATAATTAGACGCAGATCGTCTTGCTCTGAGTCTGGCCCTGACCACAGAGGCTAAAAAGAGTCTCCGGTGGTCTGGCGCCCAATTCTACTCCCAAAAAGACAGAATTGGTCCCAAATTTGCTTCTAAATTGAACCCCAGGCTTCGCTCCTTCTCCTTCTCTAAAATTCGCACCACTTTAGGAGTCCTATCTCAGAATCCCTAGAATATCATAGGGTCTTTCCAGAACTTCTACTCAAAACTTTATATGGCAGACAGCTCTGCCTTACCTGATCACCTGAATGACTTGCTCCGGGACATTCCTTTTCCAAAATTGACTTCTCAACGTCCCTCTAACCTAAAGAAACCAATTTCAGAGCTTTAAGTATTGTAGGTGATCACATTTCTTAAAAGCAGTTCTGCCCTAGGCCCCAATGGATTTTCAATTGGTTATTATAAATCCCTTTACTCAACCCAATCCCTTATCTGACCAGATTCTTTAACTCTCTTGAAGATGGCAAGATGGCAACCCTCTCGATAAATCCATGAATTTAGCCTATGTTACAGTCATCCCTAAACCAGGGAATGAATCTAGTGATGTTAGTAATTATATACTGATCTTGCTAAAAATAACAATTTCCAAATCTTAACGAAATTTCTTTTCTATAGACTCTTGGCCTTTATAGCTAAATATGTTCACAAGGATCAAGCAGGGTTCTGACCAGATACGTAGATCAATTGATGTAATTTCTTTACTCTGCTTACTCCCATGGGATGAGAGACTTCGCAAGAAGGCTTCCTGTTATTAATTGGTCTACAGAAAGAGTTTGATACGGTGGCATGGCCATACCTCTTTGAAGTTCTGGAGAGATGGGGATTCGGCCCACACTTTCTAGGAACACTCCGAACTCTGTACTCTAATCCTAGTGCACAGGTGTTGCTCCTAGGACACTACTCCAATCCCTTTATTATAGCAAAAGACACACGTCAAGGTTGCACCCTCTCGCTCCTCATCTTTGCTATAGCAATCAAGACACTGGCCATAGCAATTAGAAACCACCCTGACATCCGTTAAATAGTTTGTGGTCCTACGGAACGTAAATGTGCACTATTCACTGATGGCCTTCCCCTGTTTGTCTCCTCACCCCTTATCTCAGTCCCCAACATGTTTAAATCGCTTAAGGACTTCGGTTTAGCCTCTGAACTCCAAGTAAATATGTCTAAGTCTAGAGCTCTGAACATTTCAGTAGATCCGTCTTTAGTCAACCGAATACGGACTAATTTCTCTTTCTCCTGGAATACCGACTCCATCACATACTTGGCAAATTATCTTCCCCTCTACAGAAAACTCAGATAGGACATTGATTCCTGGGCCAGACATGATCTGTCATGGATTAGTAGGATTAATTTGATTAAAATTACCCTCCTCCCTCGTCTCCTCTAATTACTCAGGTCTACCCATCCTGATTGAAAGAGAGCATCTGAAGAGAAGGGTTTCCGGTGCCCTAATTCTATTCTTCTCAGAATGTGAACCCAAGGGGAGCTAGCCCTCCCTAATCTCTGGCGGTACTTTCAGGCAGCTCAACTAGCGCAAATTTCTATGGTCTACTCATAGGGAACTAAACCAGACTGGATTTATATGAAATGGGAGGCAGTTCTCGACTATTCCACAGCCCAAAATCCCCCCCAGCCCGGTCTCAACATCACAGTATTCCAATGGTGGCTAAGTAAAGGACTATTTTGTATAGGACACTTCAATTCCATTGGGCCATTATCGGTGAGCTACTGCATCAGTAAACTCGAAATCCCCAGTACTGAAAGATTTAGGCTTTCACAAATATCGCACTTTCTACACTCCATCTGGAACAGTAAACCTTATCCTCCCAGAATAACCTTCTAGGAGCGTTGACAGTCTGAGATATTGGGCCAGAGGGGAGGTATATCCATCATCTACTCCTCACTAGTTAATTCCGGGTATAAACCTCTGTACGCCTGGAGATGGGAACTGGATCTGGAGGGGGAATTGGACACCTGTGGACACTAGTGCTTCCAACGCTCCTTCAAGGGAGTCAGTAACGTCTCCCTAAATTGAGGCTAAAGGGAAAATTATCTTGCAATGGTACCTTGTGCCCAAACATCTTGCTAAAATGTTCCCAGACACCTCCCCGCTTTGTTTCCAAGGTTGTGGTCACTCAGGTACCTTTTTCATACCTGGTGGTCATGTCCTCGGATCCAAGGTTTTTGGAACAAAGTCTTTTAAATGACACGTAAGGTCACAGGCTGTCCAGTTCCCTAAATCCCACAAATAGCCTTGCTAAACAGATGAGTAGAATACACTTCTAAACACATCCAATCCCTCTTGTTTTAAATGCTTATAGGAGCTAAAATTACAATAGCCCGGGCCTGGAAACGGCCCACCGTTTCCTTAGGGGCAACCAAGTGGAAGATCTCTTAGATCATGGTGCAGAAAAAAATAGTTAGTATTCTTCAAGACATGGTTAAGAAATTCAAACTTATCTGGGAAGACTACACCCATACCCCCTTTTTGAATACTTCATATAATGCCATGCTGTGATCTTCCCTGTGACTGCACTTCCCCTCTATTCTATTTTTCTCCCTTCCTCTCCACTCCCCCTCTTCACACAACTTTTTCTTCTTCCTCTCTCACCTTCCTCTTTTATTTTGGTTTGTTTCCATATAGTTATGCTCAGACATTAACTTCTAAAGCGAGCAACCCTCCGCTAACTTCATACATACTGGGTCCAGGAGGGTGCTGTGAATTGTTATCTCAGCACATCCTGTCCTCGCTTGGAACTAGATCTCTTCAATGCCCCATTCTACAACTAGACCCTTGTGCCCCATAGAATAACAACTTACTTACCTACTGTAGGGGTGTCCTGGCACACCCTCACCCTGGGATCTATAGATTCCCTGCCGGGAGAAATACCTGAAAGCTGTATGTGTTGCTACTGTTGCCCAGAGCATAGCTCACAGGAACTCTCATCCTACACATCACATCTGATGTGGTGGATCAGGGCACTGGGATCTATTCTGCTTATATCGCTGTACTTCATGTCAATTAATGCTTACTGTTACTCTTTTGATAATATTCAATAAAAATTATTTGAAATAAAAATGCTGCATAAAGCAGGGTATTGATTAACCTGTGAGCGAGCCCAAAGGGTCATCTATCTGACTGTACAATCTTTGTACAATCAACTTTATGATGGCCTTCCTAAACTATCCACTTTATCTGGAAGGCCCTTAATCTACATAGTTGTTGATAGATCTAATGGAGATTGTACAATCTGATTGCAACATATGTGGAGATGTTAAAAGAGACACAGACAGAATCAAAGACGTAACAGACATTTTAACCCCTCTTCATTATATCCAAAAGATTTTGGGCTTTATATATTCTTTAAAACAATAGTTATAAAATACAGTAAAATCTTACTGACTATTGTTCCTCGCCCTCTTCCTTTACTCCATTTGTTTAATACCTAAATGTGGATGTGCTTTAAACACTATGGGCCAGATCCACATATAATTGCCCTGGCGCAACGTATCAGAGATACACTACGCCACCGTATTTTACCTGGCTCTAAGTCGAATCCAGGAAGATTTCGGCCCGTAAGGTACGGCGGTGTAGTGTATTTCTCACGGCGGAATCAAAATACACGATTAGGGGGCGTGAATCATTTAAATTAGGTGTGTCCCCGCTGCGATCGAACTGCGCATGCTCCGTTCAGAAATTTCCCGCTGTGCATTGCGCGAAATTACGTCGAAATGTAATTTTTTTTAGTAGCGTAGTTTACGTACATTCCTATTCACGTACGACTTACAGAAAAAAAATATTGAAAATTTGACGCGGGGACGACGGCCATACTTAACATGGTACGTCTAACTATAGACCGGATAATAGCAGCTTTAACTTTACGCTGGAAAAAGCCGACTAGCGATGACATTAGAGAATGCGACAGCCGATCGTAACTTCGTGGATCGCCGTAAAAAGCTAATTTTAATACCGACGCGGAAAACGACGCAAACTCCACCCAGCAGGCGGAAAAAGATTGCGAAGGCGTACAAAGACGTAAGCCTGTCGGATCGAAGCCCGAAGCTGTCGTATCATGGTTTGAGGATTCAAACTAATGATACGACGCAGGTAATTTGAAAGTACGCCGGTGTATCAGGAGATACACCGGCATACTAGCTCTGTGGATCTGGCCCTATATTTTCTCTTGGGAATCATTCTATATTTGTAGTCAGGCTTCAGTTCACCAAACGACGATTCAAACAGCAGCACCATAATGGTGTCATGAACAGAGGTGTTGATTGGTAGAGATTAAGGATGAGCTTTGAGTAGAACTCATGTTCGACTCGAACATTGTCTGTTCGCCGAACAGCAAACTATTTGGGGTGTTCGCGGCAAGTTCGTGTGAACTTTAGAACCCTGTTAAAGTCTAAATTTTAAAAGTGCTAATTTTAAAGACTAATATGCAAGTTATTGTAATAAAAAGTGTTTGGGGACCTGGATCCTGCCCCAGGGGACATGTATCAATGCAAAAAAAAGTTTTAAAAACTGCATTTTTTTTTGGCAGCAGTGATTTTAATAATTCCTTTAAGTGAAACAATAAAAGTGAAATATTCCTTTAAATTTCGTACCTATGGGGGGTGTATAGTATCCCTGTAAAGTAGCGCTTGTTTCCCATGCTTAGAACTGTCCCTGCACAAAGTGTCATTTCTGAAGGAAATAAAGTAATTTAAAATCACTTGCGGCTATAATGAATTGTCAGCTCCGGCAATACAGAGAAGAGTCATTCATAAAAAAAAAATGTGTGGGGGTCCACGGCATTTTTTTTTTAAATTTGGGGTGGAGTGCCCCTTAAAATCCATACCACACTGGAAGGGTCTGGAATGGATATTTGGGGGGAACCCCACATCATTTTTTTTTATTTGACGCAGGGTTCCCCTTAATATCCATACCAGACCCTAAGGTGAGGGATTTTAAATGACTTTTTTCCTTCAGAAATTACATTTTGTGCAGGGACAGTTCTAAGCACAGGAAACAAGTGCTACTTTACAGGCATACTATACACCCCCCTAGGTACAAAATTTAAAGGAATATTTCAATTTTATTGTTTCACTTTAAGCATTATTAAAATCACTGCTCCTGAAAAAACTTTTTTGCATTGATACATGACCCAGGTCCCCAATCACTCCCCTTGGGCAGGACCCGGGTCCCCAAACACTTTTTAGGACAATAACTTGCATATTAGCCCTTAAAATTAGTACTTAGATTTCAAACGTTCGAGTCCCATAGACTTTAACAGGGTTCTAAAGTTCACACAAACTTTTGGTCTGTTCGCAGGTTCTGGTGCGAACCGAACCCAGGGATGTTCGGCTCATCCCTAGTAGAGATGTGCTTGCTATATGCTGTTAACAGGGAGCACCTTCTTTGTTAATAAACAGAGGTGAGCTAGCCAAAATAGGGGATTTCCGTTCTTCTAGGAAATCCCCTTTAATCACGAGAGAGGAGAAAGTAATATTGTGATTGGATCATCTGAAGATGCCATACAATGCAAGTAATCTTCTTTGTTCATGGCACTCCAGGGTATACAACACCAGTTTTATTATGCTCATGAATTAAGATATGACTTGATTTCCTGGGCTTTCCTTACAGTTTATCGGCTGCATTAAATTTATTGGTTTCTTGTAGTGACATTCATTTGCATTCCATTGTCATCTCTATGCAGTGGCTGAAACAAATCTTTCCTGCAACTATTGGGATGCTAATATTTCAGTGAATTCCTGGCTGAAACACAGTATGAAGTGGTGTTGCTGCAGGTTCAGTATGATAATAAGCTGAAAAATATGTACCCCTAGATGTGATGTACAAAATCCACACAAATATCAATTCCAGGAATTATCTGTTTCCTTATCCATCATGTTTGTACTAGATAGATATCATAGAGACGATTCCTGATATGGTTCTTCTGCCTTACTGCAGGTCAGTAAGGCTGTTAAAGTGACGATGCATCTACCCGAAAGCCAAACGTACTTATTTGTGAGGATAGGCATCCTGACGATCAAGCAGTAGCAGCCGTCTGATTGTACTATTTGAATGGACTCCATCTTAAAGATCTCTAAGAAGGCCAAAAAGGTTCAATGTGTAGTAATGTGTATCATAGACAATCCGCGCTACCCCCAGTATTGCAAAGTGCATTAGTGCAAGTGAATGAGTGTAAATGGAAACACAAATTTATAACAACGTAGGTGTTGCAAATAAGTAAAATAGCCTGAATATTCTATGCCTCCTTTCCCAGTCGATGCCCAATAGGGAGAAACGCAGCATCGGGTGGAGCGATAGGAACTGACGTCACCACACCCCCAGATGGCTGGCTCGAGCCACGGCTGGTTTGTTTTATGCTTCTCTCCTGAAACTTTGTATCTGTTGAAGCCTTAAGATGTCAGCTTTGTCCAGAAATTTGGAATTAAAGACAGTTTTTATGTAACTTACTGCACTATGAAGCACTTTTTTCTCCTTTCATAATACGCTTCCACAATATATTCTGAGAACGATCCCACCCATAGAAGGAATCTGCAGGAGATTATTTGCTATTTCCAGACTGCTAGCAGAGGAGAGGATTGAGGGTAGAGTTCCACCAGCTGATGAAATCTGTGCTGAGCCAATTTGATGTCTGTAATAGGGATCCTACGGATATGGTAAGCAGTCCCTTCCTTATATCTGTGGAAATATTCTAAAGAAGATACCTACACACCTATTCCATCTGTCAGAGGAATAAGACTACATTGGAGTTCCTGTAGCTGTGTTTCTGAAACGGACACTGTCTTATGCCGCGTACACACGATCACTTTTTGTGATGAAAAAAAACAACGTTTTATGTGACGAAACAAAACAACGTTTTTCAAACTTCATTTTCCAAAACGACGTTGCCTACACACCATCGTTTTTCCAAAATGCTCTAGCAAAGCGTGGTGAAGTACACCACGTTCGATGGCACTCTGTTCCATTGAAGCTCTGTCTCATAACTTGCTTTTGAGCATGCGCGGGTTTAAAAACGTTGTTTTCAACGTCGTTTTGCCCACACACGATCACTTTTTATTACACAAAAAAGGACATTTTGAAAAATGACACAAAAAATTCAAGCATGTTCGAAAAAAAAATTGGTCGTTTTTTTGAAGACATAAAACTATGTTTTGCCCACACACGATCATTTTAAATGACGTTTTTGAAAACATAGTTTTTTTTCATCACAAAAAGTGATCGTGTGTACGCGGCATCAGTTGTTATTCTTTTGATAATTTTTCTATTATTAAAAAGAGTGACAATAAAAGTAGTGCAGCGCAAACAAAGAATTAATTAAATATACAATATGAAAATATAATATAATAAATGCATATAATAAGAAAACAGAAAGTCCATAAAGAGTGCTCAAGTGCTTATATGATCCAAAAATGGAAAAATATGTGCGTGATCCAAAAGGGTGATTTTCAGAAGAAACTTCCACCAATCAGCAGGAATGGCCTCTCACCTTATAACTTCGACCTACTACAGGTCACAGAGCGTGAGATAGAGAACCTCCTGACCTCAAAGGCACAGCAAACAGATGCAGCAACTTAACCTCAATGGTGACAGACTCAGGAACGGAATGAGGCAAACAGGGCATGAAAACAAAAGAAAGGAGATCTAGTGCTCTCTGAAGCCAAAACTCTGTATATTTATTCAAGTGATAAAAGACAAACACTCACTGTAGAGGCACTCCGGAGCGAGTGCAACAAACAAAAGCATAAAATTAGACCAGCATAGATCTCACTTGGGTTGACGATCGCGGGTAACGTCACACGTGGCTCCTCCCCCTCGTACGTCGTTACGTCCCTGGGGCTGGACTTCATCAGCGTGGGGTATGGAAAAGCAGCATGTAGACGTCCCGCTATCTGAGCCTAATATAGCCTGCGGCTGCCATGACAACCATGACAGCACAACACCGCCCTCTATGCTCAAAGCTTTATTACACAACAACACTGCCAGTGCAATAGAAAAGCACACCCAGCATCGTAACAAAGATTAAAGGTGCAGAGCAAGGGCATAACACTAAGCAGACCACAATAGAAAGTTTACATAAAGAATTTTTACATAATAAACATTTAATATTTAATATAATGACGCCAGCCGCGATCGCACACCCAGTACAATTATACAAAATAATTAATTAATTATTTTGTATAATTGTACTGGGTGTGCGATCACCCTTTTGGATCACGCACATATTTTTCCATTTTTGGATCATATAAGCACTTGAGCACTTATGGACTTTCTGTTTTCTTATTATATGCATTTATTATATTATATTTTATTTTCATATTGTATATTTAATTAATTCTTTGTTTGCGCTGCACTACTTTTATTGTCATATGTTTTGAGGTGTTTTATTTGAATTTTATTTGAATTTACCTATAGTGCTGGCTTGCAATTTTTAGTTTTGTTTGTTGTGTGGGTTCCAGCGCTGAATAATTCTCTTTGTTATTTTTATTAAAAAAAGGACTTTTTTAAATGCATTTTTATTTGCTCTTATTTGGTTGCGCATCTAATTACCACTTTCTCACAAAAAGGTTCAACCTCTTCCAATCTGCAACTGGATGCTAGCCACCGTCCCCTGTGAACTAAAAACAGGGTTGGTAAAAAACATGCAATCTTTCCTGTGAATGGGACTAGGATGAAGACCCCCTAAGGCCTCGTACACACGATCAAATCTGTCTGCTGAAAACGGTCTGCTAGACCGTCCCAGCAGACAGATTCGATCGTGTGTACGGCCGAGCCGACGGATTTGGCCACCCGACAGATTTCAAAGCATGCTTTGAAATCTATCGGGTGGGAATCCGTCCGCCCGACATGTCTGCTGGTTAGTACACTTACCAGCAGACATGTCGTCCCGCACCGCCGCCGAATGGATTCGGCGCATGCGCGGAAGTGTTTTACTTCCTGGTGCGGTGACGTGGCGGCGTCAACGTCACCGCCACGTCACCGACGCGTCAGCGCGCCGTCTGCTGGTGGGGATTTTGGTTTGCTCGTGTGTACACGCGAGCAAACCAAAATCCTATCAGACAGATTTGTTCAAATCGGTCGGTCCGACCGATTTGAACAAATAGATTGCCTCGTGTGTACGAGGCCTTAGTCTGAAGTGTCTGTAATTATTGTAGCAACCCACCTGCTTTTGTGGTGGATTTGGCAGCTCTGTGGAAGGGAAATGGTCTGGAGGAGGAGCAGTGGATTTCAGTGATGCTATATCCGATCTCTGACAGGGATAAAACTTGTAAAAACAATCAAACGAGAAACTCTCTACGAACTTTGCCATCCCTCTGATTAAATTTCTTCCATAAATGGAGAAGGGATTACCATTTTGAAGAAAAAGTAAATATGAGTTTGTCTCTTTACCCATGTAATGGCTTGCATGGCCACATGGATACACTGTTCCATGAAGGAAACAAAACTGGAACCAAGCAGCTACGGGTCTTCCTCTGATGAAGAGGAGCTACTATTATCTGCAGGCTTCCCACTCGCCAGAACTGAGTGGTTGAGCGCCACATGCCAAGGATGCTCTTCTAGGAGCAAGTAGGAGGGAGCTGCCTGGCCGGAATAATTGAAGTGAGTTGAAAATAGAATCTCGCACCATAAATAATAAAGACATTTAGTGTTACCTGGTAACTGCAAACTCCTCTGGGCAGTCTTTACTCACCAAGCTATTGGGTACAGGCACTGCGCCACAGGCCGTGCAGGACTCTTGCTGGGGCACCGGCATTGCTCTGGGGAAGAGGCGATAATACGTCTCTCTAGGAACGAACCATTTAGCATGGTTTCCTATGAATGTAATTCACATAATTCTGTTTTTTGGTTCGATAGACTTCAATGGATCAAAAGCTTATATTGAAAAACACAAAATGCACTTGCACTATGCAAACTGCAATCTGCATAGGTCTGAATCATGTCTCACAACAGAGTCATTTTATGTTCTAAATTCTGCATGCATAAAATAAATATCAGGCATCCATTTATACTAATATCGTTATCTAGCTTTCTGCATAACTACCTTACCAATGGATGTTGTACCATGAAATGGTTTTATGTTGAATACATCAATTTTTTCTCTAATTGTATCTGGAAAGAAAACTGAAGTATAATGAGAGAAATGGAATTGTGACTAAATGGTATGCCTCAGCAATAAAATAAACACTACCACTGAGGATAATAATTTTCTACGCAGATGAAACACCTTATGACTAAATTAAAAGTACTCTTTTTGTGTGTATTCTTGAAGAACATAAGTGTTTTTTTAAGATGTATTATCAATATTTTGTTTAAAAAATGCATGTTAAAAAGAGAATTTTCTGATAAGCCCAGGAATTTAGGGCATGGGAAACATGAACAAATGCTCACTATGGTAACAATTTTGAGGTTTAAGGTTCCATTCACATCTATGCATGTTGCCTTTGAGCGTTTCTGCAGTGCTTTTTGTGGTGCTTGCCGTGTTTTTGGACACACAATTTCACCGCAATTGTTTTTTTACACTTTTTACACTTTATATAACTTGTTGCTAAGGAGGCTAAGCATCCTTAACAACCAATGAGTTGTCACCTGTCAGCGGGCAGCTGAATAAAAAAAAAAAGAAGACTTGCTGGCAAAAAAAAGGTAAAAAACGACGGGGAGGAAAAGCTCTCATGCTGACAGGGAGGGAGGGGGAGAGACAAAAGCTGCAGGTGACAGAGGCACATAAACTGACCACGGTAGTCAGGGCTCAGCAGCCATGATAAACTGTGGTCAGCAAAAGCAGCAGGGGGACACAGGAACTGGCAGGATCAACCAGGTTTATTACCAGTTAGGAAGAGAAGAATTGCACAGCACAAGCACTGTCCTGTTATTCAGGCCTTAAAGGAACAACATCTGTGTTTTTTTCTTAGGTTTACAAACACTTTAACCACTTCAGCCCTGGAAGATTTGGCTGCTGAATGACCAGGTCATTTTTTGCGATATGGCACTGCGTCGCTTTAACTGACAATTGCGCAAAGCTGCACCCTGTGAAATATTATATCAAGAATTGTAATTACATGCCCCTGTTAAACAGGGGCATAAAAACTGGGCCTTGGGTGGTGGTTGTGGTGTCCTAAACCAAAATTATTGTTGAAAGCTAGCACCATCAAGATTGAGGAGGAATGGGATAGCCATCATAGGCAGTTTTCAAGGGATCTCATATCCATAGCAAATTCAATCAGTTACATCCACATCAGGTGCTTGATAGCTGCTGATCCAGGACTAATTCATTTTTATGAATGTGAGCCTATCAACGGAGCCTGTGGACATGTGCACCCTTTTATCCATTACAAACCCTCCAGCAGCACTGAATGTGCATTCAGAAAGCACGCTGGATGCAGGACAGGCCAGAAGCTCAATTTCATATTGAGCAAGTTCTGGCCAGTGGTCCATCCTCAAGACCCAGTAACCCAGTGGATGCTCTGTTGGAAAGGTCTCCAAGTCTGCTCTTGCCCCTAGATTTTCCTGCACCATATAATGCAGACGCTAGCAATGGTTGCTTGAACCGATCAGACCTTGGCGCTGAGGACTGTAATGTTTTTAAAGACATCTGTCAGACATCCAGCTTCTCCACCGCTCTTCCTCAGCAACACGTTGTCCAGCACCAGGTAATTGAAACGTCCCAGGGTCTGGAATTGCATTATACAAAAATGTCTTCAAGGCTTCCTAAAGATGTTTCATCCTTTGCTTCCTCTGCGAATGTATGATGAGTTCTGCAATCTTACCCTTGTAACGTGGTTAAAGAAGGTTTGCCAGCCAGTAATGATCCCTCTCCTTAATACCATGAATATTAGGGTCCTTTCGCAGGCTTTGAAGAATCAGCGAGGCCATGCAGAGTAAGTTCACAAATTCACAAAAAGGGGCAGAGTCTACCAGCTGAAAAGGCAACAGTTGCAGTGCTAGCAATTTGGCCAAGCTAGCATTTAGACACTGAGCATGTAGTTGGCTGGGACCTAATTTCTTTTTACAGTTCAGCAACTGGAGTAGGGAAATTTGCCTGCTAAAATCAATTGGTGGTGTACTGCTAGCAGATTGGCTGCAAGTACTTGGGACACCTATTGCTATTGTTGTGCTTTTTTAAGGTCCTTTTTACCCGCACAGTAATTTTGAATTATTTTCTAACGAAGATATTTTTAAATACCAGTCAATCTATATGACATAGTCTGTAATATAAAATGTATTCACGGAGACGTATGATCATACAAAATAGTTAATTTATTGGTTGACAAAAATATAAATATTTCCATGAAATTAAAATACCAATTGCATTACATGAACGACTTGAAAATCAATAAAATACCCCCAAAATAGGCATGCAATACCTTTGATCGGTGTGTCATGGTAAGTTATCAAAATAACTTTATATAAATGACAATGAAACAAAAGCGTCTATTTCACATGCCCAACTGTTACTATACTGCAGGTGAGTAAGTGGTTAACAATGTGAAATATATTGGACGTTTGTTTTGTCAGTAAAATTGGATCTATGAAACAATAAAAGTATAATGAAAAATGTACTCTTTAAAAAAAAAACTACCAGTTATTAAATATGAGAACAAACCATGACTACAAGATATTCAATACTTTGTACTTTGGAGAACAACATCAATATTTCAACATTTTTAGGGAACAGAGCTAAATGGTTGCATTCTTTCTATGGAGCGTCATCCTTCCAGTCATACTTCAGTCATTTCTCCATTCCTGCTTTCATGGGGTGATCCCCTTCTATGGGGTCTATCTCCTTGGGTCCTTCCCTCTCCCCAATTTGCTTCCCTCATTATATATATTTCAGGACAATAAGACTATAACAATTATACCATGTCCTTCCCAGCTGATCTGTGTGTCATTAATTCATAGGTTCATGGCCCATATGGGAGTTCCTGTTAAGACGTGTCTGGTTTCTATTGGCTGACAGCTTAATGATTAAGGCCGCGTACACACAATCAAATTTGTCTGCTCAAACTGGTCCGACGGACCAGTTCAGCGGACAAATCCGATCGTGTGTATGGGCTAGCGGACATGTCTGACCGGCGGACAAATTTTAAAACATGCTTTAAAATTTGTCCGCCAGATACATGTCCGTCGGATATGTCCGCTGGTCAGTACACTCACCAGCGGACATATCTTCCGCACATGCGTCGAATGGATTCGACGAATGCGCGGAAGTATTTTTCTTCCTGGTGCGGTGACGTGGCGGACAAGTTTGAGTGGACATATCTCATCGTTTGTACGCGGCCTAACTGTTCCCTAGACTCTGTGGATCCTTAAGTAATATCACTTTCAACCACCAGGTGTCTCACCTTTATTGTGAGATTATCTATACATTAATATTTATATTATTGGGGGACTATCCATATGTATATATATATATATATATATATATATATATATATATATATAAAACTCTGGTAACTTTATATTTCATAAGATACAATTATACAATTTACAGTATATCTTTGATTCCTACATAACATGCTTCTATATTCCTTTATAAACGTATATTCTAAGCATGCATAAGTTTATATCTTTTAATCAATGCAACATAATTATCAATGTGGATACATGAATCATTTTGATATGTGTTTGATGGATACGTGTTAGGCCTCGTACACACGAGTGAATAGATTTGTTCAAAACGGTCTGTCCGACCGATTTGAACAAATCTGTCTGCTGGCATTTTGGTTTGCTCGCGTGTACACACGAGCAAACCAAAATCCCCGCCAGCAGACAGCTCGCTGACGTGTCGGTGACGTGGCGGTGACGCCGCCACGTCACCGCACCAGTAAGTAAAACACTTCCGCGCATGCGTCAAAACCATTCGGCGCGTGTGCGAGAAGACATGTCTGCTGGTTAGCGTACTAACCAGCAGACATGTCGGGTGGACGGGTTCCCAGCCGACAGATTTAAAAGCATGCTTTGAAATCTGTCGGGTGGCCAAATCCGTCTGTTTGCCCGTACACACCATCGAATCTGTCTGCTGAAACGGTCTAGCAGACCGTTTCCAGCAGACAGATTTGATCGTGTGTACGAGGCATTACAGGTTGTAAAAATTAGCAGATGGCTAATGTATTGGAAACTTGGCAAACATGAGCCACGTTTGCTTTCTCTTCAATGACTGAAAGACTTCCACATACAATCGTTCACATCAATCTGAGACCTACTGGACCTCCATTATTCCACTAGTAAATATTAAATTATTATTTGTGCCATAATTATTTGAATCATAACACTATACCTTCATTCCTCTTAGTGCAGGTTTTTGAAAGGACTTGAGGTATAGTAGGGTTGGAGATCCCAGATGAGGAGCAAGGAGAAGTCTGCCTTTTTCTTTGATGCAGGTCTTTCAAGTACTGTTGCCAACTACTGCAGGTCATCATTTGTTTGGTCAAGCATATAAGTTGCAAATAGCAATGGTGCGATCTGCTGCACATGTGTCAAAAAAGGCCCACCCCAAGGAACTTTTAAAAGTCAGCTGGGAGTCAGCAGCTACCTGCACCTGCGAAGTTCTGCAGTGTGATGCAATAGGGTGGCTGCCCTTAAGCTGGCCCCTAGAGGACATTCCGTGGCTGAGAGCTCTGACCAGAGTGTTCTGATGGGGGTCCGTCCCCCTGTCAGAACCCAATAGCTCAGTGGGGGAGATCGCTATACTAACATCGGATTATTAGTAAAGCGGCTCAGACCGACCACTGTAGGCTTAAAAGACACACAGTTTAGGATTGAAAGGTAGCTATCATGACTGACCTCCAGAACATTCTTTCTAGTTCTCCTCTCTTGCTCTTGGTTCAATTTGGGATGTACCATCTATTGGACACAAAAACAAACAAACATATAAGTATTAAAATCTGAACATATACATATGTAGGTGTGAATAATAAAAACATACTTACATTTGACCATAGATGCTTTTATTATGCAGCAGGGGCTTGTGCTCCATGTTTTCGCACTGTTGAAAAGGACAAAATACAATGCTTAGAAGAGGCAGAGAAATCTTAAACATATTTAAAGTGATATTAAAGGCACATTTTTTAAAATAACAAACATCTCCAGGAATTTGACACTACCTCTCCAACTGCCCTGTCCCACAGTAGCCTCCTCTGAACTCACTCCACCAGACCCAGTGGACGAAAAGGAGGTGGTATTGAACTTTTCCTCTCCCCACAATGCACCTTCCAGGTTCTTCCAACACCTCCATCTCTTTCCCCCTGCTCTTTTCGAAATGCACTACATTCATCTTTTCTCTCCAGCTTGTCTGGGGGTCACAGTCATTAATCGGCCTCCTGGATCAGTGTCACACTTTCTGGATGGCTTCTCTGCATGCCTACCCTATTTTCTCTCCTCTGAAGTGCCTGCCATCATCCTAGGTGACTTTAACATTACAATCAATGTTAATATTGCAACCACTTCTCAACTACTCAACCTAAACTCCTCTTTTAATCTAACACAATGGATACAAACTTACTTCAAATTTACTGAATGACATATCGGTATAGATTTCACACCAATTCCTCAAACTCAATCTTTTTAAAACTGAGCTTGATATATTTCCTCCTTCCTCCTTCCTGGTCCCCCCCATGACTTTACCATTAAAACAACACAACCATTGGTCCCTCCACACATGTCAGGGTGCTGGGTGTAATCCTTGACTCTGACCTCTCCTTCAGCCCCCACATCCAATCACTGGATAAATCCTTAACCTCCGCAACATCTCCAGAATTTGACTCTTCCTGACTAACTACACCACAAAGCATTGATTATTTCCTGCCTTGACTACTCTTTCCTTAATGGCCTACCCTTATGCAGGCTATCCCCCCTTCAGTCTATTATACATTCTGATGCTAGACTAATGCTAGACTAATACACCTCACTAACCGATATGTGACTGCTGCTCCTCTCTGCCAATCCCTTTACTGGCTTCCCCTACCCCACCATGTAAAATTCAAAATGTGCTGCACACAGAAGTTTTTTTTTTTTTTATCTTCATGCATAAAATGCATTTAGAACCACTTTAAGAACAAGAGAAAAAATTGTTTCAATGGTTGAAGTGAAATGTAATACATAAGCATGTACCTCTGCTGTTGAAAAGCCAGCCTGGATGTTTGGAGCTGTAAATAAATAAAAAATCTTGGTAAGATTACATGTTGTTTGTGCTTATCTACTTTTCCTTTTCTAAACCATATCAAACAAATGCACAGGTCTAAACATGCAAAAATGAGCCATATATGTCTCAGAATACGGAGCAAACATGTGCCACAATCAAAGCATGATTCAAGAAAGAATGTCATGTGTCCCAGAAGGAAGGTGATGTGACCCATGTAGTACAAACAAAACATGAATAACTGCTAAGACAAATTAGGCTGTTGAATAGATCAAAAGTGCTTTACCATGTGCTCCACCAGATCCAGGATGTCCAGCTTCTCTTCTGCTCTCCTCCACCATTACTCACTTCTGCTAAGGTCCCCAGAAGTGTGTGTGCACTGGAAAAGAAGTGCTGCCTGCTGGATATGATGACAAATGTGGTAAATTACAGTTTCATTCCCTAAAAAACACTGCAGTATTTAGAAGTGTTTTTTGTAAATGCCAAAAAAAATAAAAAAATGAAAAATGCTGAGCGCTATTTTACCACATTTCTTAACACAGTAGATACAACTTCTTTCTTATTGTATGTTGGGGTTATGATTTTATGATGTCATGCTGATGTCATGTTTCAACTGTTTGCTAAAGGTTTTATTTGGAAATTTAATAATAATAAAAATAATAATAATAATAATAATAAATAATTGAATATATTGTCACTGTGTCAAATTTAAACACTCTGAAATTGCAATTTAAACCATGCATGTATGCATACTTGCAAACCTGTCATAGAGAATGTCAGGTCCTGGTGCATGCACTACTTTAAACATGCAATTTCACTGAAGACAGGAAATAAAATTCCATTGCATTAACCCCCTCCAATGACAGAGTTAAATGCTTGTTAAGTCTAGGGTAGAGGAATAAGATGTAATACTAACCTTATTCCTCTCTATGACAGGGTCACTCCGCACTGATTCCATGAAACATCCTCTCTGAGATACTTTGGCTGTTGATCACATGCTGATGTCATCAAGTACAATGGAGAACCAAAAATGTTGCATTGGATCATTCATCACCCAAATTGTCAGAGCAAGGAATGAGGTACAACGTCAGCAGCACTCCAAGTAGAAGAGTGACAGCGTGAGGAATAAGACCAAAGCACTTGCTCCCTAAGTTACGGCGGCGTAGCATAAATGGGCCGGCGTAAGCACACCTAATTCAAAGTAGGTGGAAGGTGGGCATGATACATGTTAATGAACCGTGACCCCATGCAAATGATGGGTCGAACGAATGGCGCATGCACCGCCCGTGGACGTATTCCAGTGCGCATGCTCAGAATCACGTCGGATAGAACACTGCCTACGACGTGAACGTAACTTACGCCCAGCCCCATTTACGTACGACTTACGTAAACAACGTAAAAACATCGGCAGTTCCGACGTCCATACCTTTGCATGGGATGCGCCACCTTTTTGGTGGTTTATCTTTACGCCGGAAAAACGCCTTACGTAAACGGCGTAGATTACTGCGTCGGGCATACGTTCGTGAATCGGCGTATCTTGCTCATTTGCATATTTAACATGGGAACGCCAAATTCGTCTAGCGTAACTATGCGCCCAAGATACGCTGGCGTAGGCAAGTTACATCTGGCAGCTGAAGCCTTGTTTTATGGCATATCTAGCTTCATGAATCGGCGTAAAAGTACGATGGCGCACGTTTGTACTTACAACGGCGTATCTGGAGATACGGCGACGTAAAGGTACCTGAATCTGGCTATTTGTCTTGTACAATGTTCCTTTACATTTAACAAAAACATATAATATGAGGTCAAAACGAAACACTTTAAATTTGTATGCAATCGGGTAGGCCATTGCACTACATAGTTGATGGTAAATCTAAAGGAAATTGAATAAGAAAATTGTATAGTGTATAGCCCGCCTAGATGAGAATTTTTTAATAATTCAGGAGTTCAGCTCTAAACACTATAATTCAGTTTTCTTAACCACTTCCCACTCGGTCAATAGCAGATTTACGGCCGGGGAGTGGTTATGAAATCGTGACTGGACGTTCTCCAACGTCCTGCACGATTTCATGCCGCGCGCGCCCATGGGGGGCGCAGCGCGGCGATCGCTGATGCGGGGTGTCAGTCTGACACCCTGCACCTCCGATCTCGGTAATAAGTCTCCGGCGGAGGCTCGCTACCACGTGATCAGCCGTGTCCAATCACAGCTGATCACAATGTAAACAGGAAGAGCCGTAGATGGCTCTTCCTCACTCGTGTCTGACAGACGCGAGTACAGGAGAGCCGATCGACGGCTCTCCTGACAGGGGGGGTTCACGCTGATTGTTTATCAGCGCATCCCCCCCCCTTGGATGCCCACACTAGACCACCAGGGAATGCCCACACTGGCAGGGCAAAAAAAAACTATAAAAAAAATCAGGATAAAAAAAAAATACATCCCAAGAAAAAAAAAAAGAAAGATGCCAGTCAGTGCCTACATATGGGCACTGACTGGCAACAGATACATCAGTGCCACCCCACAGTGTTCTTTAGTGCCACCCCTCAGTGCCAATCCATGTCCAGTGCCCACCTATCAGTGCCCATCTGTGCCACCCATAAGTACCCATCTGTGCCACCCATAAGTGCCACCCATCAGTGCCATTCTGTGCTGCCTATGAGTGCCCAGTGCTTCCCATGAGTGCCCATCAGTGCCGCCTATGAGTGCCCATCAGTGCCACCTATGAGTGCCCATCAGTGCCGCATACCAGCGCCGCCTATCAGTGCCCATCAGTGCCACCTCATCGGTGCCCATCAGTACTACCTCATTGGTGTCCATCAGTGCCACCTCATCAGTGCCCATCAGTGCCGCCATATAAGTGCCCGTAATTGAACGAGAAAACGTACTTATTTACAAAAAAGTTAACAGAAAAAAATAAAATTTTTTTTTTTTTTCAAAATTGACGCTTTATTTTTGTTTATAGCGCAAAGAATTAAAACCGCAGAGGTGATCAAATACCACCAAAAGAAAGCTCTATTTGTGGGGAAAAAAGGACGCCAATTTTGTTTGGGTACAGTGTAGCATGACCGCGCAATTATCATTCAAAGTGTGACAGTGCTGAAAGCTGAAAATTGGCTTGGGCGGGAAGGTGCTGGTATGGAAGTGGTTAAACAGTCTTTCCCCAGATAACAGGGTGTCCATGCCCTGGTTACATTTCTGAATCATGGTGTGTGAAGAAATGTCAATATACAATCAATGGCAGGGAAACCGTATCTATGAAGAATTTGTTAGTTTTCTGTCTCCTGTGAAGGAAGTCAGTATTTCAGATCTTGTGTCATACATTTTGTGTTCACAGAGGTGCTGGGATAAACCAATATAAATGCTTTCAAAGGTATTTTCAATTCCCTGCACATCAAAATTCATTCTTAGAAGGGGATTCCCAAGTCTCAGTGGTGGGATAAGAACAATGCTACAAAGATATATGTATTTTATTAGAAAATGTTGAATATCTTTCATTAGCAACCAATTTCTGAAAGTCATAGATAATGGATTTTAACACTGGGTGGTAAAAGTATGGATGCTGGTAATACAATTGTTTTTTCTTAATAACAGCAGGATGTGAAATACTGTATTTCTAGGAAAGTCCTTTTTAATAACTTGTGCTAGATAGAAGTTCTAATGCAAGTATTTAAAAAAAAAAAAATATATATATATATATATATATATATATATATATATATATATATATATACCAAAGAAAAATGATACATGTGTACTACACAAGATCAGATCTAAATACCCCCACAGAGAGTAACCACACAGCTGTATCCCAATCACCCAAGTGATCATCATTTAACCCTAGAGGTGCTTGAACTAATAAATATATTAATGCAATTTGTCTTACTACTAAAAGCATACATGGAACTTAACTTAAGCATATAACAGATACTAATAGTCCCATCACTTATACAGCCATACAGGTATAATGTCTCGTACACACGATCAGTTTTTCCGACAGGAACACTGCATTTTTTTTAGTAGGCAAATGGCTGAAATATGTCTTGCATACACACGGTCACACTAATCTAGTCTGAAATTCTGAACGTCAAGAATGCAGTGATGTACAACACATACTATGAGCTGAGATCAATGAAGTTCAATAGGCAGTTTGGCTCTTCTGCTTGATTCTGAGCATGCACATTTTGTTTTGTATACAGACAACCGCAATTCGCAATAAGAATTGTTCCTGTCACGAAAATTGAGATCCTGCTCTAAATCTTTTCTTGGCAGGAAAACTGACAGAACAAGTGTGATGGAGCATACACACGATCAGAATTCCTGACAAAAACCTCACATCACACTTTTCTTGTCAGGAAAACTGATCGTGTGAACGAGGCATAAGTCTTCATGTTCCAGCCACCCAGATCCTGTTCTTATTTCATATCCTAAAAGAAGAGTACAGCATTGTTTAAAACAGTGGTTCTCAACCTCAGTCCTAAAGTACTCCTTACACGCCACATTTTCGGAACTTCCCTAAGTTAAAATAGCTCTGTCATTGATATTGATTTAAAGCATCTGTGAAAAGTAAAGGAAAACCTGAAAACATGGCCGGTTGTGGGTATTTGAGGACTGAGGTTGAGAACCAATGCTTTAAAATACATGAGTAATCAATGACATTTACCACTTGTCCACCGCCCACCGTCAAATGACGGCGGGCGGAGGACTCCAATATCCTGACTGCACGTCATATGACGTGCAGTCATTTGAATAGGGAATGCGCTCGATCGCGTGCGCGCATCCCTATACTGTCGGTAGCGGCGTGTCACGGAGACACCGCTCATTACCGACAGGGGTGAACAGCGGCGCGGATGCGCTTTTTAACACGTGATCGGCCGTGATGAAGTCACGGCTGATCACGCATGGCAACACCCCCAAAGTGCACGGCGCGTGTTCGCGATCGCATTCGCGCCGCGCGTGCCCGTCGGTGGCAGCGTGTTCCCAGGAACACTGCTTGTCACCGACAATGGTACACAGCCATTGGTCAGGGCTGTGTACCACGTGATCAGCTCTGATCACTAGTGTAAACAAAGAGCTGTAACTAACTGTTACCAGCTCTTCTCCCCTCACACATCGTTTCCGGTGTGAGGAGAGAAGAGCTAGAAGCAGTGAGTTACAGCTCTGTGTTACTGTAGTGTCTGCACAAACACCACAGCTGTCCCTTTGCCCCCCCCAATTGTCACCAGTCACCCATAAAGTGCACCTGTCACATAAATAGACTGCCATCAGCGGTGCAACCGTCACCCACCAGTGACCGTACCCTGTCACCGTCACCCACCAGTGACCTACCCGTCACCCACCAGTGACCTGCCCTGTCACCCATTTATGAAGAAAAAATACTAATTTGCTAAATTTTATGACAGAAACAAAGAAAAATGCATTTTTTTCACAAAATCTACCGTATTTTTTTATTTATAGCGCAAAAAATAAAAAACCCACAAGAGATGAAATACCACCAAAAGAAAGCTCTATTTGTGTGAAAAAAAGGACGCAATTTTTATTTGGGTACAGTGTTGCATGACTGAGTAATTGTCATTCAAAGTGTGAGAGCACCGAAAGCTGAAAATTGGTCTGGGTAAGAAGGGGGTTTAAGTGCACTGTATTGAAGTGGTTAAAGAAATAGCTACAAATCATAATCACTTTTCAAACCGTGAGGATGCAAGGAATTTAGCTGGTTAATCCACCATACCATTTTAGAACTCTCCTCTCCTATGTTTTGGTATATCTTCTAAAATCATGAACTTTAATTCAGTATCCTTGTGACCATGTTTCATGAAATGTTTCGGTCTTCAATTTTTTGTCTGGTTTCATAAAATAAATGAAGTTGCAGGGGCATAATAATAATACATACACCACATAAGTGGAGTGACGGGTGTAAAACCCTCATATCCTATATTATTAACCGCTGTGAATAAACGTTTCCCCTTTCCTCAATAGGTTACAATGTGTACAATTTAAACATGGGAAAAATTCATTTCTTTTTTTTCCCCCCAAAAAAGTTGTTTTAACCACTTCCTTACTGGGCACTTATACCCCTTCCTGACCAGGTGAAATTTCAGCTTCTGGCACTGCGTCGCTTTAAATGACAATTGCGCGGTCGTGCGACGTGGCTCCCAAACAAAATTGGCGTCCTTTTTTCCCCACAAATAGAGCTTTCTTTGGGTGGTATTTGATCATCTCTGCGGTTTTTATTTTTTGCGTTATAAACAAAAAAAGAGCGACAATTTTCAATATTTTTTACTTGTTACTATAATAAATAGCCCATTTTTTTTTTTTAAAACATTTTTTTTTTCAGTTTAGGCCGATACGTATTTTTCTACATATTTTTGGTAAAAAAAATCAAAAAAAAATCGCAATAAGCGACTGGTTTGTGCAAAAGTTATAGCGCATACAAAATAGTGGACAGAATTATTACTAATTTTTATAATTATTTTTTTACTAGTAATGGTGGCGATCTGCGATTTTTATTGGGACTGCGACATTATGGTGGACACATCGGACACTTTTGACACATTTTTGGCGCCATTCACATTTATACTGCGTTCAGTGCTATAAAAATGCACCAATTACTGTATTAATGTGACTGGCAGGGAAGGGGTTAACACTAGGGGTGAGGAAGGGGTTAAATATGTATCCTGGGTGTGTTCTAACTGTGTGGGGGGAGGGGGGTGACTGGGGGAGGTGACCGATGCTGTGTCCCTATGTACAAGAGACACAGATCGGTCTCCTCTCCTATGACAGGACGTGGAGCTCTGTGTTTACATACAGAGATCCATGTCTTGTCCCTGTAACCGCCGATTGCGAGTGCCTGGCGGACATCGCGGCCGCCAGGCACGCGCATCGGTATCTCTGGAATGCAGCGGGTGCGCGCGCCGCCGGCGGCCACGCGCGCGCCACCGGCGGCCACGCGCGCGCCCTCTAGTGGCCATTAACAGCACAGGACGCCTATGTGCGTCCTGTCAGAGATTCAGGACTGCCCGATGGCCGTATATATTCGTACGGCCGTCGGGAAGTGGTTAAAGGGGTTGTAAACCCTTGTGCTTTTTCACCTTAATACATCTGGAAGCCCCCTTTAAGAAAGGGGGTTTCCAGATCCCGTTCCCCATGTGAATGAGTATGGGGTACATAGTACCACTACCCATTCACCCCCCAAAAATAATGTAGTGTAATAAAAAATTAGTAATTTATATACTAATTGATATAATTTATAATATCCTCTGTGGTAGCTCCAATGTAAATCACAATGCCTTCGGCCACAGCTGCCCCGCTGAAAATAATAAAAAATATCCTCCTCCAATGCTGGCTCCCGCCGTTCTGTCAGCTTCGGTGTCTGTTTTTTTTTTTTTTCATTTTCAGTGGGTTGGTGGGAGAAGACATCGTGATTGATGTTGGAGTTATGACGGGGGACATTAATAATTTTTAATTAAGCATTTGTCAAAAACCATCTCATGCTTTTATTTACACTACAATGCTTTTTGGGGAGTGAATGGGTAGATGTACAATATATTCTTTACTCATTTACATAGGGGGGCCGGGATCTGAGGACCCTCTTTTTTTAAAGGGGGCTTCCATATTCTGATAAGCACCCTGCCCCAGAAAAGATGCCCTTGTCCCCATCAACATGTGCACCCTCCAATGGTGAGGGCATGTGGCCTAGTATGGTACAGGAGGGGGGCTCGCTCATCCCCCCCTTTCCTGACCTGCCAGGCTGCAAAGGACAAGTCGCACTATCTCAAAGTCAGATAAAAATTGTATCCATTCATTAAAGTCGCATGGAAGTTGGACCAAAGTCACAGGGCAAAGTTGGATCGGAAGTCACGCAACTTTCATGTTGCACTTATTGTCAATGCGTCTGCATTATTGGCTTCACACAATGGATTTAAATACATGTGGAGGGTGGAAACTATCAAATAATAATAGCTGATTTTTATATGTAGGTTTTACAAACAGATCTGATATAATATTCCATCTTTCAATGTAAATTGTGGTGTCTAAAAAAACATTGTTATACACATTACCCAAAGTATACATTAACCACTTGACCACTGGGCACTTAAACCCCCTTCCTAACCAGACCAATTTTCAGCTTTCGGTGCTCTCACAATTTGAATGACAATTACTCAGTCATACAACATTGTACCCATTTGAAATTTTTGTCCTTTTTTTCACACAAATAGAGCTTTCTTTTGGTGGTATTTGATCACCTCTGGGTTTTTTATTTTTTGCGCTATAAAAGAAAAACGACTGAAAATTCTGCAAAAAAAAAAAAAACTTGTTTCTGTCATATTAGCAGGTTATTTCTCACACACAGCATATGCATACCACAAATGACACCCCAAAACACATTCTGCTATTCCTCCCGAGTATGGCGATACCCCATGTGTGAGACTTTTACACAGCGTGGCCACATACAGAGGCCCAACATGCAGGGAACACCCAGACCAATTCTGACATTTCTCTCCTACATGGAAAAATCATCATTTATTTGCTAGAGAATTACATAGAACCCCAAAACATTGTATATGCTTTTTTAGCAAAGACCCTAGAGAATACAATGGCGGCCATTACAACTTTTTATCTCGTACGGTATTTTCGCAGAAATTTATTGAACGCGTGTTTTTTAAAAAACTGTTTTGTGCTTAAAACAAAACAAAACAGTAAAGTTAGCCCAATTTTTTTTCATAATGTGAAAGATGAAGTTACGCCAAGTAAATAGATACCCAACATGTCACATTTCAAAATTGCGCACACTCGTGGAATGGCGCCAAACTTCGCTACTTAAAAATCCCCATAGGCGGTATTGCAGAGTATCGCGCAGGGTATTGCAGAGTATTGGGGTATTGCAAAGTATCATGCAGAGTATTGGGGTATTGTCGAGTATTGGGGTATTGCCGAGTACTGGGGTATTGCCGAGTATTGGGGTATTGCCGAGTACTGGGGTATTGTTGAGTACTGGGGTATTGTTGAGTACTGGGGTATTGTTGAGTATTGGGGTATTGTTGAGTACTGGGGTATTGCTGAGTACTGGGGTATTGATGAGTACTGGGGGATTGTTGGGTACTGGGGGGATTGCTGGGTACTGGGGGGATTGCTGGGTACTGGGGTATTGCAGAGCTGGGATGGATTGAGGGATGGCTGGATCTGTGACTGCATTTGTCACAGATCCAGCCACAGCTCAGCTGCTGACACCCCGCTCCCCCCCCCCTCTCCTCGCACACTTACAGAGAGGAGAGGGAGGAGAGGGAGGAGAGGGAGGAACCGGCGTCATCAAATGACGCCGGTTTGTTTACAAGTGATCGCGCTGTCATTCGACGGCGCGATCACGTGGTAAGCGGCCGCGATCAGCGGCAATTTACCGTGATCCGTGATGCGCCGGGTCTTCTAGACCCGGCGAGCACGGACACTTTCGCGAGCGCGTCCCAGGGGACGCGCAATCGCGAAAGTGAAGGACGACGTCCCAGGGACGTCGTCCCAAGATAACCCCGCCACGCCGTAGCAGTAAAATGCTTATGGCGCGGTGGGAAAGAGGTTAATACCACAAAAAACAGGTATTTATGCAGCTATGCAACTCATTAACGATAGTGATCTCTATTCGGTTTCACAAATTCAGGCCAAATTTTTTTTTACAGCGAAAATAAGTTATCATGGGTTCTAATGTTGCTCCGCCCTGTGCATGCGCATTTATGAATCACTTTGAAAAGAAATACATTTATTTAAACAAGTTGTTCAATAAACATTGCGTCACATGGTGGCACCATATAAATGACGTGTTTGCCTTCTGGTGGGGGCTACATTGGGACACTACAAAAGTTTGATGACATGTTAAACAATTACAGTTCGGACATTCAATTCAGCATATGCATAGGGAACAAATTGGTTTCTTTTTTATAGACACCACAATTTACACTGAAAATGGGAACCTTTAATCAGATCTGTTTATAAAACCTACAGCTAGAAACCAATAAATTATTATTTGATAGTTTCCACCCTCCACATGTATTTAAATCCATTGTAATGGTGGAAAGAATGTGAGGGGGGAGGTGTCAACAGAATAAATCCTACTGGTTTTAGTGTATTCTGTGTAAGGTATAAAACTTACAGGTGGAGATGCCCATCAAGGTAATAATGTCCTGGTGTGGTCTGATGCCGCTCTGCCGGCTCCAGTATCGATCCCTCGGCCGCGGGGGTGTTGAATTCAGTCATGGGCTTCTGTGCAGCTATTTACTTGACAGAAAACTCCACACTGACCACTCTGGAACGCAAAGCGGAAGTGACGTCACCGAGGCAGGGCGGTGAGGATTTGAAATGCTTGGAAGGTACACGCTACGTGTTAAGTGCTCACAGCTTATTCTACTGTCCTATTGTTCTTGGGAGGAGAGCAGCTTAACCCCTTCCATACAGGGCATTTTCACCCCCTTTCTGCCCAGACCAATTTTTAGTTTTCAGCGCTGTTGCACTTTGAATGACAATTGCGCAGTCAGGCAATACTGTACCCAAATTAAATCATTATGTTTTTTTCCCCACACAAATAGAGCTTTCGTTTGGTGGTATTTGATCATCTCTGCGGTTTTTATTTTTTGCGCTATAAACAAAAGAAAAGCGACAATTTTAAAAAAAAAACACAATATTTTTTCCTTTTTATTTAATACATCTCACAATATTTTTTTAAAAAAAACTTGTTTCCCCCTCAGTTTAGACCGATACGTATTCTACGTATTTTTGGTAAAAAAAAAACCGCAATAATCGTATATTGATTGGTTTGCGCAAAAGTTATAGCGTCTACAAAATAGGTGATAGATTTATGGCATTTTTATTTTTATTTTTTTACTAGTAATGGCGGGGATCTGCGTTTTTTTTTTTTGTGACCGTGACGTTGCGGCGGACATATCGGACACTTTTGACACGTTTTTGGGACCGTTCACATTTACACAGCGATTAGTGCTATAAAACTGCACTAATTACTGTGTAAATGTGACTGGCAGGGAAGGGGTTAACACTAGGGGGCGCTGAAGGGGTTAAAATGTGTCCTAAAGTATGTTCTAACTGTAGGGGGAGGGGTACTCACAGGGGGAGGAGATCGATGTGTGTTCCTCTGTACTGGGAACACACATCAGTCTCCTCAGCGCTGACAGGAGGTGGATCTGTGTGTTTACACACACAGATCCACACTCCTGCCGTGATTGCCGGAAATCGCGGGTGCCCGGCGGCAATCACGGCGCGCGCCCTAGAACGCCGTGAAGACAGGACGTTGTGCAACGTCCTGTCTCATCGGCGAGGGGATCACCATGACGTGATTCCCCTATGGGCTGGTAGGGAAGGGGTTAAATACAGTATTTATTGGCGTATAACACTCACTTTTTTACCCTGAAAATAGAGGGTAAACTGTGCCTGCGTATTATACGCCGATAAATACGGTACCTAAGCAAGATGTCGGCCAGCGGACCAACACTAAAAAGAAGTCCTTTTTATGTATATATATATATATATATATATATATATATATATATATATATATATATTAAAAACATAGCAGAAAGACAAGATGTCAGTGTAATCCCCTGTCAGAACGGAGATCTCCCTTGTTTACTTCTGATCCCAGTTTTGTCTTTGCGGGGAATGATCGTAGGTGGCCAGCTGATTGGCTGGCCAATCGGTGCACGCCCACAGAAGCTAGTGCATAAACCGACGTACACCTATGGCGATTTGCGCAGCCGAGCCACCTTGCCGCAGTTTAACTGTGGCAGGTGTTCAGCAAGCGGTTAAATTGCACACATTGTAATGTAATATAATATAAATTGCTCAATTTTAATTGAGGAAAGGGGAAAACTTTATTCATCCAAGCAGCAGTCAAAAATATACAGTAGGATTAGAGGGTGTTGTACCGGTCAATCCACTTATGTGGTGTATATATAAATATGCCCCTGCAACTTCCTTTATGTGGGTGAATCTGCAAAAAAATTAAAGACCGCTCATCACAGCATCATAGCTTCATTTGCGCAAAACAACTGGGTCTTCCAGTAACTAAACATTTCATGGAACCTGGTCACAAGGATACTGAATTAAATTTCATGATTTTAGAAGAAATACCGAAAGACAAGTGAGTGAGTGGCATGATTCTTAAATTAAAAAAAAAGAGAGTTATGGTGGAATAACCAGCTAAATTCCTTTTAGCCCCATGGTTTGAACAGATGTTATGATTTGTATATATTTCTTTAAATGTCGTTGATTACTCATGTATTTTAACTAATGTTGTACTCTTCTTTTAGGATATGAATTAAGAACAGGATCTGGGTGGATGGAACATGAAGGCTTAACATACCCATATGACTGTATATGTGATAGGGTGATAGGACTATTAGGCTGGGTTCATACTTGCTGCAGCCGTGGCTCACAGCAGGGGGTCTGGTGTGTCCCCGTTCACTGCTTCAGGTGTGAATCCAGTCTGAATTTCTGCCTGAATTTGCAACTGAAAAGCAGCCAAAAACGCACGTGACCCTTTTCCAGTGTGACGCGCGGCCGACCCTGTGCTGTGTGAACCGACTCCATTGAGAGCCGGTCACACTTTCCTGTCATGCGAATTGGATGTGGGGAAAACCACATCCATTTCGCATCCGTGTGAACCCAGCCTTAGTATCCGTTATATGCTTAGGTTAGGTTCCTCATATGCTTTTGTAGTTAGGAAAAATTGCATGAAGAGAAGATATGTATTAGTTAAAGCATCTCTAGGGTTAAATGAGGAGAACTTGGGTGATTGGAATACACTGTGCATTTACTCTCTGTGTGGGTATTTACATCTGATCCTGTGTAGTGCACATTCACTGACAGCTTAATGAAGAGCAGTGATGCTTGAAAGTGTACAGTCGCTACATTGTTTGTGTCTATCACAGAGACTCTATTTTTAAGTAAATAATTTGCAGATTGAAGATTGTATCCTCCTTCTTTGGTATACGGGTCATCACATAAAATTAGAATATCATCAAAAAAGTTATTTTAAGTTAATTTATTTCAGTACCGTATAACACGCACAGGGGTATAAAACGCACCCTAACTTCAAGAGGGAAGTTTCAGGAAAAACCCTTTCCACAGCCCCCTGCGTATAACACACAGGCACAGTTTACCCTCTATTTTCAGGGTAAAAAAGTGAGTGTTATACGCCAATAAATACAGTAATTGAACTCAAAAAGTGAGACTCGTTATATTATATATCATATTTTTTATATAGATGCATTACAGACAGAGAGATATTTTTCAAACATTTCTTCCTTTTAAAGTTGATGATTATGGCTTACAGCTAGTGATAACCCAAAATTCAGTATCTCAGAAAATTTGAATATTACATAAGACCAATAAAAAAAAAAGATTTTAAATACAGAAATGTTGGCTTAATAAAAAGTATGTCCATGTACAGTATAGTATGCACTCAATACTTGGTTGGGCTCCTTTGGCATGAATTACTGCATCAATGTAGCGTGGCATGGGGACAATTAAGCCTGTGGCACTGCTGAAGAGTAATGAAAGCCCAGGTTGCTTTGATAGCAGCCTTAAGCTCATATACATTGTTGAGTCTGGTGTCTCTCAACTTCCTCTTGACAATACCCCACAGATTCTCTATGGGGTTTAGGTCAGGCTAGTTTGCTGGCCAATCAAGAACAGTGATACCATGATCATTAAACCAGGTATTGGTACTTTTGGCAGTGTGGGCAGGTGCCAAGTCCTGCTGGAAAATGAAATCAGAACCTCCATAAAGATGGTCAGCAGAGGGAAGCATGAAGTGCTCTAGAATTTCCTGGTAGAGGGCTGCACTGACTTTGGACTTGATAAAACAATGGACCAACACCAGCAGATGACATGGCTCCCCAAATCATCACTGTGGAAACTTCACAATGGCCCTCATGCAACTTGGATTCAGTGCCTCTCCACCTCCAGAATCTGAGATCTTGATTTTCAAATGAAATAATACATTTTTCACAGTCTGTGATTATTTGGGTAGCCATGTCATCTGCTGGTGTTGGTCCACTATGTTTTATCAAATCCAAAGTCAGCACAGCCCTCTACCAGGAAATTCTAGAGAACTTCATGCTTCCCTCTGCTGACCAGCTTTATGAAGATGCTGATTTGTTTTCCAGCAGGACTTGGCATCTGACCACACTGCCAAATATACCAATACCTGGTTTAATGATCATGGTATCACTGTGTTTGATTGGCCAGCAAACCCGCCTGACCTAAACCCCATAGAGAATCTGTGAGTTATTGACAAGAGGAAGATGACACCAGACCCAATAATGCAGACATGCTGAAGGCCGCTACCAGGGCTACCTGGTGCCACAGGCTGATCACCTCCATGCCACACTGCATAGATTCAGTAATTTATAGACATGTGCATTCGTTTTCGTTAGAATGCATTTCCGAAAATCTGTTTTTTTCATTATTGTTTTAACAAACGATAACAAAAGTGCAAGAAACGAAAACCGAAAGATCCGACATAAAAAATGCTTTATTTTCGTTTTCGTTGCGGTAAAAATTTGATATAGAGAGATTCGACATTATAGGGAAAAGATTCAACATTATAGAGAAAAGATTTGACACTATAGAAATAATAGATACGACATTACAGAGATTAGATTTCGATTTATGAGAAAATAGATTCAACATTATTACTAGTCATACAACATTAGAATTCTTGAAAGCGGGGTATTCGAACGGAAATGTACGATTCGACGTAAAGATTCAACGTTCCGTCGAATATTCTTTTGACCATTCGACAGAAACTAAGTATTATTGGATTTTCGGACGAAAGCTATTCCCCAACGAAAAACGAAATAAATCAAAACGATTTTCGGGAGTAACTAAATAAATGTATTTTACAAACGAAAACGAAAAAACGAAACAAAATATTCCAGTCTGCACATGTCTCGTAATTTATGCAAAAGGAGCCCGACCAAGTATTAAGTGCATACTATACTGTACATGGACATACTTTTCAGTAAGGCAACATTTCTGTATTAAAAATCCTTTTTTTTATTGGTCTTATGTAATCTTCTAGTTTTCCAACATACTGAATTTTGGGTTTTCACTAGCTGTAAGCCATAATCATCAAAGTTAAAAAAAATGCTTGAAATATATCACTCTGTGTGTAATGCATCCATAAAAAATGTACGAGTTTCTGTTTTTGAATTGAATTACTAAAATTAACTAACTTTTTGATCATCTTCTAATTGTATGAAATGTACCTGTACACTTAGTGCTGGATGATCGGGGGCTCACTATTGATACTATCTCCATTTATTGGACGTGGATACAAGAGGAGTGAGTCACCCTTTAAGTATATACTGTATACCATATATATAGTGAATATTACAATCTGTGTTGAAATCGTTTCTCATGTTGTCCTGTTTTAAAACCATCTCTAGCATGAGCACCTTTGAGACAAAAAAAAAGAAAAATGTCTTATTCACTTTTTTTATGAGAAATGTTGTTATTGTAGATTCAAATATATTGTACCATATAAAAAACACTACCTTCAACAATCAGGTACAGATTCTATCAGTATTTGTGTTGTTTGTCAAAATACAATATAATAGGAATGCAATTAAAAGATATGACTGAACTGAATAGTGTAAACAAAATTCTGGTCAAACTGACAAGCATTTGCCAGAAACTTAATACAATCATTTTTGCAGGGCTATACTCAAAGAGACGTTCCAGTTTTGTGGAAATTTCCTGTCTGCCTTTTACCCATCTTCCAGCTAATGAGTTTGCTCTCTTTTGCATCTCTTGCAACTTGAAATAATAAGATTCTATTGTTAGGGAGTCCATACATGATTCATTTTTTATTATTAATCCCGCTGGTTGGAATCTTCCGACTGTGCCATTGTATTCTGCCGCTGGGAAGGAACCCAGCTGGAAGAATACAATGATCAGTGTTAATTATAAGCTTACTTGTAGGTAAAAATAAACTTTGAGAGTTTACAACTACTTTACAAGTTGCACATATATGGGTAGATTTCCGTAGAGCGGCGTATATTTGTGCGGGCGTAGCGTATCTCAGATACGCTACCCCGCAGTAAATTAGAGAGGCAAGTTCTGTATTCACAAAGCAATTGCTCCCTAAGTTACGGTGGCGTAGCGTAAATGGGCCGGCTTAAACCCGCCTAATTCAAATGTGTTCTATGTGGGTGTGTTTTATTTAAATTAAGTGTGACCCCACGTAAATGGAGTTTTTTACTAACAGCACATGCGCCATCCGTGGACGTATCCCAGTGTGCATGCTCCAAATTACGCGGCTAAGACTCATTGATTTCGACGTGAACGTAATTTACGGCCAGCCCCATTCACGGACGAGTTACGCAAATGACGTAAAACGTGAAAAATTAGACGTAATCCCGACGTCCATACTTAACATTGGCTACGCTATCTTTTTGGTGGTTTATCTTTACGCCTGAAAACGCCTTCCGTAAATGGCGTATCTTTACTGCGAACGCCGGGCGTGCGTTCGTGAATCGTGAATAGGCGTATCTCACTGATTTACATATTCTAGGCATAAATCAGTGTACACGCCCCTAGCGGCCAGCGTAAATAGGCAGCTACGATACGACAGCGTAGGAGACTTGCGCAGATTCGACTGTATGAATGGCTATCATTGAAAAACATGGGATACTCCTTGTCATGCGACTTTGATGTCCAAAGTCGCATTACAACTTGCACAAGTGTGAATGGGGTGTAAACAGAAGTGGAATAAAGGTGCAGCTGTTAATTAGAAATGTACTGTGGGATGCCAGCATCCATCTGTCATTACACGGTACAGTCACCCGGAGGCTACATTTCTAGTTAAACTGAAATTTTGCATTAAAATACATTTTGTGACAAACAATAATATTAATGAATATTTGACTTAAAAAAAAAAAAAGACAACCAGCTGGTCCATCAACCAGCATTACAGTCTTCCTAATTATTTCACATGTAAAAATGACATGTCAAACAATCTAAAAGGGTATTACTCATCCACCGAAACACCAAATTTTACATGAGTGTGATACATATGTTATAGTAATAAGTCAAGGAAATGCAAGAGCAGGCTCTACACCTTAAGGACCCTTTCACACGTGCGGACCGTATGTCCGTATTTCATCCATCCGTTTTAGCGGGTGTCAGTGGATGAATGTCCGCCTCCGCAAAGATCCGCTTTTGCGGACGGGAGAAAACCCAGAGGGGAGAAAAAACAGGGCGGTCCCTGCACAGTGTGCGGAGACCGCCCTGTCATCCGACGGCTCAGCGGGGATTTCCGGAGGAATCCCCGCTGAGCAGACGGACACACGGGGGCGGATCAATACTGATCCGCCCATATGAAAGGGCCCTTACAATGTGGTAATAAAGATTTCACAGCCCCACCTGCCTCAGACAGAGATCTAAATCCCTGTTAGCTCAGCGAGGCAATCAATAAATGCAGAGTGGACGTGCAAGGAGTTGGCACCCCAATAGTGCACCAGTTTTGAACACATTTGCAGTATATGCGGAAGGTCCCCAGGGTCCCTCATGCGCCTAATGCTTGCAGCATCTGGTTGTTTCCCAAACGCATACAGTATCTTTGGAGTAAAAATGTACTTGCAATGTAGTATAGAGCTGAGACAGCTTGTGATACCTTTAAATAAATCTTGTGATTATTTCCCAGAATAATTTCTCATATCTCTTTCCCTATAGGCCCAACCTTTTTTCGTTTGGTAGTAGCTTTGGATAAGTAAGAATGTAATTACTCTCTTAAGGACATTGTGTAGCAATTGTAGATAAAGTGGAATCAGACCAAGATACCAGGTTGAAAAGCATATTTAAAGGTAAAGTACAGCCAAAACTCATTTGGCTGTATTTCTCCTGTAAATCACAGGAGTGCAGTTCATTCTGCACTCCTGGGACCCATTTTCAGCAGACAACGGACTGAAGCCCACTGTCTGCTGAAGCCACAGAGCCAGTCCAGGCTCAGGAAGGATCACAACCATATGGTCATGGTCTGCCCACATTTCTGGACCGGCACCCAGATCAGCCTTTCATTGAGCTGCTGTGAGCCTGAGCCGGCCGCCACGGCCCAGCACTCCAGTGAGCGAGGGGGTGGGGCAGACCAAAGAGCCAGTGACTGACAGTCACCAGCTCTCTGTTCATGGAGCTCTAAGAATGGAGCGATCAGCGGTGTTTGAATAAACGGTTCTCAGTTTTAGATCCAGACCGATGCTGCATCCACCTAGGTTAGTATGAATAAAAAAAAGAGAAGCAAAACCCATACACTACTCTTTTAACTTTACCTACTCTACCCCAAAACAATTAATAAAAAAGGTAATGATTGACGTTCAACATTTTTATTTATTTTTTTGCTTCTTTTATAGTCTTTTTTTTATCAGTTACCTTCTTAATTATTGGTAGAAATGCAGAAATTGTGAGATCTCTTTGTTTCTGCATATACAAAGGCATGATAGAAAAGTGTTAGCGCTTTACCTGTAAATAATAAACAGGGTGCCACGTCATTAAGAAAGAGGTTCAATTTAGTGGGTGCCAATGTAACATTTCCTCTACTGTCAGACATACAGTATCTTTGGATTTCAAGTGGAGCTTTGCTGATTCTTTTCTGGCATAGCCTTGACTGTCAGGATCAGCAAACTCCTCTAGAAGCTATGCCAGGATGGGGGTAATAGATCTTTCCCCTGTAATTAGGCCAGCAATGCCATCTGTTGTTTCTGTCTTTAAGGGTTTACCCTTCTGTACAATGTATGTGTTGCCATTTTCAAAATTTTCTACCTAGATTTTTTGGGAGGCAGTTTATAGTTTAAATTTGATTTGAATCAAATCAAACATTACTAAAAATACTGAAAGTGGTGAATGATCTATTTAGTAGTATCAGGCAGAGCCGGCTGATTATCACTTATCCAGGATTGATTCATCTTGCTAAGAGTTAATCCCTTCGTTCTCACAACAGATGATGCAACCAGCTGCACTGAAGACTCTATCAGACAGAATGCTTCAGATGAAACAAACAGACACCTGGAGGACAAACTGGGTCAGCATATGCTACTTGTACTGTTTCAGCACCTAGTATTCCATAGGGACGAGACTTTGTGTTTCTGGGGACAGAAGGCAGTTTGGGTTTGCTCATGCTATCTTTTTCATAGGCAGGTTATAGTCTGTGCTTTAGCATTGGAATGTGTCTGTAAAACATTGTCAGTAAAGCTCCATAGATTTTTGTGTTGCTCTTAATACTACTAGTTTTGTTCCTTATGCTTTCTGTTCTTTAAGGCCAACTTTCCTACCCCTGCTTGTGGTTATTGTTTATTTTGCTTATCAAACAAGAAGTATTCATATTACCCCACTTGATTATATAAGCACTAATGTTTGCAAATACAGGCCTGGACGGGCACAGAATAACTTTTGATTACATGCACTTTGCCTTGTGTAGCTATGGTATGTTGTCCAGTGAAAATAACTGGGACAAAAATTTGCATGCAGTGCCATCACAACTTTCACAGTCAGAACATACGTTGGCCTCCTCAGGCCCCTTTCACACATTATTATACTCTAAAGCCTCACACACACGCTCGGTTTACTCGGCGAGTATACTGAGCGTGTGTACGAGGCTTTCAGGTTTCTTGACAAGAAAACTGACAAGAATCTAGACGAGAAAAATAGAGAACATGTTCTCTACTTTCTCGTCGTGAGATTCTCGGCAGTTTTCCTGCCGAGAAACTCGAGAGTGTTTACACTTACCTGGTCGCCGCGGAAACCCGCTCATGCTCGAAATGACCTCAGCGTATGCGCGGTAGCTTCCTAGGCATAGGTAGGGTGCAGCAAGATGGCGGCGACGGCATCGAAGGTGACGAGCGCATGCTCGTCGTACGCAATAATGTCACTGTGTTCTTGCCTTTCAAGAGAACTGTGGTTATTTTGAAAGGAGAGTCTTTACACTCGGGCGGCAAGCAATTCTTGCCACAAATCTCATTGGGAAAAACAACGTTTTTTTTCCTGACGAGATTCTTGTCTGTGTGTTCAGGGCTTAAGATTTTAAAGACCCTCAAGGTGCTGCCCTTGATATCAAATGCAAAATATCCCTTTCAATGAAGGCTCAAAAACATATGATGTGAATGAGGTGGGAGCTTATCCGTGTAAAACAAGCACAATAACTGAGAATAAAAAAAGTATTTTAGTTTAAACCTCCTCATATACAATGCATTAAAAAAAAATGGTTCAACTGACTGTCAACTAGAAAAATACTTAATTTGGTCAAGTAATGAAAAGATTTGCAAAATAAAAATTGGTACCACATTACACAAACAAGAAATCACTCATGTCATTAAAAACCAATTGTCCACCTCACATGTATGCACATATATATGTTTGTGACCCCAGTTTATCACTGAGCTTAATATATCCTGACGCCCTGGCTAAGATTCCCAGTGGATATATAATGTGCAAGGTTGAATATTGTGTCTGGATGGATGATCCTGCAAAAGAACAGTTCACTATGATCCCTTGATTCAATGTTATAGTATCTAAGCCACAGTACTTGGATATAGCTATTAAGTAAAATACACACAGTGCATATCTGATTGTAGAAAAGAACACATGAATTGAGGTAGAATGGAATATATCCAAACAAAGATGGTACAATGCAGTGGTTTAGAGGAGGCCTGTTATTAAAGGTTCTGAAGATATAAAGGTGTAAAAGACCCAACCAAGTGTCAGATGTTATGTGTTATAACTCAGCAAATCTCCATGTCTTGACTCCCTCCCTCACACTGTATAATTAACCACACTGGTAAAGCACACAATGGTCTATCAGGCACAGTTCCATTGATAATTGTAATCCGTGCAGAATGTGATATGAAGAAGTAAAAGTCCCACATACAAGAAAGTAAATTATACTTATCAGATCCGATCGTTGGTGAATCTCCTATGGTTAGTGGAGAGAATGTCCAATGCAGGATGTATTGCAGGATAAATCTGTCCCATACTGTGTTACTGGCTCATCAAGGAGAGGTGGACAACGGCAAGAATCCTGGTCAGGTTCGCCCGTCTCAGCCGGCTGCTTCATGGGTTTGGTAGAAATTTGATCTGGCCCAAAAATTTGCATGCAGTGCCATCACAACTTAGACTTTCACATTTACAACATACCTTGGCCTCCTTAGGCCCCTGTTGACACATGCAGACCATTTGTCCATTTATCTTCAATCCATTGATGGATGAAAAACAGACATCAATGCATCTTAATGATAAAACAGGTGTAAATGGATGGTCATCCATTTACATTTGTTTACATCAGCATCTGTCAACATCCATTTGATTAAACAGAGCAATACTCTATTTTTCTTCCATTAAAAAAATGGATCGGATGAAAAACAGATGTAAACTGACAAACAGTCTGTTTTTCATCCATTTTTGCATTGGTAGTGAGTGTAAAAAAATTCTGATGAGAAATGCATGAGCAGCTGATGAAAAACTGATTTCATCCATTTTCATACTTCATCCATTTTGACATGACTGAACTGATGAAATGAACGGTCTGCATGTGTGAAGGAGGCCTTAGGCTGCATACACACGATCGAACATGTCCGATTAAACTGGTCTGCAGACCAGTTTCATCGGACCAGTTTGATGGTGTGTACAGCCTATCGGACCGTTGTCCTTTGAACAAAAGTTTTAAAACTTGCATTGAAAACCTGTCTGATGGAACCTGTCCGTCGGACAGGTTCGATGGTTAGTACACAAAAGCATCGGACCGAAAACCCACACATGCTCAGAATCAAGTCGACCCATGCTTGGAAGCATTGAACTTTGTTTTTTCATCACGTCGTTGTGTTCTACGTCACCGCGTTCTGGTCTGATCGGATTTTGGTCTGATGGTGTGTACGCACATCAGACTATCAGACAAGTTCAGACATGTCTCATCGTGTGTACGCGGCCTTAGAGAACAGATGATGAGGCTGGGGTACTTTAAATAAAGCCCAGCCTCATCACTGTTTTATGAGGCATTGTGGAAACTCATCCTTTTTATTACCACTTTCCTTGTTTAATGTTTTATCTGCATCTAGCAAAAGTAGTTCCCATTACCTATCCATCTTAACATCATCATCACTTGAGTCTGACACATAAGAAGTATCAACACTAGAGAATATTACAAAAGTTGTGGCATCAGGTGGCCTGCAACTAACGAGTAATGTGATAGAAGTATATTTGCAGAATAATTTGATGCAATGAGCAGAAGGAAAAATTGACCCTAGTTCAAAATTAAAGAAAGTGTTGGCTTACCTGGTAACAACCTCATAGTATTCCTTTAACCAGTGGTTGTAAACTCTTTGACATGACAAATGAACATGCACATCTTTCTATATTGTATACGTGCCTCAATCTAAAGCACTAAGTGTGATTTATGTCTACAGTCTGGTTTCTCTGCTATCAACATGAGTAATTTCTGACAGGTTAAACTGATTCCAAGGGATAGCGGGAGACAGCGGGGGGGGGGTCCAGCATAGCCTGTGATTGACAGCATCAGCTTTGCATGTTTCCCTGTGAGATTGTATAATGAGGGGTGTATCCCTTCCCTCCACCCAGGTATCAGGTTACACTCTGCTCTTCTCTTTCAGCTATGCAGTGTGTGCGATCAGATCCCCACCTCCTACACGGGAAGCTCAGAAAAGCTTAGTAAATTATGGACTTTAAATGGATATAAGAAAGAGTCGATGCAGATAAACAGGTACAACTTATGTAGTAGGATTTGTTTAATCTCTGTGTATGAACTGAGGCTAGTCACTTTACTGGGTATATGTAAGGGTTTAAAGCCGCTTTAACCACTTTATGTCCGTGCTATAGCCCAAAAAAAAGCTACAGCATGGGCCTCTAGTTCTGTAAAGAAGAAGCGATCTGCAAGTTCAGCATTTAGATTGATAATAAGGGCACTGATCATCAGTGTCATGATAATCAATGCCTATTAGTGCAGCTTGTCAGTGCCCATCAGTGCCATCTATCAGTGCAGCCTTGTCAGTGTCTCCTCATCGGTGCTCATCAGTGCAGCCTCACTAGTCTCCATCAGTGCCCATCAGTTCAGCCTCATCAGCTCATGACACTTCCGCCATCCGTTGAACGCAAGCCGGATCGCAGCGAACCTGCAAGAGCCCTACCATTAATTTTTTTTTATTTTTTTTATCTGATACTCTAACTGGATTTATAATTGCGCTATTATATTTTTTCAAAGTTACTACACTATGAGAACTCTCACTTATCATTGATCCTGGTGGAGATTGGAGCTCGTTATAGAAGCAGCAGGTTGGAGATTTAAAAGGACAAGAGAAGATTTGTGGCACCACCATGTGCCACACTGCATGGCATGTTTTCCTGGAGCACTTCAGCTGTTTTATTATGAACTTTGGAGCACAGAGCACTTTACAGAAGGAGGGATGTTTATTGAATGGATCACTGTTAATATCAAGGTATCTGTCACAATATTAGTTGGACTTTTTTTTAAAAATTGAAATTTTTTACACCTTTTTTTTTCACATACATTTTTTTTTTTTTTTAAGATTTTTTTACAGATTTGTTTAAGATTGGTTTATTAGTGTATGTACTGTATGTGCTGTAAAAAAAATAATTGTACTTTAGTTATAAGTGTTATACACCTAATGAACAGCAGCTGCAGGACATTAGACACATCATTATTTAGCACATAGCACAAGTTCATATACCTGATGTTTCTTTGTAACAAAGTGTACAGCCACAGGTTTAGTGAGGTCAATAGGAACATTCTTGGCTGCCTTCGCCAAGGCTGTCCTAATGTCACCCCTGTGTCTCTGAAGTCTTTGTTTAAAGGGGCCAATCGTCTTATCTATGTATACCTGTGAACATGGGCATTTTAAGATGTATACACAATATTCAGTGTTGCAATTCACATAATTATGTCTACTGTAAGACTTGCCGCAATGTGGATGTGCAAAGATTTCACTGCATATCAAGGAGTTGCAGACAATACAATTGTAACACCTGTAACACCCTTGTTTCTGTGACAGCCTGGTGACTGATTTGGCATATTTTGAACTAGCGTCTGCCTGGAAAAGTAAGTCCCTTAGAAACCTTCCATGTTTGTGAAGCAACAATGGCCGGTTCCTTAACCACTTAGGCCCTGTACACACGAGGAGACATGTCCGATGAAAACGGTCCGCGGACCGTTTTCATCGGACATGTCTGAAGGGATATTTTGGTCTGATGTGTGTACACACCATCAGACCAAAATCCCCATGGACAGAGAACGCGGTGACGTAGAAGACACCGATGTGCTCTAACCAGGAAGTTCAATGCTTCCACGCATGTGTCGAAATAATTTGACGCATGCGCGGGATTTCGGTCCGCTGGTTAGGCGTACTAACAAGCGGACATGTCTGACGGACAGGTTTCCAGCGGACAAGTTTCTAAGCATGCTTAGAAACTTTTGTCCGCTGGAAACCTGTCTGCTAGGCCGTACAGACGATCGGACATGTCCGCGGAAACTGGTCTGCGGACCAGTTTCAGCGGACATGTCTCCTCGTGTGTACGCGGCCTAAAGGCCAGGCCACTTTTTGCGTTTCGGCACTGCGTCGCTTTAACTGACAATTGCACAGTGGTTCGACGTGGCTCCCAAACAAAATTGACATCCTTCTTCCCACAAATAGAGCTTTATTTTGGTGGTATTTGATCGCCTCTGCGGTATTTATTTTTTATGCTATAAACAAAAATAGAGCACTTATTTTGAAAACAATTCAATATTATTTTACTTTTTGCTATAATAAATATCCCCAAAAATATATAAACATTTTTTTCCTCAGTTTAGGCCGATATGTATTTTTCTACATATTTTTATATATATAAAAAAAAAAACAGTGATTATTGATCGGTATGTGCAAAAGTTATAGCATCTACAAAATATGGGATAGTTTTATGGCATTTTTATTAATATTTTTTTTTACTAGTAATGGCGGCAGACTGCGACATAAAGGCGCCCAAATCTGACATTTTTGAACCATTGTCATTTTTACAGAGATCAGTGCTATAAAAATGCACTGATTACTGTGAACATGACACTGCTAGTGAAGGGGTTAACTAATAGGTGGTGCTGTAGGGGTTAAGTGTTCCCTAGGGAGTGATTCTTACTGTTAGGGGGCGTGGCTACATGTGACACGTCACTGATGACCGTTCTCGATCACGGGGAACAACCATCAGTGACAGTGTCACTAGGCAGAATAGGGGACTGTGAGTGTGAAGTTTTCCCTGTACCTGCCAGCTATCCGTCCCAGCAAACAACTTGCTATCATGAGCTGCTAGATTCTGGACCTTATACCACGGACGACCACTTTAAACACAGCGCCAGGAAGCCCCATAGAGATTACAAGAGAAGGAACCATCATTGCCTACCTACTGCACTGTTACCATCACCTTAAGGTAAGGGCAATATGAGATTGTTTTCTGGATGAGTTCACCCCTTACAGAAGACCCACCAGTCAACTTTAACCCATCATGTCTCTTCACCATAGACTTTCACCTTTGTTACACATTGCTCACCTAGCTTTCAGGGTGTAGCCACTAACATTCATTGTGTTAGTCTGTCTCACCACCCACCAGCTCAGCACTTTGTTTTACTTTGTTTGATTTTGATTTATATTTCACGTTATATTTATCTTTGTACACCTTTCACATATACTTTAGCGCTTATCACCTTTTTTATATAGAATAGGGGAATGCCTTGTTTACAAAGGCATCCCCCTGTTCTACCTTTGCCAACCGCAATCGCGGGCCGCCCAGAAACATTGAGTTCCCAAGACCCGCAAACACGCTCATGTTGTGGGTGCGCACACCCGCTGGGCGGCAGATTTAAAGGGACATACTGTACCTGTATGCCAATCTGCCTGTCCGTGCCATTCTGTTGACGTACATATGCAAGCGGCAGTCGGCAAGCAGTTGACAAAGTCATTAGGGTGTCATCAGCTTTAAGATATTTGAGGTTCCATGTGGCTTCATGTCTAATCAAGGGACTTGCGGTGAGGTCATTGGCTGGTGAGGTACTGGCTAATAGCAGAGCCAGATACACACAGGTTACGTACGCCGCAAATGTTAGAGTGAGAGAAATAATTCTAGCACTAGACCTCCTCTGTAACTCTAAAAATGTAACCTGTAAATAAATTGAAAGCGTCGCCTATGAAGATTTTTAAGTACTGAAGTTTGGCGCCATTCCACAAGTGTGCGCAATTTAAAAGTCTGAGGCCGTGTACACACGATGAGACATCTCCGCTCAAACCTGTCAGACGGACCGTTTGCAGCGGACATGTCTCATCAAATCCATTCGACACATGCGTGGAGATTTCTGTCCGCTGGTATAGTGTACTAACCAGCGGACATATCCGACGGACATGTCTCCGGCATACAAATTTCAAAGCATGCTTTGAAATTTGTCCGCTGGGAAAACATGTCCGCTAGCCCGTACACACGATCGGAGATGTCTGCTGAAACGGTCCGTCGGACCAGTTTCAGCAGATAAATTTGATCATGTGTACGCAGCCTCACATGTTAAGTATATATTTACTCGACGTAACATCATCTTTCATAGTATACAAAAAGTATAAATTTTTGTGAGCACTCTTTATGTGTGTGCACATTATTTATGCACCAGGTGGAGTTTTTTGTGTGTGTTTTGCACGCCATAGGCTTTTCAATAGAAAATAAAAATCTGTCAGGGTTGAGTTCACCTGGTGGTGGCACTGGGGTTCACTTTGCAGATGGCTGCAGTTCCAGTGTCCACCAGAAGGTGTCTCCCAGAAGCCAGCAGCCAGCTGCCAGGTTGATATTTAAGGCTGCTCCTCCCTTCTCCCAGGGTGTCATGATTCTGGTCCCTTCCTTGCTGCTTGTGCCTGATCCAGTTTGTACCTCTCTGCCTTGTCCCTGCCTCCCCCTGCCTTGCTTCTATTCGAGTACCCTGTTGAGATCCCACTTCCTTGCATTGCCTGTACCATTGATCTTTAGATAGTTTGTATTTAGTAAGTAGTCAGTTTCTTTTGTTATTAGTCTTTTGGGGTTTGTTTAGATCAGGGATCCTCAAACTATGGCCCTCCAGCTGTTGCGGAACTACACATCCCACGAGGCATTGTAAAACTCTGACATTCACAGACATGACTAGGCATGATGGGAATTGTAGTTCTTGAACATCTGGAGGGCCGTAGTTTGAAGACCCATGGGATAGATAGATAGATAGATAGATAGATAGATAGATAGATAGATAGATAGATAGATAGATAGATAGATAGATAGATAGATAGATAGATAGATACTGTAGATAGATACTGTAGATAGATACTGTAGATAGATACTATAGATAGATACTATAGATAGATAGATAGATACTGTAGATAGATACTGTAGATAGATACTGTAGATAGATACTATAGATAGATACTATAGATAGATACTATAGATAGATACTATAGATAGATACTATAGATAGATACTATAGATAGATACTATAGATAGATAGATAGATAGATAGTATACACTAATTTGGGTTATGTTTACCAAAGATATGTAGCAGTATACATTTTGGCTCAAATTTATGAACAAAAATTACTTGTTTGCAAAATGTTATAATGGAAACTAAAAAATAAATATTTTTTTCCAAATTTTCATTCTTTTTTCACTTACCTGTATATTGCAGAAAAAAAAAACAGTGGCGATTAAATACCACCAAAAGAAAGTTCTTTGTGTGAAAAATAATGATAAAAAGCCCAATTTAGGGGTTTAGGTCAGTTTGGGAGATGTGAAGCTATAATTTTTAGAGATGTGCATTTTGTTTTGTTCCAAATAAATATTGGGACACGTTTTTTGTTATTCGGATAATTAAATATGTCTGAATACCCAAATTACAGTATAAACCAAGTTTACTGAAGGCTCCGAATAATGAAACAAAGTTTGTCTGAATTTCTGAAATTCTAATTGAAATTCAAATCACATTTTACATTGAATTCCATTCAAATTCGAACTGTAAACATATTTCTGAAATTAAAGACTGCTTATTGAATCCATTAACACACACAGTGACAATGGCCCAGATTCAGAAAGCACCTACTCCGACGTATCTACAGATACGCCGCGTAAGTGCACGGATGCGCCGTCGTATATATGCGCCTGAGTCTGAAAGCAAGATACGCCTAAAAATTTGCCTTCATACGACCGACGTAAGTGACCTACACCGTCGTATCTTGGGCGCATATTTACGCTGGCCACAAGGGGCGCTTCCATTGATTTACACGTCGAATATGTAAATTACCGAGATACGCCGATTCACAAACGTACTTGTGCCCATCGTCCATTTACGTAAGGCGTACGTCCGGCGTAAAGTTATTCCACCTAAAGGTGGCCCAACCCATGCAAAGGTATGGACGTCGGAACACCCGCCGTATTTTACATCGTTTACATAGTACTACGTGAATAGGGCTGTGCGTAGGTCACGTTCACATCGTAGGCAGTGTATTGATATATCTTAGGCAGCTATTTCGACGTAACTGTGAGCATGCACACTGGGATGCGTCCAAGAAACTACGCATGCGCAGTTCGTTTTTTGAAGCTCAGCCCATCATTTGCATGGGCTCACGCTTCATTATAATATATCACACCCACTTTCACCTACTTTGACTTACGTCGGCTCACGCCGACAACTATAGGCTATGCCGGAGCAATGCTTGCCTCTCAACATTGTGCCGGCGTAGCGTAAAGACGATGCACTATGCCGGCGTAAAGATACGTCGCTCTACGTGAATCCGGGCCAATATCTCTTCTCTTATGCTCAAATACAATACAACGCCCTTCTCACTAAGTTCTCAGGAATGCACTTTGCCAGTAATACAACCTCCAGCACAAAATTAATCAGCTGATTGGAAGGTAAGATTTACTTTAAGTTGACCTTTTGCTTCATTAGACCTTTAACAAATTAACAAATCATGTCAAATTAATTTGTTATTTGTGCTATAATTTCTTTCGTATTAGTTGAAATTTGTTATTTTTTATGATGCACAATACGGTAGAATTTCGATTTGTTACGAAACAGATTGCACATGTCTAGTCATTAGAGTACTATTTACTATTTAATGCTGTTTTTGTTAAGCCAAAGATGATTTATGGAATCGTAATCATTTGACAAAGATTTCCTTTGTTTGTCCAGTTTGCCACATTTGAATCAAAACAAAATTGAGTATATATATATGTACTGTGTAAAATGTGGTACTGACCTACTTTTGGTGTAACAAATCTGCATCTATATGAGGTCTTCCTCTCCTCTTCCTCTTTCTCTTTCTCCTTACCTCTCCTCGTCTTTCACTCTTTTCTTTATCTTTATCTCTCCCTTTACCCTTTATTTTAGGGGTCCGTCCTCTGGTTATGAAACAGTAGATTTCTAACATGTTTGTAAAGACACCTCTTTATACATGATAGTACAGCCCACCATTGTATTGTATTTACTTGCCAGTTGATTTAGTTGCCAGTTGACTGGACACTACATTTATGTTTTCTTTGTATCTCTTAATTTGATAAACTCAATAAAATATTTTGGAAAAAATAAATAAAAAATTGAAAACATTTTTTGATTCGACCTATTCAAAATTTATTAATTCAAACGTTTCAAATTGAAACAATCTGTAATTTCAAAGAAAATTCCGAATACAAATCCCAAATACAAATGGAACGAATCAACCAAATTTAACTAAACAAAATAACTACATTAACAAATCTAAATGAAACAAAACAATTGTTTTTGCAATGCACATGTCTAATCATTTTGGAAAGTATTTTAGTGTAGACATTCAGAAGTGACATAGGTCTGAATGTTGGACCCTTTTAGTATATGCATCTGAACCAGTAGATAAGTACTGGCCTTTCTCTTCTTCCACTTTTATAATGGGGTTAGGAGTTTAGCCACAGCTTTTAAGCACAGCAGTTGGTTATGATTAAGCACAGCATTTGTGTGAAATGCGTCAACCATTAGCAACCTGTCAGTGTCCTGTTTGTGCCACATTTGGAGATATTTATTAAAGGGATTCAGGACCAGCTGTAGTGTGCAGCCATTTCTTCTTGTATTGCATGTTTTTCTGAGGCGAGCCATTGCAGCCACGCACATGTGGAGTCCATCAGGCAAATCCATCTCACCTAGAGCGGCGTATCTTCCACTTTCAGTTTTATCATGCAGCTTCTCCAGCAGAAGGAAAGAGATAGCATTCTGTCTCTCATTGTGTGGATCGATTCATGACCATTTTGGTTTTCGGTGCCAGGGTATGTGATTGAGGTGCCTGGAATTAGGAAAAAGCAGACAGCCATGAAAAAGTTTTAATGAAAGAATTTCTGCAGATCACAAGCCAATATAAAATTCCAAATACACATAGAGGGAGTCTATTTAAATGTAAAGCTTATTTAATATCGAATGTAATCATTTTAATAATGATGCAAACAATATAATGTGTTGCTATTGTAGCAGCACTTGAATATGCCAAGACTAATTACATTCCAACAATGTAACAAGAAATCAATATTATTTACAAATGTTTTTTGTTGCTAAGCAGCTGAATACAAGCTTATCAGAAGAACTACAAAGATAAGCTACAGTTACAGCTGCTATAGTTGTAATGGCGTAAAGAAATGTAGCAAGTATAGGAAACTAGATATTCTTCACTGCACACATGATAAAATCACATCTTTAATTGACCAACATAATAAACCCTTTGGAGACTCAAATATCTTCAGAGGATGTGAACATCGCAGATCAAAGCACATGGAAAATGGTATGTTACACTGTGGTAAAGCCAATGATCCTACACTTGAAAACCATTAGACTTTGTAGCTTTGTAATGAGCTAATCTTGTATTACTGCTTCTATCACCTTGTTTTTCCTTTGAACTCAGGAATTATAGACATTGCTGATATGGACAGCACAATCTTTAACTCTGTGCATACTACTTAGACCAGAAATGTGTTAAAAGGCTAGCAAAATGACAAATTAGAGAGAAAGGAACCTGTTCTAACATTATACATTGTCTATTACCCTGATAATGAAGCAAAGTTCTTTCTAATTAGGAATATGTTGTAGCAGTGGGCAGAAAATCCCCTACCCCCACAATCCCCTAAGTCCTCGTCAACTAAATGAAAATAGGATCCTCATTAGATCCAGAACACTTACAAATCAAAGATCTGTGAGCTAGAAGTCTAAGCCTTGGCTTCTAATGGAAAAGAAAAAAAGTGCAGCGATAAATAATATCTGGAGTGAAACCAAATATGTGATCAAGGTATTCAAATCAGGAGCCCCAATTATGGAGCAAGTATGTGAATCTATAAAATTGCACTAGACCAATACATGTAAATATCAAATAATATGCACAAACATTTTTATAAATGCTAAAAAATAGAAATCAAAATAAGTGAGATACCAAATAGTACCACCAGGGTGCTTCACACTGAAGTGAAAATGAATAATATCACAAATAAATGTCCCGGAAAGATACGTCAAAAGATAAAAGATCAAATGCTAATATACGTTGTAAATAGCGATATAAAAAAGCAAGAAATGGAAACTCTGGTGATGAAAAAGTCCCAATATAAAATGAACAGAATCACATTATGGCAAACGGAATTGCAAAAACGTGTAGGATAAGTCCATCAACACAGGATTTGGATATTTCAGTGATTTAAACAGGTAGTAAAAAACCCCATCAGCGGTCAATCTCATAGGATTCACAACAACATCCAATCGATACAGATAAAGTTGGGTACTCTTACCGGATGGCGTGGACGTTTTTTTTTTCTATTACTTACAATTACAGAAATTTTGCCCTTGGGACTTTGAATGGGCTATAGGTCTCAACTGGAGTTCCTCTACTGTGCCATGGTCCCAAATTATGGATCGTATGTTGTCCATCAAACTAGCAGAATGCATTCATCACACCTTATATGATACTATGAACATATACGATCAGAAATGGAAACCTTGGGACCTATCTTTGTTGATTAATTGAATTAAGATGTGAGTCTGTTATCCCCCTTTTTTTTCTCTCTGCCATTAAACTAATTCATTAGATTCTTACGTCAAAGTATTATGCTGCCGAGTAGCCTTTTATACAAACCATGACCTATTTTTCTACATCTCGAATAACTGTTATGCTCATTTTTCACAGATGCTTACTGCTGATATATATATTTTTGTACTTCTTGCCAATGTTTGATTAAACTGTATTGAGACTTATTTTTTAATAAACCGTCTGTAAACAAGAATGAGGTGTGACACTGGTATTGATGAATTAAAAAACAACAGATTTATTGGTTCACACCAGATCTACAATAGCCACAAACAGATGTCCAGTATATGAACAGATTCCTAATGTTGTACACATAGTATTTCAGTCTAAAATAAGTACAAGAATGCATCCTAGTGACCCGACGTGTTTTGTCAATACTAGCTCACTTTCTCAGGGGTTAGTGCAAATTTGATATCTCCAAAACTGTTAGGCCGCGTACACACGAGCAGACAGATTTGTTCAAATCGGTCGGGCCGACCGATTTGAACAAATCTGTCTGCTGGGGACATATTGGTTTGATCGTGTACACACGATCAAACCAAAATCCCCGCCGCCAGACGGCGCGGTGATGTGGCGGTGATGTTGATGCCGCCACGTCACCGCACCAGGAAGTAAAACACTTCCGCGCATGCGTCGAAACCATTCGGCGCGTGTGCGAGAAGACATGTCTGCTGGTTAGCGTAATAACCAGCAGACATGTCAGGCGGACAGGTTCCCAGCCGACAGATTTCAAAGCATGCTTTGAAATCTGTCGGATGGCCAAATCCGTCGGCTCGCCCGTACACACGGTCGAATCTGTCTGCTGGGACGGTCGGGCCGACCGTTTCTAGCAGATAGATTTGATCGTGTGTACGCAGCCACGTACACACGAGCAAATAGATTTGTTCAAATCGGTCGGACAGACCGATTTGAACAAATCTGTCTGCTGGGATGTATTGGTTTGATCGTGTACACACGATCAAACCAAAATCCCCGCCGGCAGACAGTGCGCTGACGTGTCGGTGACATGGCGGTGACGTTGACGCCGCCACGTCACCGCACCAGGAAGTAAACCACTTCCGCGCATGCGTCGAAACCATTCGACGTGTGTGCGAGCAGAAATGTCTGCTGGTTAGCATACTAACCAGCAGACATGTTGGGCGGACGGGTTCCCAGCCGACAGATTTTAAAGCATGCTTTCAAATCTGTCGGCTGACCAAATCCGTCTGTTTGCCCGTACACACGATTGAATCTGTCTGCTGAAACGGTCTGCCAGACCGTTTCCAGCAGACAGATTTGATCGTGTGTACGCGGCCTTAGACGGAATACACATGCTCATATTCACTGGACTACCGCTGAAATTGTCTCTCCTGTGGGCTGTGAATGTTAGATCCAAAAAGGCCCGGTAGGCCAAACAGGGAGAACACAGGCCCAAACCAACATAATGGCCTCCATGGTGACGGCATGGTGGAACAGTATATAGTGTATGTGTGTATATATACAGTATATATATATATATATATATATATATATATATATATATTTATACTGTGTGTATATGTGTATATATATATATATATATATATATATATATATATATATATGTACAGTATCTCTTTAGCTCACAAAAGTGAGTACACCCCTTTTCACGTGACAACACTGGAGAAATTACACTTTGCTACAATGGTAAGTAGTGAGTGTACAGCTTGTATAACAATGTAAATTTGCACAGCAATTAATGTCTATATAGGAGAAAGAAAAAGAAACACCAGAGCAATACTAGTGCAGCATTAAATGGTTTTATTAAAAAGCAAAGTTTGTAATAATGCACTCACATAGTGCTCAGTGGTTTGGGGGTTTACCCTGTCCAGCATGGAAACAGAACCCAGTATCCTTGGGATGTTATGCCACGATGTGGATGTTATGCCAGAGCTGACAAAAGAGATGTGGTTTAGCCTCCGAACAGCGCTCTGATTGGCCAACACAGCGGTAGGCTTCTACGCCAAGCAATCCACCCGGCGTCCTCCTGAGATCCCTTGATGCCTAAGCTCTCAGCTGACACAATGCTCTTGTTGCATAACATCCCAAGGATACAGCGTTGGTTCTGTTCCCATGATGGATGCAGTAAGCCCAAACCCAGTGAGCACTATGTGAGTGCATGCTGCACTAGTACTGCCCTGGCGCTTCTTTTTCTTTCTCCAGCTTCCTATTTCTTACAGTCTCTGGGTTCCCAGCCCTTGCCTGAAGCAGACTCGCAACCATCTGCAGCATTCACACCAAAGACATATTTAAAGGGGTTCACCCCCTAGAACTTTTTATCAGGGTTGACTTTTTTTGCATCTTTATTTTCCCCCAAAAATGTACTCAACATCTTCTATTCCTTTTATTGTCCTTTTTATCACTAATCATACTCAAGAGTGTGCTGGTTTTTCACCACGCTTGATACGGTGATACCATAAGGCTTTTTAGTGTTGAGTCTCACACTATCATTTGTGTGTGTGTGTGTGTTTTTCCTCTTTATGTTATTAATGTCTGAATCGCTGGCAACAAAAGTGAGTACACCCCTAAGTAAAAATGTCCAAATTGGGCCCAAATTGTAATTTTTTTGTGTGGTCACCATTATTTTCCAGCACTGCCTCACCTGATTACCTCCACACACGCTTGACACCATCTGATTCAAATACATTTATCATGGTCTCATCAGACCACAGGACATGGTTCCAGTAATCCATGTCCTTAGTCTGTTTGTCTTCAGCAAACTGTTTGCGGGCTTTCTTGTGCATCATCTTTAGAATGTGCACTCAACTTCTTTGTTCAACCATGGCGTGGCCTGTTCTGAGTGGAACCTGTCCTGTTAAACTCCTGTATGGTCTTGGCCACTATGCTGCAGCTCAGTTTCAGGGTCTTTGCAATATTCTTATAGCCTAGGCCAGTGGTTATCAACCTTGTCCTCAGGGCCCACTAACAGGCCAGTTTTGCAAGTTAACTGAAATACATCACAGGTGATATCATTTTCTGCTCAGTAATGTGGGAAAAGGGAATAAGGGTTTCAATGCCCCCCTATTCCTCATCGGATAACGGCTGCACAAGAAGTTGCAGGTATCCCTGGCAGGGCTGAAGAGCTTGTGTTTGGGGGAGCCTAGTAACTGCCTGTAAAGGGGAGCCTTGAAAATGCAAGGAAGGTTCCAGAGCCCCTGGCAGACCTTATATAAAGGGGTCCATAAGTTTTTTTTTAGGGCCAGTCACTAGCGGAAGAAATAGCTACAGGAGCTCCCCAACCCCCCCTCTTTTTTTTTTTTTTTCTCTTTTTTTGTTTCTTGTTTTTTTTTCTCGGCCTTTTTAATGTGGTGGGTCATCTTTCCTATGAAAGGGGGACAGTGAATATTTACTGTTGCACTGTTGGTTATGCAGTTCGAGCTGTAATAGCTGAACTGTAAATTGGTCATCATATGTATCAGTTTGGTTTTAAAATATTGCTTATTGGTAAATTTTAAATAAAAAGTTTATAAGTAATTAAAATTAATAAAAAAAAAATAATTAAGGCCTCGGCCATATTTATTCCAAATATTTGAGTTTGGTCATTTATTATTAATTTCTGATTGATCATTAATTTATATGCTGCCTGTTATCCCATTGTAGTATTCTAGTCTGCATCTCCCTATGGTAATACATAAAACCTGGCCTGTAAGATAAACCTGACACCTGGCCTAGGCCATCTTTATGTAGAGCAACAATTATTATCCAAGAACATGGAGGCGATTTAGGCAAATAGGCTGTCCACTTTGCACTTTTTTAACATTTTCCCCAGAGCTTAGTGATTGTGGTGAAATTTGCATATTTGCTTTCACCTTCATATGTGTAGACAAAAATCCTTGCACCTGCCCTGCATACTGTATATTTAGATTACCCTCTCTGACGACAGGAGCCTTGAGTTTACAATCTCTTACAATCTTGCAGCAATGTTCACAGAGAAGGTTAGGTGACATAACCCAGAAACCCATAATCGGTAGAGCAATAATAAAATAAAAAAATGACCCATATAGCTGGGCAACATGCCCAGATCCCCTAAAATAGTAATAATTGATATTGAAGAGCGGCCACCATAAACTGTCTCTCTGCATAGCAACATGCTCTGCCTTTTTAAGCATGATTTTGAGAGAGACTCCTGTGTGGACTTGGAAAACACAGATTCATAAAGCAATTACGCCTGTCTAACTGGTGTTAGACAGGAGTAATTTCAAATTTTGCGCGCCGTATCACTAGTTTGAATCCTCAAACCATGATACGGTGGCTTCGGGCTTCGATCCGAGAGGCTTACGTCTTCGTAAGCCTTCGGATCTACGCTGCGATATTTTTGGCGGCCGCTGGGAGGAGTTTGCGTCGTTTTGATGCGTCGGGATATGCAAATGTGTTTTTACGGCGATCCACGAAGATACGAGCGGTCTTCGCAATCGCTTACGTCTGTTTTTTTTTACGTACTGTTAGACCAACTTTTTGCTGGTCTAACGGTGCGTAGCCCATGTTAAGTATGGCCGTCGTTCCCGCGTCGAATTTAATTTTTATTTTTTATTTTTTACGTAACTCGTTCGGGAATAGAAATGTCCGTAAATGACGCTACTCAAACAACGAATGACGTAACGACGTGATTTCACGCAATGCACGGCGGGAAATTTGCGAATGGAGCTTGCGCAGTTCGATCGCCGCGGGAACGCGCCTATTTTAAATCCTTCACGCCCCCTACTCGCGTAGATGGATTGCGACGGGAGAAATACACTACGCCGCCGTCGTTTACTGGACAAAATCTACCTGGATTCCACGTAGAGCCAGGTAAAAAACGGCGGCGTAGTGTATTTCTGATACGCTACGAGAATCGAATTCTCTATGAATCTGGGCCTTTGTTTTTTCTAGGACATTAAAAATGGTCGTGTGTACGCGGCTTTACTGTTAATTACTCCAGTTACTTAGATATACACAGTACCTTTTATTCGCAAACCTTGTCTTCTCAGCGCTTTTGTCTAGCCTCCTTGTACTGGGCATCAATAATACTCAGCGGTCTTCTAACAAGGAATGTTTCTATAAGTAACATTTTTTTAGATAAAGATGATGGAACTAAAGCCAACTTTATTGATTGATCTTGATTCCAATGTTTAGTTTGCTGAATGTCATACGCATCAGTCATTCTCATGTCAGTTTTGTTATCTTATTTTTATCTTTTGCTTTTGAGTCTGCAACTGCAGTGCAACATTGTATTTTTCTAAACGCAAACTTTTCCTAAGTGAAGAAAAACTGTTTCTTTGTATGCTTTGTCTGCTCAAGATCATAACTACAAAACAAGAGATTCTTATTTTCTTCTAGATCTCCTGAGTCACTATTAAATATTTCAAGTAGAATTGAAGTTTATTGATCCGTTGTCAAAGTGAAATTGCTCTCCATTGGTAAAGCGCTTCTGTGATCCCATAGATGTGCTTCTTATTATCTGCTTACCCGATAAGACTTCTTCTACTGCTCTCAAAAAATATATACAGCTGTTATTGATTTACTTTTTAATTATCACTTCCAAAATACTGTAAGTTGGTGCAGTCTTGCAGAATTCTATAATCCAGACTGATGTTATTTGACAGAGAGAATACAAGTTTATACAGTGGTGTTTATGAAACATAACAGTATATTGTTCTTAATAACAGTGTAATGATGAACTAACCTACCAGAGAAAAATGAAATCACAGCTACCTAATGTTCAAAGTAAACAATAAAACGTCAATGCAGAAAGTGTCATTTTATGGTATGCTTTTAACATTTTTTAATGGGAATTTATGTTGGTTTCATACACACATCAGTCTTACATGTTTAAAGAGGAAGTAAACCCTCTTTTTTTTCCTGGAAAAAAAACTGCAATAGAAAGGCATAATGAGCGCTTCTCGTTCCCCTCCTCAGCCCCCGCCCTGTCCCCTCCGAGCGCCTTCCGGTTATTGTTGCTCCAGCGATGTGGTTAACTGGAGCGGCGATGGCATCACTGCGCGCAGGACTGGCATAGTCCCGGCATTAACACATTCATAAAACCGGGATGCTTAGTGTGCCTGTGCTGTTGTCTATGGTGCGCATGTGCTGTAGACATTGGCGTAGTGTTTTCTGCAAATATCTCCTTCGTGTGGGTTAAGGAGATATTTCTTGCACCTACAGGTAAGCCTTAATCTAGGCTTACCTGTAGGTGCAAGTTGTCAGAGTAGGTTTACAACCACTTTAAGGGACACATGCTTCAGTCTTATTTGAAATATATTTTTAGATTTTGCCATCTGTATTTTCTTTTATTTATTTAATAAAAATTAAGATTGCAATTTCGATGGCAAATATATCTTCCTTTTAAGCTTGAAAAATAGGTAATTTTAATATAAAATGACATTGTATATATATATTATTAGTAAATAGTACTTTAGTAGTACTTTAGTAAATCCCAATATGTAATTGTTTTGAATATACAATCTGCTCAACAATTAGACCATGCCTACTAGTGTTGCTCACGAATATTTGCATTTCGAATATTCGATACAAATATTGCATATTCGAGTATCCGCGAATAACTCGAATAACTCGAGTATTCGCGAATAACTCGAATAACGAATATAAAATATAGCGAATATTCGTAAATATCGAATATTCGTGATATTTTATCCAAAAAAAAATTGCGAAATTTCGCAATCATTTTCGCTTTCGCAGATGCGAAATTTCGCTATATTTTTTTTTTTTTATAAAATATAGCGAATATTCGTAAATATCGAATATTCGTGATATTTTATCCAAAAAAAAAAATAGCGAAATTTCGCAATTTTTTTTTTTATATAAAATATCACGAATATTCGATATTAACGAATATTCGCGAATATTCTTCGAAATATTCGCGAAATATCGTGAAATCGAATATGGCGTATTCCGCTCATCACTAATGCCTACAAAATATTCCAATTTAGACATTTTCAATTCATTTTTGTGATAATATACATATAAATATATATATATATATACTGTATATATATATATATATTTATTTATTTATATGTATATTATCACAAAAATGAATTGAAAGTTTCTAAATTGGAATATTTTGTAGGCATGGTCTAATTGTTGAGCAGAATTGTATATTCAAAACAATTACATATTGGGATTTACTAAAGGCAAAAATGTGCAAATGTGCAAGTGTAGCCAGGGCCAGTGCTACCACTAGGCAAACTAGGCAGCCGCCTAGGGCTTCCGGCTGCCTAGGGTGCCCGGACACTGGTGTTCCTACTCTTTTCTCTCTGCAGCAAGCAACTAAGTCTCAGCATCAGCAGGCAGCCACCGCTCTGTTCGCACATAATTGTCAGACTGTGTCTGTGTCCCGACTCCCGAATATATCGAAGCAAGCAATCATTCATTGATGGGCACTGGTAGGCTGCATTGATGGGCGCTGGTAGGCTGCATTTGATGTGTGCAGATGAGGCTGCTTTGATGGGTGCTGGTGGGCCGCATTTGATGGGAGCTGGTGAGACTGCATTTGATGGGCGCTGGTGAGGCTTTATTTGATGGGCGCTGGTGAGGCTGCATTTGATGGGCACTGGTGGGCTGCATTTGATGGGTGCTTCATTAGAAAGGTGGAGTATACATGGACAGGGCAAATGGGTTCAGGGTCAGGGGTGGAGCCAAGGGGGCGGTAAATTAGGTTTTTGCCTAGGGCGTCAAAAATCCATGCACCAGCCCTGAGTGTAGTTTCTCCAGAGCTCAGTAAATGAGGCAAAGCTTCACTTTGCAAAAAATACCCAATCACATGGAAGAAAAAAAACAACTCTGGAGCAACTGCGCTCGCAACATGCACAGTCTATTCAATCACAGTCTGGGTAATCAGACTGAAGTGAGCTTGGACATCTTTATTTCCCTCATCTCCATTCACCTCCTTAATAACTCCCTCATTGGTTCATTATCATGGACACTCCCTGTGGAGGTTACATGTGGCTCTACACACATGTCCCAGTCAGGGCTCCCTCATTTTCGCTTTCGCATATGCAAAATTTCGCTATTTTTTTTTTTTTTTATAAAATATAGCGAATATTCGTAAATATCTGTGATATTTTATCCAAAAAAAAATAGCGAAATTTCGCAATTTTTTTTTTATAAAATATCACGAATATTCGATATTAACATCGCGAAATCGAATATGGCGTATTCCGCTCATCACTAGTAACACATTCCTTTTACTTAATTTTCACCCCCCAGTCTTCCCCCTGACCCTCTATCCCCCCTCTTTTTCCTCCCTTTCCCCCCCAACCCCTCTTCCTTTTTCCCTCTCCCCTGCCTCACCCTGTTTTCTTTTTATAATTACTGCCCTTCCTTACTACTCACACCCTCACATCACCTTAATTAGATTTTTTTTTATCGTTTGACATCACAATTTTTGCACCCCCCCAATCCAAGGCCTGGACTTATCATACTAATTACTATCCTTACCTGATATATCCGAGAAGTAGGTCCATCCATACATATGCGTGCCCCCTGGTCGCCATACGGGACTCTGTGTGGTGGCACCCGCCTCACTCGCCTGTGGGGTTTTCTAGGTGAGCAGCTGAGCCCTTTGTTCCCCAATTTACCTTTTGTAGTTGTTGTTCAATGTATAACTGTTTGACTGTCTGTCATTTTAATTTTAGACATGCTTCTGATGAAGCGGCTGAAGCCGCGAAACTAGTCAATATGATTGTCATGACTCTCAACCCACTGTTCTTCTCCCCCTCCATTATGGGAGCTGTAGTTTCTCATAGCTGTAGCGTGAGAAAGCAGGATGTGATGTATCAAGCTAATATTGTAATACCTGCGCAATGTTAATTAGCAACAAGCTCAGGGCAGCTGTACTCTCTCAATGCAGACACATTGATTTGTAAGAGACAAATGGTATAAAGTGTGCTACTTTTTTTTTACAATACCTTTATTACTTATTTATGCTTTTTTGTTTTTGGATTTATCCAGTAGATGTAAAAAATAGTACAGCATTCTTTACCAGGATGTGACATGTACCTGGATTTACACCTCCTCCTTCTGTCGAGAGAAGCTGCTATTTTATGAATTGGAGTGATTACCAGGGCTTTTTTTCTCAAACAATAGGTTCTGGAACTTAAAGGGGTTGTAAAGGTTTGTTTTTTATTTTCTAAATGGATTCCTTTAAGCTAGTGCATTGTTGGGTCACTTACCGTTTGCGTTGATTTCCCTTTTTTCTTTGTCTAAATTTCTCACTTCCTGTTTCTCCTCAGTAAACTTGCCACCATCATCCGAGTGGTGATTAGTCAACTAGAACAGCTTACTGAACAGCTTACTGAGAAGGAACAGGAAGTGAGAATTTCAGACAAAGAAAACAAAGAAAAAAAAACATTTAGAAGGGAAATCAAAAGGGTAAGTGAACGAACAATTGCATTAGCTTAAAGGAACCTTTACAACCTCTTTAACCACGGCCCCACAAAACCCCTCCCCCTACACACATTCTCCAAATCACATCAAATAGTGGGTGTGTTCAGTCAAATTTCACGAAAACAATAAGAGAGTCTTAAAGGGGCATTAAATACCAGGATTGTATTACATACAGAGTGCAGAACTGTCACTTGTAAACACAGAAACCAGACAGCTGTGTTTACAAGTGATTGTGGTAAGCAGGCACCAATGGGTCTGAGCCAGAGGTGGTGGAACTGAGTTTCACCAAGTTCCCCCTGAAAAAAAGCCCTTGTGATGACGACACAAGAATTGCATTCTAAATTTCTTCTAAATGGCTGAGGCTTTAAAATAAACTGCTAAAAGTTTATTAGCTTAAATATGTCAGTGTACTTATTGCAGTTTTTATGTGGAATCCCAGTGTTCTTTTAAAAAAAGTACTTTGGGTTCAGCAAGACTAACTGTGGCATGGCACATACACCAATCACTTGTCAGAACAATCAATTGTTTCAAAACAAGGCACTCCATTTACTGTCCTTACCACCTGGAAGTGTCAACCAGGGCCCATGACACTTCTCCAGGCACCACCCTAGCCCAGGTAGGCCACTAGAATTGAGGTACCTCACATATTGATGATTTAAGAAGCTTCCACAGGAATAGATCTGAGGAGACTGAGTCACTAGGCTCACCTCACAGCTGCATCCTCAGGAATTCCTGCCTGCCTGGGATTGGCTGAAAGGATACTTGCAGCTGCTTACTCTACACATCTACCAATTCCAGGACATGGAATCCAGAACCTTTCTAGAGTCAGGGCAGACTCTGCTCTCTAAAATAATGTAACCCCCTCTGTTCAGACCCTACATTCACTGATGGGCACCTGAGGTACTGAAACCAAAAAACACAAAGCCATTGATGAAAAAATGCTTCAGTTATTCTTGTTTGAAAATACTGCAATACCATTTTTATAAGGTTTGCGTAAACATAACACATTATATAAACATAGTTGCACTTACCTAGGCCTCTAAGGCCACGTACACATGATCAGACCAAACCGATGAGACTGGTCCGGCGGACCGTTTTCATCGGACCACCGCTGAAGTGGTCTGATGGTCTGATGTGCGTACACACCATCAGTCCAAAATCCCATCGGGCCAGAACGCGGTGACATAGAACACAACGACGTGCTGAAAAAACAGTTCAATGCTTCCAAGCATGCGTCGACTTGATTCTGAGCATGCGCAGGTTTTTGGTCCGATGCTTTTGTGTACTAAATATCGTTTTGGTCCGATGGACAGGTGTCCATCAGACAGATTTTAAAGCAAGTTTTAAAACTTTGGTCCGATGGACAACGGTCCGATGGGCCGTACACCCGATCAATTTGGTCTGATGAAACTGGTCTTCAGGCCAGTTTCATCGGACCGGTCTGATCGTGTGTACACGGCCTAAGACTACACTTTAGTCTCTACTGTTCCATGGTCAAAATGAAATTCACTTTAAAGTGGTTGTAAACTCAAACATATACGCAATGACGTGACTAGCCTCATATGATAAACAGAGACAAGTTGTACCTGTTTATCTGTGAACATCTCCTCTCTACATCCTCCTAAAACATACATATCAAATGCTATTTCTCAGCAGTAGATGGCAGGGGGTTGGGATCTGATGTCACACACCTCACAGCACAGAGTGTAATCTGAGACCAGAGTGGAGATACTAGCCACACACCCCTCTACACAGTCTCATATGGAAGCATGTGAGTGAGTGAGTGAATAACTTATATAGCGCTACAAATGTGAACTGAATCGCCTCAAGGCACTTGGTATCCATTTCCTTTTATTTAGCCTTCAGAATAGGTGGGTCTTGAGTTTTTTCCTGAAGGCTTGGTGATTCTCTTCTGTTCGGATATTAGTTGGTAACACGTTCCACAGATGAGGCTGTCAATTACATTTTGTGTGCTGGAGGGGCATCTCCTTGGATTGCTTATTGTTGAGTTATACTGTCATAAGTGACTCATTTAGATAGCAGAGGGAGGAGAGATCAGATAGGAACCTAGATGGGTACTCTGGAGTGAAGAAAGTACACACTATAGAGGGATATGCCTTGTTCGTTTTTCATTTTAGAGGTTTACAGCCACATTAATGAGCATTTTTCTTGATGTGCACTCCTAATGCCAACTGGAACAGTTTAAATGTGAGCAATGTGTGGCCCTGTTGGCACCAACTGACTTAACAAAATACATTTTTAAGATCAACAGCCACGGTGGAAAATGATCTGTTGAACATTCAATGCATCCTATCATTACAGTCACTGTTTGTGTATTCAGAGAGTCACATGCTGAATGCGGAGAGAAATATAACAGTGTATGGCTAGCCTAACACTTACTGGTCTAAATCAAACAAAAGATCTATGCAACTCCAAGTCTCATTACTAATAAAAATGTTCTATGTAGTTTCCTTTTTTACAGCATCCTCCAAAAATTAATACTGGTCGTACTTACGTACCCGAGGCTGGAAATTATTGCAGGTCACTCCATCACAAGTATAGAGAAACCGCAAGAGAAGCTCCTTGCCAATAGACTACCATACGAGTCTCACAAAGTCACACAGTTACAGTTACTAGAAGCTTCAGAATTGTCCGTGCAGCTAGTACTACTTTGTATGAATTTGCATGCTTCATCAGATGATGACCCCTCTTCATAGAAATAGTAGCCCAAATCTGATTCTGCTGCTTGTGAGTGGATGTATACTTCACATTCCTCACACATAAAAAGCTCCATACTGAGTCCTGTGTATACCGTCTCCCGTCAGTACATTTCATAATCACTGGGCTGAATCTGATCTCTTCAAAAATGTTACCTTGTGATGAATCCTGAAAATTTGATAGTAAATTACTCTCTAATCTAGTAGATTTTCTACACAAAGTCAGTTTTGTATTTACATTATTTGTTTGTAATGGCTGTTGTGTACTGTATGTAGAGCCCAAAGAAGCAAAAAAGAAGCAAAATCTGAGAAAATGCATTTTTTTGCAGTTGCAGGACCAAGACTTTATATATTTGTTTTTAGTAGTAGTGCTTTCAAAAACATACAGTGGGCAAAATTGTAATTTCACTTTCAGATTTTTATGACTGAATTTTGTGTTTTATTTGGATTTTCTCAGAATTTTTTTTTTTTTTTTTGCATGCACTATTGAAGCACCCCTATGTTCTGAATGGATTGTGTGATTGACTGTGTAGTAGTCTGGTGCACATGCCATTTTTCTTTTGAACAAATGATCCACATTGTGTGTGATGTGGGGGTGTGCTCTTTGTACCAGCCAATAAACCACCAAGGAATGGCTTAGTGTCAAGAGATTGACAGGCTCCAGAACATTCATATAATATCACACAATATTTATGTGTGTCTGGCAGCCTGGGTACACTATGGCAAACAGGCAAAGCTAGAAAGTTGCAGACAGGTGTTCTGATGCAAAAAAAGAACACTCTATTCCAGCCCTCAAAATTTCCACTCGCCTACTAGCATTTGGCGAGTGGATTTAAGCTGGGGGCGAGTGATGCCAGGGCTGCATGACCAATCTCCCTGCAATCTGTGCCTAGAGTCCTGATGAGATCGGCGGCCGAAGAGGAAAGGTGCATGCTCGGGAAAAGTAGTCTGGTGAGCCGCACACAGGCAGAGCAGTACACAGGTGCTCTCCTTACAATTCTCATTAAGCCATGGGACCTAACAGTATGACCTCTCTGAGCCTGCCCCCCTCCCCCCAGCCCCGACAAATGTAGCTGGAGAGCAGAAAGTAATGAGTGAGGTGGAGGATTGCGAAAATTACCTGGTGCAGCGGAGACCCAGTTCTAGTGCCATGTCCCTCTGGTCTGCCCCCAGTGCCCTGTCCCTCTGGTCTGCCCCCAGTGCCCTGTCCCTCTGGTCTGCCCCCAGAGCCCTGTCCCTCTGGTCTGCTCCCAGAGCCCTGTCCCTCTGGTCTGCCCCCAGAGCCCTGTCCCTCTGGTCTGCCCCCAGAGCCCTGTCCCTCTGGTCTGCCCCCAGAGCCATGTCCCTCTGGTCTGCCCCAAGAGCCCTGTCCCTCTGGTCTGCCCCCAGAGCCCTGTCCCTCTGGTCTGCCCCCAGAGCCCTGTCCCTCTGGTCTGCCCCCAGAGCCATGTCCCTCTGGTCTGCCCCCAGAGCCCTGTCCCTCTGGTCTGCCCCCAGAGCCCTGTCCCTCTGGTCTGCCCCCAGTGCCCTGTCCCTCTGGTCTGCCCCCAGTGCCCTGTCCCTCTGGTCTGCCCCCAGTGCACTGTCCAATTTTGTTAAAGTTGTTGTTGGTAATATTTAATTTTGTAACTTGATTCTGCATACAACATTGTCATTCCATGAGATAATCTACGAGGGCGTGTTTACAGGTGCAATTAGGCGCAGGGCAGTGTATGAATTAGGTGGGGCAACTGGTGGCGAGTAACTCTTGAGGCTAGAAGCTCAGGACTTTAAATTTTGAGCCCTGCTCTATTCATTAGTCTCTGGTAAAGCATCATCTTATAAAAGTGTAATAATTGTAATGAAGCTTCCCCTGCCCTCAACTTCACCGCCAATCTTACACTCACCTGTCCCCAGACCAGAAAAATATAGTCAACACGGCCACAAAGCTGCTTGTTAAAATCACTCAGCTGGGCCTTCATTGTGCATTCTCCATTCAGTCCTATTGAGAGTTTATACTCAGCATGAGCACAGAGTACAAATTCTCCATAGGACTGAATGGAAAGTGCATAGAATTTTCAGCCTGATCATAATTGCTCCAAAGGTCTAGGTACAATTTAAATGTCCAGGCTGAAAGAACTTATATTTTTTTCCTAGTAGGGTGAGTCTGCTTTGCAAAGTTATCCTTTTAAGTTCTTTCATTTTATAATGCACTTCTGTTTCATTTAATTAATTGCGTTATTTCATAAGTGTGAGCCCAAAGATGTAAGGTGCAATGCAATTGAAATGTAATTTTATTTTCTACTATTAGATGCAGCGAGGTAATTTTACAGCTAATTATTGTTCAAATTATGTTTAGCTCAATTACATTACAAATACAGAAAACCCAATCTACTCTGTTTGCACTGTATTAGATGAATACTGTATAAATGGTAAAAAAGAAGTGAGAAAAATAAACCTGATTTAGTTTGAAATAAATAAGCATTTGTTCTTTCTCAACCTTTATTTTATACAGCAGATATTTAGTTATATAGTTAGGTTAAACAAGACATAGTTACATAGTTAGTCAGGTTAGAAAATACATAAGCCCACCTAGTTCAACCAATAGAAAAAAAGGCAGAAACCCCTATAAAGGAAGGGGAAGGCAGAAACCCCTATAAAGCATGATCTAATTTTCTCCAGTAGGGGAAAAATCAATTCCTTTCGGATTCCCTAGAAGGCAATTGAAAATTTCCATCAACAATCTCTGGTGTTACAAAATATAAATGGTCATTACTATTTATAGGTATCTTTATGAATGCATCCAGCTCTTTTTTAAAACAATCTACTGAGCTGGCAGAACTAGAATGAGTCTATTCCACACCCAATCTGTGAAGATTCCTTTCCGAATGTTGAGGTTAAGTTATTTTTCATCCAGGCATAAACAGTACCCCCTTATCCTTTGTAATTACCTTAAAATTATTAAGTCTATACCAAATTCACTATATAGACCACCCATATATTTATACCTGGCGATTACTTCCCTCCTTAATTGCTTCTCTATTTCAAACTGACAATACCAGGCACGGAAGCTCACCACTCCCAGTGTGGTCAGTTTGCTTCTTTGCATTCTACTTGCAAACACAGCCTTCCTGTACTCAGACTTCTGCTGACATAACCCCTACGCAGCTCTTTACTGGGAAGGTCAGTGTATTGCCTTTTCTCTATCTCCTGTTGGAACCTCCGCTCAGCTCATCATATTACATTTCTGTTTCTAGATTTTACAGTGTTCAAGTAGACATCATTTGAAGATCATTACAGTTTGGTAAGGGAACTGACACACTTGTCTGGGAGGTGGTTTTGTTTTTTTACACATGGACTTGCATTACTTTCATAAAATCACATTTGGACTTTTATATATCTCTCTTTGAAGTTTACTTCTTGTTATGCGTAAATGAATTATATATTATGGGACTGCTATTTCACCATTTATTTGATGCACATTGTTCATTATTGTTTAATGTTTTCACACACATATTTTTGTATCAATCACTATAGAAAATTTGGTTTTGAGCACCTTTTGGATTATTTTTGTAATTCCTTTGTGTCTGGTATATAGCTTGCTACATTATCGCTTTTAGCGCTAAGCGCACAAATATTTATGTGTTTATACAATAGGTATAGAAAAGAATAACTCCCTTTAAAATAATCACATGTTGTTACTTTGCAGACACAGTTGTTTTTCCAGCTGTATTTACCCAGTGCAACTTATAACATCCAAGTGAAAGATTTAACACCAACAAAAAATTCTAAAAAGGATCACCCCCTTGTGTCAGTATTTTGTTGAACCACCTTTTGCTTTAATTACAGCCTTTAGTCTGTTGGGATATGGCTTTACTAACTTTGCATATCTAGACTTTGTAATATTTGTCCACATTTTCTACCCAATCACTCTGTATCCAATCAGGCAGGTCCTTGCACTACATAGTTGATGGTAGATCTAAAGGAGATGGTACAATCAGATTGTATAGTGTATAGTGTGTATTACAGAAACAAGAACACATTTATCCTGTTTTCAATACTACAACTGTCCACATAGGCTGTTATCTGATTTCTCAGCTCCTGCACACTCTGCCAAATGAACTATTTATGCAAGATGTTTTTAGTGAGAATAGTCATCACTGATTGATTGCATAGGAAAACTGTGCACACGAGGAGGTAAGTGATCTTCTTGAATGGGGAAGGCAACTGCATTGTGTGAGCTAATAAGGTCAGCTGGTGAACTCCTTCCTGCATCTTAACAGTTTTCACATCCCAAGGTCTGTCTAGGAAGAAATGGAGATGTAATAGAGAAATTGTTTAATACAACAAGCCGGACACTCGTGTAAGGACTGTGTCATTCCTTTCTCTATCCTTTTCTTTTCTTTTCTTTTCTTACTTTCCTTCCTTCCCTTTTTCCTTGAAATCATTTTAAACTCTCCAGCCATTCTATTAACCATTATATATTAGTATTGCTCATAAAAACTGGGAACAGTGGGAGATTTTTAAACATGTAGATTATTTTAACAGCATAATTTAATACAGCCCAGTTTGGTATTAATATTCTGAATGAAGTAATGGCATGGCTGTTGTGATGCATTTAAGTCAGACTTTTACATCCTAGCCAGATTGTGCTTTAGTCAGTCTGATCCACTGAGAATACTAAAAGACTGAAATGCAAATGAGAGTAAAGTATGCTAAGAGCACAGAGACAAGAATCTCATATAATAGAATACAATGAATAGCAAGAAGAATGAGAAAAAAATACTAGCATTATACATAAGATTACTACAACAGTAATTTAACAAGAGTTAATTGTAAAAAGCAAGTTGTATTTTCACTCGATCTCACACAAACTTTTCTAGACATTGCCCCATATATAAATATATACAGTACCTGTCACGGTACAGAGGGAAAGTATTTGAAGAGCTCAGCGCAAAATAAGATTGATCAGTAGGAATATGTTGGCTAATTCCTAAAACCATACATTGATCGGAAATTCGACCAGTCCCTGCTGAAGTCGATTCATCTATGGGCAGGCTAATTGTAACCAAGTCGATTCATCGCTCGACTTCAGTAAAACCATTTTTTTACCTGTGATTACTGTCGGCAGCAATAACCTAATTATTGCCTTCTGCCGGCCAGAAAGGCCCTCTTCCCCCACTGGCAGAACACAACAGCACTGCAGGAGGCATAGGCCTCATCAACACTGACTGTCAAGCAAGCCAGGAGTGGGGAAATTAATCAAGGAAGGTTGGTTCCCAGATGGATAATTTACTGGATGCAGTAATTTTGTTGATAACTAGTGTTGGGCGAATTGTTCGGTCCGAGCATGAGTTTGGGCTGAACATTTGACTGCTTCACTGTTTGCCGAACACCCTGCAATGCACTGTGCACCCACTCACTGTACAGTGTAACCTGAATGTCAGGGAGCGGGGCCAGGAACCCGGCTGCAGTGTCCTTTAAAACTGATGAGTTATCAGTTGTCAATGGGTTTTTCCTGCTGACAGCTGAACAAACAAAGAGTGCTGTTTATAAAAAAAGAAAAAAATATGGGTCCCCCCAATTCATACTGGATGGATTTTAAGGGGAACCCCACGTCTTCGTAAAACAAATCCATAACAGACTGCAGCCTGTCAGGTCAGGAAAGGGGGTTAAACCCCCCCCCCCCAAACCATATCAGGCGTCCTCAACATGGGAGCAGAGGGGGCTGATTTTGGCCTGATAACGTGCACACAAAAGGGGTTTGAATGGCTATTAAAGGTAACCATCCTCACCTGTGATCTGTTTGCTTGCAATTAGTGTGTGTGTGTGTGTGTGTGTGTGTGTCTGAAAGGTCAAGGAGGTTCTGGACTCCTAACAGACCCCTGATTCTTTCATCCAGTGCTTCACTGACATTTCTGGATTATGAGTCATTGGGAAAGCAAAAGAGTTGTCAAAGGATCTGTGGTAAAATGTAGTTGAACTGTATAAAACAGGAAAGGGATATAAAAAGATATCCAAGGAATTGAGCATACCAATCAGCAGTGTTCAAACTCTAATCAAGAATTGGAAAATTAGGGGTTCTGTTGAAACCAAACCACAGTCAGGTAGACCAACTAAAATTGCAGCTAAAACTGCCAGGAAAATTGTTCGGGATGCAAAGAAAAACCCACAAATAACTTCAGGTGAAATACAGGACTCTCTAAAAACATGTGGTGTGGCTGTTTCAAGATGCAGAATTAGGAAGCACTTGAAGAAAGATGGGCTGCTTGGTCAAGTCGCCAGAAGAAAGCTATTACTAAGCAAACGCCACAAAGTATCCTGCTTACAATAAGCCAAACAGCACAGAGACAAGCCTCAATACTTCTGGCACAAAGTCATTTGGAGTGATAAGACCAAAATTTTGCTTTTTGGCCACAACTATAAATGCTACATTTGGAGAGGAGTCAAGAAGGCCCATGATGAAAGGTACACCATTCCTACTGTGAAACACAGAAGCAGATTGCTAATGTTTTGGGGATGTGTGATCTACAAATACACACGAAATTTGGTCAATATTGATGGCAAGATGAATGCAGTATGCTATCAAAAATTACTGGAGGAACAATGATTTAAAACAGAAGGATAAGTCGAACTACCATTGGCTACAGCAGAATAAAGTGAAGGTTCTGGAGTGGCCATCTCAGTCTCCTGACCTCAATATCATTGAGCCACACTGGACTCAAACGTGCAGTTCATGCAAGACAGTCTAAAAATCTACAGGAACTGGAGGCATTTTGCCTAGAGGAATGGGCAACTTTACTATCTGAGAGGATAAATAGCCTCATCCACAAATACCACAAAAGACTTCAAGCTATCATTGATGTTAAAGGGAGCAATACACGGTATTAAGAACTGAGGTATGTAAACTTTTGATCAGGGTCATTTGGGTAGTTTCTGTTGTGATTATGATTTAACACAGTTGAATGATAATAAAATGGCTTCAGCCAAACACTAATGATGAGTGAAAGAAACGTTTTTGTGCTATCATTTATATTCTCTGAACAATGGAAAAAATGTATGGAAGAAATCATAAATTCTGCACAACTGTACATACATAAACATCATCAATACTACATTACATGCAGAATCAGGCCCCGAACGCTAAAACGATGGCAAACAGATGACACCAGAAGTCTCTGAGCAGTGGTTTTAATAATGCTTAAAGTGAAACAATAAAAGTGAAATATTCCTTTAAATTTCATACCTGGGGGGTGTTTAAAGTATGCCTGTAAAGTGAGAAATGTTTTCGTGTTTAGAACAGTCCCTGCAGCAAAATGACATTTCTAAAGAAAAAAATTATTTAAAATTGCTCACGCCTAATGAATTATCGGGTCCCGGCAAATACAGAATAAAGTCATTGAACAAAACGGTATGGGTCCTCCCCAGTCCATTACCAGGCCCTTTGGGTCTGGTATGATTATTAGGGGAACACCGAACCAAAATAAAAAAAATAGCGTGGGGTTCCCCCCAAAATCCCATACCAGACCCTTATCAGAGCACGCAACCTGGCAGGTCACAGGAAAAGAGGGGGAATGAAAGCATGCCCCCCCTCCTGAACCATACCAGCCAAGATGTCCTCAACATGGGAATGATGGTCTGTGACCCCCAAAGCACCTTGTCCCCATGTTGATGGGGAGAAGGAAGTCATCCCCACAACCCTTGCCCAGTGGTTGTGGTGGTCTGCGGGCAGTGTGCTTATCGGAATCTGGAAGCCCACTTTAACAAGAGGATCCCCAGATCCTGCCCCCCCCCATGTAAATTGGTAAGGGGTACACTGTACCCCTACCATTTCACCCAAAAAAGTGTCAACATTTTTAAAAAATACAACAACCAGTGATTGGACGATATAGGAAAAAAAATTCAACAGTTCCACCTCCATGAGAGGTGGCCGCCGAGTGATGCTACCCCCGCCAAGACAGCTGTTATATAGCTGTGGACGGGGCCACCCGATGACATGTGGTGCCAGAGGGCAGGAGGGTCATCCATACACGTCTTCTGGTGGCCCCGCCCACAGCTATATAACAGCTGTCACGGTGAGGGTAGCGTCACTCGGCAGCCATCTCCCATGAAACTGTTCCGTTTGTTTGTTTTGTTTTTCTCAATATTGTCCCGTCGTCTGAAATCTGAGCCTCTAGGGTAAAGTATATACAAATTGGAATAAAGTGTACCATCATCCTTACAATTTGAGATAAAGTGTACTTGGGTCTAAGGTCCCCGGACCAAAGAGCCAAGAAGGGGAAGTTTTGGGCCAAGTTGGACTGTTGCGGTACTAATAAACAGATAAAACATAGAAATGAAAAATTAAGAATGTCATAATTTTATTACAATACACAGACAAGACAGAATACAAAATTAAAATGATGGCAATCAAAAAGGCAGCATCAGGACAGAAGTCCCCGCAAGGGGAAAAACAGCACGATGGGTTGAAGATTGTCACAAGCTCTCTACTAGTTTCGCGGTTGAAACCGCTTCATCAGGAGAAAATCTAGGAATAATTAAACAATGAATCAATAATAAAAAAACACAGTAAATACAAAGGGGAACCACGGGTTGAATTGCTCACCTAGACAGTTCCGCCTCGAGGTGGCAGCAGGCGGAGCCAGACACAATCTCAACGGTGGCCAGGGTGGGCACATGGGTGAAGGGACCTACTTGTCTAGTATTAAAAAATATATATAGGGATATATAAGTATATGTGCATGCAGCCGACCTCAGCAGGTGAGGAGGGGGGAAGGTGTGTGGGGAAGTGTGACACTGGTGGTAATAACTGGTGGAGTGGTGCAGGGTTGAGTGATAGACATGAAGGGGTGACAAGACTAGGTGAAAAGGGGGGGAGGCGGGAAAATGGTGAGACGAGGGGGAAAAAGGGGGAAAGGAGGAGGGAAGAGGGCAGGAAAAAAGAGGGGATGTGAGGGATGGGGACAAAGGGAGGAAAGGTGGGTGAAAACTGAGAGGTAGGTGGGGGGAGGAAGAGAAGCAGTGGGGGAAGAAAGGGAAATGGGGGGGGGGAAGAACAGCAACAAGAGGCTAGAAAAACGAGGGAGCAACAGGGAGGACAATAAGGAGGGGGAGGGGAAGGGGGGATAAAGGGAGGGGAAGACAGGGAGGGAAGAAGTGAGAAGGGGGAAGGGAGGGCAATCTAAAACATAGTGCTGGTGAAACAAATGATGTATAAATACCTGAGTGACAGGGGAAATACGACTGAATAAGGGGATCCCAGGAGTAGGAGCCCAGTAATGCCACATATTGAAATGTAGATGTACATATGGTAAAAATTGTTGTTTGCTGGGGGGACCAAGCTTGGTCCCAGGAAAGCATCAGGGTAATGATGCTGGCCGTACGTGCCTATAAAGGAAAGTGTAGAGCAAACTGTGTAAACAGGGGGTGAAAGTAAGGCATGAGGCAGGCTGGGGATGAACAATTAAAACGCTGACATGACAAGGAGATTACTTACACTGGGCTAGGTAGAGCCACAGCTGTCCCAGGATCCATCGATAAAGGACGCTGGGAGTAAGAGGTCCTATATATGTGTCCACAGGCCACATATAGCTGTGTGCACACGTAAGGGCGGAAGCCCTGCAGCCGCGTCACTGGGAGAGGGGGCGTGCGCATGACGTCAGCTTGAAGACGCACATCATGCGTCAGTGTCGTGACATGTGGGTGGAGACCCATGCCACAACATCCAGTTGGGCAACCGCTCTATGGGAGGAGCTGTGATGCGCAAAAGGACGACCCCAGGCACACCGAGGAGGGGAAAAGGGAAAGGGAAGGGGGAAGGGGAGGGAGAGTGTCTGGCAGCGCCGTGCTAGTCCACTACACAGACGGGGATGGCGAGCAATCAAACCCGGTCAATAAAGACATATGAAAGCATAAACGGCCTATACATGGATAAAAAAAGGATATAATTGAATTATACAATATACATCATAATAGGAAAGGTGTCTACTGGAGAGAAGACGCCAAGATGGTCTATAACTTTGTTTATTAACGTGGGAGACAGGCATGTACATCTAACCTAAGATGGTGTACACAGTTCCTCATTGAGGGAGCCATGTGTAGGATAGTACACATGATGTGTAGGGCTAGTGAATAGCATGGGGGCTAGTTGAGAGGGGTGTCAGATATGTCGCAGCCATGGTGGTTAGACATGGCACAGACTAGGCACCCGGGCTAGAAAATGTCCTGGATAACTGCATCTCATCTGGGGGTAATCAGGCCTAAGGCAACAGAGACGCGGTATGGACTAAGTCTCTAGACCATGCCCACTCCAGTCCCCAAATAACAACATCAAGATGACATCACTTGATAATGATTTAAATAAGAAGAAGTAATATAAGAGACCACTCCCCAGATGAACTGAGGAGTGTGAGGTAGGTGCGGTGCTGGAGGCGAGGCCAAGCGCCAGTCGCATGTCGCCATACAGGGGCTCAGGTGTGTTATCCACCTAATATAATATGAAATGGGAGCCTCTAGGGTAAAGTATATACATATTGGAATAAAGTGTACCATCATCCTTACAATTTGAGATAAAGTGTACTTAGGTCTAAGGTCCCCAGGCCAAAGAGCCAAGAAGGGGAAGTTTTAGGCCAAGTTGGACTGTTGCGGTACTAATAAACAGATAAAACATAGAAATGAAGAATTAAGAATGTCATAATTTTATTACAATACACAGACAAGACAGAATACAAAATTAAAATGATGGCAATCAAAAACGCAGCATCAGGACAGAAGTCGCCGCAAGGGGAAAAACAGCACAATGGGTTGAAGATTGTCACAAGCTCTCTACTAGTTTCGCGGTTGAAACCGCTTCATCAGGAGAAAATCTAGGAATAATTAAACAATGAATCAATAATAAAAAAACACAGTAAATACAAAAGGGGAACCACGGGTTGAATTGCTCACCTAGACAGTCCCGCCTCGAGGTGGCAGCAGGCGGAGCCAGACACAATCCCAACGGTGGCCAGGGTGGGCACATGGGTGAAGGGACCTACTTGTCTAGTATTAAAAAATATATATAGGGATATATAAGTTTATGTGCATGCAGCCGACCTCAGCAGGTGAGGAGGGGGGGAGGTGTGTGGGGAAGTGTGACACTGGTGGTAATAACTGGTGGAGTGGTGCAGGGTTGAGTGATAGACGTGAAGTAGTGACAAGACTAGGTGTCCCGTCGTCCCAAGATGGATTACATCGCTGGATTTTTTTTTAATAAAGGACTTGTCCCAAGCTGGCTGTTTTTTTTTTTTTTTTAATAAAAATGGCATAGGGATCTCCCTTTAAAATCCATACCAGACCCTTCTGGTATGTATTTTAACTCTTTTCTACCTTTAACACTATACTCTATCCTCCACTGCCTCCACCCTCTAATTCCCTTACTGCCCAGGAGATCGCTAATCGATTCAAAAATAAGATTAATACAATTCATGAGGAGATTTCCAATGTGCAGAAACCTCCCCCACTCAACACCCCATATCCACAAATACAATCATTGCTTCCCTCATTCAACCCTGCTAGTATTAATGAGGTTGCTAAACTTTTATCTAACACCCAGCGGATCCCATCATCTGCTGCACCAGTTACGCCGGCTCACCCCTTTTATTCCTAAAGAGGACATTGCAGTCGTGGTGGGAACAATCATCAATTCCAGACTCGAGTACGCAAATGCCCTCTTTCTTTATCGTACATCACGGGACACAGAGCAGCATAGTAATTACTATGTGGGTTATAGAGCCTACCTTCAGGTGATGGACACTGGCAATCTTCAGACAGGAAGTCCCTCCCTATATAATCCCCTCCCCTAGTACCTCAGTTTTTTCGCCAGTGTCTAGGTGTTGGTCACGATTAAGGCCTGGTCCATTGTGGCTAGGCCAGCTACATACCGGATCCGTCCAAAGTGCCGCAGTGCCAAAGTGGACGGTACCCGGGCCCCGTTTAGAAGACCGGGGTCTTGCCTATAATGCTTCTCCTTTGAGAGCTGGATCCTGGGTTCCAGAGCATTGATCAATTACAGGGTCAAATGTTTGTCTGCTTGCCAGGGTGCTTATATAGGTCCAGGGGAGAGGTGACCTGCTATGGACCCCAGTCCCTGAAGGTCAATGAATGACTATGCCCACGGTGAGGGGTGAAGGCTGGGCCTCTTGCTTCTAGCAACACCCTGCAGCGTGGACAGGTAAGTGGAGGGCTGCAGGACGTGGTCTGTTGGCAGTCTCTCCTAAGAAAGGGGATGGTGGGCTAGCCTAGATGTGCTGCTATGCACAGGCAATATTTTCCACTATGTCTGCTGTTGACAGGATGGTTATTTTCCCACACTGTTCCCCTGGCTGACTAGGTGTTTGTTTGTTGAGGGGGTGCATGTCTATGGAGCATGAGAAGGGTGCTTACAGGTCTAGAGGCCATCATGTGGCGGACTGGAGTAGGCCTGGGTCCCCCGGCAGCGCGTGGTGTCCTCCTGCTTGGCAGCATGGCTTCCCCTGGGGGCCGCCATTGATCGCCGTGGCGTCTTCCTGCTGTGCGCGCGCGGCTGGGCGGAGATGCGCGCGTGGGGAGCGGCGGCCTGAGGGGGGGGAGGCGGAGGACGCCGCATAAAGCCTCATCGGTGGAGGACACACAGAGTGCAGGGCTGTGCCTTCAGGTGGGATCCAGGACACTCAGACGTGCACCAGTTCAGGGGCTGTGAGCCCAAATCTGGACACACTGCTCAGCCAGAAAAAGAGGCGCTGCAGGAATATTCCCTAATACCTCCTTCCCCCCAGAGGAGACAGACTCTACACTTGGTCAGCAGAGCGGTTGCTGCTTTAGACAGCTACCTAAATCCCTGAGTCTCCTACCAGTGGCCTGATCACCCCAGAGTGGCTGTGCTATAGGGGTACCTCGGGGTTGTACAATGGCTCCCAAGGGATCAGGCTCTGCCAAGGGGTCTAAGACGGCAAAGAAGGCTAAAGGATCCCCATCAGGCTCAGAGGATTTGGGTCAGGCCGCGGTCACCCTGCCCTCCCCAGAGAGATCGGTGTTGGGGCTCCAGACCGAGTCATTGGAACCGGCGGGTGCTGTAGCTGGCCCTAATCATCCACCCCCGGTCTATGTAACTGAGGAGGTTTTGGCTACCACCTTGGGGGGGTTGGAAAGCAGACTTGCAGCCTTGATTGCTGCCTCCCTACCAGGGAAGAAACGCAATAGATCTCCTTCTCCTGCAGTGCAGGCTCCAGGCTTAGAGTTCTCCTCAGACGAGTCAGAGTTTTCAGGATTCCAGGGAGAGGACCTGGAAGAAGGGGAATCTGAGGAATCCACCATTGAGGAACCCTTCTCGGCTTCTCAGGCAGAAAAGCTGTGGGTCCATTCTCTAACAGAGATGGTTCGGTCTGCCTTCAAATTACCTACACCGGTGCCTCCGGTTGGTACGGTAGGTTCCTTACGGTCCTTGAAGGCTCCTCAGGTTTCTATGTGTTTTCCGGTCCATCCCCTCCTTGCAGATGTAATGTATAAGGAGTGGGGTAAGCCGGATAGAATCTTTGTACCCCCTAGGAGGTTCGCCGTACTTTATCCCATGGAGGAAAAATTTGAGAAGAAGTGGGCAGTCCCGGTGGTGGATGCAGCTATTTCATGTGTTAATAAGACACTGACCTGCCCGGTCGACAATGTCCAAATGTTCAAGGACCCGGTCGATAAGCGGTTGGAAACCTTGTTGAAGGCCTCCTTTGCCACCGCTGGGGCAGTGGTCCAGCCGGCTGTGGCTGCCATTGGGGTATGCCAGGCTCTTAAGGACCAAACTAAGCAGGTCCTAAGGGACCTCCCAGCCCAACAGGCACAAGATTTGGCAGATTTGCCAAGGGCACTCTGTTTTGCGATCGACGCAATTAAAGATTCGATCCAGCAGGCCTCCCGCCTCTCTATGTCCCTTGTTCATATGCAAAGACTTCTCTGGCTAAAGAATTGGGCAGCCGAGACTCCGTGTAAAAGACTTCTCACGGGGTTTCCCTTTCCATGGGGAGAGGCTGTTCGGGGAAGACCTGGATGCATATATCCAGAAGATATCCAGCGGAAAGAGCACGTTGTTGCCAATAAAAAGGAGATTCAGAGGGCCCTCATTTAAGCGCCCTGCCTCTCCCGCGCCAGTATCTTCCAGCTCTAGGCAGTATCGACGGCCGGCAGGTCGGCCTGCCGGGGAGAGCAAGTCCCGGGGTCAGTTTACAGCAAACAGAAGACCCTGGACCCGCAAAGCGGGGAAATCCGCCCCTAAAGCGTCTCTCTGAAGGGGCGCCCCCATCCTCACGGGTGGGGGGAAGGCTCCAGCACTTCGCAAGGGTCTGGGAAGCAAGGATCTCCGACAGATGGGTCCGCTCCACAGTCACTTCAGGATATCGGCTGGAGTTCCAACAATTTCCCCCACCCCGGTTCCGCAGGTCTTGCGTACCAAGCAACCCAAGGAAGGCGGCGGCGCTCTTGGCATCTTTAGACCGCCTCCTGGATCAGGGGGTGATTGTCAAGGTACCAAGTCAGGAGAGAGGGATGGGATTTTATTCCAATCTCTTTATTATCCCAAAGCCAAACGGCGATGTAAGGCCTATCCTGGATTTGAAGGGCCTAAACAAGTACCTGTCGGTCCAGTCATTTCGAATGGAGTCTATCCGTTCAGTTGCCGCTGTCCTCCATGGAGGAGAGTTTCTAGCATCCATAGACATAAAGGACGCGTATTTGCATGTCCCTATATTTTCTGGCCACCACAAATTCCTGCGGTTCATCGTAGGTCGACGCCATTTTCAGTTCGTGGCCCTCCCTTTTGGGTTGGCCACGGCTCCCAGGGTATTTACAAAGATCCTGGCCCCACTACTCGCAGATCTAAGAACCCGGGGGATTCTGGTGCTGGCCTATTTGGACGATCTCCTCTTGATAGACCAGTCTGCCCCCAGCCTAAGGCGGTCGGTTCAGACTACAGTTCAGTATCTAGAGACCTTCGGTTGGGTCATAAACAGGGACAAATCTGCCCTGCAGCCAACCAGGATCCTAGAGTACCTAGGTATGCGTCTCGATACGAATCGACAAAAGATATTTTTGCCACAGTCAAAGATTCTCGCCTTGAGGACATTAATTCTGTTGATTCTAAGAAAGAGGAAGCCATCCCTGCGACTCTGCATGCAGCTGTTGGGGAAGATGGTGTCAACTTTCGAAGCGGTACCCTTCGCCCAGATTCACTCCAGGAAATTGCAGTGGATCATCCTATCAAGGTGGAACAAACAGGTTCAAGCCTTGGATCTACCCATTTTTCTCTCCCCGGTAGTCCGGGAGAGTTTCAGTTGGTGGTTGACTCCCAGGAACCTTCAGAAGGGGAAACCCTTCAACCCAGGGCCGTGGCAGATAGTCACGACAGACGCCAGCCGGACAGGTTGGGGTGCAGTCCTGGAGAACCTATCCCAGCAGGGGAGGTGTTCAGCCACGGAACAACACCTGCCCATCAACATCTTGGAGATGCGGGCAGTCTGGTTTGCCCTGAAGGCTTGGACATCCAAGCTAGTGGGGACGGCTGTCAGGATACAATCGGACAATGCTACGACGGTAGCATACATAAACCACCAAGGAGGTACAAGGAGTCGAGCAGCTCAGAGGGAGACAGATCAGATTTTTGCGTGGGCAGAGACCCACATACAGTGTCTCTCAGCGGTATTCATTCCGGGAATACAAAATTGGCGAGCAGACTATCTCAGCAGGAGATAGTTGTTGCCAGGAGAATGGGCTCTCCATCCCCAGGTTTTTCGAAACATCTGTCAGAGATGGGGGACACCAGAAGTGGACTTAATGGCGTCAAGGTTAAATACAAAACTACCCAGATTCGTATCCAGAACGAGGGACCCACGGGCCTGTGGCACGGACGCCCTGGTTTGTCCATGGCACCAGTATTCACTGATGTATGCCTTCCCGCCACTTCAGCTGCTTCCCCGACTCCTCCGTCGGATCAGGGCAGAGGGCAAGACCGTAATCCTAGTGGCTCCAGCATGGCCCCGGAGGTCCTGGTACTCCCTAATTGTGAGAATGTCAATCGGAGACCCCTGGCCGCTGCCACTCCGGCCAGACCTGCTATCGCAGGGACCAATATACCACCCTGCCTCACAGTCGCTGGGTTTAACGGCTTGGCGGCTGAGGCCTACGTCCTAAGGAGGAGAGGGCTCTCGAGGTCTGTGCTTTCCACTATAATCAATGCGAGGAAACCAGTTTCAAGGCGTATATACTACAGGGTGTGGAGAAACTATGTGTCATGGTGTGAGTCCAAGAGGTGGCACCCCTGTAGGTTTGTAGTCGGTAGGATCTTGGAATTCCTGCAACACGGAGTTGAGAAGGGACTGGCTGTCGGCACTATTAAGGGACAGGTGTCGGCCTTGTCAGTTCTATTTCAGAGGCCATTAGCCACGCACTCATTGGTCAAGACCTTTTTACAGGGGGTTCTGCGAATTAACCCCCCAGTCAGGCTCCCGGCTTGTCCCTGGGACTTAAATTTGGTTCTCTCGGCCCTACAGAGCCGCCCCTTCGAGCCCCTAGGTCATATCCCGTTGGTGTTGCTGTCAAGGAAGTTGGTATTCTTGGTGGCCATGACCTCGGCCAGAAGGGTCTCGGAGCTGGCGGCCCTTTCTTGCAAGGAGCCGTACCTGATAGTTCATGAGGACAGAGTCATCTTGCGACCCTTGCCCACCTTTTTGCCTAAGAGGGTCTCAGCATTCCATTTAAACCAGGACTTGGTCCTCCCGTCATTTTTTCCCAATCCGGGGTCCAGAGAGGAAAGGTTGTTACATTCCTTAGACGTGGTAAGGGCTATTAAGGCCTATTTACAGGCCACAGCCCATATCAGGAAAACGGATGCGCTGTTTGTTCTGCCGGAGGGGCCCAGAGTAGGTCAGGCGGCGTCAAAAGCCACACTAGCCAGGTGGATCCGCCAGATAATCTCACAGGCCTATGGCCTCAAGGGTAGGGACCCCCCGGCCTCTGTCAAGGCTCACTCAACCAGGGCCTTAGGGACTTCTTGGGCAGTCCAGCATCAGGTTTCCATGGACCAGGTCTGCAGAGCAGCAACCTGGTTGTCGGTTCACACGTTCACAAGGTTTTATCAGGTGGACGTGAGGAGGCGCGAGGACCTGGCCTTTGGCCAAGCGGTCTTAAGAGCCGCCCTCTAGTTTCCTTGCGCCCGGTGGCATATTTTGGTCCTTCCTGTTAGGTCTCCCTCCCCTCAGTTGGCATTGCTTCTGGACATCCCACATAGTAATTACTATGCTGCTCTGTGTCCCGTGATGTACGATAAAGAAAAGAGGATTTTTATAAACAGCTTACCTGTAAAATCCTTTTCTTGGAGTACATCACGGGACACAGAGCTCCCACCCCTCTTGTTGGGGGAATTTATGGGACAAATTATTGCTTGCTACAAAACTGAGGTACTCCTGTTAGGGGAGGGGGTTATATAGGGAGGGACTTCCTGTCTGAAGATTGCCAGTGTCCATCACCTGAAGGTAGGCTCTATAACCCACATAGTAATTACTATGCTGCTCTGTGTCCCGTGATGTACTCCAAGAAAAGGATTTTACAGGTAAGCTGTTTATAAAAATCCTCTAATTTAGGACTTCCCAAATACCAAATCACTCGTCTGCAAGTCGTACAAAATACAGCTGCTCGATTAGTGACTGGGAAAAAACCATGGGAGTCAATCTCCCTTTCACTTAGATCTCTTCACTGGCTACCAGTGAAAGACAGAATCACTTTTAAGGCACTCTGCCTTACACACAAGTGTATTCAAGGAAACGCTCCCCAATATCTATGCGAAAAAATTAAAGCCCATAACCCCAATCGCACTTTGCGATCCACAAATCAAAATTTACTGCACATCCCAAAGGCAAGATACAAGTCCAAAGGAGATTGGAGATTTGTGTCCAAGGACCGCGACTGTGGAATGCACTACCAACCACCATCCGTCTGGAGTCGGACCACTTGGCCTTCAGGAGAATGATTAAAATGTATCTCTTCTGAAGGCAGGGCCTTCCTTATTCCAAGGAATGGAAACAGTGCCCAGAGGCGATTCAGTTCGCAAGCGTTGCACTTTATACGTGTTTCACTCACTCACTCACCCATCTAACCACCTGCACCCTGGATCCTGCTCCTTCGGAAATGCTGCGCTCACCCTCCAGCTTGATTCTACACTCTCTAACTCATATTTTCAACCCCTCCCTCTCTTGTGGCATCCTCTCAAACTCTCTAAAACATGCTCTAGTCACCCCATATTTAAAAAGCCCTCACTGGACCCCACCAGTCCTAACAACCTACTCCCCATCTATTTACTCGCCTTTTCCTCCAAACTACTTCAAAGACTGGTCTACAACCGACTGAGCAACCATCTGACCATGAACAAATTTCTTGATCTCCCCATGTGCCACTTCCCCTGATTTCCTGACCAATGTCACCACAGAGCTTCTAATTTACTCCCTGGTCATCTCTTGCCTTGACTACTGCAACTCCCTCCTCATTGGCTTACCTCTAAATAGGCTATCCCCACTGCTGCTGCCTGGCTCATCCACCTTACAAACCGCTCAGAGTCTGCTATACTCCTCTGCCAATCCCTCCAATGGCTGACACTTAGCCAACAAATTAAATTCAAGATACTAACAATAACTTACAAAGCCATTCACAACCTGGCACCCAGCTACATCACCAACCTAGTCTCAAAATACCAACTTAATCGTTCTCTTTGCTTCTTCCAAGACCTCCTGCTCTCTAACTCCCTCACCTCATCCCATGCTCACTTTCAGGACTTCTACAGAGCCTCTCCTATCCTCTGGAATGCTCTACCCAACTCTCTGACTTTCTCCTACGTTGTCCACTTTAAGATGATCCCTGAAAACTCATTATGGGGATATAGCCTCAAATATGCCCTCTCGGAATGGGGATGTCCTGAAGCCACTACACAAAATGAACAAAAGAGGGCACACAAGCATAGTGCATTACTCCACAATATTTACTAAGAAAAAATGAGTATAGTTTTAGACATTTTTTTTTCTTAATAAATATCATGGAATAATGCACTAGGCTGGGGCACCCTCTTTTGTTCGTTTTTTTTTTTTTTTATAGTAAAAGTAAACCGCATTTAATAACAGAATATTACACTTACAATGTCAGGACACCCACTATTCCCAACAGCGGGCATGCGTGATGACATCACTTAATTAGCCCACACAAGCTAAAAGCTGCATCAAATTTAAATAAGATGGTCAAGAGAAGAGTGAAGCTGCTCTGAATGGATGCTGTCTGAAATAGAGAGAAGGGTGCCACTCAGATGAGTGGAAAAGAAAAACACCTCCCTGATTGGTTGCAGCCACTCTGGGGAAGGACATCACTTTTATTAGATATTAGGTATTAAAAAGTGCATCCTGGAGTGCGCATGCGCGAGGGTTCCAAGATGGCCGCGTGATCCGGAGCTCCGTCGTACACTGCTCCCGCGGCACCGACTGCTGCCTTCAGAGGGATCCTTCCCGCACACCAACGAGTGCCCCAGACTCCCACCGACCCGATCTATCCCCCTATATGACGAGCGCCCCGGTTCGTCGGGATCTCGGGCCGCTATTCGATCAGGCCCAGCCATCCAGGGGATCCAAGATGGCCGCCGCAGCACAGCCTTCCGCAGCACACGTTGAGGGACACCCTGAGCCGAGGCAGGTAATCGCTCCAGCAACCCTGTCCTTTACTCCAGCTCATCAGAGTGCGGTTCCCTCTCTAATGACTCCCTCACCAGCATCCACCGAGTCCCTGCTGAGCCGGACCTTTGGTGATGCAGGCCACATTTCAACAGGCATGTCAGTGCATATGCAACAGGAGAGCCCCTTTCCCAATGTGCTATCCCCAGAACCTTTTTCTGATGATCTATTCTATAAATTGTCAGTTCTCCTGGACAGGGGTCTGGCCTCTACGGCTGCTAAAATAACCGCAGATATCAAGGCTGATTTCCAGAATTTGGGCTCAAGGATGGAATCAATTGAACACAAGCTAGATCTCACAGTTTCCGCCACTAACCAGAACTTTGGTCATATACAAACACTACAGGACAGACTAGATTCGGCTCTCATCAGGATTGATGAACTCGAAGACAGATCCAGAAGGGACAATTTCAGGATCAGGGGTCTCCCAGAGGCTATAACGGATGTTGTCCAAGCTACCCATGAGCTGATATCATCTCTGATCCCGAATATCCCGCAACATCGCCTGGAACTTGATAGGGTTCATAGGGCTCTGGGACCCCCCAGAAAAGATGGCACTCCTAGGGATGTTATCGTAAAGCCTCATTTTTTTCTGGTTAAAGAAGAAATAATGAAACAAGCCAGAGCATCGAATCAAATCCTGTGTCAGGGTCATCCTGTTCAAATTTTCCCCGATCTGTCCCAATCCACAATTCAGAGACGCCTGTCTCAAAATGCTATAAAATATTGGTGGTCTTTTCCATTCGCTGTCAAATTTTCTATTGCTGGGAAGTACTATTCTTTTTCCTCTCTTCAAGAGGGAGAGAAGATCCTCCTCTCTTTGAAGTTAATTTCCCTGGAAGCTGTCATGGACACATCAAACCATTCGCTCAACCCAGCCAAACGCCCTTCTCCGAACAGTCCGCTTACCCCGCTTTGGGACAAACCGAAGTCAAAGAAACAGAAAGATGTCCTTCAAACCTGAAAGATCTAGAAGGGAATAAGACTTTGGTTCCTTTTTTGGTTTGTTCCCTGTGGGTGGGGGGTTATGGCACTCCTCTCCATAAGGGTCTGGTCTATCCCTCTGTTGGCCTTAGGCTTCTGACAATAATTGTTTTAAAACATTGTTTTTTCTTTCTTTTCTTTTTTTTATATGTATATTCTCGTTGTTTTTATTAGGTGCCCGGGAGCTGAGTACCTTGCATGCGCCTCCACCTATCTCTCGGTTTCTTCGGAGTCCGTGAGATGGGTTGTCTGCAGTTTTTTTTTGCAGACCTTTTTGAAAGGATCTGGCTCTGGGGGACCTCTGTGCCTCCTGGAGTCTGATCCGCCTCTCCCAGAGGGATTATCTGTGATCTCTCTGTCTTTTCATTCTATTTCTCTCTCTTTTCTCTTCTCCATCTTCTCTCCTTCCTACCCCCTCTTTCCCTTGCACCTCGGGAACATTGTCATCTTTTTTTTGTTTTTTGTCAGGCATAATTTGGGAGCCCCGTATGCATCTCACTCTTGGATGGACGTCTCATCTGCTTGCTGTTGTGGGTCTGGTTTTGGTTGAGGTAAGTGTCGCAGGGATTTTTCGCATTTCTTTTCCTCCCCTCAATGGCTGACAAACCCATTCCGGTCCTTAAAATAGCCTCTCACAATACTCAGAGCCTTAATTCCCCCATCAAACGGACAAAGCTCTTTGACAACTATAAATCGCTTAAATGCGATGTTATTTTATTACAGGAAACCCACTTTCCCAGGCGATACAGTCCTTCTTTCCTTCACCATAATTTCCCTACATTTTATCTAGCGAGCGCAGAGGATAAAACTAAGGGGGGTGGCGATAATATTTTCCAAATCTTCTAATTTTTCCTGGCGTGCTGAATTTAGAGACCCGGATGGTAGGTTCCTATTAGTTAAAGGCCTGATTGATAACCATATGTTCTCTTTTATTTCGTATTACGCCCCGAATAAAGGCCAATTACCCTTCTTTCGTTCTATGCTTTCTACTTTAAGCCCGCTGATTAAAGGGACCCCCATCTTTGGGGGTGACTCCAACTTGGCGCTGGACCAGGAGCTTGATAAATCTAAGACCAATTTAAAACGTCCCACTAGGGCTAGTTTGAAATTTGCCCGTCTTCTTCATGTACACGGCTTAGCTGATGTCTGGCGGGAGCAAAATCCAACAACTAGGGACTTTACTCATTTTTCTTTCCCACATCAATCTTACGCCAGGATTGATCATATCCTGATGTTCACTTCCCATCTACCTACTGTATCAGGTTCCAAGATCCTGGATTCGTCCCTCTCTGATCACTCCATAGTTGTAGCTGTTATTTATAATCCCTCTCGTAATCCTAAACCTTTTCAATGGAGACTCAATGAATCCCTCTTGTCCGACCCCGTAGTCCTAGCTGAAGTTAATAAAGCTCTCTCTGAATACTTTACCTTAAATAACACTGGGGATGTCTCGGCTGAGGTTCTTTGGGCGGCCCATAAAGCTACCGTTAGAGGAAAAATTATCCAATTAGCTTCTAAAATGAAAAGGGAACGGAAAGTTGACATTGATAGACTTGAAAAGTTATACACTTCCCTTAAATCCCAACACAAGGCATGCCCCTCTAGCGCTCTATTGACCCAAATAGAAGCTGTTAGGCTGGAGCTTAATCTCGCCCTTACTACACGGGCTGAAAAAGCGCTTAGATGGAGTGGTGCTAAATTTTATTCTCAAAAGGACAAATTGGGAAGAATGCTTGCTACCAAATTGTCACCCAGAGCAAAACTTCTTACTCTTCCCAGGATTAGGACCCATCAACAGTTTACAACCTCTGATCCCTCTAAAATCCTTGCTGTGTTCAGGGATTTCTATGGTAAATTATACGGTTCTAGTCGACAGGCGTCTGAGAGTTCTATTTCTCAGTTCCTAGACACCCTCCCTATCCCTAAACTTTCAGCGGATCACATAGCCGCTATGGAGGTTCCGATCTCTGTGGCTGAAACGTTGGAAGTTATTAAAAGCCTGAAAAGGGGTTCGGCACCTGGTCCGGACGGCTTTTCAGTGTCGTATTATAAATCATTCTCAGAGCCTCTAGCCCCCTTTATGACAAAGTTTTTTAATGAAAAGGTTTCTGGAAGTCCCCTTGGTGCGGAATTGAACTCTGCATTCATAACTGTCATACCCAAACCTGATAAGAATCCGGAAGATGTTGGGAACTATAGACCAATCTCGCTGATAAACAACGACGTTAAAATCCTCACCAAGATCCTTGCTAATAGATTGAATTCCTTCATCAGCCTGTACGTACATAAGGATCAGGTGGGCTTTATCCCAGGTCGGCAGGGGCCTGACCAGACTAGAAGAGTCATCGACATCATGTCGATTCTCCAATCTAACTGGCCAGGAGGGCTGAAGCAACAGGGTATGCTCTTGGCGCTAGATATCCAAAAAGCTTTCGACACAGTCTCTTGGCCTTATATCTTTACACTTTTAGATAGATGGGGTTTTGGTTGTCGTTTTTTGGGTATTTTAAAGGCTCTATATTCCTTCCCCACGGCGCGTATTCGTATACAGGGGTATTACTCCTCTCCGGTTCAAATAGCAAGAGGCACGAGGCAGGGTTGCCCTCTCTCCCCTATTATTTTCGCTATAGCCATGGAAACGCTTGCGATTGCGATTAGAGAAAACCCAGACGTGATGGGGGTCTCCTGTGGTCCCAAGATGCACAAATGTGGCCTTTTTGCCGACGACTTGATTTTATTTGTTACGTCCCCTTTGATCTCCATTCCCAACATAAATAAGATTCTTGACATCTTTGGGGCTGCCTCGGGTCTGCTAGTCAATTTCTCTAAATCTCTTGCTCTTAATGTTTCACTCGATCCCGAGACGGTATCCCTGTTAAAACGAGACTTCCGGTTCGAATGGAGTGACTCTGCTATCAAATACCTCGGCATCTTCCTCACGCCTAAATTTGAAACTCTTTACACCCGAAATTATCCCCCTATGTATCGTAAATTGGAACAGGACCTGAAATCTTGGTCTAGACTTAATTTGTCATGGCTGGGTAGAATAAATGCCGTAAAAATGACCCTGCTTCCTAGGCTTCTCTACCTTTTCCGAGCCCTCCCGATCCCTTTGAGGAAGGATCACTTGAATTCCTTCCAGAGCAAAGTTTTGAAATTTATCTGGGGAAGTTCAGGTTATAGGATTAAACAACAATCTCTCTTCCATTCCAGGAAACAGGGTGGTTTAGGACTGCCCCACTTATATAATTATTACTTGGCTTCGAGATTGGCCCAATTCTCCATAATTTTTACAAATTGGAATAAACCTGACTGGGTACAGATTGAACGACAGGCAGTTCCTCTACACACCCTGGACTTCCTCGCATGGATGGCCCCCAAGTCGAGACCTCCTATACTTGCTCCTACCCTCTCTCACTCGTATGCGTTATGGGATAAGTTGAAGTTGAATCCCAACCTCACATCTGATGTTAAACCCTTGTCTCACCTCTTTCGTAACCCAAATTTTCCCCCTGGACTGGATATATTAGCTTTTCGATGGTGGATTAATAAGGGACTGTATCGCCTGGGTCAGTTTTTCACCCCTACTGGTCCTGTTTCCCTATCTTATTGTATAAGTAAACTAGAACTCCCACCTTCTGAGAGATTCCGCTTTTTTCAAATTAATCATTTTTTACATAGCATATGTTCCTCCAAGCCCCACCCTTATAAATTCACAGATTTTGAATTATTTTGCAGTCAGTCCATTGAGGGGAGGGGAGGCATATCGATTGTCTATGCGTCACTTTCCTCTCCAACCGCTAAATCTTCCTTCATGCTTGCATGGGAGGAGGATTTTCAGTTTAAGTGGAACCTGGAGACCTGGCAAGCAGCTGTTTCTTCAGCTTTTAAAGGTATCATTAACGTTTCTCTTATAGAAGCCAGTCTGAAGGTCATAACTAGATGGTACCTAACTCCTTCTAAGTTGGCTAGAATTTTCCCCTCAGCCGACCCTTTATGTTTTAGGGGTTGTCAGTTGTTGGGCTCTTTTGCGCATATTTGGTGGGAGTGCCCTAGAATCAGGCCGTTCTGGAGAAAGATTCTTTTAACTATTAAGAAGGTTACCGGTTACGAAATTGTAGGACATCCTGAGTCCTTCTTGTTGAACGCTCACCTTCCTGGAACTTCTAAACAGACACGCAGATTGATTCATTTTATTTTGCTGGGTGCAAAGATTACTTTGGCCAAAGCATGGAAACTACCGAGAGTCTCTGTTAAGGCAGTGATCAGGAAGATCTCCTGGATCATGTGCCAGGAAAAGGTGGCCGCCATGCTGAATGACTCATTGCCTGGTTTTGAATTGATCTGGAGTCCTTTGGCTCAGTTTATGGGTATTTCGCTCATCCCGGGAACCTAGGTCAATTTTTAGTTAGGTTTACTTTTAGCCTGCTCGGATGATCTCTTCCCGTGGTGCATCCCCCCTCATTCCCCTACTCCCACTCTCTCTTTCTATCTTCCTACTCTTTTCACCTTTTTTCTTCCCTTTTTTTGAGCTCTCCCTTTCCTTTGTCCCTTTCCTTTTTTTTTTTTTTTTTTCTTTCCTTTAGTACTATTGTTTAATACGGATTTCATTCCTGCATCATTCCGTTTGGAGATGTTCTATATATTTTTGGTTCCTCCCCGGTGTGGAGTTGTCCGGGGTGTCCCCACCCGCTTGCACAGTGAGTTCCCTTTGGGGTGCTGGTGGCTGGGGACTCTCCGGTGATACTACTTTCCTGGGCCTTTAATGACAGTGTTGGGATATCTTTTGAGGCATTGTTAACCAGGGGGGTGGTCGAAAGATCTGCCTCTGCTTGTATCGCGGGTCTCACCCAGTAGTCAACCATGAGTCCATATCTCCACTGTCCTGACTTTTCTATTTCTGATGTTTGCAGGAATGGTTGTTTTATGTACTGTTTCTTATTTTTTGTTATTTCTTTTATGGATGAGCCGAACATACCCGTGTTCGGTTCACACCAGAACCGTCGAACAGGCCGAACGTTCGCGCAAACATTTAGAACCCCATTGAAGTCTATGGGACTTGAACGTTCAAATTAAAAAACGCTAATTTAAAAAAAACAATATTCAAGTTATTGTTGGAAAACGTCTTTGAGAACCATGTGCCCCAGGGAACATGTATCAATGGAAAAAAGTTTAAAAAACGGTAGTTTTTTCAGGAGCAGGACACCTGAAAAAGTGACAGTTTTTAAATCTTTTTTCCATTGATACATGTTCCCTCGGGCAAGACCCGGGTTCTCAAAGACGTTTTCACAGGCAAGCTATAGACACCCATCAGGTACAATATTTAAAGGATTTTTTTTTTTTTTTTTTTTTTAATTTAACCACTTAAGACCCGGACCAAAATGCAGGTAAAGGACCAGGCCCCTTTTTGCGATTCGGCACTGCATCGCTTTAACTGACAATTGCGCGGTCGTGCGACATGTCCTTTTCTTCCCATAAATAGAGCTTTCTTTCGGTGGTATTCGATCGCCTCTGCGATTTTTATTTTTTGCTCTATATACAAAAATAGAGCGACATTTTTGAAAAAAAAAAACAATATTTTTTACTTTTTGTTATAAGAGAAATCCAATAAACTAAATTTTAGTCAAACATTTAGGCCAAAATGTATTTAGCCACATGTCTTTAGTAAAAAAAAATCGCAATAAAAAAAAATAGCTACCTAGCGGGAACAGCGACACTAATACAGCTATCAGAAAAATGATCGCTTAGTGACACTGGTAATAGGGAGTGAAAGGGTTAACTAGGGCGGTGATCAAGGGGTTAAAACTTTATTGGGGGGGTGCGGGGGCTACCCTGAACCTAACACTAACTGACTGTCACACTGACACTAAATACAGTAATCATACATATATGATTACTGCATTCAGTGACACTGTGACAGGGGGGAGGGGGTGATCGCAAGGGGTTAAGTGTGCCTGCTTGTCCTGGTGTCAGTGTAGTGTTGTGCAGACTTACTGTGTGATGTGATCTCTCCTCAGCGACAGTTGAAAATACAGCTGAGAGCAGAGATCACATCACTTTCCTCTTTCTGTGTTTACACAGGAGGAGGAAGTGACACGGCGGGGAGTGAGCGGATTGGCTGGGAGCGATCCGGAGGGGGCGGACAAAAACGAATAGTCGCCCCCTCATCCCGGATTGCTCGCACAGCAAACCAGACCGCTGCATGTACCGGGGGGTCCCGATCGGACCCCCGACCCACGTCAAAGCAGCAACATATATATACATTGATGTGCCTGCCTGTGCCATTCTGCCGACGTAAATGTACATGCAGCGGTCATTAAGGGGTTAAGCATCATTAAAATCACTGCTCCAGGAGCAGTGATTTTAATAATGTTTAAATAAAAAAAAAAAAGAAAGATTCCTTTAAATATTGTACCTGCAGTGCTGGGTGTCTATAGTTTGGCTGTGAAAACGTCTTTAAGAACCCGGGTCTTGCCCGAGGGAACATGTATCAATGGAAAAAAGTTTTAAAAACTGTCGGGTTCTCAAAGACGTTTTCACAGGCAAACTATAGACACCCAGCAGGTACAATATTTAAAGGAATCTTTCATTTTTTTTTTTATTTAAACATTATTAAAATCACTGCTCCAGGAGCAGTGATTTTAATGATGCTTAAATTAAAAAAATTAAAATAAAAATCCTGTACCTGCTGTGTGTCTATACGTGTGATAACATCTTTAAATAGCACAATCATCTGCCTGCCAGTAAATTAGGAAGAACTGATATATCTAAGCTATACAGTGTATAAATACATGTACAACTCCTAGGGATGTATATATATTCTCTACACACTGTAAATTAAGCTAAACTGACTAGCCTGCCTGCCTGCTCTATCTAGCTATATAAAAAGACTATCTCTCTGTCTCCCTGACTGCTTTCATTAACAAACCAGGACACACTACACGAGGCCGCCCAGCAGGCGGCCTTTTATAGTGTGGGGCGTGTGCTAAAGCCCTGAGCCATAATTGGCCAAAGCCACCAAGGCTTTGCCCAATTATGGCTCTTCGTGTTTTGCGCGCTGTGATTGGCCAAGCATGTGGGACATACAGCATGCTTGGCCAATCATCAGCGCGCAATGCCGCAGTGAATTATGGGCCATTTTGCGTCACTCGAATTTGGCGCGAACGACCGCTTTTGTTTGAATTTTGTCGAACGTATGAACAGACAATGTTCGAGTCGAACATACGTTCGTATCAAACGCAAAGCTCATCCCTTATCCTGAATAGATGGCTACAGTTTGCCCCTCCAACTTTATCGACCCTTAAAACTTTGCTTCATCACTTAATGCTTATAAACCACTTGTGCACTAATCAACAGAAGGACAAGGCTTCTGTGTTTCAACTGGATTTATTATAATAAAATTGTTGGCAAAGTAATTGCAGGATATCATGACTATATTCAAATATGTAGCATGGTACGCTAGAGGAAAACTTAAGGGAATCCCAAGGTAAACTAAATGTATTTTGAGGTCAGTGGTCCTAATGGACAAGCATAAGCAGAATCTCCCCCTCCGACCTGCATGGTGTATTATATGTAGCACCTGGCTACTTTCATAGCTGGTGCTGCTGTAAATTTAGAGGGGGGTCAGAGAGTTAGTTGCCTCTGATCATGTTTATTTGGATACATTTAGGGCCTCTGCTCCAGCTATGGCTGTACTGTGTGTCCACTGTCATTGTCTGGGGAACCTCACACCCCCAGACAGCAGGTGGCAGCAGTGAGGTCAGGGTCGTGTGGATGCTTCTCCTCGGCAGCCAATCAGGAGGGTTGATCGCCTCCCTGTGCATGCTGGGGATAGGTATTTAGGGGGGCAGACCCTTTGGTTAGGGGTTGTCCCCCCCGCCGCCATCCGTCTGGGCAGTCGTCCCACCACCCCTGTGTGTTGCCCTCCTTGCTGGGGTGTGTATTAAAGTGCTCCTGGCTGCGGGACCGCTTTGGTACGGAGCAAATGATCTACCTTGTAGGCCCCGGTGGGTAGACTGGGTCTGCAATTTAGAAGTGGTCCTGTGCTGTCCGTCCCGAGGGAGGAAGCCGGCTGATGAAGAACCTGTCTGGGGGAATACCGAGCATGAGGCTGGTATCTCAGGAGAGGCCTGTTGCTTCATCGAAGGACACATAGTTTCTGAGAGGCTGAATGATGGCCACTATCAGTACCAAAATCACTAAAGCTGTTTGAATGAGATCCGGGTGCTAAATCCAGTTTGAGAAGTATTTCTGCCCGAGAATATCTGTGGAAGGGACTTTGCTAAAGCTCCAAGTGATGCCCTGGCTGCTAGGCTGGTGAGAGATGCCTATCCAGGTGCACTGTACCCACTCTGGCTAAAGTGGTGACGAAAGTTGTTGTTGGAAGCACGACTGTTATACCTGAATCCGCCATCTTGCATTTCTTCTATCCCTTCACTACTACTATTTTTACCATTTTACCCCATTGGGTAATGAAGCACAGAAAAGACATCGACAGTGTGGACATTAACTTTATTACAGCTCTCATCCAGTACACTGGAAAATAGAGGTAACACGTCACCCAAATCAAACCAGCAGCTCCTTAGTGCTACATATATATTAGGATTTTCTTAGGTATGAGATGGGGCATGAACATGGTTTTAGAGGAATCATATTACTGCTAGTCTTTGGGTAGGGATTGAGGGGAGGGCTGGTGAGAAACAGAACTCGGTTATTTTTTGGAATTGTTATTGTACACTTTAAGCATACAAATTTACTTTCAAAAGAAAAAAGGAACCTAAGAGAAACCCAGAGTCCTGTTGTTTGTTCAGCAATGCTAGGTCTGAACTCTATCCTAACACAGAAAGAGCTTTGTGATGAAATAAAGCTGGATGCTATAGATTATTGCAAATGTGCATGCTTTCTGAATGCTGCTTTCTTGAGCAAGCCTAAAAGAACATGCTATATGTTAAGTTTAGCAGTTATGCTTTAGCTTTTGTTTTTGTTACTTGTCCTTACTGTAACTGCAATTGACTCCTACATAAAAAGAACTGAATCTTTGGTAGTCATTTCTTATCAAATACCTGATTGGTATAGAAACTACGAAATATGTACTGGTTAAAAATCCATGATTTTTTTCTTGTGGCTTTGAAATTGAAGAGGTTTGAGATGCTTTTTGCTTAGACTTTAACTGTATGAAAAGCTATGATACTATAAGAGGCTTGTGATGAGTCACCCAATGTACTAAACCTGTACCTTCTTAAGGGAATGTCCTTCTTCATAGCCTTCATATGCAATAGGGAAATAAATACACGCCAGGAAAGAAACACTGCTTCTTTGCTCTTCGCTCTCATTTTGAATGGCCATACAAACACTTTTTGAAATCTATTTGGGCTGTTCACAATGTCCAGAGTTGATATAAATAGGATTAAAGAAAAATAAGATTTTTTTATTTTCTCCTAAAATAGTCATTACTCCCATAAGTAAATAAAACAGAGCTGTAGGGTTTTATGTCTGAAGGCTATATAGTTAGAAAATATTTTAACATACACTGATAGAACTAGTAAGTCAGCCAAAATAATGATAATCTTTTGGAAAAGAGACAAAATACCTGTTACTGAGACAGCAGCCCAAATGATCTTCCCTACCTAACAGCCACAAAGTACTTCAAGGGTTTTATAAACTTTACTTATAAAAAAGTAAAAGAGAAAAAGAAATAACCTCATTACTAAATATGCAGCCTGACATTACATTAATAAATTAAGTGTTCATTTGGACTGCAAGTTATAATGTGCTGACAGAAATAGATATCTGAAATGACAAAAAATTCCCTGAGACTTGAAGCAGATGAAAAAATAAGTGATGTGATCTTTGCTAATACTGTACCTAAATGTCCCATAGTTTTCATTGTCTTCTTCTATGCATTTATTCTGGGCAAGTGTAGTAGTACGTGGCGTCACAACCTCCTGCAGGGTTGCAGTGGTGGCAAAAAAGAAAAGGTCAGCACACTGAAATTTAAATGGTCCGACCCTTTATTGATCTCCAACATACTATGGCTTTGGCCCAGAGATTTACGTGAATTGAGTAACCCTATCACAATATCCCTTTGTGATAAATATCAACGTAAACACCAATTACAATCGGAGCACAATCCCCTCTTTTTTTCTCAAAAATCCAGCTTTTTATCCGGCATGGGTTTTCCCAAACACTTTTAAAGCTTGGACAAAAACAGGAATACTGACTTTACATGACCCGGTCACTTCAAAAAACGTTGTACCTTTTTCTACACTCAGATATAAACACGATTTACAAGAAACAGAACAGTTTATATATCTCCAAATTAAAAAAGTATTTTCTCCACTTTTACAAGTTGCAACACCACTGACCCAATTATCTAATTTTGAAAAAAATTGTAAAAAAGATCCATTAGCCAGAGGAATGATATCAACCCACTACACCCAACTTCTTATAGACCCCAATTATGACAAACCAACCTATGTGCGGAAATAGGAGGAGGACCTGGGGCGTACCCTAGATAATGCTGAATGGACTAAGATTTGGTCAACCATAAAATCATCCTTTTGAAAAAGGGACAGACTTGTAGGTGGAGAGATGCGGCTGCACACCCCGATATAATGAAAAAGAAATTGTCCCAGTGGGGCTTTAAAACAGCAAAAGTAGAAAAAATATGGAGATGCAACGTGTAAAGTACAACGTTTTATTGGAAAAAGTTATGACATAAAAATAAGGAATGAGTTGCAACATAATGCACAATATAAAATAATATCCATACACAGATCATATTGTAACAATAAAATACATAGCCTGTGATAGTGACAGGCCTTTGTAGTTCTTAACGCGTTTCGACAAAAAGGTCTTCAGAGGATTTTTACTGGCTCCTGCTGAAAAAGAGTAATTTTCATAAGTCATACTGTACATAGTTTATCTCCTCCATCCGCTCCCCCAAAAATGGTACCCCGCCCAGTCACGGGACATGGATGGTCCCAGACTATGGGGAGGGGGAAAGCACATGAGGGACGGAGAGGAGAGGGGTCAACCAAAATATTAGAGTTGAAAAAACAGCGCATTTACCAGGATGAAGATGTATGGAAAGTTCCAAAAGACAGAGCTCTCGTATGGTGATGAAGGGGGGAGGTATCTCAGCCTGCGAATCTCCCATAAAACGTTGTACTTTACACGTTGCATCTCCATATTTTTTCTACTTTTGCTGTTTTAAAGCCCCACTGGGACAATTTCTTTTTCACCATAAAATCATCCTTGCCCAATGTCACAGCGATAGAAACAAAATACAAGGTCCTGATGCGCTGGTACCTTGTACCTGCTAGAGTAGCCAAATTTGCGCCTACACATTCAGCTCTTTGCTTTAGGGGCTGTTCAGATTTGGGCACTCACTTGCATGTATGGTGGACGTGTCCCATAGTGCAATATTTCTGGAAAGAAATCTTTGCAATTACCTCTAAACTTTTCCGACAACATATACAACTAGACCCTACTAGGCACTACTTAACCTAAAACTTAACATTTTTTCAATTCAATATTTTTTATTCCACTTCTAACTGCAGCAAAACAAACAATAGCCAAAGAATGGAAATCACCAACTTTGGGGTTGGCAGAAACAATTCATAGAATGAACACCACAATGTCACATGCCAAAATGATAGCCACTGACGGGGACCAAATCCCAAAATTCAAAAACGTTGGCTGCATTGGATAAAGCACTATTAACCTCCGGATTTCAATGACGAGGTCCTTCTGCCATGGTAGCTGATTAATCGCTTCAATGCAAACCATAAAAAAAAATATTGAAAAAAAAAATATTGTACAATCTCATATCCCCAATTCTATACCCACAGTTGATCAAGAGGAAGGCAAAAAAAAAAAAACAGCAGAGCATGCTCCAATTGTGCTACAGCAGGGAAAAAAAATCCTTCCTGATCCCCTGGCAGGCAATCGGATTTTCCCTGGATCAACTTTACCTATAAATGTTAGTATCCAGTTATATTATGTACATTTAGGAAAGAATCCAGGCCTTTCTTAAATCAATCTACTGAGCCAGAACCACCTCTGGGATGAGTCTATTCCACATTTTCCCAGCTCTTACTGTGAAGAAACCTTTCAATATTTAGAGTTGAAATCTCTTTTCCTCTAGACGTAAAGAGTGCTCCTGTGTCCTCTGTGTTGACTGTAAATATTTGTACACCTTGATCATACCCCTCCTTATTCTCCTTTTCTCAAGAGTGAATAAATTCAGTTCCTCTAATCTTTCCTCATAGCTGAGCTCCTCCATGCCTCTTATCAGTTTGGTTGCCCTTCTCTGCACTTTCTCCAGTTCCCTGATTACCCTTTTTGAGAACTGGTGCCCAAAACTGAACTGCACATTACAGATGAGTTCTTACTAATGATTTGAACAGGGGCAAAATGATATCTCTCTCTCTGGAGTCCATAACTCTCTTAATACAAGAATACTCAGACTAGGGGGTTACCCTCATAGGTCTCCAACAGCCTCCTAACACTTCATCTGAAGAATCCACCTGAACACCACTGCCCCAGCTGGGCTGACCCAGAGTATTTTAGAGTACCTGTTTCCTGCCAACCCATCTGTTGGGGATTGGTCAGTCCCTCGTGAATATTCCAGGCAGCTCCTTCTTACCTCCACTTCCATTCTTCTGGAAGATTCCAGCAAGATCCAGAAGTAGGGGAAGGTCTCAGAAGTGCTGCCTGTGAGTCATACAGCCCTCCCTGACACACCCACCCTGATCCAGAAAAAAACACATAGACTTGTTTGCCAGCAAAGTCTAACCAATTTTCCTACACTAACAAAAACCTATTCTATCACACTAGAAGGTGCTACATTTGCATAGTAATATTTTAATGATTTGCTTTGCATAAACTTTGGGGTAAAGAAGAGGAAAAAGCACTGGTACCCAAATGGTTAAATACCATATTTTACAAGAAAAAATAACACCAGACTGGGTAATTATTTTATGTTAATTAAAATAACCAGATAAAAGACAAAAAACACTGACCTATATTTTTTTATTATTACAGAGTAATTATTTTTAATAAGAAGTGTCTTAGGTGATAAAGAAAACATCTTTGTTTTACTATTACAGCTTCAATCACTACAGGGTATAACTGGATTGACATTAATGTCATCATAAAATTGGCACATTTATTTTGGAAAGCTGCTGACAGCATTGCATTGAAAAGAACATTCAGTTTACATCCTCAAAGAGAATTTATACTGTTTTGTATTTTTTTTTCATTCATTCATTTATTGTGTTTTAGACTAGGGATGAGCCAAACATACCTGTGTTCAATTCGCAGGGGTTTAGCCGAACATATTAAAATTGTGGATGCCAAATCCAAAACCCAAGTTAAATGAAGGAAAATCTGTCCAATCAATTATCCCTATCTTTGAAGTGGTTTTAAACCTCAGACATGAGTTATGAACAAAGTACAGTATATCTTTCTGTACTGTATATTTGTCTCTATCCAAAGTACAGAGCGTGATTTCTTTCTGCTGCTTTGTTCCTAAGGTATCTGCATGAGTCATTTCTGACAGCTTTTTCCATCTCCAAAAGATAAATGGTGATGGTGAGGAGAGCTTGAGCACACAGCCGTTGACTGACAGCCACACCTGTGAAGGTTCTCCATGTGCAAGGGGGTGTGTCCTTTCCCTCCAGTTAAAGCGGAGTTCTACCCAAAAGTGGAACTTACGCTTAATCCACTCCTTGCCCCCTTATATGCCACATTTGGAATGTCATTTTTTTGGGGGGGAGTGGGGGCTTCAGGAGGAGTGGGACTTCCTGTCCCACTTCCTCCTTCCGCCCAGGGACCGCCTAGGCGATACGTCATATCCCCTACAGCGGCCCCTCCCTGTAGGCGATCGCCTGGGACATGTGACACGTGACCGAAAGCTGTCACGGCCGGGTGCCCACACTTAGAATGAAGACGCCGGCCGGAGAGGGACCGTGGAGCAGGTGAGTGCATGTTTATTAAAAGCCAGCAGCTACACTTTTTGTAGCTGCTGACTTTTAATAAACATTAAAAAATCCTGGAACTCCCCTTTAAGGCTCAGATCTCTCTTGACTGAGCCTTGCAGTGTGAGGGACACACACACAAAAAGTTTTCAGAGCTGAGAGATGCTGTGGAAAATGTGTGTTTTGGAAGGCTGTTAAGAAAAAAGTGATGCAGATAAAAAATCAGGTACAACTAAGGCTGGGTTCACACTACGATTTTCCCGTCCGTCAGCCGCATACGATTTCAGTTTTGAAAACGTACGGGCCCGTACGGGAAAACGCATACATAGACAATGCATTGCAAATCGTATGCACTCAGATGCATCCGGGTGCGTACGATTTGCTGGCAAAACGTTTTTTAACAGTACACAAAACCGTGTTCGACCACGGTTTTGAGTCCGTTTTTGAAACCGTATGGCAAACGCATACGTTTTTTTTTAACATTAAAGTCAATGGAAAACGCACATATGTGCGGTTCCATACGTATAAACCGTATGCGTTTTTCGTCTGCGCATGCACATTTTCAAAACAAGAACATCTTTATTTATTAAATGACACTAATTCCAAAAACGTATGCGTTTTTTTAATCAAAACCGGATGGAACCGTACGCACTTTTGAAACCGTATACGTTTTATAAACGCATACGTTTACGTACGGTTCAATCCGTTTCAGCCGCATACGTTTTTTCATATAAATCGTATGCGGCTGACGGACGGGAAAATCGTAGTGTGAACCCAGCCTTAGGAGGATTTGTTTCTTCTCTGCGTATCAGGTTAGTAATTTCACTGAGCAGCCCTCAAATTTTACACTTGCCTACACACATTTTGCGAGTAGAAAAATGAAAATGAGGGCTGGCGAGCGTGGGCTGCCTGGGAGCAAGTGGGGTGTGGTGAGCACCACTGGCAGGCTGGGTTGAATGGGAGCTCTTTAAAAATAAGGTGCATGGGGGGGCTGCTCGAAGGAACATGTATCAATTAAATGCAAACAATGCCATTTTTCAGAGACCAGTAAATTTAATTATGTTGAAAGTGCAGCATTAAACATGCACTATTCCTTAAAAAAAGAAAAAGGAGGGACCCACCCGCATATATAACAGATGCTCATCAAAGAGCATGAGAGTCTGATATGTATTATTTTATGATAAATCTGGTCTCTATTACATTATTTACAAGAAGATTTGAAGAATTTCTTTGAAGAACAGGTGCACATCTTGTGTTGTTTGCAGCAAGCAGGCGCTAACACAGGAAGAACTTGGCCAAGAAGCAGAATGGTGAGACATCATTGGGACATTTCCTAGACAACGTTCTTCGGACAGAAATGAGCCACCTTGTTGTAACAACCAGCTCTTCAGGCTCTCTCCTTCAAGTTCTTCCAGCTCATCACATGGACATATGACAGCGTGCTTGATTGACATTGCAGGCATGGAGGGCTAGATAGGGTTGTGGCCCTGAGACTGCAATTTGCTCAGTCCTGACAAGCTGTACATAAACAGGCGATTCAGTTTGCATGTGTTGCGCTATACACAGTAAGTTTCTCACTCACTCATTCAATCATTATCCAATATGATTTCATTTCATTGGTACATTAGATGTGTCAACTAAATAAAATCCTCACTGCAAGTAACCTGATCATTTATTCAAATGAGAAGGCCCTGTGCATAAATATACCTATTGGTGATTAGGCTGTGACTTTCATAAGACTTACAAGATAATCAATAAAAAGCCATACATAACAATAAATAACTGTGTCTGATCAGTTGGGACTGAACAGAATGATTTAGGAAGTCAAAGTCACTATAAAATAATATGCAAAGTACACCTCATACAAGATAAACCAAAATATCATTCAATAAATATATATTTTAAATTACACAATATTTTATTTCTTTTACTTTTTGTGCTGACATTTAAATGCCATGCAGTCCTGTGCAGTTATTTAAAGATGAGGACAGCTTTACAGCATGGGGTTGGGTTCAGAGTGTGGTGGAAGGATACACTTCTAAAACGTGTGCAATTTCTACTTTTTCTGCATCCTGAATTACCATGCTAACAAGCTAACTACAATGAAATATATATTGGTCAGCTATATTTCAAACACTAATTGATGTGTGCTTGTTTCAAATAGCCCCTGCCCCTAAAATGGCCCTCTTGGGCATAATCCTGGATGAATGGTTATCTCCTACACATAGAATCTTAATTACCTGACTGTTATTTGTTGGCCTCAAATCAATATCTCAACGCTGGCTTTCCCCCAATCCACCTACCTTTACACAGTAGTGTAATGCAGTGAGTGCTGTATTACACAGGAAAAATTTACCTACCAACATTGGGGGTGCCAGAAAAAAAAAAACTGGTTCCACTGGTTTTCTTCTCCAAGCTCAGCTACTTCTACATTTACCTCTCAGAAATGTTATCTGTAATTGTGCTCAATATAAAACAATTATTGCAAGTAGAGTTTTCTGTATTTCATCTTGGGACACATGCTAAAATGTTCTGTTTCTCAGAACTTTCTCCTTTGTAACAAAGGTTAATAAATCCCCATATTGCATTGCAAGTCAGTTGCCAGATCTAAGGCTTGTTGTCCTCCAAAAATTTGTGTATATCTGCCCCATATTGGCACTACAGTATATCTACTGTAACATTTGTATTTTGCATTCCAGAGTAGAGACAGTCCATAGAGGGATTACTTTAAAGCAGTTGTCCAGGTAAAACATGTATTGCAATATATGTGAACTGCAAATCCCTGTATCTATATATTTTCTAGTTTTCTAGAAAGGGTATATTGCGGTGTGCAGAGGGTTTACACTTAATTTTTAGTGTTAACACTTCTTTAGCACCTGATGGATTATATACATATAGACGCTATTAGGATTTGACCACAGGTGTATAGTACTGCTATTGCATTGCAGGTCAGGGGCCAGACCTAAATCTTGTCGCTCTCCTACAACTTGTGCCTATCTGCCCCATATTGGCACTATATCCACTGGAGCAATTGAATTTTGCAGATTGGGACATGATGGATCGTGAGGGATCAGCCGGCGTTACCTTCTGTGTATTCACACCATGTCAGTTGCGCTGCACACATAAAGTCACTTTGGGCATCATGGCGTGTGCGCTCTTTTCACATGGCTGATTGCTATGGGGATTGTTTTTGCACGAAGGCGGCCGTCGCCCAGAATGGAGATCCCTCTTCTCTTCTATCATGCCAGCGTGATGCTGAGAGTTACCTGAGGGTGCGTTGGACAACTATAAGACACCTATCACTGACACAGATTCTTTAGCTCCACACTCGGGTACACTGCACACTACATGTGGACAATGCCATTATGTAGACATATGAGGTAACTATATCAGATACACAATGTCCTTTTATGCACAAATTACTCTGCTTTTCCTGGGCAATATGTATTACTGCCCATGCAACACTTTGCACATTAGTTCTACCCTTTCCTCATACCTGTTCATGGTTCATGGCTACATTTTTTTATGTTTTTTTTATTGTGTGTTTGTTTAATGTTTTCCAGAAAGAAAATACAAAGTTTGCATTTAAAAAAAAAAACGCAAAGCAGGACATTAAATCCAATGAATGGAATAACACATATATGAACACTGACTAGAACAATCACATATATGGTGCATATACATATCAATACTTAAAACTAGAAAGTTACAAAAAAATATAAAATATACACCAGGGGTTCCAGGTCAGTGAAAAGGAGATATGTAAAGGTCAGGCCCTGTACACACGATCAGACATGTCCGAGGAAACATGTCCGACGAACCGTTTTTATCGGACAAGGCTGAATTGTCTGTTGGTCTGATGTGCGTAACACCATCGGACCAAAATCCCCTTTGGACCAGAACGCCGTGACGTAGAACACAACGACGTGATGAAAAAACGAAGTTCAATGCTTTCAAGCATATATAAAAAAATAGTGTAGCGCTCAAGAGAAAACAAAATATGACAATAAGGTCAAAATTGCATGGATGTGAATAGTGTATATTACACGTGAAGTGGTGATCAGTACATTAAACAACAAAGTCCAACATGAACCTCATAGTAAATAAAAGCTATAAAGTTCATAAAAAGGGTATTCTTGAATTCCAGTGACAGAATGGAAACTTGATTTTCAAACGTGAGAAGATATCCCACCACCAATGAAGATGCAGGCTTACCAGAAGGGGTGGACTCTAAGAAAATTGAATTTCCAGAGTTGGTCAGGCTTAGTAAATGCTCGGAACTAGGTGTAGAATATCTTCAGAGAGGGGATCTGCAAATGGCTGTGATGCAAAATCCAGTAACCAGGAGACTAGCTGTAAATCTCTCGCTCACGGAATAAGGAGATGGTCGTCCGTGTCAAACATGACATGTATAAATGGAAAGGAGAAGAGGGGACGCCATAGTGTAACACCGTAAAATCAATATAACATTTATTAAGGTTGCACTTACATGTTAAATGGAAATACAGCACATATCAATGGAATGGTGGCAACGATGGAGTCATCCCTGACACGTTTCGTGTCAATACACATTGTCAAAAGGGTATCCCTCACATGTAGCCAGCACAAATATTTATAGTAAATGTCCCAAAAGGAAAATTAGACTCACCATCTGCAAGAAAGCACTCAGCCCATACATTTCCGAGTTTAGGAGAAGATGGCGTCCAAGCGTGTGCTCCACACCTCATTTGAAAGTGATAATGTGACGTTGTAATCACTAACTGCAAAGCGTCAGCACGGAAGTGCTTTGAAACGGACACTTCCGGGTTACGATCGAATGATATCGGAACGTGCGCTACACGCCTCGTTTTCGAAGTGTGATCGAATCACACGCCTCGTTTTCGAAGTGTAATCGAATCACAACGCCCGTCTCAAAACGAGGCGCTCAAATATGCACAATCGAACGTGAATGGAGAGACGTCACGGGTATTCGTAAGGACGGCGAAAAAATGGGCGGACGTGGCAGACGGAAGTGCGGTTCTACCCTCGTTATGGGGACCGCTTGCGTTCCATGCGTGCTGAACACAACATTTCCGGATATACGTCAGTATATGACGATCCGATGGGCAGACGTGGATGTAAATCCGTTTGAATTCCGAATGCTTAAAAGGACTGAGCAATATGAGACACTCTAGAAAGGGTAGCGCATATTGCACAGAAGGTCGGCCTAAGTAGATGAAAAAAATTATTAATGATATGGGACATCTAAAGAAACATTAAATGTAAACAACTAACTTTAAAATAATTTGAATACAGTTTAAAATATGGCTCAAGTCAAAAACAAATTGCCCGAGACATAATGTTATATATTGCAAAAATGCATTAATGTGGTATGTAAAAAAAACATAACTCGATAAAGAGAAAGGTGAAAGGAAAAATGAAATAAAATAAAATATAAAATAAAAAATATAATGGTACTGCGTGGGTCTTCCAGACGGTGAGTCGAACTCCCAGACAGAAACATACATTAATAATGAATTTTATGATATACATTAATGTTAAATTGAGTCAACATAACGCTACAACATATGCGCACTATTAAAATTGCTTGAGTTGAAAAATGTGAAATGTACAAGGGGAAGAAAAAAGGGGTGAAAAAAGGGGACCTATGGTTCCACCGCTAACTTTCAAGCATGCGTCGACTTGATTCTGCGCATGCAGGGGATTTTGGTTCGATGGTTTGTATACTAACCATCGAACCTGTCCGACGGACAGGTTTCCAGCAGACATGTTTTCAAGCATGTTTGGAAATTTTTGTCCGCTGGAAAACGGTCCGATAGGCTGTACACACGATCGAACATGTCCGCTGAAACTGGTCTGAGGACCAGTTTCAGCGGACATGTTCGATCGTGTGTACGCGGCCTTAGGGTTTTTTATCCAGCAATGCTGACAAAGACTAGGCATATTTAAGACACGGGGGGAATACATACTCAGATTGGTCCCAAGGATCCCATAGCTTGTTGAACTGAGCTATGGCATTGCCCACCAGAGCAGTCATATATTCCAATCTCCGAATCTCTGAGATATTGTATAGGAGTTGGGATATGTTTAAAATTCTAGTTGCATATCTCTTGCCTTTTCCACGCTTCTTTCAACTCTCTCACATCCTCCAAAGGACACTGGTTTTTATTTATTTTAATTTGCAGTACTAATCTATGAGAGTTATTCATAATTTATTAATTTTACAGATCCCTTTAGAGTTATTACTTCTTGTCAACATTTAGCACATTATGGAGACTTCCATTTTCTGGGGATGTTTTGTGGACGTTCATCACACGTGCAGGTTTATACTACCTTAGCTCCCAGACAGACAACTACCCTAGCGGCCCCTGTTTTGCAGTAACGCATGCTTCTGAACCTTAGCCCCATGTAAGTCATTAGCATTAGACATATTTTTTCCTTTTTCATTTAATCCCCTTTTTTTATATATTTTTTTTTTTTTTTTTTTTTTTTTTTTTTTTAAGGTTAAAGAGTTTTATTGAAATTTTTTTCACAATAACAATAAGCAAAATAAACAATGACATCCGAAAGAACGGGGCCAAAATAGACCCCCGTAACAGTACTAGAGTAATATGTGTCCATTCAGTAAGATAACAAGGCCTGCTAACATAACCCAACTATGGAGGTAGCATAGATTAAACTACCCTAGTGGAGGTCAAGCCTGACCTTATATAGAAACATGTCAGGAGTTCAGACCCCACGACTCTCGGCTTCCCGAACGCCCCCAGGGGGATCAAGCTGCGTCCCGGGAGTCAAAGTCACAGAGTCCTCACTAAAGGTGTCCTCCAGATCCCACCCCATAGGAGAACCATTCGTTGTACATGGCTGTGCAGGCAACCAACTTTGAAATGAGCATGAACAGACTCAACCAGCATGTAAGAATCACAAAACACCAAGAGAGGTGACAGAAGAAAGAGAGAGAGTGAAACGTGGGAAGGGGGAGAGAGAGGGATAGTAGAGAAATGCCATCAGGAGTGGGGAGAGGCGATGTCGCCTCCAGGCTGAACCCCAGGTATAAGAGAAATATTGCAGAGGGTGGCCCACGGTTCCCATGTGGCAATAAATTTGTCAGGTTGGTCCGACCATTTGGCTACAATTTGCTCTTGGGACATAATCCATGAAACTTTCCTCTTAAATGCCAAGAAGGAGACAGAGGGCTTCTTCCAGGCCTTCGCTATAGTCATTTTGGCCCCTAGGAGGATAAATAATGAAAGGTTCTGGAGATGTTTGGGGAGGTCAGGGATGCAGTGGTTCAGGAGTGCTATATTAGCCTGTGGGGGCATTACTTTCCCTGTCAAGGAGCCCATAATTCGAAAGACCCTCTTCCAAAACGATCTGATGCGGGGGCATGCCCACCAGGTGTGGAACATGGAGCCCTCTAGTTCGCATCCCCTAAAGCAAAGAGGGGAAGTCCCTGGGAACATTTTTGCCAGCCTGGAAGGGACATAATACCACCTTAACATAATTTTCAAACTGGCTTCTATAAGGCAGACGTTTAGAATACCTTTGTATGCCCGCTCTGCCGAGCGAAACCAAACTGCCGTGTTCCACGAGTCATCCAAGTCCTCCTCCCAGGCCTTTTTTTATATTTTAGTCAAATACTAGATTATATTGGTATTGTGTCTTTTGCAGACATGTGGATGCACCTGCTCCCGAGGAAGTGGATTTTTACCATAAAACACATTGAGAATTGTAGGATGCAACGATGGTTTTTACATATTATCATTTTATGAATACCATATATTTTTTGTTATTTTTTACAATTTCATAATATAGAGTTTAAACATCTCACACATCGATAACTGGAATGTGCTGCTACACTGTTACTACACTAAGTACATAAATACAATCGAAAAGAGCAAATAATGTAACCCAAGAGGGCACTGTCACCGTAATCCAGCCGTCCAGAGGAAAGCGAGCGTATCCCTGCAGACACTGTAACTGCTTTTCCGGATATGGAACGAGGAAAGATCTCTGTTGAAGTCAGGTGACCAAACACGTCAGTGCGTGACCCACGACATCACGTGACTCACGACATCCCACAACCCGGAAGTGACGTGTGTGCTTCACCATTCCTCGTTCTGCATCCGGAAAAGCAGTTACAGTGTCTGCAGGGATACGCTCGCTTTCCTCTGGATGGCTGGATTACGGGGACAGCGCCCTATTGTGCTCTTTTCGATTGTATTTAGGTACGTGGTTAGGTTTAAGGGATCCTTGCAGACTTGTCACTCTGCATATGTTAGCCCTTGCAAACAAGTCTGTCTCTTGTAAAATAACAAGAGACAGAATTGTGCAGATCCCTCTAAATACCCACCTAAGCCCGATCTCGGTCCAGCACTGTGCATGTCTGCAACAGGTCTTCTTCCCCTCCCCGCTCTCACAGGCTTGACTGAGAGCCACAAGTGCCATTGCCACAAGTGCCCCTATAGGATGCTAATTCATATGGGGGCACTCAGTAGGGGGAGGAGTCTGTAGTCCCTGGCTGGGGATCACAGAACAGTGGAATTAGGGCTGCTCTGTGAAAAGCCATTGGACAGAGGAGGTAGGTATGACATGTTTTTTATTTTACTGTAATGAAAACAAACAAAAACAAATGGAAAGCTTTAAAATAATTTTAAAATGTTACTAAACCCAGGACCCTGCATTCACTATACAGTACCTGGTCTCCCACAGTACACAGAACATAGAAATACAATTGTTTTAATAAATACAAACTGCTAAATATCCTTTCAACTCAGCAGTATACAGTATAGCAGTCTTGCAAAATCTATCTGTACCCTGCTGAGCACTGGTTAAAGCTTGTAGGAGGAGTTTTTATTCTACTCTGACTGCCATATACGGTTGCATTACCTTATCCTCTGTCTGGACAGCGCTGATTGACCCTGCTGATTAAATGTACCCTACCCCTAAAAATAAATAAAAAATCTTTAGTAATACACACCAAACTGAGCATGTTCAGAGTGTCCCCAAGGCTTGGGAGTATCAGGATATGGATTGGGGACTGTGAAAGAAGACATGGATCAAGCAGCCTTTTTACACAATTCACAGAATCAACCTCTAAGTTTTCACAGTAAGTACAAGCATACTTTACTGTATATACAGACTGATTTTACTGTTGTGGGTTTAGTAAAACATTAACTATTATATATTTTTTCTGGTAACGTGATGGGTACCCAAAGGAGGGTAGGATTGTCTGTTGTGAGCAGCCTAACCTGAACCAGTGTGCTCTCCGAAGATTTTTGTCTTACTTTGCATAACTCATCAAAGTCTTAGTGTCTCTTGGATACTTTTCTCCTAACCACTTAATGACCGCCGCACGCCTATTTATGTCCACAGAAGGGCACGTACAGGCAGATGGGCATATATATATACGTCCCTGCCTTCTAGCGGGTCGGGGGTCCTCCGGGAGTGATCCGTCTTGAGGGGGCAGCTGTTCGATTCTGTCCGCCCCCTCGTAATCGCTCACAGCCAATCCCGTGCGCCGCCGCCGTGTCACTTCCTCTGCCTGTAAAATGTATACATAGGCAGAGGAAGTGATGCAGCTCTCATCTCGGCGGTATTTTCAAACCGCCGAGATGAGAGAAGAGTTACAGTTCGTCGCACCAACACTACACTGACACCACACACATGGGCACATTTAACCCCTTGCGATCACCCCACCCCCCTGTCACGCTGTCACTGAATGCAGTGATCATATATGTACTGATAACTGCATTTAGTGTCAGTGTGACAGTTAGTGTGACAGGCAGTTAGTGTTAGGTTCAGGGTAGCCCCGTACCCCCCTAATAAAGTTTTAACCCCTTGATCACCACCCTAGTTAACCCTTTCACTCCCTATTGCCAGCGTCACTAAGCGATCATTTTTCTGATCGCTGTATTAGTGTCACTGTTGCTGCTAGGTAGGATTTTGGCCCAAATGTTTGACTAAAATTTTGTTTATTCAATTTTTCTTATAACAAAAAGTAAAAAATATAGATTTTTCAAAAATGTCGTTCTATTTTTGTTTATAGTGAAAAAAATAAAAATCGCAATCAATTACCATCAAAAGAAAGCACTATTTGTGGGAAGAAAAGGACGCAAATTTTGTTAGGGAGCCACGTCGCACGACTGCACAATTGTCTGTTAAAGCAACGCAGTGCCGAATTGTAAAAACGCGTCTGGGCATTTAGCAGCATATTGGTACGGGGCTTAAGTGGTTAATTGGAGACTTCAGTCCAAAAGGATGCTATGGGGCTCTGTAGTAAACAACGGGTTTAGTAAAGCACTTATAGGGAGGACATTTTACCTTTTTGTAAAAATGTATTAGGACTTTACAAGTCAACATGCTACTCACTACCTGGCCTATCTGGTTTGGATTTACTTGACATTTAGTCCCTGTTCACACTGGTTGAACCCTATTTGTGCCTATGGAACTATTCAAATAGAGCAACTCTGACATGCACCAATTTGAAAAGGTGCCTGCACTATTTTGTGATTTCATGTGCGGCCTTCTTAGACATCTATGCATGAAATTGCACTGATTGGTGGCTTTGAAATCACGCTGAAGAAGAGCAATTTCAAAGACACATTCAGTGTGAACAGCGTGTTAAAGAAGGTTTATGGCTCATGGGAAAAATATGATGATTCCATCAAAGCATCCCACTTTGCTCTGCCACTTGGAGATTATGCATACCATTGAAACCTAAGGATGTATAGGGCATCATTTTAAGAAAAAAAATCTCAGACTAGACAACAAGATTGAAATTCCACTTTAGTACTGTGCAGACCAATTTATTTTATACGTTTCACAGATGTAGTCAGTAGAATCTCTTCAAAGATAAACAAACTCTGTGACCTCAATTACGTTAAATTGGTTAAACTGGCAGAGAATGGATTTGAATTTAAATAACCCATTCAAGTCACTAGGAAAATGTTTAACTACAAAAAAATAAATGTCAATGAAAATCTGTGGTATTGTCAAAAGAAGGGCCTATTAACCATTTATAAATTTGCCATTGGATGTGGAATCATCAATTTGATAATAAGCAGTATTGTTACCTTTGAACAATAAGATGTACTAAGGATGTGATTGGACATTTAACAGTTTCTGTGTGATATATTGCAACACCAGCCTCTTTACTGTCTACTGTGTTAAATCCACAGTGAATGCATGGCAAGGATCTAAATGAAACTGTGAGATACAGACACTAGCTAAGACTCTGTAACAACTGCTGTTCTTCACATTTATCAGCCTCCTTCTATTGACCTTAAGTAGCACCTGGTTACTTAAAAGGTACCGGTGCTAATCAAATTTAGAGAGGGATCAGAGTGTTAACTGATTCTAATCCAGTCATTATGTTTAAAACTGGTCTCTGTCTCAGCTTGGCTAAGCTGTGGGCTGTCTATTGTTACAGGGGTGTAGTTTTTACCCAAGGGCGATGGGTGGCAGCAGTGGAGTGGAGGTTTGTGCGCTTTTCCCCAGCAGCCAATCAGGAGGGTTGAGCCTTGCTGTGCATGCTGGGGGAGGGTATTTTATGGGGCAGACGCCATTGGTCTGGGTTCTTCTTCGGAGTGCGGCATCCACTTTTAGGGTGACTGCGCATCATGGCGCCTCGGCACAATGGCCTTCCAGGCCGGGGTGCGCGTGCCATGCAGTGTTCCTGGTTCTGGGACCATGTTGGTCCGAAACATTTGAGCTGTGGCAGGGAGCCCAGTGGTCGACTGGGTTCTCAATCCTGAGGATCCCGGGCGGGGTGGCTGTTCGGTGGGGAGTCCATCTGGGGAGAGCCAATGAGAGGCTGGCGATCCAATAGGGTCTCAACAAACCACCAGGGATCAAGGTAGCTGGTGTCACAAACTACGGTAAACAAAAGTGAACCACAACTGCGGTTAGAGAAAGAATTCAATGCACTTCTCTATGTAATGTGATTTTCAGTACTGGACCCCAGGTGTCACTTTAATCAGAGAAAAAGAGTTTGGGGGTTCACTACATCATATCTCTCACATATAGATATGCATTGAGCTACTAAGGGAGGAGGTATTACAACATACCTTTAACCCTTAGCCTTTAAAAGGTATAGCGAACATGTTCAGTATATTAGGCCGGGAGGCCGTAATCAACAAATGTCAAGCACATAGCATATAAGAATATTGTATGCAGTTAGCATATACTTCAGAGAGGCAACTGAAGATTAATTGGTTCAAGAGTATATGCCCCTTTAAGATATGCCACAACTGTTATAGGTAACCATGATAACTATCCCAAGCACAGCGGTAGTATAGACTTGAGCCAGGTTCAAATACAGTACTTAGTTAATACAATATGTGAACAGGATAATTCTAGAGCAATAAATGTAACGTAGTAATGGTACTTATCCGTTTGCAGAGATGAGAGTTGTTCAGCATTAGCAGAGTATTGTAGCAGCAATGGGATTCTGTAATGGATGATCTCCTTGTGGTAAATATGTTAGGGTGTCCCCAGAGCAATTGCAATAAGCAGGGCAGCCTGGATCCATCTAGAGCATAGTTAGTAGTGTTACTTGTAGCTTAATCCTGGCATGGATCCAGCATGAAATGGTTTTCAGCTTAGAGGAAATAGTACCAGTAGTTTTGTGTAGCGTGGTCCGGCTACGGCCAACAATAATAGAACAGCGTGTAGTAAACACGCCGTTCTGTTAATTGGAGTCAGGCATGTGTGCCGAATAGAGCGTTGATTACGCTCGGCACTTCCGCGTTCCATGCTGGAACGCAGGTGGCGCCAGGCGATGGTGTCAGTACGAAAGCACCGTTTACAGCCGGACACTGAGAGACTGGTCACCTCTCAGTCGGTACCTGAAAACTATCTGAAGGAAATCCAGATGCAATTCTATCAAGGAGGATCATCTCCATAATCACAATCACAGAGAGTGCCTGTGGCAGAGGCTTTTCCCTAAGTCCATTTCAGGAGGGTCTGTGGCAGAGACTTTTCCTTCAAGTCCGAGCGGTACTCTGGCTGCCAGGTCAGTGAGAGTAGGCCTGTCCAGGTACGCTATACCCACTCTGGCTAGAGTGGCGGAGAGTACAAAGTATTGTTGGAAGCAGTCTGCTGTTTCTTCTTCTGCTTCACCTCTACTCTTCACCACAAGTTTTAATGTTTTTACCCGGCTTGGTAATAAAGAGCAAAGAAAAAGACACCTGTCGTGAACATTCCGTTACTGCTATATGCACTATACACCCCTAGGCCGGCGGAAGAGCCATGAGGTAACATGCCACCCAAAACAAGCCAGCAGCTCCTCTAGGGGTAGTGCTACACTTACATATAACAAAAATGGTAATGTGTCATCAGGAATCTCGACAAAGGACTATAGAGTCCGTATAGGGTGGTGACCCCACTGGAACAGGCTGTGGGCCAGCAGTTCAGAGTTTTAATGGGAATATATTATTAAGCCATAGGGTACACAAAACAATCTGTGAACTGCCAGGATTGAAAGTCATACTGCAGGCAGTCCCAACCACTTTGTTCCAAGCCTCTAACCCCCAATTCACTCTATAACTAAGCTCCTGCGTAAAATATGTAAGAGAGGAGCAGGTGAAATATCCCTGTACTGGGTAACAGTAAAACCCATCTTGGGCTTTCAGAAGGAGAGCGGATTCACTTTTGTCTTTGGTGCTATAATTGAATTTCAGCCATCTAACAGAAAATGAGACTAAAGCATTGTTGGTTAACCATTTCAGCCCCGGAAGAATTGGATGCTGAATGACCAGGACATTTTTTTGCGATACGGCATTGCGTCGCTTTAACTGACAATTGTGCAATGTAGTACCCAAACAAGATTTCCCACAAATAGAGCTTTCTTTTGGTGGTATTTGATCACCTCTGCGGTTTTTATTTTTTTTATTAACAAAAAAGAGCGACAGTTTTGAAAAAAAAACACATATTGGACACTTTTGACACATTTTTGGGACCATTGGCATTTATACAGCGATTAGTGCTTTAAAAATGCACTGATTACTGTGTAAATGTCACTGCCAGGAAAGGGGTTAAAACTAGGGGGTGATCATGGGGTTAACTGTGTTCCCCAATGTGTGTTCTAACTGTGGGGGATGGGACTCACTATAGGAGATGACAGATCATGGTTCCCAGCTTGTAGAAACTCATGATGTGCATCTCTTCTCCTCAAAGAACAGGGATGTGTGTGTTTACACACACACGTCCATGTTCTGCCTCTCGTGCCCACGATCGCTCGTGGCCAGCAGTTATTGAGACCGCCAATAACAAGTCCGCTGTGCAGCCGTGCTGGCCCGCCGGCTATCCTACTTAAAGGGATCGACGTACAGCTATGATGATCCACAGGAACGAGCCGACCTGCCGCAGTTCGATGAGAGTTTGCCAGGAAGGGAGGGGGGGTGAGTAATAAGAGGGCCAATGAGAGCTGCAGGGCTAGAGGTGTGCCTCTGTGTGTCTGTGTAAATCCAAGAAGTGAATGGGCAGCAGCTTCAGCTTCCCTCAGTTAAAATGGCTGCAGTCAGACTTAGTAGAAGGAGATTTCTGCAGCATGTTTGGCAAGTACGGGAATCACAGTATATATAAAATAATATTTAAAGTGGTTGGAGTGAAGCTTCAAAATGGCAAATATGTTTTTATTACAAGTCATGTGAGCAGGCTGCAGTTCCTCGTTAAGTAATCAGAGTTAAAGGCAGGGGGGTCTGGTGCTGAGTGTCAAAGACAGGACACAGAGGAAACATTTTGGTGTATGTTTATCAGCCCTGGTTCACACTGGGCTGCGGGAGTGAAGCCGTGTGAGTTCAGCTGAACTTGTATGATTTCACTCCCGCTGGCAGTCCCGATTTCAGCCGCGATTTAAGAGACATCTGTGCAGGTTTCTTGCCAAAATGCGCAAAATGCATTGAAAAAATGCACAATGCTCCATGCCCCAAAAAATTTAAATTTGGCTTTTTGGGCCTTTTTTATGTGCATTTTGGTACTGTTTTTGATACACTTATTGCTGCTTTTTTTTCAATAAACATTTTGGCTTGTTTTTTTAAATGCATTTTAGCAAATTTTTAATGTATATTTTGTTCTTTTTTTAACATGTATTTTGACTAATTTCCTTACCTGCGTTTTTGAGTGCGTTCCAGAAACACATGCAAAATGCGTTATATGCTTGCGGTGTCATTAATTGTTAATGGGATCCCAAAAGTGACTAGCAAATGTGCGGTTTGCCAAAATACGCATAAAAAGCAAATCAAAATGCACGTTAAAAAAAGTGTCCAACTATATGCTAAAAGAAGTGCCAAAGTGTGCATTACAAACCACACCAAAATGCATCTTATAATAACCTGTGCCAAAATGTGTGCTAAAGGGCCAAAATGTGTGTTTAAAAAAAGCGCCAAAATGCACAAAAACCTACAGCCAGATGTGTGTTAAAAAATATGGCATGTTAAAAAAAATGCCAAAATATGCATAAATAATGAATTAAAAAAGGGCCACAACACACATTTAAAGAATGCGCCAAAATGTGTGTAAAAAAAGTTAAAAAAGCGCTTATTATTTTCATGTAATAACACAGCCTTTTTAACTTTGGTTTCACTTTTAACCTCCCTGGCGGTCTTCCCGTGTGTGGCACGGGGTGAGATTTTAAAGCTACGATCGGTAACCCCGTGCCACACACGGACTTGCCTCGCTGGATGCAGAAAAAAGTTTACTTACCTTTTCTCTGCGATCCAGCGATGAATCCCCGCAGTACACGGCGGGCGGATGTCCGCCTGATGCTGTGTGTTCCGCCGATTCCCTTCCCTGCGAGCGTCGCGACGTAGGGGGGGGAACGGCGCCAAATTTAAAAAAGTAAACAAACACTATACATACAGTACACTGTAATCTTATAGATTACAGTACTGTATGTAAAAAATACACACCCCCCATGTCCCTAGTGGTCTGCCCTGTACACTACATGTCCTTTTATATAATAAAAACTGTTCTTTCTGCCTGCAAACTGTAGATTGCCCATAGCAACCAAAAGTGTCCCTTTATGGCAAAAATTGTTTTAGAGCAGCTAAAAAACAGCGATAATAAATCAGAATCACTTGCAGAATATAGCGATAGCGATTTATGGGGAAATTCGTCATAAAAAAAAAAAATAATGACAGCAAAAATTCTGCAACTGAGCAAATTTCAGTGATTTTGATTTGATTACATTATTGAATAATTTTTACTATAATTATATTATTATTTGTTATAATTTTTTATAATTATTTATTATATTATAATTTTTAATAAGAAAAAAAAAAAAAAATCATACCCAGGATGCCTATTAGACTCTTGTTTGGATAGATTTCAGTGAGTTATTCCTAAGAATTACAAGCCTACAGTATAAAACGCCAAATTCCCTTGCAAATAATGGTACCGCTTTTAGCACCTAAAATCTTAAAGAATCATACCGCCAGGGAGGTTAAAACTCAGCTGCTCTGTAATCACACAAGTTTCTCAGGAGATCACAGGCGCCCCTCCCCCTTCTACTCAGATCTCAGGTGTTCTCAGAGGAAAAACTTCTCCTCTCATCTCATTCTGAGAACAAATGTTCACCGCTTCATAAACAGGGTGCCAGAGGAGAAGATTTTTATCTGAGAACTGCTGAGAACTGAAATGAGATAAATTACCAATGTTTAATAAACGTACACCATAGCAAAGGAGCATAGAAAGGTTAGGACAGGTAGATCTGAAATGAGGACAGCAAAAACTAGGTAAGTTATAAAGGTGAGAAGAGCAAGAGAGTTCCACAATCAGTAATTAGGACACTACTACTTTGACCTGTAAAACTCGAGTCAGGATGAATGCTGTGCGTGTTGATGCTTATAGGTGTTCAGTGCTCCTCTAATCGAGAGCATAAAGAAAATGCTGGTGGGCCCTGGAGGGGAAGATTAGAACGCAGGTATATCCAGTAGAGAAGTGGTTCTCAACTCCTGTCCTCAGGACCCAATAACAGTTCAGATTTTAAGTATTACCTTGGGGTAATGCAGACTAGAATACTGCTATCACTGAGCAGCAAATGATATCGCCTGTCATGCATTTCAGTTATCTTGCAAACCTGGCCTGTTAGTAGGTCCTGGGGACAAGATTTGAGAACCACTGCAGTAGAGGGATAGAAAAAAAGGTGATATAGTCACAAGATTAGTAAGATCTGTGTCTGAAAAAAGCCTTAATGATGCACAGGCAAAGGCCAATTAAAAACAACCTCTCAAAGCATGCCCCAGGCAAATGACTGTATACCAGATTGAATTGGAACTAAAGATTCTTTGGTAAAAAGTAATGACAGGTGGGCTTTTTTTTGACAAAAGAGACCGGGTATGTCTCTTCTGTCATCAATGCTTCTCCCCCTGTCAGTCATTTTCTGTAAGTGTGTACTGAGCTGGACACTGATTATGGCCAAAATGTGGGCCAAAACCACACACCGTATGTGCAGATTGATTCCAACAGAGGGTAAACAGAGGATACTCCAAAAAATAGTAGAAGTAGTGTAACCTGATGGGACTTGATAAAGAAGGGCCATGTCTTAGAAACGCATTGTCACAGTAACCTATGCACACTTCTTGTCCTCTCACCACGGCCCAATCCTTCCTAGTTGTTTATGAGCGGCCCTGGTCTAGCGAGATGCCAGGTTGGTCCCACATGCTCTGCCCATCAGTGGCTGCGGGACTAAGTATCTCTGTGCATTCCTGAGGCTGGGATTAGGTGTTCAGCCTACCATGCAGTGTGGACATCTATACACCGGACTGGACTTGGACGCTGGGGCAAGGTGACCAGAATATGTTTGATAAACTTGCATTACCTTACATCATGTAAGTGCAACTTATGTAATTTTTTCTGTTTAATAAACGTTTTAAAGGGTGAGATATATCTAGTATTCGATACTATTAGTAGATACTAGTGTGCTGGGCCAGTATTTTTTTCATTAGAAAGGGGTAATATTACAATTATTTAGAAGTTTTAGAAAGTTGTGAATAACACAGATAGTAATTCCTATCTGGGTAAAAACAGATGTTTCCCAAAGCAGGTGCTTTGGGCAAACAGTTGGTGGAACAGATTTTTAATTATTCGCTCATCTTTATAATTGTTTTTTTTTAACACTGAACACTTCATCATTTGTGGACTTGTTGTACTATTGCATTATAACATTACTTTAAAGTATTGCATAAAGTTCATGAACAATATATGGAAGAGTTTTTGAGCTGGCATCTTTATTTTACATCTACAGCCTAATATTTCACAATGCTAAATGAGTAGAAAAGAAGCAGACAGTAACATAAGAGACAGATGTCTTTCAGAGTGACTTCATTGGTTTCTGCAGATAAATGGAAGTGCTACTGGTTCAGTCTGGATGGATGGCTGCAGGTTTTCAGGCAGAAAACAGTTTAATAGTGTATGAAATATCAAAGGCAAAAAATTACTGTAGAAATATTATGCAATTATGTTAGGGAGTTTCTTTCTCTACATAATAAAATATACATTGTATTGTAGCAGTGTGCTTTCATAACAGGGAGAAAAGAAGAACTGCCATAGTTTATGTAAAACGATTAAAACGTCATTATTTTGAAAGCATTAAGTTCTCAACAAACTTCATATATGCAAAGAAATTAAAGTAGATGTATACCCTAACTGAATGACTGTTACATTTTTTAGTGCTACTGATCTCCACGGCTTCTTTGAAGCCACTTTGGGATGTATTTACTAAAGCTGGAGAGTGCAAAATCAGGCGCACTTCTGCATAGAAACCAATCCGTTTCTAAGCTTGGCTTGTTCAATTAGGCTTTGGCAATAAAACATGGAAGCTGATTGGTTTCTATGCAGAAGTCAGCCTGATTTTACACTCTCCATCCAGCTTTAGTAAATAAACACCATTATGTCTACATGCACTACATATCTCTGGTGGGTTTACAAATAGCCAAAGCATACTAGACATAGAGGAAAAGAGATATCACAAAGCACATACCAAACTCAAAAGAATGATGGAGAATCATCACTTCACTCTGTGCTTACTCTCTGGAGCTTCCCCCCAAAACTGCCAATTTACCTCTTTCCTCTTTTTTTTTTGTGATAAGTGGGCTTGGTATGTTTTTGCATAGTGACAATGTTTCTTGACACCTGATTGACATCTTGAAATTGTTGTTTAGTGGTGTCCTTCTTCATAAACATAATCATCAAAGGATGTTGATCACCCTAAATTCCATATTATAATAATAGCAGGCATACAATTATGAGAAATGCTTAGTCAGAAAATAAATTTATTTTAGAAACCATGTATTAAGAACACAGACAGTACCCCCTTAACCTCCCTGGATGTATTCCCGAGTGTGGCTCAGGGTTAATTTTCAGCACCCATAGTGGTAACCCTGAGGCATGCTCGGGATTACACTGTAGTATCTCTCTAAAGTTACTTACCTTGTCCCTATGATCCCGCAATGTTCTCCCGATGTGTCTTCCGGATGGATCCTCCGCCCGATGCATCACTGTTCCAGATATTCGTTCACTGCAAGCGTTGCAATGCATGGGGATGGAACCGGTGGCAAATTCAAAAAGTACAAAACATAGCACACACACAATACATTGTAATCTGTTAGGATTACATTAATGTAACAAATCATTTAAAATCAGTTTTGTCCTTAGTGTTTTGTCCAGTTTCCTGCCTGCAGTTGTATTCTTCTTTCTGCCTGGAAACTTGAGAACGTCCATGGCATCCAAAAAGCGTCCCTCTAGATCAAAAGCGTTTTTTTTGACCAGCTAAAAAACAGCAACAGTAAATAAGAATCACTTGCAGAATCAAGCAATAGTGATTTGTGGGGAAAATCGTCATCAGACACTGAAAGTGATTCTGCGATTCTTCTAAACTCAGTGATGTGCGAACTTGGTGATCTACTGATTATGGTACAGATCACGCAGCGCCGCCAAAATTCCCATTTACTGGAGCATCTGGATTGAAAGTAGACATTGAAGATGACAACCCCTTGGCATACTTGCAACTATTTCTGACCGATGAGGTTATTGAAAAAAAAAGTTACTGGGACAAACCGGTACCAAGAGCAACAATTAGCTACTACGCATCGGAAGTTTCCAAAAAGCAGAATGTGGGAATCAGTGACCAAAGATGACATTTGGAAATTTCTGAGCCTAATGCCGCGTACACAGGATCACTTTTTGTGATGAAAAAAAACTACGTTTTCAAAAACGTCATTTAAAATGACCGTGTGTGGGCAAAACGTCGTTTTTTTTTTTTCTTCAAAAAAACGACCAAAATTTTTTTCGAACATGCTTGAATTTTTTGTGTCGTTTTTCAAAACCTCGTTTTTTGTGTCATAAAAAGTGATGATGTGTGGGCAAAACGATGTTGAAAACGACGTTTTTAAACCCGCGCATGCTCAGAAGCAAGTTATGAGACGGAGCTTCAATGGAACAGAGTGCCGTCGAACGTGGTGTACGTCACCACGCTTTGCTAGAGCATTTTGGAAAAACGATGGTGTGTATGCAACGTCGTTTTGGAAAATGAAGTTTGAAAAACTTTGCTTTGTTTCAACACATAAAACGTTGTTTTTTTTAAACAATAGATTTTTATTAAGGTTTTGTTTTTAACAGAACAATGTAGAATAATGCAATACAGTGTGGATCAAAACAATATAAGTCAATGTAGATCAAAGCAATATAAGACAATGTAGTCAGAGTACAACATCAAGCATAACATCAGAACAAGTATTGACTTAAGATAATATAAGAGTAAGAACAAGCACAAGTATGATGGTCAAACACCATCACGACCATTCAACAATGAGTAACTAGACTATTAACTGTATCAGGATTCCATTCTCGAAGGCTGCTACCATGTAGCGATAGAACAAAGGGTAGGACACCTATGAATGATTGGTCCCGGGGAGGGCCACCTCCGACTCCAGACACCCCAACTGGGTTCACGACTGTGTCCCGGACTCCGAGGTGGGCTCCCTTTCACGTTCCTATAAATTGGCCCAAAGGACCTACGGCAAGGCAAGTGGACTCATGCAATTTTTGTCGTACCAGGATGTCCATAGGTGCCATCACCCTGCTGTATCCTCTTTGTGCTTATCCCTGAGTGCTAGCACTTTCTCATATGTACAGTGTAATTGTGTAGTCTGTATGACAGCCCCTATAGTGGGGGGCACTGGATTTTTCCAGTTCCTCGTAATGCTGAGTCTAGCAGATAACAGAATATGTAGGACAATATGTCTGGCGTGGAATGGAACTTGGTCCAGATCGAGCGACAGGAGCGCTAGACCAGGTTGGGGAGTGATTGCAGAGTGAGAGGCTTCGGAGATCACGTGGAAGACCGAAGTCCAGTATTGAGATAAATTAGGACAACTCCATAAAGTATGAAGTAATGTTCCTCGGTGCCCACAATCTCTCCAGCACCGATCGCTCTGTGTTGTATTGAATTTGGACAACCTGTCAGGGGTTAAGTACCATCTCTGCATAATTTTGGTGGACAGTTCCCAGAGGGTAGAACAGCTAGTAACTTTAAATGTGGCCGTGCAGGCTTTGGCCCATTGTTGGGTGGTGTAAGGACTACCTAATTCCAGTTCCCATTTGAGCAGGGCAGGTGATTTTGATAATATGGATTTCTGTTGGAGAGCATTACAGAAAAGTGATGTACCTTTTTGGGAGGGTGTGGGGTGTGTAAGAAAGGACCAGGTGAGCCGAGGTATGTGACGTTCCCAGTGGGGAGAGGCAGACAGGAAGTGTCGAGTTCTAATGTAAAGATAGATGTCCGAGTTGGGTAGGTTGAATTCCTGTTGCAAAATGGGGAAAGATTTGTTCCTACCATTAGTGAAGAGATCATTGACAAACAGTAACCCTTTTTCACGCCAATGTTTGTAGGATATCATGTTTATGTTGAATTGTAGCGTCTCAATCGGGATTTTTAGGGAGATGTTGTCGGGGTATCCGTGGCAAATATGTACAAATTTGTTCCATGCACGGATCGTGGCAGACATTGTGGGGGGGACGGAAGAGGGGAGTTTAGTCTTGGAGGTGGTAGAGAGCATCCAGGAGGCTAGTGAGGAGTTAGGGAAGAGAGCGGACTCCAACCTTCCCCACGGAGTGTGTGGTTCAGGTAGAAACCATTCTCTGGATTGGGTAAGGACCGTAGACAGGTAGTAATGGTGGAAGTCCACATAACCTGTGCCTCCTGCCTTACGATTTTTAATGAGGGTGGAGTGCGCGCTTCTGGCTTTTTTCCCCTGCCATATGTAGGAGGAAAAAATAGACTGAAGGGACTTGAAATACTGAGTTGGTATGTTAATCGGTAGAGTCCTGTATAGATACAAGATCTGGGGTAAATGGAACATTTTGAAGGCCGCTAGGCGGCCCGTCCAGGATAATTCTTGAGATGCTAACCTGTGTAGATCATTTTGAAGTTTAGTACGAAAGGGGATATAATTGTAGTGGAATGATTGGCCAGTAGATTTTGTTAGTTGGATGCCAAGGTAGGTGATGGTATTATCCGCCCATGAGTACGGGTAAAGTTGTTGGAGTAAGAGACTAGTGGTGGGGTTAATTCCTAGGTTTAAAACATGACATTTAGCTTCGTTGACTTTGTAGTAAGATACTTTACTGAAACAGGTTAGCGCCTCTTGGACCGCAGGGAGTGATGAGGATGGGTCAGATAGCATGAGTATGACATCATCCGCAAAAAGGCTGATTTTTTGTTCTTGTCCTCCTACCATTATGCCAGATATGAGTGGGTTTGTACGAATGGACTGTGCCAGTGTCTCCATTATCAGGTTGAATATCAGGGGAGAGAGGGGGCAACCCTGTCTTGTCCCATTAGTAATAGTGAAAGGGGAGGACAACGAGTCAGCAGAGTACACTCTGGCCGAGGGATTAGAGTATAATGCCATTATTGCTCTATGTATGTGGCCTGTGAATCCAAATTTAGTGAGGACTGAGGACAGGTACCCCCAATGTACTCTGTCGAACGCTTTTTCGGCGTCTAGGGACAGGAGTATAGAGGGGGCTCCAGATGTTCCCGCTTGATGAATGACATTTATCATCCGCCTTGTGGCATCCGATGCCTGCCTTCCTTTTGTAAAGCCTGATTGGTCCGTGTGGATGAGTGTGGGGAGGATGTCGTTCATTCTATTGGCTATCATTTTGGCATATAGTTTGGTGTCTACATTGAGGAGGGAGATTGGACGAAAATTTTGGGGCAAGGTCGGTTCTTTGCCTGGTTTAGGGAGAGTAACTACCGTCGCAGATAACATGTCTGGGGGGAAAGACGAGGATGTCGCTGCTAGATTAAAGACTTCACAGAGGGTAGGGATTAGGACATTCTGGAACCTTTTATAGTATTCCCCTGTGAGACCATCGGGTCCTGGTGATTTGGCATTGGGTAGATTGCTGATTGTGTTTACTAGTTCTGTGACTGTGAAGGGTGCATTAAGCGATGCAAGTTGGGATTCAGACAATGAGGGAAGACTAAGTCGTTCTAGGAAAGTTGCTATTTCTTGTAGGGATGGTTGGGTCGTATTTTCGTCATTCTTTAAGTTATACAGGTCAGCATAGTAAGTGCCAAAAGCATTCGAGATATCATGGGGTTTCATCAATTTTTCTTTGGTGTGGGGGTGGGAAATGTATGAAATTTTTGATTTAAGTCTGTGACCTCGAATTTTCAATGCTAACAGCCTACCTGCCTTGTTCCCCGTTGCGTAGGACGTGGCCCTAACTTTAGTACAAGCCTGTTCGAATGAGTTTAAAAGTAATGATCGTAACTCGTGGCGGAGGGAAAAAATTCGCGCTTGCAGATAGGAAGAGGGTAGGGTCTTATTTTGGGATTCGCTCTAGCTCCAAGTTGTATAAATACACCTCTAACTACCGCTTTGTGGGCAGCCCACACCACCACCGGATCAGCCACTGATTGGGAGTTTAGGGAGAAGTATTCTTCCAGACTTTGATGTATAATACTAGCAGTGTGTTTGTCTCGTATTAGGGAGTTGTTAGCCCTCCAGAGATAAGAGTTTTTCGGGGAGATCCGAAAGTCAACAGTTATGCTGACAGGAGCATGGTCCGACCAGGTGGTGGGGTGGATCGTTGAGGCAGTGATTCTCTGAAGTAATGATCTATCAGATAAGAAAAGATCTATTCTCGAATAGGTGTTGTGACGCGGGGAGAGAAAGGTATAATCCCTTTCACTCGCATGACAACACCTCCACACATCAAACAATTCATTCGATGATATGAAGTTTTTCAAGGGAGATGCATGTCGTTTGGGGCCTGCAGTGGAGTCCACAACCTGGTCTGGGACAAGGTTAAAGTCTCCGCACAGTAGGAGATGACCTTTTTGGGACTTTGTGACCTTCTGCATAACAGATTTGAGAAAGGATATTTGACGTTCATTGGGTGCATAAAGTGAAACCAAGGTATATTGAACATTGTTAATTAAACAAACTAAAATAATAAATCGACCCTCTGGGTCAAGTATACTGTCTTGGAGCTGAAAAGAGATTGTGTCCCGGACAGCAATCAACACTCCCCTCTGCTTCTTCGTATAGGAAGATGTAAAGACATGGGGGAACTGGCGGTGTTGGCAGCGGGGGTGTGATTGTTGTAGCAGGTGGGTCTCCTGAACGCACAAAATGTCGCATTTAAGAGATAGTGCAGTCTTCCACATGGAAGAACGTTTGACCGGATGGTTTAGTCCTTTCGCGTTCAGCGACAGTATGGAGAACGACATATTGTCCAGATAGGGGATCAAAGTTCAAGAATAAAGACTTACAGTTATTAGAAGATGGGTTAACTTCTCTAGATCTCCTGTGCAAGCTGAGATGGCTGAGGTTCCTGTGCGAGAGTGCCCGAGGATGGAATTCAGGTGAGGGCTACAAAACAGTCAAAACCAATATTAAGAACAAAAGAAATAAATACAAATCAGCAGGTTGGACAAAGCCTTATTGCTGAGCAACTGAGGGTAAAGTTTTGGCTCAAAGAAATAACGAGGAGCAGGGAGAAATAACGGTCAGCAAAAAAAACAAGTGCAGCAAACAGGCTGCTAGCCGGTGCGGACTGTTGCATGGTAAAGCATTTGCCTGATGTCATCTGTAGTTGGCTCAGTGCATCTTGGTAGCAGGTTGGTCCGTACGTCGGGGGCTCCTGTGGGATGGAGAAGGTTTCTCCATTGGGTTAGGGTAAGATTTTGGCAGCTCCGTAATGATGCCCCAGGAGAGAAGTAGCTTCGCTCCCCCCTCAGCAGTGGAGATAGTGTGCGGGATCCCATTGTGAGTTACCAGGATGGTGGCAGGGTGACGCCATTTGTAGATTATTTTGTGGTTTGTTAGGGCCTTGGTCACGGTATTTAATTGCCTCCTCATCTGAAGCGTGTGTTGGGAGAGATCAGCGTACATTTGGATGTCAGCATAGGGAGCAGGCAGTGTGCGGAGTGCTCTGGCTTTGGAAAGAATCTGTTCTTTTGCTTGGTAGAAATGGATGCGGAGGAGCACATCTCTCGGGACTGTGTCCGCAAGGTGGCGCGGTTTGGGGATCCTGTGGATACGATCCACCGTTAGTTCAATAGGGGATAGATCAGGCAAAAGAGTGGAGAACAGAGTGCCCGCGTATGTGCGGAGGTCTGCAGGGAGGACAGTTTCTGGGACACCCCTAAGTTTTATATTATTGCGTCTGGACCTGTCCTCGAGGTCTGCTATTTTGGCCTTGATCCATTCAGTATCTTCTTTCTGAGCCATACATTCATCCACAAGATCATTCACAGTTACTGTGCACTCCTCCATTTTTTCCTCCATATATGACACCCTATTGCCCATGTGCTGCATGCCAGTAGAGAATTTATGCATCAATGAGGACAGGTTGGACATCAGGGAGGATTGCAGTAACATTAGCATGTCCTTCATGGTTGAGTCCAGAACTGGCTGTCCCGTTGTGGGGAAGGCCGCAATGGAGGACTGCAGTGAGGAGATGGCGTCAGGGTTGTGGAGCATGGTACTCACATTTCTATGCTGCTGAGATGGATCCAGGCGCATCCGCGCCTTTGCAGGGCTTCCAGTGCCGGGGGATACCGGAGGGCATCCTTCATGGAGCGGGGATGACATTCCCCCTGGTGTGTCTTCCTGGTCACTGCCCGGGAGGTCCGTGTAGGCCGCAGGCATCTGACCTTTCTCTCCAGCGGCGCCATCTTTGGCTAGGCCCCGCCGAGCGGGCTGGAACGAGAAGGCCGTGAGCTTCTGGAGGTAACGTTCCTCCTTTCGTTTGCGGGACATTGGTTCCCCGGAGTCCTCCTACGGCTCGGACGATGGAACTCACGATCGTTTGTGCGGTGCGGCTGCTGGGGATTCGTCGCTGTATGTCCGGCTAGCGGGAGCTCTGGTTCTAGGCGTCCATTCTCCTTGCGCGCAAGCCACGCCCCAAACGTTGTTTTTTTTCATCACAAAAAGTGATCATGTGTACGCGGCATTAGGCCTCGAACACACGACCGAGGAACTCGTCGTAAATGAAACATTGTTTTCCTCAACGAGTTCCTTGTTAAGCTTGTAGAGAATCTTGACAAGCTTTCTTTGCGTACACGCTGTCAAGACAAAATCTCGTCGTTCTCAAACGCGGTGACGTAAAACACGTACAAAGGCACTATAAAGGAGAAGTTTGATTCCACTGGCGCCACCCTTCTTAGCATGTGCGGGTTTCTAAGTATACACACAAACGTGTTTCTCGTCGAAAAACCAGCCTGACGAGGAAAACGATGAGGAAATTGAGACTCCCGACGAGGAAAAAGAGAACTTGTTCTCTTTGGTTCTCATCGAGATCCACGACAGTTTTTCGATGAAAAACATACACACAACCGTTTTCCTCTGCAAAAAAGCTCTGCCTCCAAGTTTCTTGATGGATTCTGTCGAGGAAAGCGGTCGTGTGTACGAGGCCTCATACTACTTCATGGAGTGGTGGGGAGCCCTCTGCAAAAGTGGTATTGGACAACTAATAAATTACTTGCCGCTTCATTCTTTGGCACGGTCATATCAGAGTACAGATTTTCCCTGATCATGAAGTTTCTACACTTCGAAAACAACAAAGAATTTGATGAAACTACTCATCCTGCACCAAAACTCAAGAACATTTGGGAAGTATGTCAAATGATTCTAAAGAATTTCCAACGGAGCTCTGTGCCAGAAAGAGATATCAGCATAGATAAAAGGCTAATGGCCTATATGGGAAAGCTCAGCTGGGTACAATACATTCCATCAAAGAGAGCACGATTTGGCGTAAAATCCTTCTTGCCATGCAAATCGTCAACTGGCTACATTTGGGATTCAGTCCTATACACTCCAAAAGGAACAACATTCAATACAAAATACACACATATATATATATATATATATATATATATATATATATATATATATATATATATATATATATATATATATATAAACTATGGAATGGAAACATCCTCCATTCTTTCTTGGCAATTGCTAAGTCAGGGCTATTGAGTAACAACTAAGGTTGTCCCGATACCACTTTTTTAGGACTGAGTACAAGTACCGATACTTTTTTTCAAGTAGTCGCCGATACCGAATACCGATACATTTTTTTAAACGTGTCCCCAAATGCAGCCATGTCCCCCACATATTGCAGCCATGTATGTCCCCCACATATTGCAGCCATGTATGTCCCCCCACATATTGCAGCCATGTCATGTCCCCCACATATTGCAGCCATGTATGTCCCCCACATATTGCAGCCATGTCATGTCCCCCACATATCCAGCCATGTCATGTCCCCCACTTATGCAGCCATGTCATGTCCCCTACATATTGCAGCCATGTCATGTCCCCCACATATGCAGCCATGTCATGTCCCCCACATATTGCAGCCATGTCATGTCCCCCACATATGCAGCCATGTCATGTCCCCCCCACATATGCAGCCATGTCATGTCCCCCACATATTGCAGCCATGTCATGTCCCCCACATATTGCAGCCATGTCATGTCCCCCACATATTGCAGCCATGTATGTCCCCCACATATTGCAGCCATGTATGTCCCCCACATATTGCAGCCATGTCATGTTTCCCACATATTGCAGCCATGTCATGTCCCCCACATATTGCAGCCATGTCATGTCCCCCACATATTGCAGCCATGTCATGTCCCCCCACATATGCAGCCATGTCATCTCCCCCACATATGCATCCATGTCATGTCCCCCACATATGCATCCATGTCATGTCCCCCACATATGCATCCATGTCATGTCCCCCACATATGCATCCATGTCATGTCCCCCACATATGCATCCATGTCATGTCCCCCACATATGCATCCATGTCATGTCCCCCACATATGCATCCATGTCATGTCCCCCACATATGCAGCCATGTCATGTCCCCCACATATGCATCCATGTCATGTCCCCCACATATGCAGCCATGTCATGTCCCCCACATATGCATCCATGTCCTGTGCCCCATATTGCAGCCATGTCATGTCCCCCATACCTCCGCCGCCGCTGCTGCCGGGTTAATCCCCGTGCAACATAGCAGGCATTACAAGTTTTACATTGGTAAACTTGTAATACCAGCGGCGCCATGTATAGACACGCGATTGGACGGATCCGTCCAATCGCGAGCAAGGGGGGAGTGTCTATGCACATATCCGGGGGGGGGGCGGCTGGCAAGTATTCTATTTAGGTATCGGGGGTATTTGCGGGAGTACAAGTACTCCCGCAAATACTCAGAATCGATCCCGATACCGATACTGGTATCGGTATCGGGACAACCCTAGTAACAACCGACAACTTTTACACGTCTCCTGAACTCTATGATTTTTTTATGCAAAACAAAACAGATGCCTATAGAACCGTTAGGGCAAACCGGTGTGACATGTCACCAATGCTTGGCAATAAGAAGCTGAAGACTGGAGAAATGGTTGCCTGGCAGAAAGGCAAAATGATGGCACTGTGATGGCATGACAAAGATGTGTGCCTAATGGGTACAGTTGATAACACCTCCGCTGTTATTGTACACACAAAAGGTGGGAAAGGAATCATGAAGCCGCAAGTAGTGATAGACAACAATAACACAATGGGAGGTGTTGACAGACCCGACCAAGCAATGACATTCTACCCAGCAATGAGGAAATCAAAAAGAAGCACAACAAGAAGGTCTTTAGGCATCTTATGGAGCAATGCTTGTGGAATGCCTACATTCTGCTAAAAAAATTGTGACAAGCCTATGATTAATGCTGACTTCATTTGGAAAGTTGCGGATTAGTTTAGACAAAATAGGGCCTGAGGGGTACAGTGAAGAGATTGGGGAGATAAATAAGCCATAATGTGTGTGTCAGTAGTAGTAATAATAACCCCCACCAGTGTCAGTGGGAGCAATTATATACGTGACATGAACAGAGCTTCTTTTTTATACATCCTTGCAAGGAATTGCCTGCAACTCTACATAGAGAGTTTTGTTTACCTGCTATTGTGCATTTTACAATACATTTTTATAACGTCTGCACTATTGGAAGCCTTCTCGTTTTTTTCCTATACCATTTGGCTTCACTAATTTTTCAAAATCTGGATCACCATTGCTTCTCTTGTGCTATAACACCTGTCACTGGAGCACCTGAGTGATTGCACTGACCATCGCTACAGAGGGGATAGATAAAGGATCATTCCTGGAGGATTCCACAGGACACCATTCACGATCATCTGGCTAGCTGGTAAGCCTCCCCTTACATTCACTGGTGGTGGGTCTTTACATATTTTGGAATAACATTGGAGTAACACAGGATTACATCTTTCTCGCGGGAATATTTCCCATATGAACTTCATTCACCTTTATTGGACACTATTTTTGTTATAATTATTTTTGAATCAATTTGGCAACATATGACTTTTTTCAGCGCTACACATTTTTTTATCCACAATGATACCAAATTGTTGTGCAAATGCACAGAGGAAATGACTTGCAATCAGGGTCAATCAGTTCATAACAGGGAGAGATGATTAGAGGATACTCTCACCGCACTTTGCTGAATCAGTCATCCTTCTGTTAGGCCCCTTTCACATTGAGGCATTTTTCATGCGGTACAGCGCTAAAAATAGCGCTGCTATACTGCATGAAAAATCATGCCCTGTAGTGTTCAATGTAAAAGCCCAAAGGCTTTCACACTGAAGCGGTGCGCTAGCAGGAACACTCCAAAAGTCCTGCTAGCCGCATCTTTACCGCGGTATAGGAGCGGTGTGTTCACCGCTCCTATACCGCGCCTTCCCATTGAAATCAATGGGAAACCGCGGTAATAGCGCGGTAATACCGCCCGCAACGCAACGCGGGTGGTATTAACCCTTTTTCAGCCGCTAGCGGGGGTTAAAACCTCACTGCTAGCGCCCGAATATCGTGGTAAATACTACGGTACAGCGGCGCTACAAATAGCGCGGCTATACCGTCACCTCAGCTCCACGCCTCAATGTGAAAGAGGTCTTAGTCTCAGACCCTTTCAGCAATGCTCAAGATTAGCCAGGAAATGCCTGAAGAGATACTTTGCTGTTAAGTAAGGCATCGGTCAGGCAGTAAACAAATGCAGTCCACAGTAGATCAAAAATTTGCACCATCAGCTTCAGACAGGCAGGTATACTTCACTCCAGCAAACAGCTAGCAATCCCCCTGTGACGTGCAGACGTTGAGCTGACTAGTTTCACCAGCCAATGGATGCTGGTTTCCTCAGAGCAATAACTTGCAGGAGAGCAATAATTGCAGCCAATGCCAGGACCAGAAACAACAACCCTCAGCAAATGTATTAGGCTTACAATGATAACCTCCATCATTTTTAGCACCAGCCAAGATAAGCCCCAGAAACCATGCCCCAGCGATTTCAGGACAAGCAATAATTCTCCAACAATAACCCCAGTAAGTGTCAGAGATTGCAGTATCCCCCAGCAAGTGTCAGAGCCATCAATGATGACTCCCAGAATGTGTCAGGCTAGCAATATTAACCCTGACAACTAACAAGGCCAGCAATAAAAACCTCCAGCAACTGTTATGGTACAATAAGCAACAAACTTTCGCAATAAGCTGCTGCAATAACCTCCAGCAATAAAGCCCAACAATAAACCCCTATATTTGTGTTTAGTAGTTTTACTCACCAAACAACCATTCTAGCAAAGCTTGCTCTCTCCCTTGCTGCTGCTGGAACTACATTAAAATGTATCTGTCGCAGAGGGGATCATTTCACCCAAAACAGCAAGGTGACACAATTGCACACAGAGTGCTGGAACACATAACATTTCTGACAATTATCTTTTCTAAGGCAACAATGAGTAAGCGTAAGCCGACATAAGTCAAAGTAGGTGGAAGTGGGCTGGAAGTGGGTGTGATATATTATAATGAAGCGTGACCCCATGCAAATGATGGCCACAGCTTCAAAAAACGAACTGTGCATGCATGGTCTCTTGGGCATGCTCACAGTTACATCAAAATAGCTGCCTAAGAAACGTTGAACACTGCCTACGACGTAAACGTAACCTACGCACAGCCCTATTCACGTAAACGGCATACGTGATGTAAAATTTGACGGCGTCGTTCCCTGGCCCATACCTTTGCATTACCTGCACCTGCTATATGAGGGGTAACTTTACGCCGGACGAAAGCCTTACGCAAATCGCGTATATGAAGCGTCCGGGCGCATCTACGTTTGTGCATCGGCGTATCTTACTCATTTGCATATTTAAAATAGGGCGCCGAATGCGTCCAGCGTAACTATGCGCCCATGATACACCGGCGTAGGCAAATTACGTCGGGCGGCTGAAGCCTTGTTTTGTGGCGTATCTAGCTTCGCGAATCGGCGTAACAATACGACGGCGCACATTTGTACTTACGACTATAGATACGCCGGCGTAAAAAACGTTCTTGAATCCGGGCCAATGAATGCAATGATCAGTGTTTACTTATTTCTGTAGTCAAAAGGAAGCAATGGAGCAAGAGGATTTTATTGGTACCTTCATAGTAAAATTACAACGTTTTTTTAAATGCAACAAATGTTATTTATATACATATAATCAATAACACAGTATAAAAGGCCATATAGACACACAAAGTACAGATTTGTCCCTCTTGATGGTTACCACACACCATGCATTGGGGTCACATCTACCTTGGAACCTACTCCAAAGAATATATAAATGTGTAGGCTGTCTGTCTTGACATGTTTCGCGCCCACCTGCTTCTTCAGGAGGGAACAAGACACAAAAAATAAAAAGCATAAATGTATTTACAATGTAATAACATCACTAAAAACAATGGTATTTTGTACTTACCATGCAATACATACAAACTATAATTATTTAGAGGAGGTGGTGTGGGGAACACTTATCCCAAAGATCATTCCAGGCCAGTTGACCATGGGAACATCAATCTGGAGTTGTTAAAAACACTTTTTTCTTACTGACTGAAATTTTTTTATTTTTTTTTTACAATAAAACGTATTTTCAGCGGGATGAAAAGATAAATACAAGATTTGTTTACATCACTTGTGATTCTAAGTACATTTTTGCTTGTGAGGTTAAACAATACTTTTAAGTGTGAACATTTTCATTACTCTGTGAGTCATTTCTGCAATTGAAGAATTTGGGATGTCAATTTATTTTTCAGTTGGGACTTAGAAAGTTTTATAGTACTGTCAAGGCTGATTGTAGCAGGATTAAAGCATTACACTGTTTTTTTTTGTGTGTGTGTTGTAAGACTTAACTAAAGTAATTTTAGAATTGTCAACATGAAAGAGCAGGCTTGTTAAATTAAGGGGCGCATTTCTTCTTTGATCTTCAAAAAGCCTGGAGTTTATTTTATTTCTTGTGTTTATATGCAGTATGACATATTACACAACACTTTGCAGAGTACATAGAACATAAGTCCCTAACCCCAAAGGAGCTCAGTCTGGTGTACATACCATATCCATACACACACACACACAGGCTAATTTTGTGAGGAACCCAATTTACCTACCAGTTTGTTTTGAATTAATTATTGTTGAACATTAGCTATTAGGCTCTTTAACCTCTTGAGATCCGCGCTATAGCCGAATGACGCTTCAGAGCGGATATGAATATCCAACAGGCCGTCAATTGACGGCCTCCTCTTTGGGCTTTCCCCGCGCGCGCTCCAGAGTGGCCTTTTGCGACGCGATCTGTGCGGCCAATGAGACATAATCTCATATGTAAACATATGAGATCATCTCTCATTGCTGTCTCACACAGAGACAGTGTCCTGTCTCTGGAGAGGAGACCGATCTGTGTCCCTTGTACATAGGGACACAGATCGGTCACCTCCCCCAGTCACTCCCCCTCCCCCCACAGTTAGAACACTTCCTCACCCCCTAGTGTTAACCCCTTTAGTGCCAGTCACATTTATACAGTATATGAAAAATGGAGAGAAAATTGCGCATACCCAATATATACAAAAATATAAAAGCTGCGATTCAAGAATGTTATACAACATAAAATAGACTGGGAGAAGGTGAGGAATCGCGCTAGATGTGGGACAATGCCTGATAATACCACAATGTGTTATCAAACAAAACAAACAACAAGTGGTATGGAATACAAAGCCTAAATGGTATTGATAAAGTCCACAAAATAAAATCAAATGATATATATATAAAAAAGAACCTAATGAGTCAAACGTGAGCAAGAAGAGTTGAAGTCCTCTGTGTTGGTCAATGGTTCATCTGTGGAGCCAGTGATGCTAGATTTTACAAGCGAGGTGCTGAAAACAATGTCCCATTACAGGTCACGACAATCTTGCACTTGTAGATTTCAATGTGTAGCAAAAACTCCAAAGAAAAAAAAGGAAAAAAACATACATAGTGTGATACCGTTGAGGATTGTACAAGCTATTCACCCGTGAAAAATTAACTAAATTATAGACACGGGGCAGTGGCAACCCTTCACCGTGGGACACAGTACACACTGACCCTTACCAGATGATATGACCCTTTTGAGGTCAAAAACAGCCTTAAGGATGATGTGTAAACTTCACTTTAAATCGTCATAATGATGTTTTCCTCAGTGAAAAAAAAACAAAGAAGACTTTTCATAGTATAGACTGCATGGAAATAGGTCATAGTCACCCGTGGAGAAAAACAACACAAACTGTGAGGAAGGGAAGTGCTGGTACCACCACCAAATAAGCACACTGACCCTTACCAGACAATAGGATCCACTCTAGGATCAATATAGGCAGCAAAGGGGTGAATACACTGTTCTTCAACACGTCAGAAACCAATTGTCAATACGTCACAGCATGGAAGCAAAAAAAAACTAAAATTGTGTAAATCCGTAAAAAAGTTTATTCTAAAAAGCCAAAAGAATGCACTTACAAACAAATGCAGGTTCGAGGCGTGTAATAAAAGATGCCGACCGGCTTGTGGAACGCGTACGTCCCCTCGTGTAGTTGCGATGACGTGGGAACGTCTCCTCCCAAACGTTGGGAGGAGACGTTCCCACGTCATCGCAACTACACGGACGAGAGCAGGCTTAGTTCATTGGCATTGGACGAGAGCAGGCTTAGTTCCCAGCAAAGCTAAAGAATTAATCATGTTGTGCTCTCCTACTTAGTGTGTTTTTTTTATTAGATTGCAGCAATACTGAACCATTGTGGTCAGTATATGCCACCATACAAGTCAACATGCTAACGACCCTCAGGAATTCAAAGATTTGAAGATTTATCAGTGTCACTGCTCTGCAAACTTCTGATCTTTAACTGCTTGCCGACCAGCGCATGACTATATGCGTCAGCAGCGTGGCACGGACAGGCAGAAGGGTGTATATATAAGTCCCCTTTAAGATCGCAGGATTGTGGACGTGCGCACGCTGCTGCATGCTCCGTGAGCCCGACCGCGGGTACCGTGGACTCGATCACCACGGGGACACCCACAATCGTCTCACGGTGAGAAAGAACAGGGAGATGCTGTGTAAACAAGCATCTCCTCGCTCTGCCTAGTGACAATGACAGTGATCACCGCTTCCTGTAATCGGAAGCGGTGATCACTGTCTTGTCACATACAGCCCATCCCCCCTACAGTAAAAATCACTCCCTAGGGCACACTTAACACCTACAGTGGTTAACCCCTTCACTGTCAGTGTCATTTTCACAGTATTCAGTGTATTTTTATAGCGCTGATCACTGTAAAAATGACAATGGTCCCAAAAATTTGTCAAAAGTGTTCGATGTTTCCCCCATAATATCGCAGTCTTGATAAAAATTGCTGATCACCGCCATTACTAGTAAAAAATTAAAGATGAATAAAAATGCCATAAAACTGTCCCCTATTTTGTAAACGCTATAACTTTTGTGCAAACCTATCAATTAACTCTTAGGCCGCGTACACACGATCAAATCTGTCTGCTGGAAACGGTCTGCTAGACCGTCCCAGCAGACAGATTCGATCGTGTGTACGGGCGAGCCGACGGATTTGGCCACCCGACAGATTTCAAAGCATGCTTTGAAATCTATCGAGTGGGAACCCGTCCGCCCGACATGTCTGCTGGTTAGTACACTTACCAGCAGACATGTCTTCTCGCACCGGCACCGAATGGATTTGGCGCATGCGCGGAAGTGTTTTACTTCCTGGTGCGGTGACGTGGCGGCGTCAACGTCACCGCCACGTCACCGACACGTCAGCGCACCGTCTGCTGGCGGGGATTTTGGTTTGCTCGTGTGTACACGTGAGCAAACCAAAATCCAAAGAGACAGATTTGTTCAAATCGGTCGGTCAGACCGATTTGAACAAATGAATTGCCTCGTGTGTACGAGGCCTTATTGCGAATTTTTTTACCAAAAATATGTAGAATAATACGTATCAGCCTAAACTGAGGAAAAAAATTATGTTTTTTTTTATAGATTTTTTGGGGGATATTTATTATAGCAAAAAGTTAAAAATATTGCATTTTTTTTTCAAAATTGTCGTTCTATTTTTGTTTATAGAGCAAAAAATCACAACCGCAGAGGTGATCAAATACCACCAAAAGAAAGCTCTATTTGTGTGAAAAGTAGGACGTCAATTTTGTTTGGAAGCCACGTCGCACGACCGCGCAATTGTCAGTTAAAGCGACGCAGTGCCGAATCACAAAAAGTGGCTTGGTCTTTGACCAGCAAAATGGTCTGGCGCTGAAGTGGCTAATCATCGTCAGGGTATTTGTAATCTACTTTCCAGGAGGCATTCTGGTTAATTTGTATCAAAGTTACATTGACATCAATTTTATCAGTTTCAAAAAGTTGTTTTGAAACCCCTCCCATATCTGTAGAGACATTTTCATAAATCATTGTGCATTTCACAGAGAGGATGTTTATGCTGTGTATACAGCCTCTGTACACTACATAGAAAAATACCTACATAGTATAACTAAGAAGTCCTGACACAAGGCAGAAGCAATCTCTCCACGTGATGCACTATTCATTTTCTGAATCACGGTGAAAGGTCTCTTGTACTAAAGTCTCAAAATGTTATCCAAGAAATAAGCACACAGGTTTAACCACTTGCTTACTGGGCACATATACCCCCCTCCTGCCCAGGTGAAATTTCAGCTTCCGGCACTGCGTCGCTTTAACTGACAATTGCGCGGTCGTGCAACGTGGCTCCCAAACAAAATTGACGTCCTTTTTTCCCCACAAGTAGAGCTTTCTTTTGGTGGTATTTGATCGCCTGTGCGGTTTTTATTTTTTGCGCTATAATCAAAAAAGGGTGACAATTTTGAAAAAAAAATACAATATTTTTTACTTGTTGCTATAATAAATATCCCAATTAAAAAAAAAAAACATTTTCTTTCTCAGTTTAGGCCGATACGTATTCTTCTACATATTTTTGGTAAAAAAAAAAAATCGCAATAAGTGACTGGTTTGCGCAAAAGTTATAGCGCCTACAAAATAGGGGACATAATTATTATTTTTTTATTATATTTTTCTTACTAGAAATGGCGGCGATCTGCGATTTTTATTGGGACTGCGACGTTATGGCGGACACATCAGACACTTTTGACACATTTTTGGCGCCATTCACATTTATACTGCGATCAGTGCTATAGCTAGATCAGATTTGTCCTGACAACCCCCCCCCCCCGCCTGCACAGCCATGCACTAGGATGTTCAGTGTGCTGGTGTTTCTTTTGCGCCAGCTCTTGTGCAGCAGAAAACAAAGGGAATGTTGACACTTATAAAAAAAAGGAAAAAAGTGTTTATAATGTTTTTTTTGTTGTTTTGTCGTTCATCTCTATTTTATACTGTAATGTTTTTCAAGGTGAGCGTTAACATACACTGTAACCACTTGCTGATCGCCCACCGTCGTTATACTGTACGTCGGCTGTTTGAAGAGGGATATCGTTGTTATGGCAACAGCTACAGTAGCTAACATAACCCCAGTATCCTCTTTAAGAGCGGGCGGTTGGCTTTCAGATATAAGTGGTCTCTGTGGCAGATTCACCGCAAGATCACTTTTATCGGTGACGGGACAGGCCACCCCTCTCACCTCTCTCCCGTGCCTTCTGCTGCTTATCTGAGCCGCTGGCACAGGCGATTGGTTCCACTATCCTTTTTGGTATGGAGTGAGGGGAAGATGGTTCCTACCCAGCTCCATTCCATTGCAGGGCAGAAGCGACATCAAAAACAATGCCCATAGCTCTTAAATGGCCATTTTTTTTTTTTCAAATTACATATTTTATTTATTTTTTGTGTAAATATGAGATCTAGGGTCTTTTTGACCCCAGATCTGATATTTAAGAGGTCCTGTCATGCTTTTTTCTATTACAAGGGATGTTTACATACAGAGCTCATCACAATGAAAGGTATGAATCAAAGCCTTTCATTGTATTCAACTGCCATGTGATCTGCTGTGACCACAGCAATCACATGGCACCGCCAGCGGGCTGGTATGGTGATCTGTCATCAGCTGTGTCCGTGGTTCCAACGAGTGACAGATCACACCAGAGGGCGGTCACATGACGTCCTCCCAGAATAATAGGGCCCTTGCTTGGCTGTCATATTACAATAGGCCAGGCGGGTGGGGGTTAAAATTGGTATCAGCGTCAGTTAGCATCAGCATGCTTTAGGAATGAAGAAAAAAGGAATATGTGCACTATTTTTTCTGGGCACTATTATGGGCACAAACAACAACTAATATTCACATACAGTATGTGGTATCGCTGCAGTCATCAGGAGCAGAAGAATTTATTTTGAGTTGTTGAGTTATGATAATAGCAGGAATATACAGCTTAATAATAAAAAATACAAAAAAAAAAAACGCTTTTTAAGCTACAGTATTTTGGGCCTGTTTTCATTTGATAATAAAAAAAAACAGGAGATATCTGTTACTATTACCGCCAAATTTGTCAAAGTGTAATAAACCAGGATACTCAAAGTAGTTGTGACCATATGTACAGTTTTACTAACACATGTCAAAGCTGCAAAAATGGGTCTGGGTGTTATGGTTTGTTTCACTCTCGGTCATAAAGAGGGTAAGTAGCCTTTCCATATTCTAACTTACCTCAGTAAACCACTTCCTTCCTGTGCCACATATACTGAAAAGCACCACACTATTAACCACTTCAGATCCGCGCTATTGACAAAATACGTCAACAGCGCGGACCTGAGGCGCCAAGTGGATGTCTTTTGGACGTGATTTCTAGTGCATTACCCGCACGCGCCACTGGGTGGCACGCCGCGGTTAAACACTGTCCTGCCGCATGGCTGAAGAGCCGATGCATGTACCTGGCGGCCGCGATGTCCGTCAGGTACATGCGATCGGCGAGAAAACAAGCAGATGACAGCAGGGACGTGGAGCTCTGTGTGTAAACACAGAGCTCCACGTGCTGTCAGAGGACAGGAGACCGATCTGTGTCTCTTGTACATAGGGACACAGCATCGGTCACCTCCCCCAGTCACCCCCCTCCCCCCACACAGTTATAACACACCCAGGATACACATTTAACCCCTTCCTCACCCCCTAGTGTTAACCCCTTCCCTGCCAGTCACATTTAAACAGTAATTAGTGCATTTTTATAGCATCGATCGCTGTATAAATGTGAATGGTCCCAAATTTGTGTCAAAAGTGTCCGATATGTCCGCCGCAATATCGCAGTCCCAATAAAAATCGCAGATCGCTGCCATTACTATTAAAAAAATAAATAAAAAAAAATCATAATTCTGTTCCCCATTTTGTAGGCGCTATAACTTTTGCGCAAACCAGACGCTTATTGCGATTTTTTTTTTTTTTTTTTTTACAAAAATACGTCGAAAAATACGTATCGGCCTTAACTGTGAAAAAAAAAAGTTTTTTTTTTTTTTTTAAATGGGATATTTATTATAGCAACAAGTAAAAAAAAAATATATATTTTTTTAAATTGTCGCTCTTTTTTTGTTAATAGCGCAAAAAATAAAAACCGCCGAGGTGATCAAATACCACCAAAATAAAGCTCTATTTGTGGGGAAAAACGGACGTCAATTTTGTTTGGGAGCCACGTCGCAAATGTCAGTTAAAGCGACGCAGTGTCAGAAGCTGAAATTTCGCCTGGGAATGAAGGGGGTTTATGTGCCCAATAAACAAGTGGTTAAAATAGTAAAGCAGGCCACAGGGGCGGACTGACAACTCATGGGGCCTCCGGGCAATAAAAGATTATGGGGCCCCCGGGCTTACAGATGGCCACCACGCCAGGAGGCAGTGCAGAGGCGGGGCAGCTAAAATCTCTGGATTTTCACATCAAAAGCATGTCGGTTTTGGACATATCAGGGACAGATGTAAAAAGAACACAGATTTTTACATACTGTCCCTGGTTTTACTGAGCCTGGCAACCCTGATGGGGCCCCCTAGTGGCATGCGGCCCTCGGGCAGTGCCCGAGTGACTCAATGGTCAGTTCGCCCCTGGCAGCTCATAGATTACTCAATGTTCTTTCCTTCCACCATGTGTAGAAGGATAGAAAATCACTTGGTTCCCCCATCAACACTGACTATATGATGATGAGGGAATGCTTCCACCAGCACCCCTTTTTTTCTGCTGGTGGGGGTGGAGCACAGGGAGCTTTCCCATCCGGAAGAACACAATGATTACTGCTAGCGGCAATCGCATCTACAAAAATCCAGGAAGATGGTTGTACCCAAGTCAATCTATGGTACATACCTGGATTAAATCTCAACTGGTCTCAGCTGAACCGGCCAAATTTCGATCCATGTATGACCGGATTAACACATCACACATCATCTAATATTAATGTATATATCATGTATCTTGTCAAGAAAAGCCACAAAAGCTTTAATCCTAAATTAGTTTATACTACTTTCCAACTGCCTACAATAGTACAAAAATTGATTGATCCTCTCAAAATGAATGAACCTCTTTTTGCTGAGCACGAAAAATAACTATTTTTTTAGCAGTCCTAAAACATCAAAATAGAATGCAGGAAATTCTATAAAAATAGCTTCTCTCCTCTGACACCACACAATGAAGATCTCATTTAAGAATGGAAATGCAGGTTTAGAATTCAGAAGATAACTTGGACAAAAGAGTTATTTCACAAATGCATCGCAATGTCAAGAAAGCAACACTTTGTAATATGATGTTCACAAACAGATAATAACTTGTCTAGTGGAGTGCTAAGCAGATAAATTGCTTCTCTATAGAACTTCTTGAGAAATCTGAGCAAAGACAATTATGTAAAGCACATTGCAACTTCCTCTGTAATAAAACATCATCAATGCATCTTTTGTAAAAGATGAAGCTGCTCCTCTCCAGCTGAAGAATACGTATAAAGTGCGTCAGTAATTTTTGAGAAAACGATATGCAGTGAGGTCTTCCTATACTTTAAAGTGTATTATTTATTTTTTTATTGTTGGATAATGTCAGGGCATTCTGCATTCCAGGAAAATTACTAATAGCTTACATTTGAAATATACGGTATATACCTGCAAAAAAAATTGTTTTTGTCCAGCTAGTCATTATCTAAGTTAGTGACCTGACTTCTCGACTGCAGCCTAGTGAGCCAACAATGCACTAGCTTAAAGGAATAAAGAATAAAAATAAAAAAAATTAGCTACCTAGCAGCAACAGTGACACTAATAAAGCCATCAGAAAAATTATCGCTTAGGGACACTGACAATAGGAAGTGAAAGGGTTAACTAGGGCGGTGAACAAGGGGTTAAAACTTTATTAGGGGGGGTACGGGGCTACCCTGAACCTAACACTAACTGCCTGTCACACTAACTGTCACACTGACACTAAATGCAGTGATCAGTGAATATAAGATCACTGCATTCAGTGACAGTGTGACAGGGGGGTGGGAGGGTGATCGCAAGGGGTTAAATGTGGCTATGTGTGTGGTGTCAGTGTAGTGTTGTTGCAGACTTACTGTGCCTCTTCTCTCATCTCGGCGGTTTGAAAATACCACCGAGATGACAGCTGCATCACTTCCTCTGCCTATGTTTACATTTTACAGGCAGAGGAAGTGACACGGCGGCGGCGCACGGGATTGGCTGGGAGCGATCACGAGGGGGCGGACAGAAACTAACAGCCGCCCCCTCAAGACGGATTTCTCCAACAGGTAAGCCGACCGCCGCAGCGGAGGGGGTTGCGATCGGACCCCCGACGCGCTAGAAGGCGGGGGCGTATATATATACGCCCATCTGCCTGTACGTGCCCTTTTGTGGACGTAAATAGGCGTGCGGTGGTCGTTAAGTGGTTAAAGGGGTTGTAAAGGTCTGTCTTTTATTTTCTAAATAGGTTCCTTTAAGATAGTGCATTGTTGGTTCACTTACCTTTTCCTTCAATTTCCCTTATAAATGTTTTTTTTCTTTGTTTGAAGTTCTCACTTCCGGTTTCTCCTCAGTAAGCTTTCCACCATCATCTGAGCTGTACTGAACACCTCACTGAGGAGGAACAGGAAGTGAGAAATTCAGACAAAGAAAACAAAGAAAAAAAACATTTAGAAGGGAAAATTAAGGAAAAGGTAAGTGAGCCAACAATGCAGGAGCTGTGTGTTAGTGGGCGTCCTGAAACTCCTGCTCACCCCCTCAAGAGGATTTCTCCACACCAGGGAGAAAGCCTTGCATTACTGTGTGTAGTTACAGACAGAAGAACAGGAAGTGAGTATTTCTCAGAAGAAATAAGGACATTTAAAAGCAAAATCGAAGGCTGAGGTAAGTTAAAGGGTCACTAAAGGAAACATTTTTTGTTAGCTAAATAGCTTCCTTTACCTTACTGCAGTGCTGTTTTCATGTTCGTATTGTTTGTTTTTGCTTTGAAGTTGCTGTAATTCTGCTCTGATCTCCACACTTCCTGCTTGTCTGGCTCCTTATATAAAATCTCATGGCAGCTTTTCACTGTGGTCTAAGCTGTGTGTCTAAAACTCCTCAGAACCAATCAGATTCATTTTAAAAACAAAACACTGCCCTGGATTTGTTTGTTTTTGTTCTGTGTGTCTTCTGTACTTCACAAAAGGCAAAGGCAATCCGCTCTAATACCCCCTAGGTGAAATGATATAAACTTTAAATACAGTGAAAATATATTATTGCATGTGCTGCACCTCAATACAAAGAAGCCCAATATGGGGCTCCACAAGACATATATATACAAATGAGAAAGGTGCGCAACAATGTAAACCTGTGTAAAAAAAGAGAAATTGAAAACACAAAAAAACTGAAATTCTGTGTAAGTGATACAAAAATGATTGCAATGGCCCTGATGGGATTCCAAAAATTAAGTGCTCAGAAAGTCTTTTCCATATACCATTGATAAACAGTTCATGGGGAAACTCCTAATGGCATTATGGTGTGGTGGATAATTCAATTGATAGACCACATCTGCTCTGTTTAAAGAAGTAACGGATGGCCGCTTACCGCAAAGTTGGACCCTTCCACGGGTCAGTAAGGCACTCAACGTTGTTATCCACGGCTCGATCCCGGGGGTTACTCCCCTGCTGTCAACTCAAGATTGCTCCAGACCGCAGAAAGTTTCCTCGTCCAGGACGTAGCTCAGAGGATCTTTGTACTCCGATGGATTGGAAGTGTCATAAAAAAATACAGAAAAAACGGAACTCCATAGTGTAGCGGGATAAAAATAATGACATTTATTCAGTTTGCAGTTTGCACTGACATAAGTAAACGACAGTCTTTCACCCTGCACATATGTGAGTCCTTAAGGTGGATAAGAAAAGTGTGCAGATACTTCAAGCTATAGATTCCTGTACTTCACAGAAACATAAAACCAGTTTAAAAACGAAAGTGAAACTAGAGGCACATTATATAATTGATTTTTATCTATTTTTAATCATTTTTAAAAGGAATCAGTTAACTTTTATGTCTCTATACCCTGTAAACAGTTATTTCAGCAAAAACATTTTTTTCCTTTAGTGACTCTTTAAGAAGGACTGCATTAAGGTAAAGGGAGTTATTTAGGAAAAAAATATTTTACCTTTACAACCCTTTTAAGCTGAGGCTGCTATCACTTATTACACACAGGGCTTGTATGGTGTGTGGTGGCTGAGATTTTTCTCTATTTATTCTGTGGATTACATGGAGTCAGGGCGGACTCCTAGCCTGACATAGATGCTGTAGTGGAGACCCTAAAGTTGGTTTAGGTTCACTGTGGGAAGTTTGTTGTTCTAATTCCAAAACTGCATTCTTTACTCCTAATAAACATGTCTATCTACTGTATGCAGTGCATTTTAATGTGTGACATGCACAGAGGCGTCTCTAGGGGGGGCCAGAGGGGGCCCTAACCCCCCCAACATTATGCTGTGCCCCACCATGTGCCCCCCCGCCGCCCCTGGAGTAACAGTCTCTCCTGAGAGGAAGAGCGTCCCCAGTCAGCTCTGCGGGGCATTCCTCCCCCTCCCTCTGCTCGCTGACACTGCATATTGCTAGCGTTCACACAACCACAGCCGCCCGATCTACTCCTTTCCCTGCATCCTCATTGGCACGGAGAAGAGTGAGTTGCAGAAAGGACTCCATGAGCACTGTGGGGGAGGGGGGGGCCCAAGCCTTCATCTCAGTTACTGAAAAAACAGACTGATTTCTCCCGTCCTTAGGACAGGAGAACCAGCCTGTAAATTCCGAGAGTGGTGACTGCAAGCTGAGCCAAGTGTCAGTCTATGACACTCTTTTACAGCCCAGTGAGTCCAGCCACCTCCCCCCCACTCTCCTCACATACGAGCAGGGAGGAATACAGCTCCTCCTCCTCCTCCTTTCAGTCCCGCCCACACTATCTCGGTGTGCTGTATCTGAAGAGAGGGGATGTGTGTTCAGGAAACATTAAAATCAGCAGCATGTGTGTGAATGATGCCTGAGATTCTAGCCTGGACTGTGGGTAAGTGTGTGCACTGCAGACTGCAGTACACTGTAATCACTGAACTGCATTATCTCCATCCCTTCTCCCCCCCATCTGTCTCCCTCCCCTCTCCTGTTCTTTCAAGACATTCACAATTTACTTTCTGTAACTGTCACCACCGTTTACGATATTCCATTCCATCGCCCCACGACAGCTTATCCGACAGTCCGACAGACATCAGACACGACCCATTTCATTTTCCAGAATAACCGAGACAGCACAAGCTCTGGTACTGGTTCCAAAATGAATGAATGAATCCTTTAATGGTAACTTAGCTTTCTTATATACAGTACAAGCATGTTACAGTTAATCACAGGGACAAAGACACACTCCACCCACACATCACACAATGGGGGGCTTCATACACATTCTTTTAGATAATGACATTCCGATGAGTTAATTACTACTCATTACCCAGACGGTCTGGCTCCGCATTTAGAGGGGTTAGTTACTACAGCGTGACAAGTCACATTCCACATCTTAACAGTGTAATTAGCATACACAATAAACAGGTCTTAGGAGCAGACCTAATTAGCACAATGGACTCAAAACAGTATTAGCATCACACAATGGAATGTCTAGGAGCAGACTCAATTAACACTTCAAAAGCATGTGTCCCCACATTGAATGAAAACACTCTATTGACCTGTCGGAGTCAGACTTTACCAACTTGTAATATTTAAAGATATCCTGCAAAACATGAATTATCAGTAATGTCCCATCCCATGTAATTTATCATTTCTCAGTCACCCTATGCCCAAAAGGGGCACAGGATGACCCTAGACCCAAGAGTCATTAGTGATGCTGGCACTCGAGTATCCTTCAAAAGTCTCTGGGTGTCACGAGCCATTCTGTTACACTTTCACTTTCTGTTAGGCAGGTAATATACAGTGCAAATTTCTTTCCTACATCCACAGATTGCAGAAAGAAACTTGCATGATTCCCCCATCAACACAGACAGTGCTGACGGGAATATCCCTCCTGCCCAGCAATTGTATTCTCCCGACAAACAGTGATTCTCACTAGTGGCTATACAGCAACCACTAGTGATAATCATAAGAGAATCTGCTCATTAATGGTTCAAATCTCAGCCAGTTCCTGCTGAACCAGCTGAGATTTAAACTGTCTATGGCTGGTCTTAGCTCTTAGGCAGCCCATACATTGATCACTTTTTTTCATTCAACTATTAGGTTGAATGAAAAAAAAAATGATCCAATTCCCAATCTACACATTATAGGTGGATGGGGGAATCCTCCCAGTGTGGACCAGTGTTGGAATAACCAGAGTTGCTGTCCTGTCCCGGCTATTCACAGCGCTGGTCTCTCACTTTACAGGCATAGAGCCCACACGGCTGCGTAACATACGTTTGATTATATATATATATATGTGGTTGTACTCTTGATACTAATAAATACTGTATTTATTAGATCTGACTGGGAGCATTACCTGGATCACATCCCGATCAGCATGTCAACAGAGAAGGTTATACAGCATTACTGCTGCTAGGTGACCAGCTGGGGGCTCAGCTCTCTATAACCAATAGTGCCAGCCTTCCCCTGCATGCACCTATAATGTCACCAGCACTAGGTCCTAATGGACTGCCGCCGCTGCCAAGGAGACAGATGCCAGACCATCGCTGTCAATAGCAAGGACAGGACAGCTGGGGAACCCCACAGTGGTAGAACGTCAGGGCTCGGTGGCAAGACAACCTTTGCAACCCTGAAAGTTCTCCCACTTGCTTTGGACCCTTATATTTTCTTGGTGTGCTGGTGACACATAGCTCTTGTTTTCTGCCACCCTGGGGGGCCACAGTATAGTAGGAAGGGAGCTCACTGCAGAAAATGTAAAAGGGCCCATTGTGGGATCGTAGTAAAGGGCCCCAGGAGATATATATACAGTATATATATATAATTGCATTTTATAGTTGGGCCCCCCTACTTTTGTCCCTTTCCCCCTATGTGCCCCCCCTAAATATGAAAGCTGGAGACGCCACTGGACATGCACCAAACAAATAACAAAACCAATATATAAAACATAATTTATTGTAGCCCTTTGAAAAAGCTTCTAAGCTTTTTTACCCTTGGTGTTTTCCTAGTATTGGATGCTTCAGGGGAATTGTAAATCTGTCCAATATTTTCTGCAATATTTTGCAGAAATAATAAATACTAGGCAGATCTATGAGGTTGTCAATGTTTAGAAATGTACAGATATATACAGGTAGCCATCCTCTAAGCTCTTACAGATCAATACAGATGAAAAGTGTCTTAAGCTTTAACCAACAACCCAAAGATTAGATGGAAACTAATTAATGCCAAATGTGCACATAGAGAGGGACAGGGAAATTGCATTGCATTTCTGCTAATGTTCTGCATGTCTTCAGACAGAGCAAAGGGAGGAAATTGATAAATAAAAGGAAATCAGATTGCAAAGGGCAATCATAGTGGACGTGCTAGGACTGCGAGCCCCTAAATCAGAGGCACTCTAAGCAGGACATGTGATGTTCTTTAGCTGGTAGTTACCAATCAATCACTACTATACAGTATTTCACTGACCGGTGAAAGCAAAAATATGCTGCTTCATCTAGAAGAGCATGGACACATCTTGTAATATCACTTCTTACTGGATATACAGATTTAAATCAATAATGGAGGAGTTCACGTGAATCTGAGATGAGTCACCTAACTGGAAACTTGCAGTCTAATTAAATAAGGAAACGACAGTGACATTTTTTAAAGTACAGTCATCTACAGCAGTGACAAGTTTACTTTAAAGACTAAGGGCCAGATTCACAAAGAAGTTACGTCGGCGTATCTCGAGATATGCCGCGTAACTTCTAGGATGCGCCGGCGTATCTTTTTTCTGTATTCAGAAAGCAAGATACGCCGGAATTTTGCTTAGATACGCCAGGCGTAAGTCTCTTACGCCGTCGTATACGGGTTACATATTTACGCTGGCCGCTATGTGGCGCTTCCGCCGATTTACGCGTTGAATATGCAAATAAGCTAGATACGCCGATTCACAAAAGTACTTGCGCCCGGTCGTATTTTTTTACGTCGTTTGCGTAAGCGTAATTCCGGCGTAAAATTACCCCTGCTATATGAGGCGTACGTAATGTTAAGTATGGACGTCGGGACATCGTCAAATTTTCCGCTGTTTACGCCGTTTGCGTAAAATGTTCGCGAATAGGGCTTTGCGTAAGTTATGTTCACGTCGAAACCAATGAGTATTTGCGGCGTAATTTTGAGCATGCGCACTGGGATACGTCCACGGACGGCGCATGCGCCGTTCGTAAAGAGCGGCAATTACGTGGGGTCACGATTCATTTACATGGATCACGCCCCCTACCTGCCTATTTTGAATTACGCGTGGTTACGCCGACCCATTTACGCTACACCGCCGTAACTTTGGGCACAAGTTCTTTGTGAATACGGCACCTGTCTCTCAAAGTTACGGCGGCGTAGTGTAAATGATATACGCTATGCCCGCACAAAGATACGCCTCTGTTCGTGAATCTGGCCCTTAGTTTAGTCAATATTTTTTTTTATTGACACAAAGATTGGTATTTACATTTATTTAGAAGTGTCCCTTGTGCACCCTTATGTGTGTGCAGCCTATTGCATTAGGATGTGCACCTCAAGGCTCCAACACATATGCATATGTAACTTATATACTGGCCTCTTCCGGGCTCTCCATCCTGAAAAAATGGGGGAAGGGGAGACCCGGGTAGCAGAAAGAGGGACAGAAGGGGTGGCATATATTGGTACCGATCCCCTGCCTTTTCCTCCTGTGGCAGCTGAATGTCGGCGAGAGGAAGAGAAGGAGATGCATACTTTCAGCTGCTGCAGGAGGAAAATACAGATCGTTTCCACAAAATTCCAACTTTGCCTCCTCTCCTGTCCAGGTTCTGGAGTTTGGCAAGGAAGGGTCAATGTTTACCTTTCACCTGCCCAAGATCAACAGGTAGATAATGATTGACAGGTTGCCAACCCCAGGATTAGGGTGTGCCCAGGCACACCACGCACACCCCTTGCACACGCCTATGTACCCCACAGCTGTGATCTACTGGTGTTGCAGGGGTTAAGAGGGCCAAGGGAACTTTCACAGGCACCCATCAAGAGTGACAACTATGCCGGCCTTTCAACCCCCTCCTCCATTTATAGAAACTATACTAAAGCTTTCATCAATTAAAATAAATCTGTAAATGAAAGAGGTATCCGTCCATCCTCCATTCATAGATTCCTCTTGCAACATCAAAATATCACCACTGCAGAGGTATGGGGAAGGTGGAGCAAAAGTGACACTTCACGTTAGGTACCATCCCTTGTGTTGATTTTGCACTGGTGTGCTTTTGCCACCCTTTTCCAGGGTGACAAATGAGTATGAAAATGCTTTGTAAATGCTTACACTGCAAGTGCACTACGCTTTGAATAGTCCTACATGCTCCATTGACTTACAAAGAAAAGTGTTTTATCAGTGCAGTTTTTCAGACGCACAGACGATTTAGTTTGCATGTGCTGCACTATATAAGTTACTCACTCACTCACACTCCATTGTAAGTCAATGGGAACACATCAAAAGGACATCAGTGTTTAAGATCCCTAAAGTTAGTCTTTAAACTCCTGGTACAGTACCACCAGTAACATCTGATTGAACACCACTGGTGATCATGTGAATTTAAAGTAAACTTTTCACAATCCCATGGACATCAAACTGAGCATAGGATGAAAATATAAATAAACATCTCAGCGCACTTTGTCCTCCTCTCCTCCAGATCTATCTCTCCAATACTCAACTCACCCCCTCAATCTCCTCACGTATCACAAACGGACAAACGGACATTTTAGTATGGATGTCACACTACTTCCTCAAACTCAATCTTTCTAAAAATTAGCTAATATTTCCCCCTCCCAGATCCCCTCCCAATGACTTTACCATTTCAATCAACGGCACAACCATAGGTCCCTCCACACATGCCAAGATGCTCGGTGTAGTCCTAGACACTGACCTCTCTTACAGCCCCCACATCCAATCACTGGCTACATCTTGCTACCTAAACCTCCACAACTTTTCCAGAATCCGCCTCTTCCTGACTAATGAGACCACAACACAGTTTATTCACTCCTTGGTTATTTCCTTTCTTGACTACTGCAACTGAAGTAATTTTTGTGTTAAATATTTAATACTATACCCCCTTCATTGTAGATAACTTCAGTTGTATAAATCACTCATATAAGCCAGATTAAAAGAGATGAGCATGTAGTAGGGCAGCCCTCAAAATTTGTACTCGCCTGCTAGCATTTGGCGAGTACAAATTAACTGTTTGCGAGTAGCAGAAAAGGTGTCCAATCAAGTGGAATGTCTGGCTTTCTCTTGTTGTCTCCCAAATCCCGCCTGTTAAAATGATTGGTTGCTAGCCTCCTAACAACCAATCAGGTGCTTGGAGGACCGGCATTCACAGGAGGAAGATGCAACTTCCTCCTTCTCGACTTCTGACTTGCTGACAACGGAAGGGAACAGGAGAGGACTTACTGTCTGCTCTGGGACAATTCTGAGATGACTGTCTGTGAGTATAAAGGGACCTGTGTGCTGTTTGAGTGAGAAGAAAAGTGAGCAGAGGAGTCTGACACTCAGAGCAGGGGGAGGGATAGGGGATCACACTGAACAAGTGTAGAGGGAGGACATGCTCTCTCAGGTCCTAGAGCTGTGTACACTGAGCTGCAACATCCCCCCCTCTACAGAAATGTGGAGGGATGGGGGAGCCATTCATCACCACAGTACCTGTACCATGCCTGCAGTCTCTCTGACCCTCTCTCTGTCATGCTTGCAGTCTCTCTGACCCTCTCTCTGTCATGCCTGCAGTCTCTCTGACCCTCTCCCTGTCATGCCTGGAGTCTCTCTGACCCTCTCCCTGTCATGCCTGCAGTCTCTCTAAACCTCTCCCTGTCATGCCTGCAGTCTCTCTAAACCTCTCCCTGTCATGCCTGCAGTCTCTCTGACCCTCTCCCTGTCATGCCTGCAGTCTCTCTGACCCTCTCCCTGTCATGCCTGCAGTCTCTCTGACCCTCTCCCAGTCATGCCTGCAGTCTCTCTGACCCTCTCCCAGTCATGCCTGCAGTCTCTCAGACCCTCTCCCTGTCATGCCTGCAGTCTCTCTGACCCTCTCCCAGTCATGCCTGCAGTCTCTCTGACCCTCTTCCGGTCATGTCTGCAGTCTCTCTGACCCTCTCCCAGTCATGTCTGCAGTCTCTCTGACCCTCTCCCAGTCATGCCTGCAGTCTCTCCTGTAGTGTTTCTACAGTGGGCACTAAAATGTTTTCCCAGGGTCCAATTAACATTTACGACCCTGCATACCATATATGATCTGAATAAAATATGATCATTTACAAGGGGCGGGCAACTGGAGGCGAGTAACTCTTAAGGCCTGGCTAGTAGCTCAGGACTTGAAATTTTGAGCCCTGGGGTATAGTAGCTCTTTACATTTATGGCTAATAAGTAGATTTTCATCAGGTCGCAAATAAGCAAAATGCATAGATAATTTTAAAAGGGTCTATAAATTACTACACGTAAATGGAGCCTTTTCTTAATGACTTTTTAAACTAAGTTATTATACATTCAGTGAATTATGGATTGAGAATGGAAAGATACCTTTTCTTTGTCTTGTTCCACATTAATAGCTTAAGTTGCTTATGATTAAATATACAACTCACACTGCCATAGGCATGCCGACTCGTAACTGCTGGAGACTTTCTGCACCATGATGAGATTCATAATTCTTAATTAGTGGACAGGCCATGAATTTTGTTTTAAGTGGGAAATTTTCTAGAACATGAATCTTGGAGCGAATCCAGTGGCATTTTTTCAAAGGGTCACTTTTCTGAAAAATGATCATGGCCTAAATATTACTATATCTCATCTTTGTTTTTTTTAACCTTCCTAATTTTTTTATGCAATTAACATTATATGCTGCGTGTAGTTGCTATACGGGCAGTTTAATTTGCAATGTAGCAAATAAAAACATATCTTCTTTGCTACATAGTACAATAAATATACCTAATTGAATGTTTAATGTGGTAACATACTGTAGTTATATAACTTGCAGATTTGATATAAGAATGTAAGCCTTCTGAAACTTAAATGATTCCATCTAAAAAAATAAAAAAATAAAGCTGCTAGCAGGTAAAAGGCACAAAATCAACCACTTTCCGCTAAATGCTTATCTCAAGCATAGTTGAGGCAGAACTCCAGGTAAATCGATTTTAGTCCTTACTGCCGTGGATTTTTTTTTTTATGTTTAACTACTTGCCGACCGCCTGCCGTCATATTACTGCGGGACGGTGGCACTGTTTCGCAAGAGCACGTAGCTCTACGTCCTCTCTTTTGCGGCCACTAGGGGGCGCGCGCGGCGGCGGCGGCCGGCACACGCGCCCCCCGCACGCCCCCGAGTCCCACGCGCGTGCGTGGCGGGTACGATCGCCACCGGGCACACGCGATCGCTTGTTACAGAGCGGGGAACTGGAGCTTTGTGTGTAAACACAAAGCTCTCGTTCCTGTCAGCGGGGGAAATGCTGATTTTCTGTTCATACAATGTATGAACAGAAGATCAGTGATTTCCCCTAGTGAGTCCACCCCCCCATACAGTTAGAACACAAACAGGAACACACTTAACCCCTCCCTTGCCCCCTAGTGTTAACCCCTTCACTGCCAATGGCATTTTTATAGTAATACAATGCATTTTTATAGCATTGATCGCTAAAAAAGTGCCAATGGTCCCAAAAATCTGTCAAAATTATCCGAAGTGCCTGCCATAATATCGCAGTACCGAAAAAAAAACGCTGATCGCCGCCATTACTAGGAAAAAAAAAATATTAATAAAAATGCCATAAAACTACCCCCTTTTTTGTAAACGCTATAAATTTTGCGCGAACCAATCAATAAACGTTTTTTTTAAATAGTCGCTCTTTTGTTTATAGTGCAAAAAATAAAAAACACAGAGATGATCAAATACCACCAAAAGAAAGCTCTATTTGTGGGGAAAAAAGGACGCCAATTTTGTTTGGGAGCCACGTCGCACGACCGCGCAATTGTCAGTTAAAGTGACGCAGTGACGAATCACAAAAAGTGCTCTGGTCTTTGGACAGCAATATGGTCCGGGGCTAAAGTGGTTAACATCATTAAACATCTATAATGGATTTTTCATATTTTCTGTCCCAGTGACAATTAAGGCAAAGTGGTTAAGTCCATATTCCTCCTAGTCTCTGTGTTATATTTTTCATATGTTTCTACAGAGAGGTGCACAAGAGGTTGATTGCAATGTATTTACTCCATAAAGTAACTCTATCATTGATATGGTGGCTGCCATTGCTGATATATTTTTTTTTGGAGAATTCTGGTTCTGTTGGTGGCTATCATGTCAATGCTTTGGCTTCAATACACTCTGAGTCTCTAACCTAAAACAAGTATAAAGTAATTCTGGCACGTTTATAGCCGTAATCCTAAACCATTTACAGTATGCTTGCTATGGGTCTGCAACTTAAGGTGGTTCCAAAGGCTCAAGGTATTTTACCTTCATGCTTTATTTGCATGAAGGTAAAACACCTTCTGTGTGCAGCCCCCTCAGCCCCCTAATACTTATCGAAACCCTACCTCAATCCAGCGATGTGCACAAAAGCCTTGGCTCTCCAAGGACTCTCACTCCTCATTGGCTGAGAGCCAACTCTCTGTAATAAAGAGACAGTCTAGATCATTTTGTTGAATGAAGTCGCGGATTTCTAGTCGGTGTTTTACTGCCGATCTTGTGTTGATCAGAGCACATGATATGTGCTTGAGCTGGGGTAAATGGCTGAAATGTCTGACCGTCGATCTATGATCGATTCTCAATAGTCGCTCAGTTCTTAGGGCCTTTTTGGTGATGGCTGGCAGTATTGCGGCGCATTGCCTCAAACTCCAAATGGTTTCGGCAGAATATTGCCGACATGCCATGATCGCCAATACACCGGGGGGGGGGGGGATTTTGGGGCAGTGGGGAGAGGAATTGGATAACTCCTCTCTCCTGGCTTGGTCCAGAGGAAGGAAAAAAACCCTGGCGGCGCTCGGCCAATATGCTCCGGTAGGGAAAAAATTCCTTCCTGACCCCTGTAAGAGGCGATCGGGTAACCCCTGGATCAAGCTTCTGTACGATTGGAGAGACGGGGGGTGGCTGGGGCTGAGAGGGTGACCCTGTTGCTGGTCTGGTGGGATGGCTGCCTGCTCAGGCGGTGGGATGAGGGCTGACAGGGTGCTTCTCTAAGAACTAGGGGCTGAAAAACAGGGCCGGGTAACTGTCCTTCTGGGGTAAGGGGGGTTTTCTGGAAGCTGGGTGAGGACAACAGAGGCGTGGGGAGCGGCGTGTGAAGCCGCGGTCTTTCCTAGACCGCGGCCCCGCGATTCAGGGCGGCCTGGCGCGGTGCTCTCAAAAAAGCCCCAGAACGGCGGAAATTTCCGCGGGGAGGTGGCGGGAGGGGGCCCCTGAAGAAGATGGAAGGTGTGGGAGTGCAGGGAGACAAAGAATGGAGCAATGGAGATCCGTATTGCTGGGGCTTTATCCTGAAAAGGACGGCCGTCAGCAGCTTTGGTGGAGGGCTCTTACCTGCGGAGAGCCAGGGAGCTGAGCTGGAGGAGAGGAGAGATCAGGTCAAAGGACTTTCCAGGGCTGGAACTGGAGTGTGGACTGAGCTAGCAGGGCTGGGAGGGACTCTGCCTGTCTGCCTCCTATGCCTGCCTGGAGCTAAAGCACACACGCTCCTACTCCTAGGAGACGTGCGCCGTTGTGGAGCTCCTGTAGCTAATCCGCCTGCCTCACTGACTTCTAGGTTGCACAAGTGTGAGTGTGTTTATAGTGCCGTCGCACGCGTTGTACGTCACCGCGCTTTGCTCGAGCATTTTTTTTTCACGATCGTGTGTCTGCAAGGCAAGCTTGACAAGAATCACGTTGAGAAAAACATTGTTTTTTCCATGACATTAAAAACGGTCGTGTGTACGCGGCATTAGGCTTGGGCACCCAGAAGCGAATAATTCAGCAGCTCACCTGCCACACTTCATTGACAGTGACTACTGAGCAACCAGCGTCTTTTGTACAATATAGCATAATAGCATAAAGCATAAATGGTGCAGGGGTCAAGTGTATGTTATATACAGCCTAGTGTCCCCTTTAGGCAGAACGTTACTGACAGCTAGAGATGAGCCGAACACCCCCGCGTTCGGTTCGCACCAGAACCGATGAACGGTCCGATCGTTCCCACGAACATTTAGAACCCCATTGAAGTCTATGTGACTCGAACGTTCGAATTCAAAAACGATAATTTTAAAGACCAATTTTCAAGGTATTGTTGGAAAACGTCTTTCAGAACCTGGGTCTTGCCCCAGGGAACATGTATCAATGGAAAAAAGTCTTAAAAACGGTTGTTTTTTCTGGAGCAGGACTCCTGAAAAAACGACCGTTTTTAAAACTGTTTTTTCCATTGATAGTAGTTTTAATGGAAAAAAGTTTTAAAAACAGTCGTTTTGTTTCACTCGAATTTGCCGCGAACGATCGTTTTTGTTCGAAATTCGACGAACGATCGAACAGACGATGTTCGAGTCGAACATACGTTTGTTTCGAATGCGAAGCTCATCCCTACTGACAGCAGAAATTCCCTGACAGAAAACAAGTATGAAACAAATAAGGGCAGCCAAAGGCCTCTCATCACACCAATGCTGCAGCTGACTTCCTGATGGCAATCTAATATACTCATTCCTAATCAAGTGAGAGGTAGCCAGCAATGTTCTGGGCAAACCTGGCATCCATATGGTCTTCTGGCTCAGTAGTCCATTGCCTGAGGCCAATCCTGTAGGCTGGATGGAGTTAGAAGAGCAAGCCACACTATCCCCAAAGCAAAGTAAAGGGTTAAAGCCTAACTCCATGTTTACAGTGACTTTAAATAGTTTGTTTGGGCCAAGCAGGACAAACTTTTTAATTTAATAATAGATATACTTGCTGTCAGTGCTGTATAAACTGTATTTAGCATCGGCTACATATAGGCCCGGATTCACAAAGCACTTACGCCAACGTATCTCGAGATACGCCGTGTAAGTGTAAATATGCGCTGTCGTATCTGTGAGCTGTGCCCACAGAACTAAGATACGCCTAAAAACTGGCTTCAGTCCACCGATGTAACTTGCCTATGCCGGCGTATCGTGGGCGCATAGTTATGCTGGACGCATCTGGCGCTCCCATTGATTTCCTATTTAAATATGCAAAAGAGGCAAATACGGTGATTCACGAACGTACTTGCGCCCGGCGCATAATATACGTGGTTTGCGCAAGTTGTACGTCCGGCGTAAAGTTATTCCCCATATTGAAGGCGCAACTCATGCAAAGGTATGGACCAGGGAACACAGCCGTTGTATTTTACGTTGTTTACGTAGTACGTGAATAGGGCTGGGCGTAGGTTACGTTCACAACGTAGGCAGTGATTCGACGTATCTCAGGCAGTTGTTTCGACGTGATTGTGAGCATGCGCACTGGGATACGTCCACGGGACGGCGCATGCACAGTTCGTTTTTAGTACTTGCCTAGCACTCGGCACATCATTTGCATGGGGTCACGCTTCATTGCCATGTATCACGCCCACTTCCAGCCTACTTCCACTTACGCTGCCTTACGCCTACGAATATACGCTAAGCCGGCGCAGAGTTGGGAGCATTTGCTTTGTGAATTCCATGCTTCCCTCTCTGCGTTGCGCCGGCGTAGCATAAAGAAGATATGCTACGGCGGCATATATATGCGCCGAGGTATGTGAATCCGGCCCATAGTATACAAATCAAGAACACAATCAAAGTGGGGGCATGCTACAAGCATAATTCAAGTTGAAGGTACCACATTTTAAACATTAGACTTATGAATCTTCATAACTATACAAAATAAGCTACAGGACTTTAAGGTACCAAGTCACAAATAATTATTTATAAAAAAGTTCACGATTTCAATTTTTCTAGGTACAAATACACAATAAAATATGCATTACATTCTGTTCATTATACATTCATATCAGACATACAATATTTCACCCCAAGATATTCCAGTACATCATTATAAATGAACACATTTCTTAACACATTTTTACAAAGCAAGTGCATATTGGCATATGAAGCTTCAATGCAGTTCTTCAGGAAAAAGGTGGGGGAATAGTTGTCTCCAGAACAGCAATCAATCAATAAACATAATGATACAAAGTTAAAGTGGATCTCCCACGCAAATAGCTTTTTCTTTTTGTTAGGGGTTGTTAAATAGTTAATTGCATGGCTTAACCTCCCTGGCGGTATGATTCTTTCTGATTTTAGGTGCTGAAAGCGGTACCATTATTTTGCATGGGAATTTGGCGTTTTAGATTGCAGGCTTGCAATTCTTAGGAATAACTCACCTAAATCTGTCCAAACCAGAGTCTCTAGTAGACTATGACAAAGTTTGAAAACACAAAATCATAAATTATAATATAATAAATAATAACAAATAATAATTTAATAATAACAATACCTTTTATTCAATACATTTTAACAAACAATATATTCAAAAACTCAGATTTTTTGGGGGGGTCAAACAAGGGTGCAAAATCATTATTCAGTAAATGTCTCGGGTATGAAAATCTTTAAAGCAAGGTATTGCGCAAAGTCCAACGTCGCAGTCGAGACAACAGAAGCGCGTTTCTTTGCGTATTTTTCTTCCACTGTCGTCGCGCTTGGAGTAGAAAACCACACACATCCGTGTGGGTGCTGTTTTTTTTCCAGTAGGTGGTACGTAGTCCAAAAAATGACGACCAGTCAGTCGCTCAGGATTCACAACACCAGAAGCCCGTTGTCCAGAACGGTTTACCGCCGTTGGCGTTTGGTGTTTCAGAAAAATCTGTTCTGCCACCTTCCAAATAAAGTCTGCATGGACCATAGACCTGACACTTTTTTTTTCAGCAGGATGAAGGAGTTCCAGAGACATTGCTCCAAAAGATGTCGGAAATTTTTTTTATAATACTTTTTCTGCTGCTTTCTCATAGCTGGGTAAAAAGTCATGGCCTGGTCAGCCCTGTCCACACCTCCCATCATGTGGTTGTAGTCCAACACAACCTGTGGCTTTCTAACATCTTTTCTACCTCTGGTATGGACCATGGCGGTCGAGGTATTATGCACTGTGCTCATAAGGGAAATGTTCTTTTTGTCCCGCCACTTCAGTGCCAACATTTTCCCTTTTTGCCATGCAGCTACTTCTCCTTTCCCGAGCTTTGTTTTTGAAAATGCTGATGGCATGTCACGCCGGTTAGGCCTCACGGTCCCATAAGCGTCCGTCTTATTCATAAGAAGGAACTCGTACAGTTCTGGGGAGGTATAGAAATTGTTCGTAGTGACACAGTAGCCCTGGTTGATCAAGGGCTCTATCAATGACAGAACTGAAGCGGTTGCCATCCCAAAACCACTGAATCTCAGGGAGAATTTGGTCCCTTTGCCAGTGTACAGTACTACGTTCCAAATATATCCAGAGCTGGATTCACACAGCATAAAGGATTTGACTCCAAAGCGAGCATGCTTAGATGCAATAAGTTGAATCCAGCTGAGCCTACCTTTGTAGACCATCAGACTTTCGTCAATGGTAATGTCCCTCTCAGGTATATAGGTCCGCTGGAAGTTCTGAAAAATAATTTGGTAAATATCCCAATTTTTTTTTAGCTTTGGAGCTGGATGAGAACGTTCATCGAATTCCTCGTTATTTGCAAAGTGCAAATATTTCATTATCAATGAAAATCTATACTCAGACATTACAGTTCCAAAAAAAGGTGTGGCCAATAATTTATTTGTTGTCCAGTACCACTTTTGGAGTGGTTTCCCCACCACTCCCTGTAAAATTAGGAGGCCAAGGAATTTCCAGATATCGTCGCTGGTCACAGGCTCCCATTTTCTGCGCCTTGAAAATAGCTGATGGGTAGCAGCTTGCTGTTCTTGAAACTGTTTGTCTCCAAAACGATTTTGTCGATCACCTCATGAGTCAAAAAAAGTCAGAGGTATTCCAAGGGATTGTCATCCTCTATGTCCACTTTTATCCCAGGTGATCCTGTGAATGGAAACCTTGGGGGCGCTACGTGCTCCGTAGCGCAATCAATTGCGCACCATGTCCGCACATCGCTGGGCACAGGTGCAGGATCGTCACTCACATCGCTTTCTGCGTCTGACGAACTTTGCCACGTGTCGTTGTCACTCAGCTCCTCCGCAAGTGATTCCGCATCACTGTCGCTGTTTGGCAGCAGGTCGCATAGCGATTTGGAAGTAGAGGCGCGCTTTGCCATGATTGCTGTGCAGTATACAGACACTGGCACAGTAAATCTGCAGGCAGGGCACTGGAGAAAGCACTGGGTACTGTACACGTATGAAAAATAAAAACAACCATTTTAAGCATTTTTAATATCGGCAGTGCTTTTAATGTAATGTTGCAATTAGGGTGGAGCTCCACTTTAAAAGAACATTGTTCCCAGTAGTAGCTGCATCACACTCTCCTGTATATTAGCCATTGAGAAGAGGCTCAAAATTACACCTGATCAAAGGTCTGGACTGACCAAAACTGGTTTTGCCGAACCCCCCCCCCCCAAAAAAAAAAAAAAACTAAAACAAATACAGCAATAATCTGCACACTCACTTCTCCCAGGGCAAATCTTTACCCCCCTCCCAAATCCCCACCCTTCCCTGCACAAACCCTCTTCCAACACAAATTCCCTCCCCTCTTTTAGCACAAATGTTCTCTATCCCAATACCTCCTCCAAGGATAAATCTTCTTCCCAGCACAAACCATCTCTTAAATTCCTCTCAAACCCCCCCCCCCCCCCTTCTAGCACAAATCCTTTTATTTTTCCCTGCTAAACTCCCCTCCCAGCACAAATCCTTTCCTGCTCAAATGCTTTTTATTTTATCTCCCCAAAATTCCCCCACTCAGCACAACTGCTCTCAGCCCCCTTTCCATCTCTTTTCCCTACCAGTACAAATGCTCTTGCTTGCAAACACCCCCCACCCCCACACCCCAATGCCAGTGGCATCACTAATAGAAATCCTTCCTGTGTGGGAAAATCCTATTCATCGCCCACACAAACCTCAGCTGCAGAATCGCAGTGCTCTGGGAGACATTCTTCCTCCTGGTCTCCTACTTCTGTTCTATCATAAGACACATTAGGGCTGAGGAGAAGCCGAGGGGAAGCATCCCTCAGCTTAGAAGTGAATTTCTGACAGGGAGCTGGCAAGGGCTAGTTGCTGTAGTGGCGATCACGGTGCTGGGGAACTAGAACACATGCAGGAAGTGCGGTCACATGCTCTGCCTCCCCATGCAAGTAGAGCAGTGGTTATCAACCCTGTCCTCAAGTACCCTCAACAGGCCCTGTTTTGTGAATTTCTCTTAGATAGAATAGCTGTCCAAAATACCAAGCCATTGACTCTGATTTAAAGCACCTGTGCAAGATAAAGGAAAACCTGCAAACATGGCCTTTTTGGGGTACTTGAGGACAGCGCTGAGAACCACTGCAATAGAGCACTGCACCCTGGTTATATTCTCCTTCTGCCCCCCCCCGTCCAAACCCTAGGCATGGAGGAGACAGGCTGGTGTCTCTTCCAGGCCTTTGCAACTCCTGCAGCTAAAATGCTATTTTAGCCTTGCTACTGAACTGCAGATGGATGCACTGGGGGGGGGGGGCACTGGACCACCTGAAAATCGAAGGATGAGGTAAGTGAAGGAGGACTGCATTAAGGTAAAGGAAGCTATTTAGGATTTTTTTTTTTTTTACCTTTACAACCCCTTTAAGCCTTTCCATTGCAGGCTCTCTATTTGCTCGATGGCCCGCCTGGATGAATGGCTGGTTGCCATTCCCCACGGGCGGGTCGCCGATTTCGACGGCCGGCCGAGAGCCTCGACGGGCGGAGCAATGTGTTCCGCCCGTCGAGGTTCTCGTACGTGTGTATGCCGCCTAAGAGAGGGAGATGGAGATCTTGTGTTGCTGGGACACATATTTCTGTCTTCCCCCAGTCAAAGCATCCCCAGCACAGTTAGCAAGCACTCCCTAGGGACACAGTTAACTCTTTAATCTCCCCTGATGTTAACCCCTTCCCTGCCAGTGTCATTAGAACAGTGACAGTGTTTTTGTTAGCACCGATTACCACATTGGTGTCACTGGTTCATAAAAGTGTCATATAGTGCCAAATATGTCGGACGCAATGTCGAAGTCCAGCTAAAAATCGCTGCCCTAACTAGTAAAAAAACAAAAAACACATAAATATATACCATAGTTTGTAGACACTATAAAATGTGCGAAAACCAATCAATATAAGCTTATTGGGATTTTTTTACCAAATATATGTAGCATAATACATATTGGCCTAAATTAATGAAGAAATTTCATTTTTTTATATTTTTTTTCAAAATATTGTTTACAACACAAAAAAATAAAAACTGCAGCGGTACCACCAAAGGAAAGCTCTATTTGAGAGGAAAGGGGCCCTAATGTTATATTGGTACAGTGTTGCATGACCGTGCAATTGTCAGTTAAGGCAACACAGTGCTGTATCGCATAGAATGGCCAGGTCAGAAATAGGGGTGAACCTTCCAGGGCTGAAGTGGTTAAGAAGGGATATGTACAACATATAGTAATGATCTTAGATAACCTAAACTATGTCATATCTGGTCCTATTTACTATATGAAATTACTTAGTTATCTAATGTTCCACTAAAAATATTTTGAACCATGAATCTGATAATAACTTTAAACAAGGAAAAGCATTTTGGGATTTGCTGTCATTCATTGGAAAGCTGTTATTATTAATGAAAGCCAACGGTTGACAAGTTGTCACATGTCTGAAATGTCATGTTTGCACTAATTTGTTTCCATGCACATTAAAAAATTTAGCAGCTCCAGCATGCAAAGTAATGTCTTGAAAGCATGCATTATAATTAACTCTAGGGAAGAACACAGCTTGATTTATGATCATGTTTTCAATTAATATGTACTTACTTTGTATGAAAAACACTCAATAGAGGAATTAGTATTTTATATCTGACATCAAGTATGAAAAATGAAATGCCTCGGTCCTTATTGCTGAGTTACATTCTGCAGCTTTCTTAAAAATAATATATCAGCAATCTCAAATTGACCCTGTCGGGGTAAAAGACAAAACTTACAGCCAGGTTCCAGCAATAGAGGGGCTATTATGTTCATCTTCTATCTTCCCTATCTCTATCTTTTCTCTTACAGTACCTTCCTGTAGCCTCCGCCAATCCCTTCGGCCTTCAGGACTTCCAGGAGTGTTGGATGCCTGTGTCCCCTGATATGTGGTTTCATCTTCTTGGGGGTTGCTGACATGTGTGGCTATTATTGCCACCAATCAGAAAGCTGCATTTCTGGTTTAGGTGGGTCACAGCCTTTTGGCCACCCATGTGAACCACTGAACATGGCAGGGAACATAAGCATTAAGTGCCGAAGAGTCTAACAAATGCTGCAACATTGGAACAGAGGGAAGGTGGGAGACATAGGCCAAAGGAAATTGAGTATTATACCTACTGAAATAGACTGGACTTTAACATTTTGTTTTAAGCCCTGTACACACGATCAGTCCTTCCGATGAGAACGGTCCGACGGACCGTTTTCATCGGTTCACCGATGAAGCTGACTGATGGACTGATGTGCCTACACACCATCGGTTTATGAACCGATCATGTCAGAACGCGGTGACGTAAAACACAATGACGTGATGAAAAAAACAAAGTTGAATGCTTCCAAGCATGCGTCGACTTGATTCTGAGCATGCGTGGATTTTGACCTATCGGTTAGCCGTCCATTGGTTCAATTTTAGAGCAAGCCATCTGTTTTTGGACCAAAGGATAAGGATAACGAAGGATAACGGACCTATGGGGCCTGCACACAATCGGTTTGGACCGATGAAAACAAACTTCAGTCCGTTTTCATCGGTTTGAACCGATCGTGTGTACATGGCTTTAGGGGAACCATGGACATTAGATTATTATTTCCCAGGGCTGGTACAGTTAGGCCGCGTACACACGATCGAATCTATCTGCTGGAAACGGTCCGACGGACCGTTTCAGCAGACAAATTCGATCGTGTGTACGGGCGGACAGACGGGTTTTTCCAGCAGACAGATTTTAAAGCTTGCTTTAAAATCTGTCTGCTGGGAACCCGTCCGTCCGACATGTCTGTTGGTTAGTACGCAGACATATCTGCCCGCGCATGCGTCAAATGGATTCGACGCATGCGTGGAAGTGTTTTACTTCCTGGTGACGGTGACGTGGCGGCGTCAACGTCACCGCGCTGTCTGCCGGCGGGGATTTTGGTTTGATCGTGTGTCAAACCAATACATCCCAGCAGACAAATCCGATTAAATCGGTCTGTCAGACCGACTTGATCGGATTTTTTTGGTTGTGTGTAATGCTACTTACAAAATGGGAAGTCACCTTCTGCCAACTGATGATGAGTTAGCTGGCAATATGCCATTGTTTTGCTGTGATTAGGCTGGTATGGGGTCATCTACTCAATGCATAAACAGTGACTTGTAAATGCATATTTATCCACATATTGTTTTGGATACTATATTTGGTGGTCCAATCTCTATATTATGTCTATGACCAGTTTCCATTTCTTGCATGATCTACGGCAATAAGAAATCAAATTTTACAGCTCTGACTGCTCTGGTTCTTTGCACACGATTACACACTGAAATTACCTTTTTACATCCAGTATTAAATATTGATTCCATTATTCCAGCATAAAGTATTGACTTAAAAAAAATCTCTAAATATATTTTAATTACACTACGTATACAGTATATAACTGAAATCAGTCATCATAACGGGTTTCCATAAATCCCTTCACACCTGAATTTACCAGCTTTATAAGACAATCAGATTCTACTGCATTGAAAGAAGCTGCAATGACTGGCCATAGATTATTTGTTGTTTTGGCTGACCAAAAAGGATTCCCCCATCCACACATTTGTGGGATTTCCCCCCACTGCGCAATATATTGTATTATGACAGCCAAACTTCTCCACTGCCAGAATACCAGATTAGCTTTGCAGCTAATGGTTTCATGTATTCACAGAACACAAATTTTCCAACATTCCCATTCGAGAGGAGCTGATCTCTAGGTCACCTCATCTGGAACCGAATCAGCCATAGATGGGATGAAATTTGCCCAGTCCCTACTGAACCGTCCGAATTTCGATCCCTCTATGGCCAGCTTAACATGTTTTCCTCCAGAGTATGGTTAGAGGAGAAGGTTCCTGGTGTCTCCAATTAGCACCCACAGGGCATTAAAATGGCCCAGCATAATTGCTTTAGAGTAAAGCAAGGGTACCAGCCTGGCAAGTGTGGGTGAATCATAACACTGATGGGACAAATTTGACATATTTTGGAAAGTAAAGCACATATACTGTAAACCTAAAAATGAAATCTATAATTTTGGTATTGAATATAATACATCTTTGTGGTAGATCTTAAGTAAGGGTTTGTCCACATCAATGAGCTGCCCTTAACTAACGGCCCCTGATGTGGGCTGGGAGACACAGTACTGTTGCATCAATAAAGACAAAAGAAAATAAATCACCGCTCCAGGTGAGACCTGTAGACGATCAAGGATAATTAGATTACCAAGGTGCTGGCAATGCAAATGGCAATGATGATGAAGAAAAGAGGGAAGGACGGCCGCACTCCAAGGATTTTCAAACGAAAAAAGTTGTCTTTATTGTAAATCCAAAAACATGTACAGTCACAGCAATCACAGAAAACAGGACAGCCGACGCGTTTCGCACTCGATCAGTGCTTAGTCATGGCTGAGCACTGATCGAGTGCGAAACGCGTCGGCTGTCCTGTTTTCTGTGATTGCTGTGACTGTACATGTTTTTGGATTTACAATAAAGACAACTTTTTTCGTTTGAAAATCCTTGGAGTGCGGCCATCCTTCCCTCTTTTCTTCATCATCACTGTTGCACCAATCTTGGTAATATTTCCTTTTTTTCACAGAACTTTGTTGAAATCGAATTTTGTAACTGACAAAGTGACACTGTACCCAAACAACATTTTTGCCATTTGTTTCCCACAAATAGAGCTTTCTTTAGGTGGTATCACCTCTGCAGTTTTTTTTTTCCGCTATATAAAAAAAAAAGCGGCAATTTTGAATAAAAAACAAAAATTTTTACTTTTTGCTATAATAAATATACTCAAACGTTTTTTTTTTCAAAAACACAAGTTTTTTCCTCAGTTCAGGCCAATGTATATTCTTCTACATATTTTTGTTAAAAAAAAAAAAAAATCGCAATAAGCTTATATTGATTGGTTTGTGCAAAAGTTATAGCGTCTGCAAACTATGGGAAAGATTTTTGGCATTTTTATAGAATTATTATTATTTTGTTTTTACTAGTAATGGCGGTGATCTGCAATTTTTAGCAGCACTGCAACAATGCGACAGACAGATCGGAGACTTTTGACACTTTTTTGGGACCATTGGCATTTAAGCTATAAAAATGCACTGATTACTGTGTAAATGTCACTGACAGAGAAGGGGTTAACACCAGGGGGAAATCGAGGGGTTAAATGTGTGTTCCCTCTGCATGTTCTAACTGTGTGTGTATATGAGTGACTAGGAGAGACACCCATATAGTTTTTATTACTTTCTAGGAAGAAATCATATGGCTCCTCTTCTCTGACAGCACAGGCATTTGTGTGTTTACACACACAAATCCCCATGCTGGCGCTCGTGCACACTCGGCCACTCGTATCGGGTCCCCCGCTGTGCAGCAGTATATCTGCATGACACAGACGGCAATTGGTAGTTCTATTTACCTAAATGGTGTTTATTGCAGCAGTCTTGTTGCAACCTACTGTGTTAAAGAAAAGTACTGCATGCAATACATTTTTCCCAGGTTACTCCACAGTAACACCTCGGTGAGAATTGACAGCATAGAAAAAAGCATTTGTGCCTTACCTGTTGGATTTGCACTGGAAAAAGCTGCCTGAATCCCCAATGCATTTGGTATGAATGAGTCTTAGGCCTCGTACACACGAGTAAATAGATTTGTTCAAAACGGTCTGTCCGACCGATTTGAACAAATCTGTCTGCTGGCATTTTGGTTTGCTCGCGTGTACACACGAGCAAACCAAAATCCCTGCCAGCAGACAGCGCGCTGACGTGGCGGTGACGTGGCGGTGACGTTGACGCCGCCACGTCACCGCACCAGGAAGTAAAACACTTCCGCGCATGCGTCGAAACCATTCGGCGCGTGTGCGAGAAGACATGTCTGCTGGTTAGCGTACTAACCAGCAGACATGTCGGGCGGACGGGTTCCCAGCCGACAGATTTCAAAGCATGCTTTGAAATCTGTCGGGTGGCCAAATCCGTCTCTAGCAGACCGTTTCCAGCAGACAAATTTGATCGTGTGTACGAGGCCTTAAAGTAAAACTATAGCCAAAACTTTTACTTTTTATTTTGAATAGAGTAAGTGAGGGTCATAATCCTTGTCAGTTTATTTTTTGCCTTCTGTGTCCCATTGGGGAAATGCTCCTTCATTTTCTGTCCCATAACCTAAACAGGAAGTGAAATTAAATCTTCATTGGAAGATTTCTCCTCTATTATTTTTCTGGGGCAACCCACAATTTGGGATTTTCTTTTACTTTCACTGTCAATGATAAGGGTAAACAGGAAAAATAGAGGGGGTGAATCTCCCTAACAGGGGCACAGACAGCAATGAATACTGACAGGTGTTCTAATCCATCTCCACTTTATCCAAAAAAAAGGAAATTGCTTAGTGACAGTAAAATCAGATTGCAACATGTATAGACAGACTTAGGGTCAGATTCTCAGAGGCGTTACGACGGAGTATCTCAGATACCCCGTCGTATCGCCTTTTTTTTTGTCTCGTATCTATGCGTGTGATGCTGAGCATCACTTTTGCATAGATACGCTTCTACATCCGACAAGTGTAAAAGCATTACACTTTCGGATCGTAGTTGTAATGACAACTCCGGCCACTAGGTGGCCTTTACGTTGTTTTTTCATTTGCATATGCAAATGAAGTAGTACGCCGATTCTCGATCGCTTTTACGCCGCCCCGTCGTCGCGTACGTCGTTTTCGTTCGCGTAAGGTTACCCCAGCTTCTATGTGGAGTAACCTTACGAGGTCCCGTCGGATGCCGTCGTGTCCCGTCGGACGCCATGTTAAGTATGGCGTCGGGTCAGCGTCGGCTTTTTCCGTCGCTTACATCGTTTTACTAACTCGTTCGCGAATAGGGACTTGCGTAAATGACGCTCACTTCGTTTTGACGTCGGTTTCAACAATGCTTCCCGACGTGAGCTGGAGCATGCGCACTGGGCTTTTTCCCCGGCCGGCGCATGCGCAGTTCGTTCGACGCGGGGGCGCGCTTAATTTAAATACAAGCCGCCCCATTTGAATTGCGCGGGTTTACGCTTGGCGATTTACGAGACGCCAACGCAAACTACGGAGCAAGTGCTTTTAGAATAAAGCACTTGCTCTAGCACGCAGCGGCGGCGTAGTGTAAATGGCTTACGCTACGCCGCCGGAATTCTATGAGAATCTGGCCCTTAGTCTTAGGCCTCGTACACACGATCGGACATATCCGATGAAAACCGTCCGCGGACCATTTCCATTGGATATGTCCGATCGGGAGTTTGATCCGATGGCGTGTACACACCATCGGATCAAATTCCCCGCCGCCGGACGGCGCGGTGACGTGGAGGTGACGCGGCGGTGACGTTGACGCCGCCACGTCACCGCCACGTCACCGCACCAGGAAGTTAAACACTAACCAGCAGACATGTCGGGCGGACAGATTCCCACCGGATAGATTTCAAAGCATGCTTTGAAATCTGTCGGGTGGAGAAATCTGTCCGCTAGCCCATACACACGAGCGGAGATGTCTGCTGAAACGGTCCATCGGACCGTTTTCAGCGGACATATCCCCTCGTGTGTACGAGGCCTTAAAGTGGTACTAAAGGCAAAATTAGGAATAGTATATAGTATATGATGCTGGGTGTCACTAGTATTAACAAGATAATCTTTTTTTTTTTTTTGCTTTTTTTTTCAGCTACTTTAACTTGTTGATCCAGCTGTGATTTTTTCTGCGTCTAATCTTTCCAGCAAATGTGGCAGTTAGAGGATTGGGACAAACAATTCAAGCTAGCAGAAGTGCATACAATAATTAGCTTTTGAAAAAAGAGGGTGATATTCCACGCCACACTATTAGTATACTTGAATATCAAGTGAAATTGGTGTAGTTACTATGCTGCTCCTCTTGTGTAGTATAAATTATACTGTGATTAACAATAAAGTGAGAGGTAGAGGGCACTTGATACAGGTTGGTTAATCCTATTATATTACCCATAACTAAAAAAAATGTATAAACAATTTCCTAATAATTATAACACATGCAAATAACGTCCCAATATTGCACTGCACACACCCGTGCTAAGTGACAAAAAAAGAAAGTCTATTGAAAAAAATCCTTGGCGATATACAAGTGACAAGAAAATTCCTTCCGTGACTTGCAAAAAATAAAAATAGAGATAAAAAACAATAAAAAGTGCCAAAAGAAATTTCTTCCGTGACTTGCTAGAAAGTTGTGAATTTGTGCTCCTTCACCACCATTACAGCTTCACCCGAAGTGCTCAAAATTAATATTGCACTTACCACAATATATTGACTTCTTTAATTAAAAAGATAGTCACACAAACGTATACAGGATAGTGCCTGCTCACATGCTGGATTGACAGGATGATTTGTAATGCCTCATTCCCGGAGATCAGGTATGGATAAAACAGAGAAAAAGCCCATAGCGTAAAATTGTTTATTAAAAAAGAAGTAAAAAATACAAGCCAAATGGCCTCTTACTTTAAAAAGTGCCTCCCGGCACTGGGGCTGCAAGTAAAACCAAATTGTTGGCGTGGGGGTCCCGCTCGCTACCGCTTCCCGAGGAGGCGCGTGTCCCTTCTTACTCAATCAGCTCCACAAGCGCTGAAGATGGCGAGGATAGACACATGACCAGGTCTGCTGCCGACGTACGTTTCGTAGGTATTACGTCATCAGGGGGCATGCCTGGCCACAAAGGATCATGGTTTATGTAGTCTATTGCTACGTCTCATTACATTACAGATGGGGAAATCTTAACCCAATGTGTTGTGCAGCCACAGTGCCGTTCAGCATATCATTCGCATGCATGGCTGGATACCGTGCCTCTATACACTATACCACATCGGTTGATCAATTTGTCTCATGTAGAAACTAGGTCACTTGCATATGAAGTTTAAAAAAACTAAAAAAGACTGACATAATAAATATAATTTAATACAATGAATAGGAAATCTATAAAAACTCACTTTAAACATAAATCTTCTGAATGACTCTAAGTTTTTATGGAATTGCATAAAAAAAATTCCCTAGTTGGGCTCAACCTATATTTAACACTATAGGCTACTCAGAGGGCATAGTTAAAATAAATCGAACAGCGCTCTCTAATCGCACATTAATTGGCTGTGGTGATTTAAAGGTATGGTGACTGGCATTTCCATATGTGCCCCTCACTCTCCTTCTGGGGAAGTGTGGGCACCTATACATATATCCAGACCCCTTACTCTAAAAAAATGTATGTTGGATACTTGGACCGATTAATATAATCCTATATTACCCAAAGGTTTGATTATGCGTGGATGTACATATACAGTTGTGATAGCTGTGCATGACCACCCTAATACCGTTGTTCTCAATCATTTGTCAGAAAATAGTTGATGTCCAGCTCTATGTTGAGCCCCAATGGCTGCATAGTCCTCAATCTGCACCCACTTGGTTTCATTTTGGGATACACTCCTGACTATGTGGGTCCCTCTCCAGTGCCTGTATATTCTATCAATCCCATAAAAGGTGCATAAACCAGGATCACTATTGTGACTGGGAAAATGGCGAGACACATCATGGTTGGGAAAGCTTTTTTTAATGTTGGCTAGGTGTTCATTAATCCTAATTCTTAATTTACGTGTGGTTCGCCCTACATATTGGAGTGAGCATTGGCACTCCAAGATGTATGTAACGTAGTCGGAATCAATTATTAGAGGTTTCATTTTAAACGTTTCCCCTATAACATTAGATTTGAATTTAACCACTTTTTTAGAGTCCCCAGCTTTTCTTGTGGTCCTGCACGCTTTACACCTAGTGCAGTGGTGGAACCCTGATAGATCCAAAAAAGTTAATGTTTTCTTGGGAGGATCTGGAACATTGCGTGCTATTTGGTTTCTTAGACCCGGGGCCCTCCTGTATATATATTTAGGGGCAGATGAAATGCATGTTTTTAAATCCTTATCTTTTAGGAGGATGGGCCAATACTTCCTATAGATAGCCTCTATTTCTTTGTATTGCCTGTGAAATCCAGAAATTAATGCTATGCCTTCTTGGAACTCCTTTTTTGGTTTGGTCATCAAGAACGATTCACTGTCCATTACAGAGACCTGTGAATGTACCTTTTGTAGGACATCTGCTGAACACTCTTTTTCCAAGAATTTATTTCTAAGGGGTTTGGCTTGTGCCATATAGTCATGCTCTGTAGTGCAATTGCGTTTGAGTCACATACACTGTCCCTTTGGTACTGCCCCTATCCATTGAGGGTGATGGCAGCTATGGGTGGGCACAAACCCATTTCTGTCTGTTGTTTTAAAATAGGTAAGGGTTTCAAACTTCATACCATTTTTCCTGATAGTCAAGTCTAGATAGTTGACAGACACCGTGCTTGTGCCCGCCAAAAACTTGAGCCCATATTGATTGTTGTTCATTTGTGCCAGATACATATGGAGATTAGCTTCTGTTCCCTCCCAGAACAAAATTACATCATCGATGTTGCGTTTGTAAAACATGAGAGATTCATGCTTGCTGTGGAAAATGGTCTCATGTTCCCACTTGTTTAAAACTATATTAGCTACACTGGGGGCATAGCGAGCCCCCATAGCTACACCCCCTATTTGGTTATAGATCTAAAAAAGCCTTCACAGTTCTGGAACAACATCCTATGGACAGATGAGACCAAGATCAACTTGTACCAGAGTGATGGGAAGAGAAGAGTATGGAGAAGGAAAAGAACTGCTCATGATCCAAAGCATACCACCTCATCAGTGAAGCATGGTGGTGGTAGTGTCATGGCTGGGGCATGTATGGCTGCCAATGGAACTGGTTCTCTTGTATTTATTGATGATGTGACTGATGACAAAAGCAGCAGGATGAATTCAGGAAGTGTTTCGGGCAATATTATCTGCTCATATTCAGCCAACTGCTTCAGAACTATTGGATGGCACTTCACAGTGCAGATGGACAATGACCTAAAGCATACTGCGAAAGCAACCAAAGAATTTTTAAGGGAAATAAGTGGAATGTTATGCAATGGCCAAGTCAATCACCTGACCTGAATCTGATTGAGCATGCATTTCACTCGCTGGAGACAAAACTGAAGGGAAAATGCCCCAAAAACCAGCAGGAACTGAAGACTGTTGCAGTAGAGGCCTGGCAGAGCATCACAAGGGATGAAACCCAGCATCTGGTGATGTCTATGCATTTCAGACTTCAGGCTGTAATTGACTGCAAAGGATTTGCAACCAAGTATTAAAAAGTGAAAGTTTGATTTATGATTGTTAATCTGTCCCATTATTTTTGGTCCCTTAAATAGTGCGAGGCACATATACAAACTGTTGCAATTCCTACACCGTTCACCTGATTTGGATGTAAATACCCTCAAATTAAAGCTGAAAGTCTGCAGTTAAAGCACATCTTGTTTGTTTCATTTGAAATACATTGTGGTGGTGTTTAGAGCAAAAAATATTAGAATTGTGTCGATGTCCCAATATTTATGGACCTGACTGTATATAAAGACCATCTACATCTACATATTAGTCCAACTCTTCCCAGACAATACTGCTGTCCAAGGGTGGCTCTGTTCTTAGACAAATGACCCGTCCTAAGACAGAAAATATGCCACTGACTAGGTTACCTGGTGAAAATAAAGAAAACAAAAAGCCTTAACCAATAAAAAAAATGTAGCCACATATAAGGATTGAAAAACTGCCATATATGTTTTTTTTTGGTGTTTGAGTTTAATACTACATGACATAATTATGTGACTGTTTTTGTAAACAATGTCACAATGAACGCAGATTTCTAGAAAAGGAAATTAAAATTTTCTTCACCTAACAAATGAGGTTGACTATCACTAAAGAACCATGGTCTGTAGGTTCAGTCCATATTTTATATGCATTCAAAAGTTCTGAAGATTATCCACATTTTATTACCTCCATTGACTCTTTTAGTTCCTCTGCTTGTTGCAGTTTACTATCCTGTCCATTTGCAAGCTGTGTGACATGTTTACATCCAATCGCTTAGCTTCATCAGATAGATGCTGTTTTCTTTTTAAGCTTAATGTATATTGGAAGATAATTCTTTCCAGAATTCATGTTGGATTGTTATTTCAGGGTCATTTAGTTTATTAATACCGAAACAAATGAATTGAGGATTTGTGGTTTAATCAATGTTCAAACACTGTGAGAGGCTTAACTCTACAGCTATGGAATAAATTGTCTCTATACTGTTTTGTTTTTTCTTTTGAAGATCTTGTTCCAATATGTGGACAAATGTCTATTTTTATTCTATTCATGCAGGTAGCCGTGAACCTGACTGCATAGCAATGAATGAAAAGACTCTATAGAGTAGAGTGCTGTTGTGTTCTCATGTCATACAGTTAAAATATAGTACTTTAGTCATGCTGTAAAAGTCATTACCAATAAAGTAACACAAACATGGTAATCCTTATAATCAAAGAGCTAAAAAAAATACATTACATACTGTTTGACACTTAAAATGTATTTAATGTTAACTGATGAAGTTTTCCACTGGACTGGATATGACCATTTGACCCAACCATTATGGCTCTCTTACCATTTAGAAATCTTCTTTATTTTGTCTAAATACAATCATTGTGGCTTTCGAAGTCTGGTTTCAATGGGATGTATCTTTCTTTATTTTTTTCCCCTCATTCCCATTGGAGGGATTTATCCAAACTCCTGGGATGTCATTTTGACAAGTATTGAACACAATTATTTCCAAATGGAATACAAACAGAAATACAACACTTTCTAGCACAGTTGAAAATGGATACAGTAGAATATCATGTTTAGTTATTTGCTATGTTCCCTGGAAGGATATTCTTTACAATTAATTTCTCATAATGAAGTATGATGGAAGCCATTACTGGCCTCCTTCTGAAAATGGATCTCTGGCCATTTGTATCATTATGGTCAGAGCATCATCATAGGTTGTTTCCTGAATAGAAACTGTCAGCACGGGGAGATATAAATACATGACCAGCTATATGGTTACCCTTGCATAAATAACATGCATGCTTAAAGTGGTTGTACAGGTTCAGGTTTTATTTATTTTGTTAAAACAAACATGTCATACTTACCTCCACTGTGCAGTTTGTTTTGCACAGAGTGGCCCCCATCCTCCTGTTCTGGGGTCCCACCGCGGCTCTCACGGCTCCTCCCTGCAGTAGATAACCCCCTCTGGAAAGCTCTCTCCTGAGGGGGATATCCTTGCAAGTGCGCTCCCATGTCATACACTCAGCGCCCATAGACGACGAGTGTATGAATCGACCCCTCCCCCCATTCGCCACATGATTGGATTTGATTTACAGCAACGGGAGCCAATGGTTGCGCTGCTATCAATCTATCCAATCAACACAGGACTCAGTGGAGAAGAGGATGCTGGGAACATGCCGAGCAGGTGAACTGGCACAGGTAAGTAAAACAGGGGGCTGGGGGGCCCTCGGGAGAGAGCATAGGATGCATTAAGGTGAAAAAACATGAACATTTACAACCCCTTTAATACTTGTCTTAGCACTATACCTCCTAATTATCACTGGTAATGTTACTACAAAAAATTGTCTAGCGTGTATTCATATGAATGTAGGGCAGGGGTGTCAAACTCAATTTCATTGTGGGCCGCATCAGCATTATGATTGCTCTCAAAAGGGCCGGTTGTATCTGTAAGATTAGATGTCCAGCGCATCTCCTCCCCTTTACATTAAATGTCAAGAGCCACCCCACCATCAGAAGTTGAGTCCCCCACTCTCCCTTACATCACAGTACACCCCCCTTTCCTTATGCTGCTGCCGGGAAGAAGCTGTATGCATTGCTTGAAAGCAGAAAGTAGAGGTCTGGAGTAGGACCAGAGGAGGGCTGGAGCTCTCCTGCAGCTGCAGGGGAGGTGCGAGGGCCACATGAAATGGCCTGGAGGGCCTGATTCGGCCCGCGGGCCTTGTGTTTGCCACCTATGATGTAGGGCCTTATGTATCAATGTCATTTTACTAAAAACTGGAGTTCTCTATCCATAGCCACCAATCATCATCACACCTGCTTTAGAAATTTTGATTGGTAGTTAGAAATAGGTAAAGTTCTTAGTAAAATCATTTTAATGGGTAGGTCTCCTTGTGTTTGCGCAGAACAATATACAATATATTGCTGGTATGATTTTTGGGATATATTTTCATTGGCAGACAACTAAAGCTCATGGTGTGTACTAACTGCAGTGCAAGAGAATTTCTGAGGAAAGGTTGAGAACGAACAGAGGCTGTGCTTTTAGAAGCAGTCCACAAATAATGATCAACTTTAAAAGGTAAGAAAACTGTTACAGCCAAACTCTCCAGTAACCCATACAGATGGAGATAATTAGGCCAATTCTAAATAGGAATGTAGACCCAGTAACCTGCATACGAATCTAAGAACTTTAAAAGCACAATAGTTATATAAATGTGTGTACAAATGGGACATCATATTATGAAGTTACAGGTAAACTTTTAACCAGTTAAGCTCCAGAACCATTTTCACATTTCAGCTTTGAGTCTTCTCATTCTGCAATCATTTTGCGTTTACTTATATTACAGAAGTGAGATCTTTTTATCACGGTAGTTAAAGATAAACTCACCAAGGCCAAGATGCTGAGGGCGGCTCCCTTTGCGACCTAGCGCGATCCGCCCCCTGGAGTGGGTACAGGGGGACGGACGCACCGGGAGGCACCGGTACCGACAGGTGGATGAAGACTGGATCCGTGGAGCAGAGACTGATCCGGAAGCAGGTCACTGGGGTCAGCTGAGGAAGCACACGGAGATAGTCCGGAAGTCCAGATAGCTGGAGCTGGGAACAAGCAGAAGATTAATCCGGGAAACAGGCCGTGGTCAGGAGGGTTGGAGAGATCAGGAAGTCCGATAGTTCAAGCCAAAGGTCAAGAGCAGGAGACAGCAGCAGTCCGGTAACAATAGCCAAAGGTCAAAGGTTCAGGATCAAAAGGTCGTAGGTATCAGATTCACTTAGAAGCTGTGACAAGCCAGCAACCAGACAGGAGGAAGAGGCTGGCTTAAATAGCCCGCCTAAGCCACTGATTGGCCGGATGGAGAGCGTGTCCGTGCGCGCCCGTGCGCGCGCCCGAGCCGCGCGCCTATACCGCGCACGCGCGCGCGCCTAATACATGCACGCGCGCGCCCGAGCCGCGCATGCGCGCGCCCGCGCTAAACGGCCACGAACGGGCAGCTCTAATGCCCTGACAGTGCCCCCCCCCAAGGGGCGGGCTCCGGACGCCCAAACTGTTCATCAACTCCGGGTGGTCCCGATGGAAAGTTCGGATCAGCCGAGGGGCATGTAAATTTCTGGAAGGCTCCCAGGAATTGTCCTCAGGAGGATAACCTTTCCACTTGATTAAGTACTGAAGTTGCCTCCCCCTCTTTCGACAATTCAGAATGGATTCCACCTCGAACTCCTTTTCACCTTCGATCACCACCGGAGGCGGTGGGAGTTCTTCTCTTCCAGGGAAGGTGTCTGGTATGAAAGGCTTGAGCAGGGATGCGTGAAAGACAGGATGGATCCTGTAGGAGTCCGGTAATTCTAGTTCGAAAGCCACAGGGTTGATCTTCCGCTTGATTTTAAATGGGCCGATGAACCTAGGGCCAAGTTTCCGGGAAGGGATTGGTAGTTTGAGGTTTGTGGCCGATAACCAGACCTTTTCGCCAGCTTCGAAGTTCGGGCAGTCCTTCCTCCCCCTGTCGAAAAACTTCTTGTAACTCTTTTGGGCTTGGTGCATGGTCTCCTGGAGTTTCTGGAAGTTTTGTTGCATGGCAACTATACGTTCCTGGACAGCTGGGACCGATATTTCAGGAATGGAGTCCGGACGGAAGGAAGGATGGTATCCGAGGTTGGCCCAAAACGGGGTCTGGTTAGTAGATGAGTGAACCGAATTGTTGTAGGCAAACTCTGCCGCTGGTAGCAAAGATGCCCAGTCGTCTTGAGATGATGAACAGAAACAACGGAGGTATTGCTCCAACGTTTGGTTGGTCCTCTCTGTCTGGCCATTGGACTGCGGGTGGTAGGCAGACGAGAGGCAGATCTTAATTTCAAGCGACCTGCAGAGCTCCCTCCAGAACTTAGAAGTAAATTGCACACCCCTGTCTGACACGATGCTCTTGGGTGCCCCATGGAGTCTTATGATTTCCTTAAAAAAAATTTTGGCTGTCTCAGTCGCGGAGGGTGTACCAATCATAGGCAGGAAGTGTGCTAATTTAGACAGTCGGTCAATTACCACTAGAATCGTAGTAAAGCCTTCGGAAGGAGGCAGATCTACAATGAAATCCATTGAAACATCTGTCCAGGGGCGTTCCGGAACAGGAAGGGGTTTTAGTAGGCCCCAGGACTTGGTGTTCGGACCCTTACAACGCTGGCAGCGGGTACAAGAAGACACGTAGGTCTTACAGTCTAATTTCCATTTCGGCCACCAGAAAGAGCGTCCGATCAACTCCGCGGTCTTCCGTGCTCCGAAGTGGCCTGCCAGCTTGTGATCGTGGAATGTGCTTAACACCAATTGCCTTGTTTCTGTAGGTACAAAGACTTTGCCCCGTGACCACAGTAGACCGTCTTGTTTCTCCAGAGAGAGTGCCAGTTCGTCGGTGCATTGGTCGGAGGCCCTTTTAAGAGAGGTCAGTAGGTCAATTGGAGAAATTAATAAAAAGTTCTTGGGGGTTAGGATGGTACTAGGCTCCAGCGGATCGGGTGTTTCGGTGAACATTCTGGAAAGGGCGTCTGCTTTCCCATTCTTAGACCCCGGTCTGAAAGTGATGTGGAACTGAAAACGGGTGAAGAACAAGGCCCAGCGAGCTTGTCTTGGTCTCAGACGTTTGGCGGATCGCAAGTATTCCAGGTTTTTATGGTCCGTAAAAATCAGAATGGGGTGAAGGGCACCTTCCAGGAGATACCTCCATTCCTCCAAGGCAAACTTAATGGCCAGTAATTCCCGGTCACTGACGTCATAGTTTCTTTCCGGAGAGCTTAGTTTCCGTGAAGCATAAGCTACAGGATGTAGCAGCGATTTAGGTCCCTGTCTCTGCGATAGGATTGCTCCGATGGCGATTTCCGAGGCGTCCACCTCCAAGATAAAGGGCAAGGTTGGGTCTGGGTGTTTTAGAACAGACGCGGAAGAAAACAAGGTCTTGAGCTTTGTGAATGCCTCCTGTGCTTCCTGGGACCAATGGAAACGACATCCCTGCTGGGTTAGTTTGGTAATAGGGGACACAGTGGATGAAAAGCCGGCAATGAATCTTCGGTAAAAGTTGGCAAAGCCAATAAACCGCTGTACCCCCTTTTTGTCGGTCGGAGCTGGCCAGTCCTGGACTGCCTTGACTTTCTGCGGATCCATGGATATCCCATTGGTCGAGATGATAAAGCCCAAGAACTGAATGGTGGTCTTTTCAAATTCGCATTTCTCAGATTTAAGATATAATTTATGTTGCCTGAGGATGGCCAGGACTTGTTTAACGTGGACCCGGTGCACTTCAAGGGATACTGAGAAGATGAGGATGTCATCTAGATAGACGACCAGGAAGTCATCCAGGAATTGGCGGAAGATGTCATTTATCAGGTGCTGGAAAGTGGCAGGGGCATTACAGAGCCCGAAAGGCATCACCAGGTATTCAAAGTGGCCAAACCTTGACCTGAAAGCTGTCTTCCACTCGTCTCCGGGCCGGATTCGGATAAGGTTGTAGGCACCCCGGAGGTCGAGTTTGGAGAAGACCCGGGCTGAACGGAATCGCTGGAACAGTTCCGGGATCAAGGGTAACGGATACCGGTTCTTGATGGTTATTTTATTCAACTCCCGATAATCGATGCAAGGCCTGAGGGAGCCATCTTTTTTCTCGACGAAGAAGATTCCTGCCCCGGCTGGGGAAGAGGAAGGACGAATGAATTTCTTTTCTAAGTTTTCGTCGATGTAAGCCTTAAGGGCTACTAATTCAGTCTCTGATAAAGGAAAAATTCTCCCGAAAGGGATCTTAGAACCAGGCAACAGGTCAATAGGGCAGTCGTATGACCGGTGCGGAGGAAGGCGGTCTGCCTGCTGTTTGTCAAACACGTCTCTATATTCTGAGTAAACCGCGGGAACGTGTTGGAGGTCTTCTGACGCTGTCATCAAGGTAGCACAAGCGGGTTTAGTAGGTATGAGGCAGTGTTGGGCACAATAGACTGAGGGGAATTTGATCTCCTTTTCGCACCAGTCTATACTGGGTTGGTGCACTTGTAGCCATGGAAGCCCCAAGATGATGGGGGCCAAAGGAGACGGGATAAGGTCTAGGCACAGGTACTCTTGGTGTCCGGTATCCGAGACGGCAGGAATAGGTAGGGTTTCGTGGGTAACAAGTCCTGAGCGGGGAAGTGAGCCGTCTGCCAGATGGATCTGCAAGGGGAGGTCCTTAGGACGACAAGGGATCTGCAGCTTCTGGGCCAGGGCGGAGTCCATGAAGCAGCTGCAGGCCCCAGAGTCAACGATGGCCGGTAGCCGGGTCGCCCCCTCCGGGAGCTGTAGGGAGAGAAAGAGGATAACATAAGTCTGAGGTAAGTTGGTAATGTGGTAATTGAAGGTGGATGATGGTCTAGACTTACTGGGTCTAATAGGACAAGTGCGGAGGAAGTGACCTGCTCCACCGCAATACAGACACAGATTTGACTGGCGTCTACGCTGCCTCTCTTCAGGCGTGAGAGGAGCCCAGACCATCCCGAGTTGCATGGGCTCAGGATCCTGAAGTGAGAAAGCGGGCGGAACCGGGAGAGGCGGAGGAGCTGGAGGGAACCTTGGTGGGGTCCAGCTGGGACCAGTGGCTTGACAGCGTTCTGAACGTCGCTCACGCAGGCGTCTGTCAAGTTGGGTAGCTGATTGAATCAAAGCTTCCAAAGTAGCAGGTGGATCAATTCTAGCTAGTTCGTCCTTGAGGGACTCTGAGAGACCTTGGCGGAATTGATATTTTAGGGCGGCCTCATTCCACCCTGTGTCAGCAGACCACTTTCGGAATTCCGCAATAAAGTCCTCCACTGGTCTCCTTCCTTGATTCAGCTGGTGGAGAGTAGCTTCGGCCGTAGCTGAACGGAGGGGGTCATCATATAGTTCAGACATGTTTTTAAAGAAGGTGTCTAATGTGTCCAGTATTGGGCTCTTCTGTTCCAGTAGGCTGTGTGCCCAAGCCTGTGGCTCGTCCGTGAGTAAAGAAATCACAAAGCCTACTTTCACGGCTTCCGAACAGAAAGTTCTAGGTTGCAGGGCCAGGTACAGTGAGCAGGCATTTTTGAACGCCCGGAATTTCTTGCGGTCACCAGAGAATCGCTCAGGTGTTGGGACGCGAGGTTCTGGGTGAGAAACAACCACAGCTGGTCCTGGAGAAGACTGGGAGGTGGATGCTCCCATAGCTGGAGCCGCGGGAGAGGCCGTGGGTCCAGGCGTGACAGCCATTTGTTGGAGGCGACCATCCATTTGTACGTATCCGTCCTGCAACTTCTGTACTGCGTCGGTTAGTGCTGAGACTTGTAGGCAAAGAGTCTCGAAGGGAGAGCGCGCCCTGTCGGCCTCGGACATCTGGCTGGCTTGTACTATCACGGTAGTTAAAGATAAACTCACCAAGGCCAAGATGCTGAGGGCGGCTCCCTTTGCGACCTAGCGCGATCCGCCCCCTGGAGTGGGTACAGGGGGACGGACGCACCGGGAGGCACCGGTACCGTCAGGTGGATGAAGACTGGATCCGTGGAGCAGAGACTGATCCGGAAGCAGGTCACTGGGGTCAGCTGAGGAAGCACACGGAGATAGTCCGGAAGTCCAGATAGCTGGAGCTGGGAACAAGCAGAAGATTAATCCGGGAAACAGGCCGTGGTCAGGAGGGTTGGAGAGATCAGGAAGTCCGATAGTTCAAGCCAAAGGTCAAGAGCAGGAGACAGCAGCAGTCCGGTAACAATAGCCAAAGGTCAAAGGTTCAGGATCAAAAGGTCGTAGGTATCAGATTCACTTAGAAGCTGTGACAAGCCAGCAACCAGACAGGAAGAAGAGGCTGGCTTAAATAGCCCGCCTAAGCCACTGATTGGCCGGATGGAGAGCGTGTCCGTGCGCGCCCGTGCGCGCGCCCGCGCCGCGCGCCTATACCGCGCACGCGCGCGCCTAATACATGCACGCGCGCGCCCGCGGTAAACGGCCGCGAACGGGCAGCTCTAATGCCCTGACACTTTTATTGGCTATGAGACAAATAAGGCTTCTATTTGGTGGCATGAGTTAGTCAGTCACAAGAGTTAATTCATTTTTTATTTAATTTAAACCCAAAAAATAGGAAAATACACACTTTCTAGTTTAACAAGCAATAACTTCAATAAGTGTTTGTATAGGTGCCTCATTGCATTTTCCAATTTGTCTAATTTATTATGACCCTAAAATAAAGTACATGTTATAAAGAAGAAACAAAGGTAACTAAACAGGAAACTATTTTCATCCTTCTATGCAATGGGCTCCTGTAGACTTGAAGGGGGGCAGTTCTCCAAGCGTCCCCAGTCCCAAAGTTTGGTTGTATAAAATTCTGTGGAAGGATGCGCTGCATAGATGCAGGCAGCTCTGAAGAAATTCCCTAGTCCGATGTAGTTTTAACAAAGTGTGAACTTGTTCTTAAAGCCTACAATTGACTCTTGGTGAATATGTTTGTCATAGGCAAATATTTAGGGAATTGGGAATTCAAATCATTATGGATTTTCAGGACTGTTAATAAAACATACAGTATCTTACAAAAGTAAGAACACCCCTTAGGCTACGTACACAAGATCAAATTTATCTGCTGGAAACGGTCCGACGGACTGTTTCAGCAGACAAATTTGATGGTGTGTACGGGCGGACGGACTGGTTTTTCCAGCAGACAAATTTTAAAGCATGCTTTAAAATCTGTCTGCTGGGAACCCATTCGTCCGACATGTCTGCTGGTTAGTACACTAACCAGCGGACATATCTGCCCGCACATGCGTCGAATGGATTCGACGCATGCGTGGAAGTTTTTTACTTCCTGGTGCGGTGACGTGGCGGCGTCAACGTCACCGCCACGTCACCACGCTGTCTGCCGGCGGGGATTTTGATTTGACCGTGTGTACACGATCAAACCAATATATCCCAGCAGACAAATCCGATCAAAATGGTCTGTCAGACCGATTTGATCGGATTAGTTTAGTGGTGTGTACGCGGCCTTACAGTTTTGTAAATATTTTATTTTATCTTTTCATGTGACAACACCAAAGAAATGGCACTTCACTACAATGTAAAATAGTGAGTGTACAGCTTGTATAACGTTGTAAATTTGCTGTCCCCTCAAAATAACTCAACACAGCCATTAATGTCTAAACCGTTGGCAACAAAAGCGTGAAAATGTCCTTATTGGGCCCAATTAGCCATTTTTCCTACCGGTGTCACATGACTCATTAGTGTTACAAGGTCTTAGGTGTGTATGGTGGGCAGGTGTGTTAAATTTGGCGTTATCACTCTCACTCTCTCATACTGGTCACTGGAAGTTCAACATGGCATCTCATTGCAAAAAACTCTCTGAGGATTGAAAAAAAAAAAATATTGCTCTACATAAAGATGGCCTAGGCTATAGAAGATTGCCAAGACCCTTAAACCGGAGCTGCAGCATGGTGGCCAAGACCATACAGCCTTGTTTGATTTAGAACAGGCCTCTCCATGGTCAACCAAAGAATTTGAGTGCATGTGCTCAGCATCATATGCAGAGGTTGTCTTTGGGAAATAGACATATGAGTGCTGCCAGAATTGCTGCAGAGGTTGAAGGGGTGGAGGGTCAGCCTGTCGGTGTTCAGACCATATGCTGCCCACTGCATCAAATTAGTCTGCATGGCTGTCATCCCAGAAGAAAGCCTTTTCTAAAGATGATGCACAAGAAAGCCCACAAACAGTTTGCTGAAAACAAGCAGACTAAGGACATGAATTACTGGAACCATGTTCTGTGGTCTGATGAGACCAAGATAAAAAATGTTGGTTCAGATGGTGTCAAGCATGTGTGGCGGCAATCAGGTGAGTAGTACAAAGACAAATGTGTCTTGCCAACAGTCAAGCATGGTGGTGGGAGTATCATGGTCTGGTGCTGCATGAGTGCTGCCGGAACTGGGCAGCTGCAGTTCATTGAGGGAACCATGAATGCCAACATGTACTGTGACATAATGAAACAGAGTAAGATCCCCTCCCTTTGAAAACTGGACCGCAGGGCAGTATTCCAACATGATAATGACCCCAAACACACCTCCAAGATGACCACTGCCTTGCTAAAGAAGTGAGGATAAAGGTTATGGACTGGCCAAGCATGTCTCAAGACCTAAACCCTATTGAGCATCTGTGGGGCATCCTCAAACGGAAGGTGGAGGAGTGCAAGGTCTCTTACATCCACCAGCTCTGTGATGTCGTCATGAAGGAGTGGAAGAGCCCTCCAGTGGCAACCTGTTAAATTCTGGTGAACTCCATGCCCAAGAGGGTTAAGGTTGTACTGGAAAATTATGGTGGCCACACAAAATATTGCCACTTTTGGCCCAATTTGGACATTTTCACTTAAGGGTGTACTGACTTTTGTTGCCAGCAGTTTAGACATTAATGGCTGTGTGTTGTGTTATAAGGGCCAGCAAATGTACATTGTTATATAAGCTGCACACTCACTACTTTACATTGTAGCAAAGTGTCATTTCTTCAGTGTTGTCACATGAAAAGATATAATAAAATATTTACGAAAATGTGAGGGGTGTACTCACTTTTGTGAGATACTGTATTCACAATAAAAATATAAAGTTTAAATATTTTATTGAACACAATACAATCTAGTAATACATTGGCAGCTGGGCAACTCTGGTATTTTCAGGAGGGCTTACTATAAACTATCGTTAGATTTGGTCTATCCTTGTGTGAATTCACTGAATTAGGCAGTTAGACCCCTTTCACACTAGGGCGTTTTTCAGGTGTTTAAACCACTTAAGGACCACTTAAGGACTGCCTCCTGCACATATACGTTGGCAGAATGGCACGGCTGGGCACATGCACGTACAGGTACATTCTGTGCTAGTGCCCAGCCGTGGGTCGCTTCCGTGACCCGGTCCGAAGCTCCCCGGAGCTGAAGAATGAGAAGAGCCGTGTGTAAACGCGACTTCCCCGTTCTTCACTGTGGCGGCGTCATTGATCGTGTGATCCCTTTTATAGGAATACAATATAAAATTCCTTCTATAGGAATACAATATCGATGATGTCACACCTACAGCCACACCCCCTACAGTTGTAAACACACATTAGGTCACAAATAACCCCTTCAGCGCCCCCTTGTGGTTAACTCCCAAACTGCAAATGTCATTTTCACAATAAACAATGCATTTTAAATGCATTTTTTGCTGTGAAAATTACAATGGTCCCAAAAAAGTGTCAACATTGTCCGAAGTGTCCGCCGTAATGTCACAGTCACGAAAAAAATCTCTGATCGCCGCCATTAGTAGTAAAAAAATAAATAATAAAAATGCAATAAAACTATCCCCTATTTTGTAAACGCTATAAATTTTGCGCAAACCAACCGATTTTTTTTACCAAAATATCGGCCTAAACTGAGGAAAAAAAATTGTTTTTAGATATTTTTGGGGGATATTTATTATAGCAAAAATTAAAAAATATAATTTTTTTTTCAAAATTGTCGCTTTATTTTTGTTTATAGCGCAGAAAATAAAAACCGCAGAGGTGATCAAATACCACCAAAAGAAAGCTCTATTTAAGTTAGAAGCTAGCTTCCATGCACAGCTGCACCAGATTCTGAGTGTTCCAGTTTAAGTAAATCTCCCCCAATGTATAGAAAGGGTTTGAAAGTTCAGAAAGCAGCATTGTTTTGATAGGGAGAACTCAGGCAGTGCTTACAACACTGCTTGATATTTCAGTGCAGCAGAGGCAGTGCTATTAGCCCACAAAAAAATAATTCTGGTAGGGGTATTTATCAGGTATTTTTCTGTACTTTCAGAGATGTATTGCATTTTTCTTTTGCCCACCTGTAAGCTTAAAATAACCAAGGACACTCCATTGACCTATAAATTCAAGTATCATGGGCGATCATCTGTCATTGTTTATCCTAAACTGAAATATCAGTGTAGCACTACCCCTAAGGGGAGCTGCTGGTTTGTTTTGGACGGCATGTTACCTCGTGTTTCTCCGATGTCTAGGGGTGTTTAGTGAAAGTTGTAGTAATGGAATGTCCACGACAGGTGTCGTTTTCTGTGCTCTTTATTACCCACCTGGGTAAAATCAATAAGACTTGGTGAAGAGTAGAGGTTTAGTAAAAATGAAGACAGCAGATCCAGATGTCAATAATAAAGAAACAGTCCTGCTCCCACATGTAATGTCTCTTTCACCACTCCAGCCAGAGTGGGTGTAGTGCACATGGACAGGCCTCTCTCACCAGCCTGTCAGCCAGAATGTCACTCGAACCTTAGGAAAAAGTCTCTGCCACAGACCCTCCCAATAATAGAACAGTGGAGATAATCCTTCTTAGCAGACTTGGCACCTGGATCTCCTTCAGGCAGTTTTGAATTAGGGTATCAATTGACAGGCGTCCAACATCCAGCCTCTCAGTGTCCGGTTCCCCTGGTCCCTGATGGATGGTCAGGCCCCTATCGGAACACCAGCCTCTCTTGGTTCTCCTCAGGCAGACTCTCCACCGTACGGACTCCTCTAAGTGGACGGATGGCCCAGGACCTCCTTAGGTGGGACCCAGTCGATTACTGAGTCCTCAAGCGGCAGATCAATTGTTTCGGGCCAACGTGGTCCCGAAGCCAGGATCCTTGCATTGCATGTGCACCCCGGCCCGGAAGGCCATTTGTCAGGGCAGCATGAAGTGGCTACCCTAAAGGTGGGCACCACACAAGGAGAAGACCCAGGAAAATGACGTCTGCCCCATAAATACTCTCTCCCAGCATGCACAGCGAGGCCAAACCCTCCTGATAGGCTGCTGGGGAAAGGCACCCAATCCTTGACTCCACTGCTGCCACCTGCTGACCTGGGGTGAGATCAGCACCCCAAAAACAACAGAATGGGCCCGCAGCACAGCCAAAGCTAAAACAGAGACCCAAATTTGGACAAATCAACATGGTCAAAGTTAGATAACTCTCTGACCCCCTCTAAATTTAACATAGCACCGGTTCTGGAAAGCAACCAGGCACTAAATCAGTTTTGGCTGCTTTGAAGATTTACCACTTACTGTATATGACAGCAAGGTGGCTCTCTCCTGCGCAGGATCAGGTACCTAGTACGTGATCATGCACTTCTGGGTTTGGGGCGTGCACACGTCCCGCCAGCAACCCACTGGGATCACACACAGCGGGAGTCAGTCAGCGGGTCTGCCAGACTCGATGTCTGCCGGGACCCGCCGATAATTCAGGACACAAGCAGAATGGAGGTCTGCCTATGTAAACAAGGCAGACTGCCATTCTGTCAGTTGGGAAGGTAATGATCCTGTGTTTCTTTAAAGCAGGAACACAGATCTCTTCCTTCACATGATAGTACAAGCACCTTTCACACAATAACCAAGTACAGGTTAAGCACACATTTAACCTCCTTGATCACCCCTGGTGTTGACCCCTTCCCAGCCAGTGTCATTAGTACAGTGACAGCGCATATTTTTAGCACTGATTACAGTATCAGTGTCACTGGTTCTCAAAAAAGTGTCAAAAGTGTCACTTATGCCTTGTACATACAGCTGGATTTTCAGAGAAAAAAGTCAGACTGGCTTTTTTTCTAGGAAAGTCCGGCCATGTGTAGCTTCTATCTGACTTTTTCTTTCGGAAGTCCGATGGACCTTAGATAGAGAACCTGTTCTCTTTCTTTCCGTTGGACTTCCAACAGACTCACGGTGGACCTTTGCACAGTCAAAAGTCCGACGGTGTGTATAAGGCATTAGTGTCCGATTTGTTCTCCGCAATGTTGCAGTCCCGCTATAAGTCGTGATCTCCGCCATTGTTAGCAAAAAATTAAAAAATAAATAAAAATTCTATAAATACATCCCATAGTTTGTAGATTCTATAACTTTTGCACAAAGCAATTATTATACGCTTATTGGGATTTTTTTTACCAAAAATATGTAGCAGAATACATATTAGCCTAAACTTATGAAAAAATATATATATATTTTAAAAAAATGTATTGAATGTGTTTTATAGCAGCAAGTTGAATATATATATATATATATATATATATATATATATATATATATATATATATTTTTTTTTTTTTTTTAATGATGCCCTTTTTTTGTTTATAGCACAAAAAAAACATCAAAAGAAAGCTCTATGTATGGAAAAAAAATGTTTTATTTGGGTACAGCTTTTTACAATTGAGCAATTGTCAGTTAAAGTAATGCAGTGCCGTATTGCAAAAATGGCCTGGTCATGAAGGGGGGGGGGGGGTAAGCCTTTTGGAAACTGAAGTGGTTAAATAATATTATATGACTGTGACTTTAAACTCTAACTGAATTTTTAATTGTTTATGGAAAGTAGAATTCTGTCTTTTGACTCAAAGTGTTAAATGATAAATATTTTACTCTCCTAAAACAATACAAAACTGCCAGCTACTGCAAAAAGGTCAGTGAGGGGATGGTAATCATATTGATTTGTTTTCACAAAGTGATTTTAGTTGGCGTTTATACCAGAAATTTCTTGATACCATTGATGTGTAAGTTTAATAAAATCAAGGAAGTGTAAAAATACAAAAAATAATTATGAAAGGTTACCTTTTAGGTAATTAACCAGAAAACTGTTAATATACTGATCAACCATAACATTATGAATTCTGATAAGTAAAGTAAATAGCATTATCTCATTATAATGCCATCTAAATGAGGGTGGGATATATTAGGTAACAAGCGGATATGTTGTCCCTGAACTTGATGTGTTGACAGCAGAAAAAATGGGCAGGCATTTGAGCGACTTTGGAAAATAGGGAAAAAACAGCGCTAAAACCCAAATAGTGTGAAAGAAAAAGCTGCCAGTGCCAGCACTCAAACTAACAAAATCAAACAGTAAGGAAAAATAAATAGTGCAGCGCTACAAAAATCAATAGTGAGTGATGAACAAACTGAAGTCCACAAAGTGAATATAAAAATTGAACCAAAGTTCAATGGTGAAAAATATAGGGAAGACAAAAGGCTTCAACATGTGATATAGAGGAAGTCCATATAGAAATGAACGCGATGGTGGGATGCTTCCCAGAAGATGACCTAGAGTACAGGAACAACATGTTGACTGCTGAAATTCTCACACTTGACATGCGGTAAACAAATGAGGTACTCTTACCAGAACTGAGGAACTCATTTGTTATATAACAGTGGGTCAAACAGGCTTGAGATCTTAGAAATCTGGATCAATGTAGAGGGACTGCCGTAGTTCCCAGGGGTCTGGATCAATCCTGCAGAGAGTGGTCAGACGTACTAGGATATGGAACTCACACGTCTTCCTCTAGCAGATGAATGTCAAAAGTGGATCCGAGCAAGTTCCAAATAAAATAGAAAACAGAGAGGAACAAAAGAAGAAGATGCTCCCAATGGTGCAGGTCAAAAAAACAATGATGGTTTATTTTATAAAATTGCCATACAAGGACAAAATAAAAAGTAATCACAATAAAATCAATAAAAAGCAATGTGGGGTGCAGTAATGCTGTCCCGACACCTTTGGACTAAAACAGTCATCAACTGGGGCAGGGTTATATAACATGAGTCCACCAGTCCTGGTAAGGCTGCGTACACACGATCAAATCTGTCTGCTGGAAACGGTCTGCCAGACCGTTTCAGCAGACAGATTTGATCGTGTGTATGGGCAAACAGACGGATTTGGCCAGCCGACAGATTTCAAAGCATGTGGGTCAGAGCAACTCCAAAACTGTGGGATATTTCCAGTCTACAGTGGTCAGGACCTACTAAAAGGGGTCCAAGGAAGGAAAACCAGTGACCCAGCAACATGGTCATGAACAGCCAAGGCTCATTGATGCATATGGGGAGTGAAGGCTGGCCCATGTAGTCCATTCCAACAGAGGAGCTACTGTAGCCCACATTACTGATTAGATCGGCACCTGCAAATACAGGGGATATCTCCTAAACCGTTAAGGTTTAGGAGATATCCAGGGTAGCTAAAAGTAAGACTTATTATAGGCTTACCTGTAGCATAAACCTTGTACACACGGCCGGGAATCCCGTCAGGAAAATACGTTGGTCTTCCTGACCGACCTGGACTTCCACGTCGCTTCCGGTGCGACGACGGCACGCCGCGCTCCACGGTGGAACGCACGTCGCTTCCGAACGTCTCTTCCGTATGTCCGCGTCTGTGTAACATCCGCGGCTTGCTGCTTGGGACTAGGATTCCTACGGACGATGGCACAGTGACTCCGGACCGGCATCTACATTAAGGCCCTTGTTTTCCTGTGTTTGTGAGTAGCCATCTCACTGTCGTGAATGAATTTATCTGTTTATTAAACGCTGGCTTACTGCACTTAGATTGGCGCATCTTGTTTTGTTTTTCTGATTCCTCCAGAGGTCTGCTTCAGGTGCTGCCGCTAAGTCCTCCCCATAGCTACTGTATTTTGTCTACTGGACTTTCTGGACACTAGCCCTAAGTTCTAGATGAACCTTATATTACATGGACCTGATTGATATTGACTCTTATCATTATTCATTATTATTTTTATTTTATTACTGTTTATGCTTGAGCTGATCGTGCGCCATAAACCAATTGTTTTACGTGCATACAGACGGCCATTTACAGGGATGGACTGGCCATTGGGACTACAGGGAGTTTCCCGGTGGGCCGATGGCTCAGTGGGCCGGCTTCAGTGACAGCGGGCCGCAGCCCCTCTGTCTCTCCCTTCCCGCAGCGTTCACCTGGGGGGGACAGAGAAGCAAGGGGAGGACCAGAGGAGCATGGGGGAGGGGACAGACAGCTGAGTTTCTCGCTTCTGCCTAATCTTGTCCCATGGGGGGGCACCAAACTGATTCTTTGCCCTGGGGGAAATAATGTCTAGCTTCCCCACTGGTACTCCCTATAAGAGGAGCAGTACCAGCTGTTCTATTCTAATAAAGTAGAATGGCTAGTGGCTAGAGAAGGAGGAGAGGGGGTGCGGGTGGCAGGGGGGGGTGCGGGTGGCAGGGGGGGGTGCGGGAGTTGTCCAGCCGCCATGAGAGAGACCTGTCAAAGTGGGCCAGTCTGGATGAAGTCCAGGGCCAAATTTTTGTCCCAGTCCAGCCCTGGCCATTTAAAAGAACCGCAGTTCTTTTGAATGGCAAGAACACGTTGACGTCATCAATGACTAACCTGCGCTCTTCAAATTCAATGCCATCGCCGCCATCTTCCTACACCCTACACTACCCTTGTATGCTACCGTGAATGTGTCAAAGTCTTTTCGAGCATGCACGGGTTTACCTGGGGACAGGTAAGCATACACACTCACGGTTTTCTCAGCAGAGAATCCCGACAAAAAAAAAAGAGAGCAAATTCCCAATTTTTCTCGTCTGGATTCCCGGCAGTTTTCTCGCCGAGAAAGCATACACACGCACAGTTTTCTCAGCAAAAAGCTCTCCCAGCAGCTTTCTTGTCGAGGAGGAGGCTATACAGTTTACAACCACTTTAAAGGTCTGATCTGAACTAAATATTTTAAAATGGTATTAACCCACATATGATTCTATTTTAACATCTTTTCCCCAGCAATATGAACATTCACACCTTCAGCCATGTGACACAGATAACTTATTGAAATTTAACAGGGCATTTTCACTAAGCTTCACAGTTCCATCATATTCTAGGACGATCCATATCTCTTGTAACATTTTCTATGTTGATTGGATTAGGGAGACTGATTTTCCCATGTGGATATAAATGCTAAGGTTCATGACACTCATTAGAACTTAGGAAGTAACTTCAAGTGAAAACAGATTCAATGTTACAGAGCAAGTCCAGTTGAATATCAGTAACTAATACTAGTTACTTCTATCTCTTGATTCTTTTGTTTGTCCCACTGAAAGGATCATTCAAAGAAAACTGAAGTAATTGCTTTGTGAAGGTGTTATGTCTGATGGATGCAAACAGAATCCTTATCAGCCTTGGTCATGTACCTTGATGAAATCTTTATTTTGCACTATAGTAATCACAGTAGGAATGTCTCTATTGCGTGTAACGGAAGATCAAGGAATCGTGGTGAAGATGAATTCAACAGCATCAAATCACCACGGAAATATCAGGTTTAGACTAATGCCACGTACACACGGTCGTTTTTTGCGATGAAAAAAAACGTTGTTCTTTAAAACGTCATTTAAATTGATTGTGTGTGGGCAAAACGTCGTTTTTTGTCTTAAAAAAAACGACCAAAAAAAAAATTCCAACATGCTTGAATTTTTTGTGTCGTTTTTCAAAACGTCGTTTTTTGTTTCACAAAAAGTCACCGTGTGTAGCAAAAAAACGTCGTTTAAAACGACGTTTTTCAACCCGCGCATGCCCAGAAGCTAGTTATGAAGCGAGCTTCAATGGAAAAGTGTGGTGAACGTAACCTCGTTTTTTGTGAAAAAAACGATGGTGTGTATGCAACATCGTCTTTGAAAGTGACGTTTCAAAAACGTCGTTTTTTACTTCACAAAAAACGTCGTTTTTTTTCATCGCAAAAAACGACCGTGTGTACGCGGCATAAGACTTATGCCGAGTACACATGATCACTTTTTGTGATGAAAAAAAACGACGTTTCAAGTGATGAAACAAAACGAAATTTTTTAAACTTCATTTTCCAAAACGACGTTGCATACACACCATCGTTTTTCCAAAATGCTCTAGCAAAGCGTGGTGACGTACACCACGTTCGACGGCACTCTGTTCCATTGAAGCTCCGTCTCATAACTTGCCTCTGAGCATTTGCGGCTTTAAAAACGTCGTTTTCAACATCGTTTTGCCCACACACGATCACTTTTTATGACACAAAAAACGACGTTTTGAAAAACGACACAAAAAATTCAAGCATGTTCGAATTTTTTTTTTGGTCGTTTTTTTGAAGACATAAAACAACGTTTTGCCCACACACTGTGATTTTAAATGACGTTTTTGAAAACGTTTTTTTTTTTCAACACAAAAAGTGATCATGTGTACGCGGCATAAGAGGTATTTTTAACCACTTAAGACCCGGACCTTCAGGCAGCTAAAGGACCTGGCCAGTTTTTGCGATTCGGCACTGCGTCGCTTTAACTGACAATTGCGCGGTCGTGTGATGTGGCTCCCAAACAAAATTGGCCTCCTTTTTTTCCCACAAATAGAGCTTTCTTTTGGTGGTATTTGATCACCTCTGCGGTTTTTATTTTTTGCGCTATAAACAGAAATAGAGCGACAATTTTGAAAAAAATGCAATATTTTTTACTCTTTGCTATAATAAATATCACCCAAAAATATATAAAAAACATTTTTTTTCCGTCAGTTTAGGCCGATGCGTATTCTTCTACCTATTTTTGGTAAAGAAAATCACAATAAGCGTTTATCGATTGGTTTGCGCAAAATTTATAGCATTTACAAAATAGGGGATAGTTTTATTGCATTTTTATTAATTATTATTTTTTTACTACTAATGGCGGTGATCAGCGTTTTTTTCCGTGACTTCGACATTATGCAACGTATATCGGCGTGAAGGGGTCCTTAAGTGGTTAAGTAAACAAAAGAGGGGTAGAGAAAGGAAGCGCCACCTTGAGTTGAGTATTAAAGAGGTTCTTTTAATGACAAATTATACAAAACACACTTTCAAGAAGGTAAGGAAAGAAGGCTCATCTGTAACAACCTGTAGTCCTCGTCCCGGATCCATGGGCTGCTTAGAAGTGACGATAACAAAATGTGTGGTGTCTCTGCACTTAGATGGGGCTTTCTTTTCTCTACCCCTCCTTTGTTTACCACAGAGTCTTGTCATGCGATTTTGAACTGTCAAATAGCATTGTAAGTCCCACCGATGTGAACGGGGGCTTAACAGGACTAATTAGCCAAGAAAAGGAATATGCTAACAAATAATAAAAGCCCCTTTCTTCATGGAACTCATCTTAAAGATGTTTTATATTGTTTAAGAGATTAATATGTTAAATTAGCCTCCACGCTCACACCTCTATACTCTTTTATAGATGACCCCGATTTTCCTCCAGCCTACATTCACGTCTCTCAAAACCGGTTCACACTTTAAAACCTTCTTCTACCTCTAAGTAGAACATAATTTACCCTCCTCTGAGCATTTCAGATATCTTCAAATCCAACATTTCTTTCATAGCAGAGGTACATTAATGTCCCGTTTAGATAGCACTCCATTTGAACATATGTGAGTATGTCTAGAGATAAGGGTTTAATCTCATGTATTTATAGTTACCTGAACTTTTTCTTGCTCAGAAAACGAAACCAATAACCAAATGGGAGGCGGAGACTGATCTCACGTTCTCGACCCCCGAGTGGGAAGAGATGTTGGAGAATATGTACAAAAACACAAGATCATTGTCCACTCGTGAAAACGCAATAAAGCTTCACACCAGATGGTACTTGACACCTGGTAAGCTCCATATCATTTACCCCACAGTATCTCCCCAATGCTTTTGTGGCTGTCCAGACTTATTCTCCTTTATCCATATTGTTGGGAGTGGTAAACACATAAGCCTATTTGGCAACAAGCAGCCACCAGGGCATTTTCTATAGCAGGTCACCTCATAACAATGACAATGCAGATTTGTCTTTTTTTTATCTCCATTCCAGATCTTCCCGTTCAATATCAGAGATTAATTCATACTCTTTTTGTAGCCATTTATTGGGTGACAGCACTAAGATGGCCAAGATGGAGATGATCAAATTGACAGAACAAATTCACCATACCTTGTATTATACTATGCATCTTTTTGATAGGAAATGGGAGCACTGGGACACCCCTTTTCTGTAACCCATTTTGGTATCTGTGTATTGATGTAATGGACCTGCACTGGTTCACATGCTTAAGGTTTTACCTTGTGTTTGCCCATTACCTATCTTACCCTTTTGTTTTCCCTTTGCGTAACACATTGGGGGTTATTTACTGAGAGCAAATCCACTTTGCACTACAAGTGCACTTGGAAGTGCAATCGCTGTAAATCTGAGGGGGACATGCAAGGAAAATAAAAAACAGCATTTTATCTTGCACATGATTGGATGATAAAATCAGCAGAGATTCCCCTAATTTCAGATTATCCCCTCAGATTTACAGTGACTGGACTTGCAGTGGATTTACCTTTAGTAAATGACCCTCATTATAGCTTAAAGGGGTGTTCCAGCCAAACGTTATGTTTATTAATAGTCAGCAGCTACAAAAAGTGTAGCTGCTGGCTTTTAATAAACATTCACTTAACTGCTCCAGCGTTTCAGCGATGCGCCGGTCGGGGCTCCGCTCCTCCCCCCCCTCCCCGGCCGGCGTCTTCATTCTAACTGTGGGCACCTGGCCGTGACAGTCTTCAGCTTAACGGCCGGGCACCCACTACGCATGCGCGAGCGGCACTGAGCATGCACGCGCGGCCCGCCGCTGATTGGAGCGGCGGACACCTAGGACCTGTCATGTCGGATCTTAGATGCAATGTTACGCCGGCTGCTAGGTGGCGTTTCCGTCGATTTCTGAGCTGAATATGCAAATGAGCATGATACACTGATTACCGAACGTTTTTGCGCTGCTTTGCCGTAGTTTACGTTGTTTCCGTAAGCGTAAGGTTACCCCTGCTATATGAGGGGTAACCTTACGTCGGTCCACTGTATGCCATGTTAAGTATGGCCGTCGGGACAGCGTCAGGGTTTTACGTCGTAACTCATCGCAAATAGGGCTGTGCATCGCAACCAATGTATTTGCGGCATACTACGGAGCATGCGCAGTGGCCTACGTTTAATGCCGGCGCATGCGCAGTTCGTTTGGCACAGGGGGGTGCTTAATTTAAATACAAGCCACCCCCCTTTGATTTACGCGGGGTATACGCCGGGCCATTTACACTATTTACGCCATTTACACTATGCCGCAAATTACGGAGCAAGTGCTTTCAGAATACGGCACTTGCTCTTGTAACTTGCGGCGGCGTAGTGTAAATACGCTACGCTGCAATGTACAAGAATCTGGCCCACAGACTTTATTTTTAAACTGATCCTCACTTAGAGATGCCCTAAAATATTGTATTCTTTTAGTGGAAATTGGCTTTCTGCTCTCCTAATTCAGTGCTTTGTGCTAACATAGGTGAGTAATGGCCACACCCCTGATCATAAACATTCTCACATAGATGTGTTGTCAGGAAGGTACTAGCCTTAGTACAACTGAAGCCTTTAAATGTCTATGGGTGTGCAGGCACAGATGTGCAGGTGCCTGTTTGCCTGTGCATAACTGTGCACAAATGCACATGCACATTTGCGAATGTGCACCTGTGTCCATCGCTAATGTTGATGTCAATTACACTATTTAAACTGCAGCAGTGCTATCAGCCATCACTATCAGCTCTCACTGTTGTCTGATCTGCAGCTATAACCTGTGTTCCTGTATATGTTCCTGTATTGATTCCTGTTATTGACCTGGCTTATCTTGACACTGTTTGTTTATTTTTTTATTAAAGGCATTGTCCTATTCGAGACAGGATGGTGCAATACAAGATAGTTCACAGAGCATACTTCACTCCATACAGGCTTCATAAGATGAACCCGGCGCAATCTCCGGAGTGCTGGAGGTGCGGCGCCTCACCAGCTGACTTCTCCCACATTTTCTGGCAATGCCCCGAGGTTCAGCGGTACTGGGTGATGGTACTAGACGTGATCAATGAAGTTGCAGCGACCCAGCTGCCGGTAGCGATGGAGGTGTGCCTCCTGGGAATAATTGAGAACATTGTCCCGACCTCCACGGGACGCACGTTGGTCAGTCTGTTGCTTTTCTATGCACGCAAGAATATTGCTATGCATTGGAAAAAACCCACACCCCCTTGTCTGGTGCAGTGGAGGCGACTGGTGAACACCAGCCTTCCCCTGTACAGAGACACGTACATTAATCGTGGCTGTCCACTGGAATATGACAGGGTTTGGCGTGCGTGGCTGGCGGAGTCTGGAACTGCAGGCTGAATACATATGGCTTGAGTTAGTAAATGAGCAGCCCTAGGTGCACCCTGTGGTTGATACAGTAAGGAGAGTTGATACACCCCCACCCTGCCGCATCCTTTGTCAATGCACAATTGGTACAGATGTTTATTGAATCTGATGTATTGATATGTATATTGTACGCACTTGAGTATTGTATGTCTTCTGTTCGTTGATCTGTTTTTCTCTGTTTCTCTGTTCCTCTGTTTTTCTCTTGTATACTGTGAAATACCTTAATAAAAAAAATAAAAATAAAAATAAAAAAAGGCATTGTCAAAAACTGTCTCTCTGCTTTTTTACTTTTGACACTTTTTTGGTGAATGGGTAGTGATAAATTGTACCCCTTACTCATTCACATAGGCAGGCAGGATCTGGGGGCCCCCCTTGTTAAAGGGCTCTTACAGATTCCGATAAGCCCCCCACCCACAGACCACCACAACCACCAGCCACGGTTGTGGGGATGAGACCCTTGTCCCCATCCATAAGGAGACAAGGTGCTGGGGGGGGCATAGCGGCCTGGTATGGTTCAGGAAGGGGGCGCTTGCTCGTCTCCCCCTTTCCTGACCGGGAAGGCTACATGCTCGGATAAGGGTCTGACACCAACATCAATAATTTTAGAGCCAGGGTTGTACGAGAGATCTCCCTCTACAGGTCATTCTCTGCCACAAGGTACATGACACCTGTACTGCAGAAAAACAGAGGGGGTATGTCTGGCCTGGTTAATTAAGCTAGCCATACACTGTTAGTATTACTCCAACCACACAATTAAGGTGGATGTGGGAATCATCCTCCCCCCCACACACCCCTCAGAACATTGTATTCTGAAAGCAGGACTGTCTCAGAGCTAACACTTTTTTTTAAATATATCCACTACTAGTCTGTTATGTAGATTCTATACTAAACAATTTTTTTTTTCTGTTTTCCAGTGGGTACTATTTACTGGTTGCCTGAACTAATAGATGCAAAAATAGTACAGCATGGACTAAAACAATTAATGAACAGTTAAACAGGAAATGAAATTGAAGTTAAAACCTGATGTCCTACTAAAAAGCATGGATGCATGTAATTTGATTGATTCAGGGATTATTATCTGCACGGGGTTGGTAGGCCCACACTCTGCCACTGTATGTCACAGTAATTGCACAAAGTTATTAGAAATGCGTGGTAAGTTAGACTAATATAATTGCCATTACACTATACATGAAAATGTAATGTGATGAAGAAGAAATAAAGATTTTGTAAAGAAAAAGTGTATGGCAGGTTTAACCACTTGACCACTGGGCACTTAAACCCCCTTCCTATCCAGACCAATGTTCAGCTTTCGGTGCTCTCACAATTTGAATGACAATTACTCAGTCATACAACATTGTACCCATTTGAAATTTTTGTCCTTTTTTTCACACAAATAGAGCTTTCTTTTGGTGGTATTTGATCACCTCTGGGTTTTTTATTTTTTGCGCTATAAAAGAAAAACGACTGAAAATTCTGTAAAAAAAAAAAAAAAAAACTTGTTTCTGTCATATTAGCAGGTTATTTCTCACACACAGCATATGCATACCACAAATTACACCCCAAAACACATTCTGCTATTCCTCCCGAGTATGGCGATACCCCATGTGTGGGACTTTTACACAGCGTGGCCACATACAGAGGCCCAACATGCAGGGAACGCCATCAGGCGTTCTGGAACACCCAGACCAATTCTGACATTTCTCTCCTACATGGAAAAATCATCATTTATTCGCTAGAAAATTACGTAGAACCCCAAAACATTATATATGCTTTTTTAGCAAAGACCCTAGAGAATACAATGGCGGCCGTTACAACTTTTTATCTCGCACGGTATTTTCGCAGAAATTTATTGAACGCGTGTTTTTTAAAAAACTGTTTTGTGCTTAAAACAAAACAAAACAGTAAAGTTAGCCCAATTTTTTTTCATAATGTGAAAGATGAAGTTACGCCGAGTAAATAGATACCCAACATGTCACACTTCAAAATTGCGCACACTCGTGGAATGGCGCCAAACTTCGCTACTTAAAAAACCCCATAGGCGGTATTGCAGAGTATCGCGCAGGGTATTGCAGAGTATTGGGGTATTGCAAAGTATCATGCAGGGTATTGGGGTATTGTCGAGTATTGGGGTATTGCTGAGTACTGGGGTATTGCCGAGTATTGGGGTATTGCCGAGTATTGGGGTATTGCCGAGTACAGGGGTATTGCCGAGTATTGGGGTATTGCCGAGTACTGGGGTATTGCCGAGTACTGGGGTATTGCCGAGTATTGGGGTATTGCCGAGTACTGGGGTATTGCCGAGTATTGGGGTATTGCCGAGTACTGGGGTATTGCCGAGTATTGGGGTATTGCCGAGTACTGAGGTATTGCCGAGTACTGGGGTATTGCCGAGTATTGGGGTATTGCCGAGTACTGGGGTATTGCCGAGTATTGGGGTATTGCCGAGTACTGGGGTATTGCCGAGTACTGGGGTATTACCGAGTACTGGGGTATTGCTGAGTATTGGGGTATTGCCGAGTACTGGGATATTGCCGAGTATTGGGGTATTGTTGAGTATTGGGGTATTGTTGAGTACTGGGGTATTGTTGAGTACTGGGGTATTGTTGAGTACTGGGGGATTGTTGGGTACTGGGGGATTGTTGGGTACTGGGGGATTGTTGGGTACTGGGGGGATTGCTGGGTACTGGGGGGATTGCTGGGTACTGGGGATTGCAGAGCTGGGATGGATTGAGGGATGGCTGGATCTGTGAATGCATTTGTCACAGATCCAGCCACAGCTCAGCTGCTGACACCCCGCTCCCCCCCCCCCCTCTCCTCGCACACTGTACAGAGAGGAGAGGGAGGAACCGGCGTCATCAAATGACGCCGGTTTGTTTACAAGTGATCGCGCCGTCATTTGGCGGCGCGATCACGTGGTAAACGGCCGCGATCAGCGGCAATTTACCGTGATCCGTGATGCGCCGGGTCTTCTAGACCCGGCGAGCACGGACACTTTCGCGAGCGCGTCCCAGGGGACGCGCAATCGCGAAAGTGAAGGACGACGTCCCAGGGACGTCGTGTCAAGATAATCCCGCCGCGCCGTAGCAGTAAAATGCTTATGGCGCGGTGGGAAAGAGGTTAAATGATGTTAAAAAGAAACCCTATTTAAGAAAAAAAAAGCTTTTCAGGCAGGTTCTGTAAGACAACTTTCACACTGGGTGTTTTTTTAAGGTGTTTTTGGGCTAAAAAAAAAAAGGGGGGAAGGAAGGAAAGGAAGTAAAGGAACCAGTCAAGAATGTTGCAAAGCAAAAAACAAGTTACTTAGAGGAAAGAGAACAGTCACAAACAGATGAGCTCATCAGTGTGATGTTTCTTCTTTACTGTCCAATCACAGGTTGAGAGTGGAAAAGAGACCTATAATAAAAGTAAAATGGCATTAGAGAAACGTCAGGTCCCCCTCCCACCAGACAAGACTATGCTCCATGACAGAACTGTCAGAATTGGATGGACAGGAAAACAATTATTTTGGCAAGTAAAACCGCTCTCATATATGTATATCATCTGATTTATGTTGAAACTCTAGCCCATGTTAAATTTAAATTGTGAGTCGAGTGTGTAACCTACAAAGATTACTATGGGATGTATTGTGGTTTTTAAACATAAAGACACTATACACTGTTCATAATATCTTCTTTTTTATATACAAAACAAATAGAATAAAATAGGATCATTATAACAATTCCAGCTAGACACAGGCAGATTGATAAATTGACAAATGGTACAATATACTGTATAAAGGGATCCCCTACAATGGAAGGAGTTATAATTTTAGTGATGTTTTTAGAGATTATGCAAAAAAATTATGTGATGTCAGCAAAATAGATGTATGTATTTTTTGGAAATGTTCGTGTATTGCTTGGGTACCTCAAAACTCCATTCAGCCTGGGTTTACACTGCTGCCAGATTGAAATTCTGCGAGTTCAGCTGAATTCGCAGAATTTCATACCCGCAGGTCAGTTTGACTTCGGGGGCAATTTCAGAGACATCTGTGCGGGTTCCTCCACAGATGTCTATTTAAATCGCACCCGAAGTCACCAATAGTAGTTCAGAAACTACTTTTTGGGAATCAGTGCGGCGCCGCAAAGTCCACACCACACACCGATTCCGGCACCACACCGACACATCAAATCGCATGCCAAATCGCTCCAATGTGAACCTAGGCTAAAGCTGGTATTGTTCACAGACCTGGCATATCTGGGAAAAGGCACACTTTCTATATATCCCACTGTTACCTAACAAATAAAATACATTTGTGTATTTAGTTGTTTGCCTGGAGTTTAGCTTGCATGTTAAAATAAAAATCTGTGTTTAGTATGAAAAGATCTGAGTGCATGGGAATAGCCAATTTTTGTTTTCTACAAATTCTGACTCCTATTAACCTCCCTGGCGGTATGTCAGATATTTGATGCTGAAAACGGTACATTGTTTTGCATGGAAATTTGGCGTTTTATATTGTAGGCCTGTAATTTTTAGAAATAACTCACTTAAATCTGTCCAAACAAGAGTCTAGTAGACATCCCGGGTATGATAAAGCTTGAAACACGAAATCATAAATTATAATATAATAAATAACTATAAATAATAACAAATAATAATATAATAATAATGAAAAAATATTCAATAATGTAATCAAATCAGTTGCAGAATTGTCGCTGTCATTACCTTCAGTGTTTGATGATGAATGATGAAAGTGTCTAGCACTTTGAGATCTTTTGATGAAAAGCACATTATAAATAAAATGTAGTATTATTAGTATTATGAATTTTCCCACAAATCGCTATCGCTCAGTTCTGCAAGTGATTCTAATTTATGTTCAATAATCTTTATTGAATTTTTCAATGGAGAACAAATATCACAAAGAATAACATGCCAACTTACAGTCAGTCAAGCTCTATACAGTATCTTCCGTGTCCTAGGACAAAAGTTACAACACTAGTGCAGAAAGAAAAAAAAACGGAAGGGAGGAGATAAACAATCAGACAGCGGCCCTGTGTAGGCCTGGTAGCAATCAGCTCGTATAGCAATGAACTGTTAACTACTCAAGGTCCCCCCAGAGACAACTCCCCGGTGGGGGAGGGGCACAGTACCCCAGTTCCCGATAGGCCCCAAAGGGATCACATTGCCCCTCGGGAAAAGGGGACCCTGCGCCCCAGCCCACGCGTGTCCCAAGGCCATCACCGTGTGGGAGACCCATGAAGCCGTTTACCATAAGGGTGCACAATCGGCCTTGTAGGCTGTTACCTGGGGGAGCTAGTCTCCACCCTAAAAAAATATACCAGTAACCGGAAAATCATATAACAGAATGGTAACCGGGGGGGGTAGAAGAAAAAGAAAAGGTACAGATGCATAGGAAAGGAATGGGAAGCGAAGAAGAGGGAGAGAAGACGAGGAGAAGGATGCCTGCTCTGTTAGGGAATTGGAGTGATTCTAATTTATTATCACTGTTTTCTAGCTGATCTAAAAGCACTTTTGGGGGCGTGTCCAAGATGGCGCTGTGAGCAGAAGCTGACCTCTGAGCTCCGCTGGCATCCAATCTATCATCCGAGCCATCGGCTCGGGATTGCTGTTCTGCTGACTCCCAGCGACACCCTGCAGTCTTGTGAACCTGGGGAGCCGATCGGCGGATCCTTCCTCCTTGGCTCTGCTGCGGTGGGAGCCCTCCGGCCTTCTCCCGGTCCGGCCTGGCCCCCCTCACGTGGAGCGCGGATCGGGCCTGCCCCGGGCCTCCAGTAACCGCATCCTGCTCTGGTGGGGGAGACCTGACATCCTGTGCCGCCGATCCGCTGCCGGGGGACCCCCGCGGGCATCTCACCTCTCGTTCCTGCACATCCTCACGGAACCTGCGCTAGGCCGCAACGAAGCCGCGGCCTCGATTTTCGCCTGCGGACCTCCGGCGCTGTGGACGCGCCCGGCGCACAGACAGGGGAGAGCTGTCATCCTCGGACACTGTTCCGGATCCGGGGGGCCGCCGCTGGTGTCCTCCTGGGCCCGCTCCTGCCCTTCCTCACGAGACTATAACTAGGCCCTAACGAAGCCGCGGCCTCGATTACAACTCGTGGACCCCCGGTGGCCACGACCCCGCCCAGCACACAGGCGGCTCCGAAAGTTTGCCAGCTACCTCCGCCTCCCCCCCTGCTCTGGCTCCCCCCCTCATTGGGAGCTGCGACCTTGGAGTCTCCACACCTGGGGGGTGATACTGTTTTGTTTGCACGGGAGTGCTGCCTGCTAGACTCTGTTCTCCCCTCCATGGCTGCCTATCACCAGCGCTTCCCGGGAACCTGACCCTCACTCGGAACAAGGACCGCGGGGCCGGGGCGTCTGGGGGCCTCCATCGCGATCGTAGAGACAACTGGATGAGGCGCGGCCGGTCAGGTACAACGGGTGGTAAGGGGAAAAAATATAAATTCCCTCCTATCCCAGAGTCCCCCCAGCAGACGCCGGACCCCCTGGATACCCCTCGGGCCACTCGCAGCCGTCACAGGGCGTCGCAGACAGGCCCAATGGAGGCAGAGGGAGGGAGGCCCCCTTGGCTGGCAGAAGTTATGGCGGCCATAGCCACGTGTCAGTCCACACTCACGGCTAAAATAGAGGCGGTTCAAATGGATGTTGGCCTCATCAGGCAGGACATGGATAAGCTCAGGTCCAGGGTGACAGAAACTGAACAGAGAGTCGGCAACGCAGAGGATATAGTCGCAGAACACAGTGCGACACTCCACTCGCTTCAAACCAAGGTCAAAGCCCTGGAGTACAGAGCTGAAGATGCCGAGAACAGAAATAGACGCAATAACTTGCGCATAGTTGGCCTGGCGGAGGGCACGGAGGGCAATAATCCGACGTGCTTTGTAGAGGACATGCTCCGCGACCTTTTGCCTGACGCACGTCTGTCCCCTCATTATGCAGTGGAGCGGGCTCACAGGATCCCGCCCAGGCCTGGTCCTCCGGGTGCTCCCCCCCGCACACTTATCCTCAAACTCCTCAATTTCCGAGATAGGGATGAGGTCCTTCGTGCATCCAGGGCGGTGGGGGATTTGAGGTTCCAGAACAACAAATTGATGATCTTCCCTGATTACTCTATAGAAACGCAGAAGTTAAGGAAATCATTTGATCATGTGAAGGCTGCATTGAGGGCCCGCAACATCCGATACAGCGTTCTCTTCCCAGCCCGCCTGAGGGTCCAGGATGGTGAGACGACCCGCTTCTTCACTTCTCCGAGAGAGGCTTCTGCCTGGTTGGAGTCCCTGCCTCGCGATCACCATTCAAGAGCTTGAGATGGGAGTACTTCACTGACGACCTTTAATTTTCACTGGGCCCCGTGCCTGGACTCGCCTGACGAGCATTATACGCAGCGTCTGTTGCAACCGTTGTGCCCGTTGTTGCTGTGGCCTCCTTCGTGGCGAGCCCGGGCACTCCCCACATGTGGAACATTAAGATGGTGCCCCCGGTTAGACGAACCGGGAGAATTCCGAAGCTGAGACTTCCTGTCGACCGAAGGATCTGATAGACAGGCCTGAGGCCCTTCCGAGTTGATGGTTAACTTTTTCCCCTTTCATACTGGAGGGAATCTACATTTGCATACACCCACTTTTTTTTGGGGAATTTTTCTCCTTTTTTTTTTTTTTTTTTCCTGACAGTCTGAGATATACACCGGCGGATGCTACAGCTAGGAGGACATAGCGCAACTCACTCCTTAGCCCCGCTGAACTTGCGAAGGGTTGAGAGCGGCTCTTGCACAGGACCCCCCTTTGCAGCTGGCGAGCTGATTTTTTGGTTTTGGGATGGAAACATGCCTCAGTTTTAAGGGGTTGTGTGGGGTGGGGGGAGGGGAGGGTTCCCGCGTTGGGGATGGTTTACGGTTTGTGTTTTATTTTAGATCTTTACAAAACAGTGTCTTGCAAGTAAGTTCTGAATATGCATTACGCAAGTCAGTGTCAGGTATGTGTTTTGGCTGTCCAGTCCGAGTCAAGAGAGTGGTCTCAGGGGGTGGGCGCCCTTTTCATCCTGCATTAAGTCCCCCCGAGTGCGAATATGTCAGCCCTTAACATACTGTCATGGAACACTAGGGGTCTAAATTCTCCGACGAAGAGGTCGCTGGTATTTCAATTCATTAAGGCCCACAGCCCACATATTTGTATCCTCCAGGAGACCCACCTGGTGGGTAGTAAAACGCTGGCCCTGAAAAAACCCTGGATTGGACATCACTATCACTCTACCTATTCAAACTTTGCCAGGGGAGTTAGCATCCTGGTGCACAAGTCCCTTCCCTTTAGGCTGCTCAACTTGGTACTTGACTCGGATGGCAGATATGTAATAATTCATGCACAGATCCGGTCCATGAGGTTGGCTATAGCAGGGCTATACCTGCCCCCTCCTGCATCGATCTCTCTTCTACATCGGGTCACCTCGGAGATAGCCGATTTTGCTAGTGACAACTTGATCATAATGGGAGACTTTAACATGGTCCCGGACCAGAGTTTGGACAGGATGTCCCCAAGTGGACCTTCCCACTCTGGTCTGGTGGAGTGGGCGGAACTGTTTGGACTGACGGACGTGTGGCGCTGGAGGAATCCTCACTCCAGGGCCTACACCTGTCACTCTGCATCTCACAGGTCCTTCTCTAGAATAGACCTGGCGTACTTGGGGGCCCTTGCATTGCCTAAGGTTCAGGACATTAGGATTCTTCCTAGGGGCATCTCAGACCATGCGCCGCATCTCCTGACGGTGGAGATCTCCTCGGCCCCGGGCACGATTCTTTGAAGGCTATCCAGGTTCTGGGTGTCGGACGAAGCGGTGGATGGTCACTATAGGGAAGCGCTGCAGGAGTACTGGGCGGTTAATCCCGGCTCGGCCGGAGCATTGTCAGTGTGGGATGCTTTTAAGGCATACACGCGGGGTCGGTATCATTCAATAATAGCTAGGGTCCGGAGGGAAAGGAGAGCTGAGTTGGTGGGTGCTGAGGGGAGGGCAGCTTTGCAGGAGGCGCAGTATGTCCGTTCCAGGGATCCCTGTGACTATGACGCACTTCAGTCCCTGACTGGAGAGGTAGTGCGTATTCGCACCTCTCTCACCCAGAAACGCTTACTCGCCCAATCGCAGCGTATATTCGAGCAGGGGGAGAGGTCCGGGAAGCTCCTGGCCTGGTTGTCACGGGAACAATCCGGGGGGATGTGCGTGCCCTGCATACGGGGTGTGGGGGGAGACCTACTGTATGCCCCTGATGAGATAAACGACTGCTTCGTCTCCTTCTATAAAAACCTCTACAGCTCCAGGGCTGGGTACTCTAGTGACGAACTGGCCTCCTATTTAGATCCCATTGACATCCCAGTCCTGACCACTAAATACCGCGAGCTGCTTGACGCCCCCATAACTGCGGACGAACTTTTGAAAGCTCTCAAGACCCTCCAATCGGGTAAGTCGCCGGGCCCCGACGGTATACCAGTGGAATTTTACAAACAATACTCTGATGACTTGACGGACAAACTGCTCGGCATGCTGACAGAGGCGCAGAGGGTGCAGGAGCTCCCACATTCCCTGAGTGAGGCAGTGATAGTGGTGATCCCTAAACCAGGTAAGGACCCGGCCTTGTGCTCCTCATACCGCCCCATCTCACTGATAAACGTTGATGCGAAACTCCTGGCCAAGGTCTTGGCCAGGAGGCTAAACACTGTTATAACTGCTTTAGTGCACCCAGACCAAACGGGATTCATGCCGGGTAGGGGAACGGACATTAACATTAGAAGGCTTTTCACGCATATGGACAGGGCGCGATCGGATGTCGGCGGGGGTAGTGGCGTCCCTAGACGCCGAAAAAGCCTTTGACTCGGTGGAGTGGGAGTTCTTGTGGGGTGTCCTTGGGCGGTTCGGCTTTGGGCCAAATTTCCTGGCATGGTTGGGGATGCTTTACGCTGATCCCAGGGCTAGGGTCCGCACGAATGGCCTCCTCTCGGCTTCTTTTCCCTTGGGCCGGGGCACCCGCCAAGGTTGTCCGCTATCGCCGGGACTGTTTGCCCTGGCAATTGAGCCCCTTGCCATTGCCCTGAGGGCTGAGGCCGGGGTCAAGGGTATAGCGGTGGGGGATATAGAGGAGAAGGTGTCGCTTTATGCGGACGACACCCTACTTTATCTAGCAGACGCCTCTCAGTCGCTACAGAGAGCACTTGACCTATTTGAGGAATTCGGACGGTTCTCAGGAATCCGCATAAACTGGGGTAAGTCTGTTCTCTTCCCACTACACCCCTCGCTCCCAAGGATAGATACTGGCACCCCCCTCCAGTGGGTGGGCGAGTTCACATATCTAGGTATTCGGATTAGCAACACCACACAGGAATATATCGAGAGGAACGTACAGCCTCTCCTTTCTCACCTCGCTGTCAAATGCACGGCTTGGCGCACCCTTCCACTGACCCCAGTTGGCAGAGTGAACCTGCTCAAAATGGTGTTCCTCCCAAAGTTCTTATATTTCTTTCGCAATACCCCTTCCCACATTCCCAGATCCTTCTTTAGACGACTGGAGGGGGTGCTGACTTCTTTCATCTGGGCTGGGAGGCCACCCAGGGTGGCGAGACAGATACTATATCTCCCCTTATCGGGGGGTGGGCTGGCTCTCCCAAATTTTCTATTGTATTATTGGGCGGCTGTCCTAGTTACGGTACGCTGGTGGTTCTCCCAGCCCAGACAGAATCCTGCGGTGAGACTTGAGGCGGCAATACTGGGATCGTATGCTGCACTGTCCAATCTGGTGTACAGGGGCCCCGGTGCCCCTCACCCTTTGACGGCGTCCATGAAGACGACTGTTGGAGTGTGGCGGGTGGCCAGAGCTATTTACTCTACACCAAATCTTATCTCTCCACACACCCCACTATGGGGTAACCCCAACCTGCCTCACCTTTGCGACCTGCCTGAACCCTCACAGTGGGCTAGACGCGGGATCACCGCCCTAAAACATGTCATAGCAAACGGTCGGATCAAGCCCTTTCAAGAGCTGAGACGACAGTACTCCCTCCCTAACTCCCTCGAGTTTAAATACTACCAGCTGAGACATGCAATGAGGGCCCAATTCCCGGACACACTGACCCTGGAACCTGACTCAATCGAGCGACTGTTGACGTCGACCGCAATGGGAAAGCCCCTTTCCACTCTGTACATGTATCTGACGGTGGGCCACGATGTTACACTTACCCGGGTAATGGATAGATGGAGGGGGGACATTCCAGCCTTGGGGGAGGAGGAATGGGAGGAATGTGTCTCCACCTATATCCCGTCTATGATAGCAGCTAAAGACAGATTCATCCAGCTCAAATTCCTACATAGGGCCTACTTCACCCCTCGAAGACTGGCCAGCATATACCCACATCTGGATCCGAGCTGTCCCAGATGCGGGGTCGGGGTGGGGACCTTCTGGCACATGGTTTGGGACTGCCCGAAGCTTCGGCCGTACTGGGCGGGGGTAGCAGAGAGGCTTAGTGACATAGGAGGGACCAGGGTGCCGTTGGACCCCATGGTGCTCCTTCTGAGTCATCTGGGTGAGGTTGAGGGAGACAGATATACTAAACTATGTATTACCTTCTCACTGTTTTATGCTAGGAGGGAGATACTGCTACGGTGGAAGTCGGTGGGACCTCCCACCCTTGGGTCCTGGAGGAAGGCGGTGAACTCGGCTTTGCCCCTTTACAAACTCACGTATGAGAGTAGGCGTTGCCCTGCTAAGTACGATAAAGTCTGGTCGGCCTGGGTGGATGCGGGGGGGTGGGGGGCCGGGGGGGTGGGGGACTAGAGATGGACTCCCCCCCCGTCTGGCATGGGGGCCGTTGCCCCTCCCCTCTCTCCCGGGGCGCCGCCTGATTCGACCAACTGCTGGGTTACTCACGGGTTCTGGTTGGATTTGTGAGGATTAGGCGCTGGGGCGGTGGTCATTTCCCCTAGTGCACTACGGGGACTCTGTTTATTTTATTTTATTTTTTATTATTTCCCCTTTTTTGATCATCCGTTGTTTTAGTATCTGCAAACGCTGATGATGCTTGTTTCTGACTGTTACCGGTTCTCTGCAAACCTTTTGTCGATTAATGCATATCTTGTAATGCTGTTTTGTGAATAAAAACACCTTTCTGTTAAAAAAAAAAAAGCACTTTTGACTTAAACGGACACTTTTTGGTTGCTATGGACAATCTCCAGTTTCCAGGCAGAAAAAAAAAAACATTATTTATAATATAAAACTGGATGCAGGGCACTGGAAAAACCACTAGGGACATAGGGGATATGTAATTATTTGATGCAGTACTGTAATCTGTAAGATTACAGTATACTGTGTTTTTTACTTTTTTAATTTGGCGCTGAGCTCCGTCCCCGTGCATCGCAACGCTCGCAGGGAACGGAGCTTGGCACTGTGAATAGAGCGTAGATTCGGCTCACAGACACAGCGGGGAGACATTGCAGGATCCAGGGTACAAGGTAAGTAAGAGCTGTACAATGGATCCTGCGATGCGATCCCAAGTGTGGCTCAGGGGTAACCGCTATTGGTACTGAAAATTCACCCTGAACCACACTCGGGATTACCACTAAGGAAGTTAATAGTGTGGTACAATGATTGTTCTTCACTACTCCCTCTCTGTGCAAGACTACAGATCCGGGTTGTCTGACTAAAAAAAAACAATAGACTGTCTATGAAGCTAATGCCCCATACACACGACCGGGTTTTCCGTTGGGAAAATTGCGAAGAGAGCTTTTGGCTGGGAATCCCGGCCATGTGTATGCTCCCTCGCAGTTTTTCCGAGGGGAAAACTGCCAAACCGGCCAGCAAAAAAAGAGAACCAGCTCTCTTTTTTTCCCATCGGTATTCCCGACTGACTTATTCCGTCGGAAATCAGGAGCGTGTTTACGGGGCATATCTGTGCATACCCTTAGCAGTCCTGAAGCAAAGATGCTCCTCATTTTATCTAAGATACAGATGACAACTAGAGGGAGCATCTATTAATCTGTTTATAAATTACCATGATCAAAAATGGAACATTAACAAGTAAAAACGTAAATAATAATAAAAAAAAAAAAAAACTCAAAATGCCCAAAATTTGTTGTATTCACTAAGAAATAAAGTACAATTTCCTATAAACCTTTTGTAGCCCTACATTGGTAACCAAGTCCTGCAGTCATTTATTCTATAAACATATTCCTGCTGTGGATTTGTTTATACATGTAATATTATATTGCACAAAGCCCCTGCAGCTCTAGTTGTTTCTCAGTGAATAAATAATCCTGTCTGAATCTTTATTTATTGTCGAGAACACAACTAAGTATGTTGGTTTTTTTTTGTTTGTTTTTTTACATGAGTTCGGGTTTGTATAGTTCCTATATTTTATAACATCCATGCTGATGATTATCTGTATTGCAATATGCAATATTGATTATCGAGGCTGTACATTTACAAGTGGAACAGATCTGGTTCTGCTGGAACTAATGGTACAAATTACTAGTCATACAACACTTTCAGGGTGACCTTAGACCTGAGCAGTAACTATGATTTATTTAACATACACAGTCATTCAGACCTTCCATTGATTCTTATCTGTACTAATTTGTGTTCTATCCATAACTACTGGGTGACTCTAGTGATTTTCTTGTAAAAGTCAACAGGGTAGATCCAATCAATTCCATTATATTCATTTGTTTTCTTTAATGAAAATGAATTTTCATGATGGTAGACATTATTGATCAACTATAGTCAACACTGAACATCTCTAGACTGTTACAGTCAACAGTGTCATCTCTACTAGGCCATCGGAGACCAAACTACACACAAAAGAACTGAAGTTGAATTTGTATGGGTTGATTTACTAAAGGCAAATAAGAGGTTCACTTTGCAAGAGAAGTTCCACTTTGTAAAGTTATTTGCGTAGTTAATGTGATGAAGTTTCTCTTTGCAAGGAATACATAATCACATGCAACGTTTTTGCTTGTACGTGATTAGGTGATGGACACCAGCAGGGCTTCACCTGATACACTAAGCTCTGGGGCAAGTTCTAATTGCCTTTAGGAAATCAACCCCATAGACTTTAAATGCTCATTGATCTGTTGTGATTTCCTGGGGTTAAAATAACAATTGAACTGTTAAGCCCTGTACACACGATCGGTTTGTCCGATGAAAACAGACGGTGAAAAAAAATAGAACATGTTTTAAATTTTTCCTATGGATAAAAAACCGATAGAAAAAAAACGATCGTCTGTATGCTATGGATGCTGAATGAATGACTCGGGAGTGCGCCCTCAAGGTAACCCCCTCGGGAGAGCACTTCCCAGAGGGGGTTATCTAATGCGGGAAGGACCCGAGAGAGCTGCCGTGGGACCCTAGAACAGGTGGATCTGTGCAAAACAAACTGCACAGTGGAGGTAAGTAGGACTTGTTTGTTATTTAAAAAAAAAAAAAAATGTCGGCAAATGTATAAGGCCGCGTACACACGATCAAATCTATCTGCTGGAAATGGTCGGCCCGACCGTCCCAGCAGACAGATTCGATCGTGTGTACGGGCGAGCCGACGGATTTGGCCAGCCGACAGATTTTAAAGCATGCTTTAAAATCTGTCGGCTGGGAATCCGTCCGCCCGATATGTCTGCTGGTTAGTACGCTAACCAGCAGACATATCTTCTCGCACATGCGTCGAATGGATTCGACGCATGCGCGGAAGTAATTCACTTCCTGGTGCGGTGACGTGGTGGCGTCAACGTCACCGCCACGTCACCAACACGTCAGCGCGCCGTCTGCCGACGGGGATTTTGGTTTGATCGTGTGTACACGATCAAACCAATACATCCCAGCAGACAGATTTGTTCAAATCTGTCTGCTCGTGTGTACGGGGCCTAGGAGGCTTGCCTGTGGATGCTAAATCAGAGCACCCAGAGGTTTCAATTTAAAGTGACACTTTCTCCTTGGTGTGGAGTGTCGTGCTCGCCCCCTCCCTTGGACTGCAGGAGAGTCAGGATGCTCTCTACATTGCACATAGAGAAAGGAGCTGTGTGTTAGTGGGCATCCTGACTCTCCTGTAGTCCAAGGGAGGGGGCGAGCACGACACTCCACACCAGGGAAAAAGCCTTGCATTACTGTGCAGAGTTACAGACAGACGAACAGGAAGTGAGGATTTCTCAGAAGAAAAAAGGACATTTAAAAGCAAAATCGAGGGATGAGGTAAGTGAAGGAGGACTGCACTGAGGTAAATTAAGCTATTTTGGGGATTTTTTTTACCTTTACAACCCCTTTAAAGGAATCTATTTAGAAAATAAAAAAAAACGAACCTTTACAACCCCTTTAATGGAATCACTCCTGAAAAGAAGGATCATTGATCACCTAAAAATACATAGCTTGTTGGACCCAAAGCAGCATGGCTTTACTGAGGGTAAATCATGTTGGACTAATATGATTGAATTCTTTGAGTATATTTCTAATGTTTTGGACCAGGGTGGTGCTGTGGACATAGCATATCTTGATTTCAGCAAGGCATTTGATACAGTTCCACAAAATGATCTAATACAAAAGTTGTGTAATAAGGTTGATATCCCTGGTGGTGTCTGTAACATGGAACATGATTTGGCATTGCTGGAAGATTGGTCAAAGCAGTGGAGACTACAGTTCAATAGTGCACACTGAAATATTTTGTTTCGGAATTTCGTTTTTGTCCGAAAAATACATTTATTTAGTTACTCCCGAAATTCATTTTCATTTATTTTGTTTAATTAAAAAATGCATTAAAATCCAAATTAATTAAGGTCAAATCTGTCATTAAAGGCTTGTGGTGTCTGTCGAATGTTCTAAGAAGATTCAATGGAGCAGCTAAACTGTAAATTTCCGGTCGAATGTTCCGCCTACAAGCTATAGAAGAATTCTACTGTTGTATGACACTAGTATTAATTATATTTGTAAATTATTATCACTAGTCAACCAACATTTAAATTCTTCTATAGCCTATGGGCCGAGCATTTGACCGGAAATGTACGATTGCGGCGTTGTACAGTTTAGCTGCTTGTTGAATCTTCTTAGAACTTTCGACAGACACCATGAGCCTTCAATGACAGATTCAATGGCCCGGATTCACATACATGGGCGCATCTTTATGCCGCCGTAGCGTATCTTCTTTACACTACGCCGGTGCAACGCAGAGAGGGAAGCATGAAATTCACAAAGCAAATGCTCCCAGCGTTGCGCCGGCGTAGCGTATATTCGTCGGCGTAAGGCAGCGTAAGTGGAAGTGGGCTGGAAGTGGGCGTGATACATTTTAATGAAGCGTGACCCCATGCAAATGATGGGCTGAGCTTCAGACAAGTACTTAAAATGAACTGCGCATGTGTCGTACCTTGGATGTATCCCAGTGTGCATGCTCAGAATCACGTCAAAACAACTGGCTAAGATACGTCGAATCACTGCCTACGACGGGAACGTAACCTACGCCCAGCCCTATTCACGTACTACGTAAACTACGTAAAATTTGACGGCGTCCGTTCCCTGGTCCATACCTTTGCATGAGTTGCGCCTCCAATATGGGGAATAACTTTACGCCGGACGTAAACCTTATGTAAATCTCTTAAAACATGCGCCGGGCGCAAGTACGTTCGTGAATTAATGGGAGTGCCAAATGCGTCCAGCGTAACTATGCGCCCACTATACGCCGGCGTAGGGAAGTTACGTCGATCGGATGAAGTCAGTTTTTAGGCGTATCTTAGTTCTGTGGGCACGGCGCACAGATACGATGGCGCATATTTACACTTACGTGGCGTATCTCGAGATACGTCGGCGTAAGTGCTTTGTGAATCCGGGCCAATGTTTGTATGTTTTTCGATGCTTCATCAAATCTTCGTCGTTCACATCAAATGGTCTACCCCAACAATGTCTCTATAATGTCAAATCTTTTCTCTCTATGTCGAATCTTTCCTTTCTATGTAGAATAATCTTGTACTAATAGAGTTAAGGTTAGGCACATTCGACCACAGATTCGATAGACACAGATTGCTATTGTCAGCGTCATGTCGAATCTCCTATCTATAACGAACTGTTGTAGCAACAATTTTTTTTTTTTTATGTCGGATCTTCCAGGTTTCGGATTCTGCACGTTCGTTTTTGTTTGTTAAAACGATAACGAAAATACCTGAAATTCAGACGAAAATGAATGCACATGTTCAATATTTCTAAATGTAAAATAATGAACCTAGGGAAAAATAATCCCCTGAGTACAATATTGGGGTATAGTGTTAGCCAGCACTACATAAGAAAAATATTTGGGGGTGCTTATTTCAGATGATTGCAAAATGAGCAAACAGTGTGACCAAGCAGTGGCAAAAGCGAATAGAATGCTAGGATACATCACTAGAGGAGTCACCAGCAGGGGGAAGGAGGTCTTGCTTCCCCTATATTAGGTAGATCTTTAGTGAAACCTTATTTAGAATACTGTGTCCAGTTCTGGAGACCTCACTTACAGAATGATATTTATAAGAAAGAATGAGTCCAGAAAAAAAAATGTGAAAGGTTTGGGGGATAAAACATATTGAGAGTGACTTCAGGAACTGTCTGGAGGAAAGAAGAGATAGGGGAGACATGATTGAAACATTTAAACACATCAAGCCGGTGAATAAGGTTCAGCAAGGCAGTCTTTTTAATATGAAACCAAAATCAAGAACACAGGGACATGACCTTAAACTAACTGGATGGAAGTTCTAAACAAATCACAGAAAGTAAAAAGCCTCGTACACACGAACGGTTTTCCCGGCAGGAAAACTGCCGGGAGAGCATTTGGCCAGGAATCCCAGCCGTGTGTATTCTCCCTAGCAGTTTTCCCATCAGGAAAACAGCCGAGAATCCCGATGGGAAAATAGAGAACCCGTACTCTCTATTTTCCCATCGGGATTCCCAGCAGAGTGGTTCCTATCGAGAAAACCGGTCGTCTGTATGCTTACATGTCCCAGGTAAACCCGCGCATGCTCAATAAGAGTTTGACGCATTGAGTGTGGGGTGTAGCAAGTAGTGTTGAGCAGAATATGCCATATTCGATTTCGCGATATATCACGAATATATAGTCGAATATTCGAGATATATTCGCTAAATACGAATATTCGTGATATATTTTGGAAATTAAATCATTGCGAATTTTCGCTATCGCGAATGCGAATGCGAATTGCGAATTGCGAATGGCGAATGCGAATATTCGAGAAATGCGGAATGGAGCACTCTGATTGGCTCAGAATATTTGTGATATATTACAATACACAATAATTGCGAATATTCGAGAAATGCGGAATGGAGCACTCTGATTGGCTCAGAATATTCGTGATATATTACAATACACAATAATTGCGAATATTCGAGAAATGCGGAATGGAGCACTCTGATTGGCTCAGAATATTCGTGATATATTACAATACACAATAATTGCGAATATTCGGCAAATGCGGAAGGAGCACTCTGATTGGCTCAGAATATTCGTGATATATTACAATACACAATATTTGCGAATATTCGGCAAATGCGGAAGAAGCACTCTGATTGGCTCAGAATATTCGTGATATATTACAATACACAATAATTGCGAATATTCGGCAAATGCGGAAGAAGCACTCTGATTGGCTCAGAATATTCGTGATATATTACAATACACAATAATTGCGAATATTCGAGAAATGCGGAAGGAGCACTCTGATTGGCTCAGAATATTCGTGATATATTACAATATAAAATAATTGCGAATATTCGAGAAATGCGGAAGGAGCACTCTGATTGGCTCAGAATATTCGTGATATATTACAATATAAAATAATTGCGAATATTCGAGAAATGCGGAAGGAGCACTCTGATTGGCTCAGAATATTCGTGATATATTACAATATAAAATAATTGCGAAAAATGTCGAGAAATGCGTAATGGAGCACTCTGATTGGCTCAGAATATTCGTGATATATTACAATACAAAATAATCGCGCGATATCGCTATTGCCTAATAATCGCATTGCGATTTTTCGGGAATATAAAATGAGCGCTGCAGCTACTCGGCCCAAGGTCTCTAATCATACCAGCAATGCTTTTAGACGTCGATGGGGATCTCTAGAATGTGATCTGTTCTAAAAAAAAATTGAAAAAATACGAATATTCGAAATAGCGAATATTCGCCGCGATATTCGCGTTATTCGCGAATACTCGAATATGCAATATTCGTAGCGAATATTCGCAATGCGAATATTCGTGAGCAACACTAGTAGCAAGATGGCGGCGACGGCATCGAATGTGATGAGCGCCAGCACCGTGTTCTTGCCTTTCAAAAGAATGGTGGTTCTTTTAAATCGCCGTCTGTATGCACGGCTTTGCAAGACAAACTTGCCAGGAATCCCGTCAGGAAAACCAATGTTTTTTTCCTGACGGGATTCCCGGCCGTGTGTACAGGGCCTTACTGTATTTTACTGGAATGGTAGTTGATGATTGGAATAAACTGCCAACAGAGTTGGTGAGCCAGTAAACAGTAAATGGCTTCAAGCATGCTTGAAATAAATATAGATCTATAGTCAAACAACAAGGTTAATGGAAAAAGCAAAACAAAAACAAAAAAATTATATGGGCATGCTCGATGGACTACTCTTTTTCTGCCGTCACTTTTCTGTGTTTCTGTTTGTTATTAAAAAGAAAAAAGTGAACCTTTTACAAACACGTTAAGCTGGCCATGTGCAAGTTTTGCTCCTTGAGTGGTTCTGTCAGCTATTGGCGTCATCTGTCACAGAATACAATAACTGCAGTGGCAAATTCATCCATCTGCACTGCATATCTGTTTTTTTTCCACAGCTTGCAGGCTACTCAAAAATTTAAAGGGATCTAGGCACAATCCAAACACCCACATTAGATTGCGTTTAGACCCCTTTCACACTTAGGCGCTTTTCAGGCACTTTCATAATAAAAAAAGCACACAATTTTTTTTTCCATTAACTGCTCCCCTTTCTCGCGGGAGCATGTAGCTCTACGTCCTCTCCTTTTCGGCCACTAGGGGACGCGCGCGCGCCGCCGGCGGCCGGCGCGCGCGCCCCCCGCACGCGTGCCCGGCGGGTACGATAGCCGCCGGGCACCCGCGATTGCTCGTTACAGAGCGGGGAACGGGAGGTATGTGTGTAAACACGTACCTCTCGTTTCTGTCAGCGGGGGAAACGCTGATTTTCTGTTCATACAATGTATGAACAGAAGATCAGTGATTTCCCCTAGTGAGTCCACCCCCCCATACAATTAGAACACAAATAGGAACACACTTAACCCCTTCCCTGCCCCCTAGTGTTAACCCCTTCACTGCCAATGGCATTTTTATAGTAATCCAATGCATTTCTATAGCATTGATCGCTATAAAAATGCCAATGGTCCCAAAAATGTGTCAAAAGTGTCCGATGTGTCCGCCATAATATCGCAGTACCGATCGCCGCCATTACTAGTAAAAAAAAAATATTAATAAAAATGCCATAAAATTACCCCCTTTTTTGTAAACGCTATAAATTTTGCGCTAACCAATCAATAAACGCTAATTGCGATTTTTTTTTTACGAAAAATATGTAGAAGAATACGTATCGGCCTAAACTGAGGAAAAAAAATGTTTTTTTATATCTTTTTTTGGGGATATTTATTATAGCAAAATGTAAAAAATATTGAATTTTTTTCAAAATAGTCGCTCAATTTTTGTTTATAGCGCAAAAAATAAAAACCGCAGAGATGAACAAATACCACCAAAAGAAAGCTCTATTTGTGGGAAAAAAAGGACGCTAATTTTGTTTGGGAGCTACGTCGCACGACCGCGCAATTGTCAGTTAAAGCGATGCAGTGCCGAATCACAAAAAGTGCTCTGGTCTTTGGACAGCAATATGGTCCGGGGCTAAAGTGGTTAAAATCAATTAATGCTTTCACACTGGGGTGGTGTGCTGGCGGGGCAGTAAAAAAGTGCTTGAAAAGCACCACAAAAGTGCTCAGCGTTTTGTGGGCAGTGTAAAAGCAGAAGACCAAAAGGGTTGAGAGCCATCCATGCATGTTAATAAATTAATAAGAAAAAAAAAAATCACAAATATGTATGTCATACAGTATATGCTATTTAGTAGTTATCTCAGTTAGCATTTCCAAATTATATCATTTTAATAAGCCAAATTCCATGGTTAATTTTCAGTTATTATTGCATCCCTTTTGCTGGACTCATTCTAGATCAGATAGTTTGCATATCTAAATTGCATGGAAATATAATAAATTGCATTTTACCAGTCCTTAGACATAGTGGCTGCATTGTTTTTCCCTTTTTCAAGCTGCTTTTTCCATTATGTTTACCTGGTGATTCCATCAACAACAAAATCTCCACCAAGATCAACATGTTTGTCATATGTGCTATTTAGTAGTTATCTAAGTTAGCATTTACAAATTACATAATTGTATGAGCCAAATTACATTGTTAATTTTGAGTTATTATTGTAACCTTTTTATGTGAAAGTATTGCGATTCCTATTTTAAATGCTCGCTGTTCAATGTTTGCCTGATTTCATATACAGATTTGAAGCTTTTTCCTCTAAAATCTATTCCAGAACGAAAACTTTTCAATGTCTTCAAGCACCCGGATTAATAACGATCAACTGTATTTAAGACTACTGGATTTGTGGAATGTGGCAGCTTCCTTTTCAGTGCATTGTAAAGTATTTTACAAGAGTGAGTAAACCCCTCACATTGTAAATATTTTATTATATCTTTTAACACTTTCCCTACCAAGTCATTGTAAAATGATGTCGGTGGGAACCCTCCCTCCCCCCCTCCCTCAGAGTGGACCTCATATGACGTCCTTGCATTCCCGGGCGGCTAGGGGGAGCGCACGCACCCACGCCGCATTGCTCGGGACCCACTGCGCATGCCCTTACCTTTTCCTTCGATTTCCATTCTAAATGTTCAGACAAAGAAAAAAACAATTTAGAAGGCAAATCGAAGGAAAAGGTAAGTGAACCAACAATGCACTAGTTTAAAGGAACCTACTTAGAAAATAAAAAAATGAACCTTTACAACCCCTTTAATGTGACAAAACTGAACACACTTGTATAACAGTGTAAATTTGCTGTTTCCTCAAAATAATTTAACACACAGCCATTAATTTTCAAACTGTTGGCAACAAAAGTGAGTACACCCCTAAGTAAAAATTTCCAAATTGGGAACAAAGTGTCAATATTTTGTGTGGCCTCCATTATTTTCCAGCACTGCCTTAACCCTCTTGGACATGGAGTTCATCAGAGCTTCAAAGGTTGCCACTGGTGTCCTCTTTAACTTTTCCAGGAACACACCACGGAGCTGGTGGATGTTAGAGACTTTGCGCTCCTCCACATTTTGTTTGAGGATGCCCCACAGATGCTCAATAGGGTTTAGGTCTGTAGACATGATTGGCCAGTCCATCACCTTTACCCTCAGCATCTTTAGCAAGGTAGTGGTCGTCTTGGAGGTGTGTTTGTTTTTTTTATCATGTTGGAATACTGCCCTGCAGCCCAGTCTCTGAAGGGAGGGGATCATGCTGTGCTTTAGTATGTCACAGTACATGTTGGCATTCATGGTTCCGTCAATGAACTGTAGCTCCCCAGTGCCGGCAGCACTCATACAGTCCCAGACCAGGACACTCCCACCACCATGCTTGACTGTAGGCAAGACACACTTGTCTTTGTACTCCTCACCTGGTTGCCACCACACACGCTTGACACCATCTGAACCAAATAGGTTTTTCTTGGTCTCATCAGACCACAGAACATGGTTTGAGTAATCCATGTCCTCAGTCTTCTTGAATTAAGCAAACTCTTTGCGGGCTTTCTTGTGCATCATCTTTAGAAGAGGTTTCCTTCTGGGATGACAGCCATACAAACCAATTTGATGTGCAGTGTGCGGCGTATGATCTGAGCACTGACAGGCTGACCCCCCACCCTTTCAACCTCTGCAGCAATACTGGCAGCACTTAAATGTGTATTTCCCAAAGACAACCTCTGGATATTACACTGGGCATGTGCACTCAACCTCTTTGGTCAACCATGGCAAGTCCTGTTCTGAGTGTAACCTGTCCTGTTAAACCACTGTATTGTCTTGGTCACTGTGCCGCAGCTCAGTTTCAGTGTCCTAGCAATCTTCTTATAGCCTAGGCCCTCTTTATGTAGAGCAACATTTTTTTTTCAGATCCTCAGAGAGTTCATGAGGTGCCATGTTGAACTTCCAGTGACCAGTATGAGAGAGTAAGGCCGTGTAGACACGATCAGTCCAAACCGATGAAAACAGACTGAAGTTCAGTTTTATCGGTCCAAACCGACCGTATGTACGGACCATCAGTCTGTTGTCCTTCAGCCCAAAGTTTTAAAACTTGCTTTAAAATCGGACTGATGGACGCCTGACCATCGGTCTAAACCGATTATTAGTATGCAAAAGCATCGGTTCAAAAACCCGCGCATGCTCAGAATCAAGTCGACGCATGCTTGGAAGCATTGAACTTTGTTTTTTTCAGCACGTCGTTGTGTTTTACATCACCGCGTTCTGACACAATCGGTTTTTGAACTGATGGTGTGTACGCACATCAGACCATCAGCCTGTGAAACGATGAAAATGAACTTCAGTCCGTTTTCATCAGTTTGGACTGATCGTGTGTACAGGGCCTAAGAGCGATAACACCAACTTTAACACACCTGCTCCCAATTCATACCTGAGACTTTGTAACACAGACAAGTCACATGACACCGGGAAGGGAAAATGGCTAATTAGGCCCAATTTGAACATTTTTACTTAGGGGTGTACTCACTTTTGTTGGTTTAGATATTAATGGCTGTTGAGCTATTTTGAGGGGAAAGCAAATGTACACTGTTATACAAGCTGCACACCCATTACTTTACATTGTAGCAAAGTGTAATTTCTCTAGTGTTGTCACATGAAAAAATATACTGTAATAAAATATTTTCAAAAATGCATTACATACAATTTAATGAAGAGCCCGTCTAACCTATAACCCTACCACTTTAATAATATTGATATTAAAACTTTACAGTTGCTATCTGAAATCAGGGTGAACTCCCTAAATTCTTGAGCATTCCTAGCCTAGAGGCGCTGTTTACAGCCTTAGCTTAAATTATACAGCAGCATTATATATTAAACATACATGCCTGGGGCAACGAGGAATCAAAGACAATAAAGAACAGCTTGGCAAATGCAAATAATTGATCAATTTTACAGGAGAGATTTGTTAGTGGTAATTATTTATGGATGTTAAAAAATATTGGACAAAGGGAAGTAACATCACTGCAGACACTGTTATGCCGTGTACACACAACCGTTTTTCGGGATTGTAAAAAATTAAATTTTTAATGGTCTAGAAAAATCATCGTTTTTTTAACCCGATCGTTAAAATGGCCTTGCCTACACACGATCATGAAAAAAAAATGCTCTAGCAAAGCGTGGTGACGTACAACACGTACGACGGTACTATAAAGGGGAAGTTCCATGCGGATGGCGCCACCCTTGGAGCTGCTTTTGCTGATTTGCGCTTTTCAGTCTGTTACAGCGTGATGAATGTGCTTTCCCCTTTACGAACGTAAGTTTTACCAGAACGAGCGCTCCCGTCTCATAACTTGCTTCTGAGAATGAACGTTTTTTTCACGTTGTTAAAGCCCACACACAACCATTTTTTACGACCGTAAAAACAACAACGTTAAAAATGAGGTGAAAAATTAGAGCATGTTCGAAATTTTTAATGCCCATTTTTTACATCGTGCTCTGGAGCCCACACACGATCGTTTTTAATGACATTAAAAAAACTTAATTTTTTACAACCCGTAAAAACGGTCGTGTGTATGCGGCATAACTATTCTATTTAGGCAAGATTCACATTGTTGTGACTGGTTGCAGGTGCGAGACAGAATCTACATTTCACCTATTCCTGCACCCACAACCACCTGCAGCCAAAACTCACGACTCTTTTGCAGATACGCGGGGCTTCATCTTAGAGCACCATGCAATTTATCTGTGGCTGTGTTTTTAAAAAGGTGCAGGGAAATTTTTCCTGCAGGTACAGAGACCAATTAAACAGATAGGTGTGAACCTAGTGTTACAGAAAATATGAAACTGAAATGTATTCCCAGTTTTTTATTCTGCCAAGACTAGACATTGTAGATGGTGTGAGGAAAAATCGAAGAATTAAAAAAAAAAGGTTTATTGATCCAAATAAAACTCTACTGTCATATCCGAGTTATTAAAGAAAGTTTGATAAATTCATGCTTGTGTTTGGCTAGTACTGTAAAAAATATTGATCTAATATGAGATAGTCAGTCAGTTTAAGCAGTAGCATTAAAGTCTATATGTACTCATAAAGTGAATATTTATTATGTTATAGGGAATAGTGTTGCTCACGAATATTGCATATTCGAGTATTCGCGAATAACTCGAATATTGCGGCGAATATTCGCTATGGCGAATATTCGTATTTTTTCAAATTTATTTTTAAAACAGATCACATCCTAGTGATCTCCATCGACGTCTAAAAGCATTGCTGGTATGATTAGAGAGAGACCCTGAGCCGAGTAGCTGATGCGATTCTTTTATGTTGCCGAAAATTTCCATTGCGAATTTTCGGCAACATAAAAGACTCGCATCAGCTACTCGGCCCCTCTTTTGCATCAGAGCCAATCAGAATAACTTGAATATTCGGCAAAAGGAATATTGCGCGATATTCCTTTTGCCGAATATTCGAGTTATTCTGATTGGCTCTGATGCAAAAGAAGGGCGGAGAAGATAATCGCGCAATATTCCTTTTGCCGAATATTCAAGTTATTCTGATTGGCTCTGATGCGCCCTTCTTTTGCATCAGAGCAAATCAGAATAACTCGAATATTCGACAAACGGAATATTGCGCGATTATCTTCTCCGCCCTTCTTTTGCATCAGAGCCAATCAGAATAACTCGAATATTCGGCAAAAGGAATATTGCGCGATATTCCTTTTGCCGAATATTCGAGTTATTCTGATTGGCTCTGATGCAAAAGAAGGGCGGAGAAGATAATCGCGCAATAGGAATATTGCGCGATTATCTTCTCCGCCCTTCTTTTGCCCCCTTATTCTCCTTTCTTTTAAGTAGAGTTAGTGTAGAGTTAGTGTTTAGTGCATATTAGTTTAGTAATACAGGAAATGATCTCCGTTTATGAGAATTTCGCAATCATTTTCGCATTAGCGAAATTTCGCAAATGTTTTTTTGGATAAAATATCACGAATATTCGATATTAGCGAATATTCGCGAATATTCTTCTATATATTCGCGCAATATCGCGAAATCGAATATGGCGTATTCCGCTCAACACTAATAGGGAATTGAAATGTTGACTGTGCCCATGCAGTACCCTGGAAGAGTTACCCTTTGTCTGGAATTCCTCCTGAAAAATATCAGTGCACTTCATGACATGTGAAATTAACCACATCCTGCCTGGCCTATAGCAAAATGACAGCAGGGTGGTGGCTCTCCCGTTCTGCCTCGATGCCATATGATTTCTTTCAGAACAAGCCGCTCGTGCGCACCCCAAGGGTGCCCTGCAAATCCATGTATGTTGCCTTGTTGACCCTGTCATCTGCCCTGCAGACCCAGTACACTTCCCTTCTGACTTCTGTCCTGCCCTGCTGACCCCATACACTGCCCTTCTGACCCCTGTCCTCTGTCTTTCTGATATCTGTACACTGCCCTGCAAACTAATGGCCTCTGTACACTTCCCTACAGACTGCTATCCTTTGTCCTACTGACCCACTACCCTGCTGACCTCCCATCCTCTGCCCCCCTGACATTATTTTACGGCACCCCCACCTCAGACAGGCTAGATCCAGCCCTGGTGCTACATAGGGATTAAAAATAGGTCATGCTGATTGAGAAAGTTGAGTTGCACTTTAACTTGATCTGATATATTTACATTGGGGCAAGTCAGGCTGAGTCCTGAGGAAGTGTGATTGCTAGTGAGTGTATTAGCACCAGTATGACAGTTTTTTTTCTAAACTTTTCTTAGCAAGTAATTTATTGGAGTATTTATACTCTATATCAGGGTGTCAAACTCAATTTCATTGTGGGCCGCATCAGCATTATTACTGTCCTCAAAAGTGCCAGTTGTAGCTGTAAGATAAGTTGTCCAGTGCATCCCCTCCCCTTACATTAGATGTCAAGATCCACCCCACCATAAGAAGTTGAATCCCCCACTCTCCCTTACATCACAATGCATCCCCCTTTCCTTATGCTGCTGCTGGGAAGAAGCTGGATGCATTGCTTGAAAGCAGAAAGTAAGGGTCTGTAGTAGGACCAGAGGAAGGCTGGAGCTCTCCTGCAGTTCCAGGTGAGGTGCGAGGGCCACATGAAATGGCCTGGAGGGCCGGATTCGGCCCGCGGCCTTGTGTTTGCCACCTATGCTCTATATAGTGGTATTAATGTTTTGTGGAGTTCTTTTTACTAGCAGAAAAGCCTGTGGTGTCTGTAGCTCAAGAAAATAATTGAGACTAATCTGTCCTCCCTAAGCAGCTAAAAATTGCTGTTGGTATACTGTATACCCATGCTTTTTTTTTTTTTTTTACTTTCTACTATTTATATTTACAAAAAATTTCAGAGCACCAAACACATCCAATAACGTCAGAAATATTAAAAGGAATAAAACTCAAGGAATTGACACGTTCATTTCATTAGCTAGCAGCACATTTTAAGAAAAATTTGAGTTTATTGAGATAAACAAGGACACAGAAGGAGAATTGCACAGTGTTTGGTGTAACGATGCTGACAAATATGCTTTAATTGTCTCCTGCTGCACCACCTTCCAGAGATCTGGCCGATGTCCAGCATTGTGACACAGTAGAGTTTGACAGCCAATTCCCCACATGTGTATTTGTATGCAGGTCACTGAGAGGAAGCTCTGTTCATACAGATTACTAAATAGCTTTCAGGAGGTAAGGATTTTCTGCCACTCTAAATCAACCAGTGCGCAATATGTGAAGAAAATCCTAGTTTTGCTGTTTTCAATTCTGTCCTTTTTATTTTTGCTGTCACGGACCAAACGCTACACTGAAAATATCATCATGATGCTCAGCATTTGTATTAAATTCTGCTAGAGAAGGAACATAGCTGATGGATAGCAACGAGATCTGAGAAAACATTTTGATCATGTTGCAGAAAAGGATTAAGATATCTTTAAACAAAGTCAATCTGAAAACGTCAGCTCACATCAACTGCCCCCCACCTGATACTCCCCACACCACTATTTTTGGAGCAGTGGAAAGGCATTATCTTGACCTATGGTTGTTGGTAAACCAACAGTTTGTATTTGACTGATAGTAAATTATTTACCTGCATAAAAACACCCATCAAATCCTTAAAATGAGAGGGACATCACAGTAACCCAATTTTGCTTGCTACTTGCCATTCATATAGATATGAAGGCTTAGTAGGTTTGAGTAATAGACCCAGAACAGGTATACAAATACAGTAAGGCCGCGTACACATGACCGAGAAACTCGACGGGCGAAACACATCGTTTTTCCTGTCGAGTACAGGCATACCCCACTTTTAAGTACACAACGGGACCAGAGCATGTATGTAAAACGAAAATGTACTTAAAGTGAAGCAATACCTTTTTTCACTTCTAGGCTGTAGTGGGGGTGCCAGGGGCTTTAGTGGGGGCGTCAGGGGCTGTAGTGGGGGCGTTGGGGAAACACTCACATGTAAATAAGCTCATCTGATGCAAGAGGGGGGCTGCTCCAATCCATCCCCCGGACATCGCGCTGCACACAAAGGACAGTGCTATAGAGAGGCTGGATGGCATTCTGTGGCTGACAGGGAAGTCTGAAAAAACACAGAGAATGTGATGTCACTGGAGGTGGGGAGGCAGCCAGGAAACAGAGCACACTGGAACTGGGCAGGCTAAGTGCTCAGAACTTCAGTTCCGTCTAATGCGGGTGCACGGCGCGGGAATATTTGTACTTGTGAGACACTTTACATACACTTGCGGGTATGTCCGTACTCGCGAGTGTACGTAAAGTGAGTGCCCGTAAAGCGGGGTATGCCTGTACCTTTGTCATAAACAACTTCGGCCACCAGATGGCGCTAGCGGCGCATCGGCGCGCACGGGGCGCGCGCATTCGCGGCAATGGCGCGCGGGCACGTGCAAATGTCACTCTGGCTCCAAAACAGGGCATTTAAACTTGCTGTGAGCCTTTGCCTCTTGCTGTCCGGTCTACAGCAGTTCCTGAGATTACCTGTACCCGTCCTGCTTGCACCTGTTCCTGACAACCCGGCCTGTTCCTGACTTCTCTTGCCTTCCGCCTGCCCTGACCTTTTGCCTGCTTGACGATCTGCCCTCCTGACCCTCTGTACCCGCTGCTGCCCGCCTGTTGCCGACCCGGTCTGAACTCGACTCTGCCTTACCTGGCGCACCTGTACCTGATCCGCCAGCCTGCTGCGGACCCTCCTGCTGGGACTTATCTCCACTGTACTATGGTACACCTCCCCCGCTCTGGGGGTCCCTTTGCTTCCAGTGTCTTCACCTGCCGCCTGCAGCTATCAGCCTACACCTGCTACTCTACGCAGCACTGAAGCCTCCTGAAGCCTTCCCAGCCCAGCACCTGCGCTGCAACCGGCGCTCGGGCGACTCTGTATTCCTGTACCCCCTGTCTGCTTTAGCAGGGGTCTCGGGATCAGAGGAGTAAGGGCAGCCACTCCTTGCACGTCAGGCTCGACCACCAGGTACGTGACAACCTTGTTCGGCTGTCAAAAAACTTGTTGAGCCAAATTTTCCCATTGCCCGTCGAGGAAATAGAGAACATGCTCTCTTTTTGGCTCGACGAGTTCCTCAGCAGTTTTCTCTGCGAAAAGTGTACACACGATCGTTTTTTTGGCAGAATACGTCTCCCATCGAGTTTCTTGCTGAATTATGCCGCGGAAACTGGTAGTGTGTAAGCGGCCTAAGAATTTCTGTCTTTCTTGTCACTGCTCACCATCCTTGTGGCTTCCTTAAATGGTGACAGAACAGTGCATGCATCCTTGATCAGTAACCACTGGCATGTCGAAAAGAAGCCACACTCACACAGGTACTCATTGATGGCCCTCTGTTGTGTGTGCAGCCACTGTAGCATTGCCAGGGTTGAGTTACACCTGGTGGGCATGTCATAAATGAGGCAGTTGGTGGGCAAGTTGCATTCCCTTTGGATGTCAGCCAGCCGAGCACTGGCATTGTATGACCAGAGGAAATGGCCACAGACTTTTCTGGCCTGCCTCAAGAGATCTTGTAAGCCTGGGTACCTGGTCAAGAACCGCTGAACCACCAAATTCAGGATGAGTGCCAAACATGGAACATGGGTCAAGTGTCCCTGTCGGAGGATGGAGAGAAGATTGGTGCCATTTGTTGTTATATGTTGCCCAATTTATATAAAGGATAATTGCATCAGTGGTCTCCAAACTGTGGCCCGGGGGCCGGATGTGGCCCTTCGCTTGCCTTTATCTGGCCCTTGGGGTTACTATTCCACCAACTGACATCATTAATGGGTCACTATTCTTCTCATTGATATCCACAATGAGCCACTATTCTTCTTATTGATATCCATAATGAGACACTATTCCTCCCATTAAAATCAATGAAGGTCCACTGATGCCCGAACAATTTCTACTCTCACTGGCCACACTCCGGCCCCCCTAAAGCATGAAGGAGAGTAAACTGGCCGTTTGTTTAGATAGTGTGGAGACCCCTGGTGTACATCATGGATAGCACCTGACAAGCTTGTTTCGAAGTGCAAAGCTCTTTATTCTTGCATGATCACATATAAAAGCATTGTTCTGGGGACACACAGGGACCCTTCCTTAAGCTGGGTAAGCGCTTAAAGTTTTTTTTCATCCAACCAGCAAGTTGAATGAAAAAACCTGACAGATCGCTGCATCAACCAAAGCAATGTTGACGCAGAAATCTTTCCCACTGAGACATAGTATTCTGACAGGGGAGACCCCCCGCCAGAATACGCTGATCAGCGCCCGCAGCCATTGGCTGCAAGCATTGATTGATTGCTGGCTTACCAGTTTGCCTGTTTGACAGGAGCCAGTCTCACCACTGGCTTCTGTTGAACAGAAAACTGTACACAAGAACCCAAAGTCCTGCTGAACTGACACATTTTCTGACCTTGTGTACTGGGCTTTAAGCATGGTAGACAAACAGCAAATAGTTCAAACATTTAGAGAAATCAACCACCAATAAGAAAAGACCTCCCAATGCGCGGGAGTGACGTCATCGCGGCTCCGGCCAGTCACAGCGCCAGAGCCGCGATACAAGGAAGTGAGATGCCTTTTTTCTTGCAGGGTGTTTTTTTTTTTTCTGGTGGGTTTACTTCCTCTTTAACAAACAGACATTTACAGTTAATATATGTAATTGAAAATAGATTACTGTGCATATTATGTTAGCTGAATGTCAAGTACAGCTTGAGTTAATGTACATGCATATTAGCAAGGATGATACATGCAAGAGGGAATGCATGTTACCATTAGGCCTCGTACACACGATAGGTTAGCCAGAGGACAACGGTCTGATGGACCGTTTTCATCAGTCAAAACCAATCGTGTGTGGGTCCCATAGGTTATTTAACCGTAGGTTAAAAAAAGACAACTTGCTTTAAAATTAACCTATGGATGCCTAACCCATAGGTCAAAACCGATCGGTAATAGGCACGACCATCAGTTAAAAATCCACGCATGTTCAGAATCAAGTCGATGCCTTTCTGGAAGCATTGAACTTCATTTTTTTCAGCACGTCGTTGGGTTTTACATCACCGCGTCCTGATACAATCGTTTTTTTAACTGATGGTGTGTAGGCACATTAGACCATCAGTCAGCTTCATCCTTTAACCTATGACCTCCTTTAACCTCCCTCAGACAGTTCTCATTGGATGGACTGATCGTGTGTACAAGGCTTTAGTGTCACAGACTTTCAAGTGCCCTGTGTTATCCTAATCTAGAAATAGTAAAGTATGTGAAGGTGTTCATGCCATATAATGTTCTGTGTATTTCTCCTAAACTGCAAAATACAGAGACCAATAAAGAGAATGGGGAAAGGACAAAAGGGTAAAAAGAAAAAAAGGAAGAAAGATCACTACAGACGTAACAGTTCAACTACACTATATTACCAAAAGTGTTGGGACGCCTGCCTTTACACACACATGAACTTTAATGGCATCCCCGTCGTGTGTTGGCTTCCTCACAGTTTTTCCAAAGGAAAAACTGCTAAACCCGTCGTCAAAAATAAAAGAGAACCAGCTCCCTTTTTTCCCATCGGGATTCCCAACTGACTTTTTCCCGACGCAAACCTTGAGTGTGTGTACGGGGCATTAACCTCCCTGGCGGTATGATTCTTTCAGATTTTAGGTGCTAAAAGCGGTACCATTATTTGCAAGGGAATTTGGCGTTTTATACTGTAGGCTTGTAATTCTTAGGAATAACTCACTGAAATCTATCCAAACAAGAGTCTAATAGGCATCCTGGGTATGATTTTTTTTTTTTCTTATTAAAAATTATAATATAATAAATAATTATAAAAAATTATAACAAATAATAATATAATTATAGTAAAAATTATTCAATAATGTAATCAAATCAAAATCACTGAAATTTGCTCAGTTGCAGAATTTTTGCTGTCATTATTTTTTTTTTTTTATGACGAATTTCCCCACAAATCGCTATCGCTAAATTCTGCAAGTGATTCTGATTTATTATCGCTGTTTTTTAGCTGCTCTAAAACAATTTTTGCCATAAAGGGACACTTTTGGTTGCTATGGGCAATCTACAGTTTGCAGGGAGAAAGAACAGTTTTTATTATATAAAAGGACATGTAGTGTACAGGGCAGACCACTAGGGACATGGGGGGTGTGTATTTTTTACATACAGTACTGTAATCTATAAGATTACAGTGTACTGTATGTATAGTGTTTGTTTACTTTTTTAAATTTGGCGCCGTTCCCCCCCCTACGTCGCGACGCTCGCAGGGAAGGGAATCGGCGGAACACACAGCATCAGGCGGACATCCGCCCGCCGTGTACTGCGGGGATTCATCGCTGGATCGCAGAGAAAAGGTAAGTAAACTTTTTTCTGCATCCAGCAAGCAAGTCCGTGTGTGGCACGGGGTTACCGATCGTAGCTTTAAAATCTCACCCCGTGCCACACACGGGAAGACCGCCAGGGAGGTTAAGCGTTGAGGGTAGACAATCATTTAGTGAAGTACAACCTTTCATCAAGGTCTATTCTGAGCTACTATTTCAGGTTACCTCTCAGGACCACCCCCCATTTACTTTGTACCAGGCTGTATTTTTGGGATAGTTGTTAAAACATTGTGCAGGTTCGTTTCTTCAGCAGTATTCAGCCTATTCACAACAGGTGGTGTTGGAATTGGACAAACTGACTTTAGTTCACCCTCTGCTACAAGCATGGTCAGAGATCATATGCCCAATACAAGATGAGTCACATAAGTACCCTGCCACCAGTAAGCACACTTCCCCTGTATGCAATCCATCGAAAGCTCCCCTGCAGTGCCATTACCAATAGCAACATCTCAGGCCTCTTCCTGCATTTCTTATACTCTTCCCTCTATTCATCCTAGTACTGTTACTACCTTCCTATCAGCAGTACAGTCTGGTCAGCACAAGGCAACTGCATGCATGACTCCAATATCTAAGCCAAAGAAAAATAAACAAAACTTGTCTCCTGCTCTTATACCTGTGCCACTATCCATGTTGCTTGCTGATCCCACCAATCCAGTGCCTGATGCAATCCAGTCCTCCTCCATGCAGACGCCTGCTGCTGATGTGATCAAGTCCTCCTCCATGCAGACGACTGCTTCTGATGTGATCCAGTCCTCCTCTATGCAGATAACTGCTGCCGATGCAATTCAGTCCTCTTCCATGCTGGCTGCTGCCGGTGCAATCCAGTCCTTCATGTTGCCACCTGCTGATGATGCACATGGCTCCTCCATGTTTCCACCTGCTGATGGTGTCTATGCCTCCTCCATGCTGATGCCGCCTGCTTATGGTGTCCATGCCTCTTCCATGCTGATGCCGCCTGCTGATGGGGTCCATGCCCCTTGCTGATTCTGCCTGCTGATGGGCTCCATGCCTTCTCCATTCTGATGCTGCCTGCTGATGAGGTCCATGCCTCCCCCATGCTGATGCCGCTTGCCGATGGAGTCCATTCCTCCTCCATGCTGCTGCTTGCTGATGTGGTCCATTCCTCAACCTTGCTGCTGCCTGCCGTGGGTGACTTACCATCTGTAAACCAGGCAAGCTACAGAGTTATGATGAGACACTTCGGTGTCTGGGTTTCGGCACTGTCACATAACCCCAGGGCTAAGTCTGCAGTTAACTTGTGCAGTCCCAGCATTGGAGTACCTACTGTCTTGAGGGACTACCAAATACTGTACATCTCAGAGGGTTTGACTAGAAGAGAACCCAGCCAGTTTTGGGACTCCAGTGGTAGGGTTCTCACCAAGCTTTCAGATGTTGGCAGTGGGGTACTCGGTCGGCTTGCAGACCCCAGTGGTAGGACCTTATGGAGTGTTCGGAGACCGATCCATAAGGGAGGGAATCTGTCAGGGTTAAGTTCACCTGCTAGTGGCACTGGGTTTCACTTTGCCGATGGCTGCAGTTCCAGTGTCCACCAGCAGGTGTCTCCCAGAAGTCAGCAGGTTCTGATCAGCCACACCTGGCTCCAGCTGCCAGGCGGATATTTAAGGCTGCTCCTCCCTTCCCCCAGGGCATCACTATCCTGTCTGATTGCCTCCTTGCTACCAGATTGTGCATGATGCCTTTCCTGAACCTTCCTGTATCCTGATCCGTCCTGCACCCATCTGACTTGTTCCATGCTCTTGTACCCAGTCATGTTCCTTCTATGCATCCCTGTTACCTTTGTCCCTTATGTTGTAGATATTGTATATAGATAGCAGTTAGGTTCATTAGATATTTTTATACTTGTTTGCTAGAGTGGTTTATGATTTCACCGGTTGTTGTGTATGTTTATTGGTGTGTGTTCACTTTAATCATAAATACTTTGTTTGGTCTCAGTTCCCTTGTGTAGCTAAGTGTCTGGTCACCTTAGATGCTGATCCCTGACAAGCTTGCATGGGAAATATAATATTTATACAGTTACAGATGCTGATCCTGTAAACTTAAGCTTACCCGTGTGTGCGGCTCATTTTGGGCTTGTGTATGTGCAGACCACAAGTGGACCAGAAGGTCCAGAAAACCTGTGTGGATGGAGCCTAGGCATTGCTAGGCTATGGACACATGCCAGTAACCTGTAAAAAGGAACAGTATTGCCATCAAAGTCCTGTACCATAAGCTGTCCTGTGTATGACCAGAAGTAGGTAGGGAAAGCAAGAGAAGATATGTCAAGAAGAAAGAAAAGGAAAAAGACTAGCCAAGAATAAAGAAGAAAAAAAACGTTGGTTTTCCTGGCAAGCTTGTCTTGCAAAGCCGTGCATACAGACGGCCATTCAAAAGAACCGCCGTTCTTTTGAATGGCAAGAACATGGTGACATCATTGAGTAGGACGAGCCAGCGCTCGTCACATTTGATGCCGCACCCCACACTAAACTTGTATGATTATCGAGCATGCACGGGTTTACCTGGAACAGGTATGCATACATACGACCGTTTTTCTTGGCAGGAAACACTTTCCCGGGAATCCCGATGGTAAAATAGAGAGCAGGGTTCTCTATTTTCCCGTCTGGATTCTCGGCTGTTTTCCTGATGGGAAAACTGATAGGGAGCATACACACGGCTGGGATTCCCAGCCAAATGCTTTCCCGGCTGTTTTTCTGCCGGGAAAACCGGTTGTGTGTACAAGGCTAAAGAAACAAATAGGGAAGAGAAGACCATTTCTGTTTAACTGCTTAAGGACCGCCGCATGTACATTTATGTCGGCAGAATGGCACGGACAGGCACATTGGCGTACCTGTACGTCCCTGCCTAGACGTGGGTCCCTCCCTGCAGTGCACTTCCTTTGCCTGTATAATGTAAACACAGGCAGAGGAAGTGATGTCAGCTCTCCTTTCGGCGGTATTTTCAATCCGCCGAGAGGAGAGAAGACATCACACAGTAAGTCGCACCAACACTACACTGACACCACACACATAGGCACATTAACCCCTTCCGATCAGCCCAATCCCCCCCCCAGCCCCCTGTCACACTGTCACTGATTGCAGTGATCATATATTTACTGATCACTTCATTTAGTGTCAGTGTGACAGTTAGTGTGACAGGCAGTTAGTGTTAGGTCCAGGATAGCCCCCTACCCCCCCTAATAACGTTTTTAACCTCTTGATCACCGCCCTAGTTGACCCTTTCACCCCCTATTGCCAGTGTCACTAAACGATCATTTTTCTGATCGCTGTATTAGTGTCACAGTTGCCGCTATGTAGCTAGTTTTTTTTTCTTGCGATTTTTTTTACTAAAGACATGTGGCTGAATACATTTTGGCCTAAATGTTTGACTAAAATTTAGTTTATTAGATTTTTCTTATAACAAAAAGTAGAAAATATCATTTTTTTTCTAAAAATTTTTTCCATTTATATAGCAAAAAATAAAAATCGCAGAGACAATCAAATACCATCAAAAGAAGGCTCTATTTGTAGGAAGAAAAGGATGCAAAATTTGTTTGGGAGCCACTTAGCACGACCGCGCAATTGTCTGTTAAAGCGAAGCAGTGCCGAATTGTAAAAACGCCTTTGGGCATTTAGCAGCATATTGGTCCGGGGCTTAAGTGGTTAACTTACATACAGTGTCAACTGAGTTACATGAAAAGAAGTGTCCTCTTCTATAGACTCCATCTGAGTCCCAAACGATGCTTGTCATACTTCTCTTAAGTTGGAGGCCAATATAACTCCCAGATATGTTGAGGATCCTAGGTAAAGCATTGCAGCTCACACTTAAGAGAATTTTAGGCATCAAGATCAATAATATTTTTTGCGTGGAAAACATTTATAAAACCAAAGAAAGACTCAGAGGGGAAAAGAGCCTTTATAGGTAGCCTTTGGCTATTACAACTGCTTAAAAACTTTTTTTTTTTTTTAACCATGTCTCTTTAATTCTAATGCATTTATTGGATCTTTATACATGGATGTTATACAACAAAATTCAATGCTAAATATATTACAAGGAGCTGGTTGGCAACGTACATTGCGCTGAGAGCTTGATATCACATTATCCAATAGATTTCGAAAAAATAATTATTCACTCAGGTCAGGACAGCGACAGTAGGCATCACTTTGCCGTGTTCCATTATGGAGGAAAATGTACGTTATAATTTTAATATAATTATAAAAGATGGGTTTTGTGTTATTGGGATTATACCATTTGCTGATAGGTATATAATTTACTGTCTATATAAGGTCATCACTTTTTGCAAAGCAAGTGAATATTATTTAGACAATATATGGCATTTGCAAAGACAGAAAAAATTGCATAAAGCCTGTAAGAAATATATTTGCATAGCTAATCATTATGGATGGGAGATGGTTTAAAGGTTTTGCTCTGGATATTAAAGATTGTCCAAACAAATTTATCATGAGGGGACGAAATAAATTGTATCACCAATGAGCTAATTTGCTGTTATAAAAATGATACAGAATTGCTATTTCTGAGTGTGATATAATTCCATCCATGTGTGTTTGTTTACCTATATTTTCAACAAATATTAAGTGCTAGTTCATAAAGACAGAAACAACAAGCACTTATAGGGGTATGTTTATAAAAAGAATTGCAGTGGAAATGCACAAGCATTTTAGAAAAATACAGCATCATGGCCACTGGATGGAGTTAAAAATCATATCGAGAGACAAGGCAGTGGTCATCTTGGTGGTGTGTTTGGAGTTGTTATCATGTTGGAATACTGCCCTGCGGCCCAAATAAATCTGTTCAGACCGATTTGATCAGATTTGTCTGCTGGGCTGTTTTGGTTTTATCGCTGTACACACGATCAAACCAAAATCCCCGCCGGCAGACAGCGCGGTGACGTGGCGATGACGTTGACGCCGCCACGTCACCGCACCAAGAAGTAAAATACTTCCGCGCATGCGTCGAATCCATTTGACGCATGTGCGGGCAGATATGTCTGCTGGTTAGCGTACTAACCAGCAGACATGTCGGACGGATGGGTTCCCAGCAGACAGATTTTAAAGCATGCTTTAAAATCTGTCTGCTGGCAAAATCTGTCTGTCCGCCTGTACACATGATCGAATCTGTCTGCTGAAACGGTCTGGCAGACCGTTTCCAGCAGATAGATTCGATCGTGTGTACGCATCCTTAGTCTCATCAGACCACAGGCCATTCCAGTAATCTATGTCCTAGTCTGCTTGTCTTCAGCAGCCATGCAGACCAATTTGATGGAGTGTGTGGCGTATCGTCTGAGCACTGACATGCTGACCCCCCACCCCTTCAACCTCCCAAAGACAACCTCTGGATATGATGCTGAGCATATGCACTCAACTTCTTTCATCGAGAATGTTAAACCATTGTATGGTCTTGGCCATCGTGATGCAGCTCAGTTTTAGGGTTTCAGCAATCTTCTTATGGCCTAGGCCATCTTTATGTAGAGCAACAATTTTTTTTACATCCTCTGAGAGTTCTTTGCATGAGGTGCCATGTTGAACTTCCAGTGACCAGTATGAGAGAGTGAGAGTGATAACACCAAATTTAACATACATACTCCCCATTTACACCTAATGCCGCGTACACACGGTCGTTTTTTGCGATGAAATAAAACAACGTTTTTTAAAAAGGCATTTAAATTGATGGTGTGTGGGCAAAACGTCGTTTTTTGTCTTAAAAAAAACGACCAAAAAAAAATTCCAACATGCTTGAATTTTTTGTGTCGTTTTTCAAAACGTTGTTTTTTGTTTCACAAAAAGTCACCGTGTGTAGCAAAAACGTCGTTTAAAACGACGTTTTTCAACCCGCGCATGCCCAGAAGCTAGTTATGAAGCGAGCTTCAATGGAAAAGTGTGGTGAACGTAACCTCGTTTTTTGTGAAAAAAACGATGGTGTGTATGCAACATCGTCTTTGAAAGTGACGTTTCAAAAACGTTGTTTTTTACTTCACAAAAAACGTTGTTTTTTTTCATCGCAAAAAACAACCGTGTGTACGCGGCATTAGACCTTGTAACCCTGAGGCCCTGTACACACGATCAGACATGTCTGATGAGACTTGTCTGATGGACAATTTTCATTAGACAGCTCTGAACTGGTCTGATGGTCTGATGTGCGTACACACCATCGGATCAAAATCCGATCAGAACACAACGACGTGATGAAAAAAGTTCAATGCTTCCAAGCATGCGTCGACCTGATTCTGAGCATGCACGGGTTTTTGGTCCGATGCTTTTGTGTACTAACCATCGAACCTGTCCGACGGACAGGTTCCATCAGACAGGTTTTAAAGCAAGTTTTAAAACTTTGGTCTGACGGACAACGGTCTGATGGGCCGTACACACCATCAAACTGGTCTGATAAAACTGGTCTGCAGACCAGTTTCATCAGACATGTCTGATCATGTGTACAGGGCCTAACAAGTCACATGACACCGGGGGGAGGGAAAATGGCTAATTGGGCCCAATTTGAACATTTTTATTAAAGGGTGTTCTCACTTTTGTTTCCAGCAGTTTAAACATTAATGGCTGTTCGTTTACACTCACTACTTTACTTTGTAGCAAAGTGTAATTTCTTCAGTGTTGTCACATGAAAAGATATAATAAAATATTTACAAAAATGTGAGGTACTGTATATATATATATATATATATATATATATATATATATATATATATATATATATATATATATATATATATATATATATATATATATATATTACAGAAAATTCTTGTCCATGCTTATTTTTTTTATTCCTGGATCCTCCACGTGTCAAACTACCATGGGTCAGCTCAGTCCCCTCTGACACCTCCAGGACGACTGTCTCCCCTCTGCCAGTGTTCAAATGTGAGAGACCTTGCAACAGCTAGTTTGAGAGGAAATGCTCAGCTGACATGAGGAGGATCCAGGAAAATAAAATTACGGTTAAGTATGGGCAACAATTTTCTGTATTTCTGGAACCTCATGTCAGCGGATGTACCAAGCAATGGCACCACAAAAGGGAGGGAAGAAGTAGGAAATAAAAACTGGGAATCACTGCTAAACTAATTTAACTTTCAATAGTTTTTTTATTGAGATATCAGCATGGAGAAATCAACAGAAATACAGGTAGAAGTCTATAGCCCTGTGCACTTAAGATTAGGAAAGGAAGGGTAGGTGTTGTGTGTGTGTGTATCTTTTTCCCTCCTATCAAAAAAAAAAAAAAGAGAGCATTCCCCTGTTTTTTTTTGTACAGAGGCGAAGCCCCAGAGCAAACTGATAACCTTGTGGTACCACACGCTGAAGCCACAAGGTTACAAGGAAAATCAGTAGCACCTTCTTTTTATTTTACTGGTCCTATGCTTTCAGAAAATGCATGGTTTGATTCTAGTGCGGGACACACAGGCAGATCGGTCACCTCTTATCACTAGTACAGCTCAGGTATCAGCAATGGGGAAAGGAGACCCTAACAAGCCCAGGGGCAAGATGTCCTCCTACACCTACTTTGTGCAGACATGCCGGGAGGAGCACAAGAAGAAACACCCGAACTCCTCCGTCAAGTTTGCCGAGTTCACCAAGAAGTGCTCCCAGAGGTGGAAGACCATGTCTGCCCAGGAGAAGGGAAAGTTTGAAGACTTGGCCAAAGGCGACAAGGTCCGTTATGAAAGGGAAATGAAAACCTACATCCAACCCAAGGGGGATAAGGCAGGAAAGAGAAAGAAGGACCCAAATGCCCCAAAACGACCACCATCTGCCTTCTTCCTGTTTTGTTCTGAAAATCGGCCCCAGATAAAGATTGACACTCCTGGTCTGTCCATTGGTGATACCGCTAAGAAACTAGGAGAGCTGTGGTCTGAACAGACGCCCAAAGACAAGCAGCCATTTGAACAGAAATCACCAAAGTTCAAGGAGAAATATGAGAAGGATGTTGCAGCGTATCGAGCAAAGGGCAGCAGTGATGTTGGCAAGAAGATTCCTGGCAGGCCAGCAAGCTCAAAGAAGAAGGTTGAACCAGAAGATGACGATGATGATGAGGATGAAGATGATGAGGAAGACGAGGATGAGGACCATAATGAGGATGACGAGTGAATGCTTTTTCCGCTGTATAAATTGTGTTGAAGCCCATTGTTTGTTTATTTACTAAGAATGTGAACTCAAGTGCAGCTCATTTTTTTAGCTTGGTTATAAAAACTGTACAGAATTGTGTATAGGTAATGTGATTCTTTAGGGAGAACCTATATTTTAATATAAGGAGTAGTTGGAGGGCTGTTAGAGTTAAAGCTTTTGATGTGGGATGATTCTGCATATTTAATAGTTTCCAGGGGTAGCCCAATGTTGGCAACAAACCCAGTATACTTTAGCCTTCTGTAGACTTGGTGTATTGTACTTTTTTAGCAACTTTTTTGTTGTAATAAAATTACATATAAACATAAAAAAAAAAAAAAGGAATGCATGGTTTGGAGGGCCTTTCACAAACTCTGCAAGCCGTAATGGAAAAATTGCCAAAATGGTTATGCCATGTGAGTTTAAATGTAGAGAGCAGGGCCTGGCAGTGAAAGAGTTTACAAAAAGGCCAGGGATCTGTTATACCAGACCATATCCCCTCAACATAAGTAATGTACCTTGCAAGGAACTCTCCCTATATCCTGCCACTAAAATGGATGTTAGGGTCTGCAGGGGAACCTGGAAACCCCCAGAAATCTGGCCCTTCTACATGAATGAGTAAGGGATGCATAGTGCATAGTGTCCTTTGTTACCCATTCACTTAAAATGTAAAAAGTACATAAAAACGCACACCACCCTTTATTGAAAACGACTGTCTTTTAAATATCTGCGCAAATAAAGTACTTTGCACATATTAATAATTGATGTGTATTTTTGAGTTCAGGGTTTCTAAAGCAGAGCAAGGAAGGCAGGAGACTATTCCTAATCTCCTGCCTCTAACCCTCACGCTTGTACTTAATTCCAGTCCTAACCTATTGTGTCATCATGTGCATTTACTCAGCTAACTGCTGTCATTATACTGTGCAGGTTGGTAGGGCTGCGTGAATTGCCGTAGCTGTACGTCAGCCACTGTAAGAGCTATAGGGGCGTGCGTGGCGCGACACCACAGGCAATGCGCGTGGCTGGCGGCTGCGATGTCTGGCGACCCACAATCACCCCTCATAGAGCCAGAACAGGGATCTGTTAATGTAAACAGACAGATCCCAATTCCTTTCAGGGAAGTAGAAAGAGATTTGGTGCTTCTAGTTATCAGGAACAGCAATCTCTCTCTACTCCCAGTCAGTCCACTCCCCCCATAAAAATAAAAAAAATATGCCATAAATATATCCCCTATTTTGTAGATGCAATAACTTTTGCACAAATATATGCTTATTGCGTTTTTTTTTTTACCAAAAAAAGTAGACTACATATTGGCCTAAACTGATAAAGATTTTTTTATTTGTTTTTTAGAAATTTATTATAGCAAAAGTAAAAAATATTGTATTTTTTTTTTTTCAAAATTGTCGCTCGTTTATGGTGCAAAAAATAAAAACCGTAGAGGTGATCAAATACCACCAAAAGAAATCTCTATTTGTGGGAATTCAGAACATAAATTTAGTTTGGGTACAACATTGCACGACCACACAATTGTCAGTTAAAATGACGCACTGCCGTCTCACAAAAATGGCCTAGTCAGGAAGTGGGTTAAAAAAGTCAAGGGGTACGTTTTTGTTTTGTCTGAAACTTTTTGTTCAGAAAAGCAACTGCACTGAATAGTTTATTCCTTTGTTACCCACAATCTCTGTCAAGCAAGTGCACATGAAATAAAGTGTTTGTTGGACAGGTATATAAAAGAAAGGACAAATAACAGCCATTCCAGCTGGCAGAAGAGTAAGGAATATGTTTTTCTTCAACAACATATAAATCTGCTATTGGTAACTCAATTGCTTTTTGTTCCAGTTTTGTCTGGAGGCACAAATGAAAAAAAAGGAAGCGGGAAAATCCTTCCCAAGCTAAAAGCCTTACCTAGAGACCAACTATAAAAATATTTACACTGCCATCAGTGCCGTAGCTACAAATACGAGAAATGTGCTGTATATCAGTAGTGGGCTGCCACTAAACATTTAGGCTACAATGTGCAATCTTTATTTTGCTAACAGAAAGAGGAAATACAATTCAGTAACATATCCATTAGCTGCAATGTTTAACCACTTCCCCACCGCGCCATAAGCATTTTACTGTTACGGCGCGGTGGAGTTACTTTGACACGACGTCCCTGGGACGTCGTCGTGCACTTCCGCGATTGCGCGTCCCCTGGGACGCGCAATCGCGAAAGTGTCCGTGCTCACCGGGTCTAGAAGACCCGGCGCATCACGGATCACGGTAAATTGCCGCTGATAGCGGCCGTTTACCACGTGATCGCGCCGTCGAATGACGGCGCGATCACTTGTAAACAAACCGGCGTCATTTGATGACGCCGGTTCCTCCCTCTCCTCCCTCTCCTCTCTGTACCGTTCGGTACAGTGTGCGAGGAGAGGGGGGGGGAGCGGAGTGTCAGCAGCTGAGCTGTGGCTGGATCTGTGACAAATGCAGTCACAGATCCAGCCATCCCTCAATCCATCCCAGCTCTGCAATCCCCTAGTACCCTGCAATCCCCAGTACCCAGCAATCCCCCAGTACCCAGCAATCCCCCAGTACCCCACAATACCCCAGTACCCAACAATACCCAACAATACCCCAGTACCCAACAATACCCCAGTTCCCAACAATACCCCACAATACCCCAGTACCCAACAATACCCCAGTACCCAACAATGCCCCAGTACCCAACAATACCCCAGTACCCAACAATACCCCAGTACCCAACAATACCCCACAATACCCCAGTACCCAACAATACCCCACAATACCCCAGTACCCAACAATACCCCAGTACCCAACAATACCCCAGTACCCAACAATACCCCACAATACCCCAGTACCCAACAATACCCCAGTACCCAACAATACCCCACAATACCCCAGTACCCAACAATACCCCAGTACCCAACAATACCCCAATACTCGGCAATACCCCAGTACTCGGCAATACCCCAGTACTCGGCAATACCCCAGTACTCAGCAATGCCCCAGTACCCAACAATACCCCAGTACCCAACAATACCCCAGTACCCAACAGTACCCCACAATACCCCAGTACCCAACAATACCCCAGTACCCAACAATACCCCAATACTCAGCAATACCCCAATACTCAGCAATGCCCCAGTACTCAACAATACCCCAATACTCGGCAATACCCCAATACTCGGCAATACCCCAATACTCAGCAATACCCCAATACTCGGCAATACCTCAATACCCTGCATGATACTTTGCAATACCCCAATACTCTGCAATACCGCCTATGGGGATTTTTAAGTAGCGAAGTTTGGCGCCATTCCACGAGTGTGCGCAATTTTGAAGTGTGACATGTTGGGTATCTATTTACTCGGCGTAACTTCATCTTTCACATTTTGAAAAAAAATTGGGCTAACTTTACTGTTTTGTTTTGTTTTAAGCACAAAACAGTTTTTTTTTAAAAACACGCGTTCAATAAATTTCTGCGAAAATACCGTGCGAGATAAAAAGTTGTAACGGCCGCCATTGTATTCTCTAGGGTCTTTGCTAAAAAAGCATATATAATGTTTTGGGGTTCTATGTAATTTTCTAGCAAATAAATGATGATTTTTCCATGTAGGAGAGAAATGTCAGAATTGGTCTGGGTGTTCCAGAACGCCTGATGGTGCTCCCTGTATGTTGGGCCTCTGTATGTGGCGACGCTGTGTAAAAGTCCCACACATGGGGTATCGCCATACTCGGGAGGAATAGCAGAATGTGTTTTGGGGTGTAATTTGTGGTATGCATATGCTGTGTGTGAGAAATAACCCACTAATATGACAGAAACAAGTTTTTTTGTTTTTTTTTTACAGAATTTTCAGTCGTTTTTCTTTTATAGCGCAAAAAATAAAAAACCCAGAGGTGATCAAATACCACCAAAAGAAAGCTCTATTTGTGTGAAAAAAAGGACAAAAATTTCAAATGGGTAGAATGTTGTATGACTGAGTAATTGTCATTCAAATTGTGAGAGCACCGAAACCTGAAAATTGGTCTGGTTAGGAAGGGGGTTTAAGTGCCCAGTGGTCAAGTGGTTAAATGTATGCACAACAGAACCAACATTAGTTGATATGCCCTCACAATCTTTGGGGCCACAATAGAAATTAGATTTTTATACTTATAACACAACAATAAAAAACAAAAAAGAAAATAGACTGCTGCACACCCTTAACCGCTTCAATACCAGGCTTTTATACCACCTCCATACCGGGCCTATTCTGACACTTCTCTCCTACATGTAATAATCATCATTCTTTTGCTAGAAAATTACACAGTACCCCCAAACATTATATATGTTTTTTTTAGCAGACACCCTAGGGAATAAAATGGCGGTCATTCCAAAGTTTTATCTTGCACGGTATTTACGCAATTATTTTTCAAACGCCTTTTTTTTGTAAAAAAATTGTTTTATGAATTAAAAAAATAACAAAACAGTAAAGTTAGCCCAATTTTTTTGTATTATGTGAAAGATTATGTTACACCGAGTAAATAGATACCCAACATGTCACACTTTAATTATGCGCACACTCATGGAATGGCGCCAAACTTTGTTACTTAAAAATCTCCATAGGCAACGCTTTATTTATTTTTTACAGGTTACAGTTTAGATTTACAGAGGAGATCTAGTGCTAGATTCGTTGCTGGCACTCTAACGCACGCGGCGATACCTCACTTATGTGGTTTAAACCGCGTGTACATATGTCGGCGGGACTTGCGTGTGCGTTCGCTTCTGCACGCAAGCTATCGGGGACAGGGGCGTTTTAATTTTTTTTTTATCTTTTATTTATTTTTTTTACTTATTTTTTATTTATTTTTACACTTTTTTTAATTTTTTTTTCCACTTTTATTCCTATTAGGATGGTAAATCCCATCCCAGGCCGTCAATTTTCTATGGCTGGGTATTGAAGTGGTTAAGAGTTAACTACAAAAAATTATTTTATTAGAATAAATATCAAAAAAGAACACATGTATGTCAGGTATAAAAACTCAGGTCCACTATGATATGGTAGACCAACCCAGGGATGGTCCCCCTGGATGTCCACTCAAAAACGGCTTTTACCAGTAACTAATGCTCGATCATCCCAAGGGGAGATCAGAGTCTACAAAAAATAGTGCCCCCACCCTCCACATAACACACATGGGTCCCCCCCCACACAAAATTGCACACCTGAACCCCAACTATTGGCAATATTTCCTAATGGTTCCCACAAATAGCAGTGATTCCCTGTAATTCAGGTGAAAAGATCACTGGCTAGATGATGGAATATAACATAATTAAATACCTGAAAAAGGGGACATGAAAAAATCCACTGACTAGTGGTAATAGTAGCACTGATCCAATAGAGACTGATGATGGAAAGAGAAAAAAAAAAAAAAAAACAATGTAACAAAATGAAGGATATTGAGCCTAATAGTTCACTGAGAAAAGTTCTCCCGTTGAACTCGCCGTGTCGGGCTTAGTATTATTTCCTATAAACAAAAACTGAAGTTGAACTCACTACCTCTACAACATTATATGTGCTTATCCCGAAAAACATCTATAACCTGTCACTTCCCTTATTGTAGGGATCACTGCCGTAGCCACAACATGCATATAAAGAAAAGAGGAAGTTGCACTATGGGGAAACTAAGACAGAGTATCCCCAATGGGCAACCAAGAGGCTACCAAGGCAGAGATGGGCAGTGATATAGATAAAATTATTTATTGATCATATAAAGATACAAAAATTCGGGATAAGAGATTTTTACAAAAAGTTGCAAATACTAAATGTATGTCATAAAGATTCACAAGTATGCCTACTTACAGCAGCCGGCCGGTGCTGCACACATGAACCTAGTTCATGTAACATGCAACAATGCGACACACATAGGACACAAACATATAACAAACATAAAAGAAAAACATATAACTCAGGCGATCCGGACGCCAAATGGGTCACTGCTGCTGGAGATTCCGTACGATAATTACCGCTGAAATAATATTCAAAAAATAATAAAAAGTATATATAATATGAATAGAAACTTCCAGCAGGAGTACCCCTGCGGGAGAAGGATGTGGCTACAACTTAATGTAATGTATAGTATGAGTATAACTGCATCCAATTTAGTAATCGTTGTAGATCACTAATATACTGGTCAGATGGCTGGTGCTGGCCAGTAAGAACATAGTATAAGTAACTTTATGTGAGTTGCTGCCACTAAGTATTATTTCCTTATAAGTATATTTTCATTAGTAAATAGATGTAAATCAGATATTCAAGCAGAGACACTGTAATGTTAATCTTCACGATAAAATTCACCTGAAACACAATGATATTGCCATAGATAGTGGGCAAGTTCCCATAGCATAAGGGTAGTGTCCATTCAAAGCTTCAAAGCAAATATATCCATATACAGTAGTGCTTATTCATCCTATTAGGCAGCTCACATTCCATGAGATTTGTATCAGCTATTATGGATGGATGATAGGTGATTGGGCATATAATATGCTAGTTTGTAGATGACAGTGTTGTAGTAAAATTCCTCAGCAGTATTAGTGCAGAGTTTACTCACGGTTTTGCTGTCATTCATAGCTCTAAGTAGAAGCTATTTTCTCCAATCATGCACTGCTCAAAGGGATTGCAGCCAAACCATCCATTTATGCATAAAGCTTGAAGCGCTATTCCTAGAAGTAGCAATATCAGGTGAATCGGTATGATAGTGTCCAAGGTAGGACAGTGGTAGTACAGCGTCTCTGATAATGAGTTATTGATTGCAATGTCCAGAATGAAAATAAAAATAAAATTATTCAATCTCCAAAGACAATGGCTGGAAGCCAAGTGTTGTAATTGTCCTCAAGGTGTGCTTTTCATGTCTCCATAAGGCATCCTTTAATTGATGGTATATCTGCTCAAGGTACAATATTACCGAGCTGATAAAGGAAAAACCGTGAGGCTGAAGTGTGCATAGAGGGGTCCCTGTTCCCCAAAAGTTTACATGTTTCGTTCCATGGGTATCAGAACTTCGTCAGAGTTCATATTCGAACATAACCAAAATAGCGAACAAGCGAAAATACGAACGTACGATTGGACAAACTTACTAATGTACGAATCACCGAAACAGCAAAAGAATGAAAATTACATCTATAACGAACGATTTGCATCCCGTATTTTAATATCCTTTCTTATATTCATATTTTCATTTGTATGTTTGTATTTTCATTTGTGTGTTTTGTAAATCCGTTTCTTTGTCTGTTTGTAAATTTGTGTACTCAAATCGTTCTTTCGAATGGGCACTGGGCAGTGCAGTTAGTGAGTGATGTATCGTACTTAACCACTTAATACCCGGACCAATATGCAGGTTAAGGACCTGGCCTCTTTTTGCGATTCGGCACTGCGTCACTTTAACTGACAATTGCACGTGCGACGTGGCTCCCACAAATAGAGTTTTCTTTTAGTGGTAGTTGATCACCTCTGTGGTTTTTATTTTTTGTGCTATAAACAAAAATAGAGCGACAATTTTGAAAAAAAATTCAATATTTTTTACTTTTTACTATAATAAATATCCCCCAAAAATATATAAAACAAACTTTTTTTTCCTCAGTTTAGGCCGATATGTTTTTGGTTTGCGCAAAAGTTATAGCGTTTACAAAATAGGGGATAATTTTATTGCATGTTTATTAATATTTTTTTTTAACTAGTAATGGTGGTGATCAGTGATTTTTTTTGTGACTGCGACATTATGGTGGACACATTAGACACTTTTGACACATTTTTGGGACCATTGTCATTTTCACAGCGAAAACTGCTATAAAAATGCACTGATTACTGTGAAAATGACAATAGCAGTGAAGCGCTAAGTTGTTAAGTGTGCCCTAAAGGAGTGATTCTTACTGTAGGGGGGCGTAGCTGGACGTGTGACGTCACTGATCTTCGTTCCCTATAACAGGAAACAGACGATCAGTGACACTCACCTCTCCCCGTTCTTCAGCTCCTGTGACTGATCGCGGGACACCGGTGGCGATCAGGTTTGCAGATCCCGCGGGCGTGGTCACGGAGCTTTGGACCGGGTCGCGTGCATGCCGGCGGCGGCACACGCATGACCCACAACTGGGCTCTTAAAGGGCAACGTACCTGTACGTGTATGTGCCCAGCCGTGCCATTCTGCCAACGTATATCGGCATTAGGCGGTCCTTAAGTGGTTAATATCTTAGCCAATCAGCTTATCTCTTTTGTGCTGAGTCACGTTGGACAGTGTAAAGCCTTGGACACATGATCGGACTTCAAACAAACTTCTCTGTGGATTTTTGTCCAAAGGCACACCCAGGGCATACACACAATCTGACTTTGCACCATCTGACTTTTGTTGCCGAAAAGTTTGTCCATTTGCAGAGCGAACTTTTGTCTGATGAAAACCGAAAAAGTTTGTCCGATGGAGCGTACACACGGTTGGATTTTTTGGAAAAAGTGCTCATTTTGAAGTTTGTTGGCAAAAAGTCAGACCGTGTGTACGGGGCTTAACAATTACTAAATTACGAATAGTGTACCGAATAAACAAAAAATATTATCTAACAAATTTCCGAATTTCGAATCAACGAAAATAAATTAGACAGATCAGTATGAACGGAAATAAAACTGTTACGAAAATACGAAGGGGTCCGAATAGGAAAACTTGCTTCTTATGAAATTACGAACGGGTCCGAATAGGAAAACTTGTGTCTTACGAAATTACGAATCTTTATGAATCTACGGAATGAGACGAAACGAAACAAAAAAAAAAAAACGTTTTTTTTTTTTATGCACATGTCTAGTAGGTAGTGTAAAGTCAGAAATCCTTATCTGCATATATGCTCTAGATTAGTGGCTTCACTAAGGCAATTTTTTTTGTCATTCTTTTTTTTTTTTTTTGGATTGTGTAGAGATGGATTAGGACATGTTTACCACTATCACTAAAAGTGAAATGAAAATAAAATCTCAAATTTCAATGGGGACATTAGTTCTGGTGACCACTGGTGAATCTGTTTTGGCTATGGGACAGGAAGTGAAGGAAAATATCCCCGATGGGACATGGATGGAAAAAAAAGCTGAAGAGGTTGTTACCCTAAAAAAGGAAGGGCGCACCAGCATTGTGCATTATCCTTAGTTACGTTTTTAACCACTTCATTACTGGGCACTTAAACCCCCTTCGTGCCCAGACCAATTTTGAGCTTTCAGCGCTGACGCATTTTGAATGACAATTGCGAGGTCATACAACACTGTACACAAATACAGCTTTCCTTTGGTGGTATTTGATCATCTCTGCAATTTAAATTTTTTGCGCTATAAACAAAAAAAGACAGGAAATTTGAAAAAAAAACACAATGGGCCAGATTCAGAAAGACTTACGACAGCGTATCTCCAGATATGCCATCGTAAGTCCGAATAAGCGCCGTCATATCAAAGAATCAGATGCGCTGGGATATACGCCGTCGTATCTTAGTTGCATATTTACGCTGGCCGCTAGGTGGCGCTTCGATAGATTTACGCGTCAAATATGTAAATTAGGTAGATAGGACGATTCACGAACGTAGTTGCGGCCGGCGTATCTATTTGTGTCGTTTATGTAAGGCGTCGGACCGGCGTAAATCTACCCCTGCTATATGAGGCGCAGCCAATGTTAAGTATGGATGTCGGGACAGCGTCGTATTGTACGCCGTTTACGTCGTTTGCTTAAGCCGATTCAGAATGGGGCTGGGCGTAAGTTACATTCACGTAGTTTTCAATGACTATTTGCAACGTGATTTGGAGCATGCGCACTGGGATATGTTCACGGCCGGTGCATGCGCAGTTCGTTTGGCGCGTCATTTACGTGGGGTCAGGGTTAATTCAAATACAACACGCCCCCTACCTGCCCAATTTGAATCAGGCCTGCGATATTGCGATGGACATATCGGACACTTTTGACACAAATTTGGGACAATTCACATTTATACAGCGATCAGTGCTATAAAATGCACTAATTACTGTATAAATGTGACTGGCAGGGAAGGGGTTAACACTAGGGGGTGAGGAAGGGGTTAAATGTATTCCCTGGGTGTGTTCTAACTGTGTGGGGGAAGGGGACTGACTGGGGGAGGTGACCGATGCTATGTCCCTATGTCCAAGGGACACAGATCGGTCTCCTCTCTCCCTGACAGGACGTGGAGCTCTGTGTTTACACACAAAGCTCCACGTCCCTGCTGTCACCGCCGCATTTCCTGCGTTCTCCTACATTCTCACCCTTTTTCTACATCTAAAAAAAGGAGGGAGGAGAAGAGGTGAAAATGGCTGGACAGGGTATGCCTTATCCAATTCCATTGTGTTTATTGCTCACTTGTTTGGAAAACATAGAATAGGATAGTTAGAGAGAGGTTTTTGTTTTGTTTATTTCTATTGCTTATGCTTATTTGTAGCTGTTTAGTCTTAGCTCATATGGTCATTTTGTAATTCTTTAAAGCTATCCGTTTCATGCTAATCCATACAATGTGTTTCTGCTCTAACTTTACTTGAGGAAACAACAATGCTATACTTTCACATACCAGACCTATATCCACATTTATTAATGATAGATTTCGGTTTCCTGTTGCTCATTGAGAGCATGTTATACATTCACTTTTAAACCTAAAAAGGCCCTGCTGTTACTTATATTGGCAGTCTGTTGGCGGCGGACGACAGGACGATTGGGCTATTAATTTTTTGACTTGGTTCACACCAACCCCCGCGAAGTAGTTCTTGTTGGATTTATTCCTTAAAGATTACTACTTATGTTCATACCGTATACTTCTCCCCGGTAGGGGCCAGCTTATTCCCCATTGTTTTTTCCTCACTCTTATTTTTTCTTTTTACGGTATTATCTTTTACATTTGATATTGCTTAATTGTTAGCTCTCCACCCCATCCATATTCTATCCTCCTGAGTAACTACTATTTTCCCCTCCCCGTTGCGATTATGACAACCCCCCTTAATATGAAAAAGAATACACAAAGAAATATCAAATTCTACTCCCTTAATGGTAAAGGCCTCAATATCCCTGAGAAGAGATCCAAACTCATGCTTTTATTGAAGAGATCTAAAGTGGATATAATATTTTTACAAGAGACCCACTTTAAGACTGATAATTACCCAGTTTTCACGGTTTGATTATTCCCACATATAATTCATGCAACTAGTTGGACTCTAAAACCAAAGGTGTATCTATACTAATATCCAAACATTGCCCTTTCCGGATATTGGATACAAAACTTGACTGTGATGGCAGATACTTATTCCTTAAAGGTCTGCTACATAATAAACCAGTAACTTTGGCTAACATTTATGCCCCAAATAGACTGCACACCCAGTTTTTCAGAAACACACTTCAAACCCTAGAATCCTTTACAACTGGAAAGCTGATAGTGGGGGGAGATTTCAATCTGGCCCTTAATCCCTTACTGGATACATCCTTTGGTTCTTCCAAATCATCGTACAAATCCCTCAGTGTGGTGAAACACCTATTAAGTAGTTTGTCAGTACACGATTCTTGGCGTATACTGAATCCCTCCTCCAAGGATTATACATTCTACTCTCCTCCACACAATACCTACTCTAGAATAGACTATATTTTTTGTCCCAAAACGATTTGACTTCTATAGTGAATACTTCAATTGAACCTATGATCCTATCGGACCATAACCCGATTACCCTAACTATATCCTTCAAAGATAAACCTGTTCTCCCCAGAACATGGAGACTTGATGACTCCTTATTAAGTGATGCTGACAATTTGCAACATCTAGATACAAAGATCTCTGATTACTTTACAGTCAATGCTGAAGACATTACTCATCCCTTGTTTGTATGGCTTGCCCACAAGAGTGTCATCAGGGGTGAACTGATATCTTTGAGGGCTAAGAGAAATAAATTGTGTCAAGCTCAAACTAATGATCTAATTGGTAGGATCAATTCCCTGGAACTTCTACATAAACGCTCACTGGCACTTAACACTCTTAAAGAACTCTCAAAACTTAGATCTGAATTGTCCCAAATACTAGATAACAAGGTCAAACGCAACTTTATTCTATCCCAAAAATTCTTTTATGAATTTGGAAATAAAACTGGTAAACTGTTAGCCAAGTCCTTAAAATCCACACCTAAAAAATATGAAAATATATATTCTATCACTGACCCGAAAGGTAATAAACATACCTTGACTACTGACATTACAAATCAATTTCGTATTTTCTATTCCAAACGACACAATTTACCACCTGAATCCCATTCTAATAATTCACCCAAACTCAGATTGGAATTGATTTCGGACTTTTGGACGATTCACGAGATCTTGATAAACCACTCGAGTTGTCTGAAGCTCTTCTGGCTTTGAGACAACTCAAGACCGGTAAAAGCCAGGGACCGGATGGTTTTTCTGTTAATTATTACAAAACCTTTAAGGACCTATTGATCCCCCATTTTATTAAAACTTTTAACTCTGATCCCTTTCCTTCCTCACTTCCAAAAGAGCTCTTAGAGGCTCATATTGTTGTAATCCCTAAACCAAATAAAGATAAAACGCTAGTTTCCAATTATCGGCCCATTTCTTTGTTAAACGTTGATATTAAATTATATGCCAAAATCATTGCGAATCGCCTTCTGCCACTAGTCCCTCAACTTGTATCCCTTGACCAGACAGGCTTCACACTGGGTAGAGAAGCTAAAGACAACACTATCAAGACCCTTCTTATACAACATTGGCTTGTTAAATCCAACTCCCCGGGTTTCCTACTATACCTTCATGCGGAGAAGGCCTTCGCCAGGATCGCCTGGGACTATATGCATGAAGCTCTAAAAGCTCTGGGTCTACGTGATCGTATGTTGAAATTTATCAATCTCTTATATTCATGTCCCACAGCGAGAATAAAGATAAATGGTGGACTGTCGGAGGCCTTCTCCGTGGCAAACGACACTCGCCAGGGCTGCCCTCTGTCACCGATAATATTTGCACTAATTTTAGAACCATTCTTATGTAGACTTCGGGAGAATACAGATATCAAAGGCATTAGGATTGGTGATAAGGTGTATAAGTTAGCGGCCTTTGCGGACGATATCTTATTATACCTATCTAACCCAATAATCACTGTCCCCAACTTACTAAAAGACTTTTCTTTATTCAAACTCATTTCAAATTTTAAGATTAACTTCTCAAAATCGAAGGCTCTTAACATCACTTTACCGAATACATTAATTGACCAATGTAAACTTAATTTCCCATTTATTTGGGAGGATGATTCAATAACTTACCTGGGCATTGCATTAAAATCTAACTTAGATACTCTATACACTAAAAATGTCATACCCTTATTGAATGAAATCAGATATGCTCAAATGGGAGAAGGGACTATTTTCATGGTTTGGCAGAGCAAGCATTGTCAAAATGAACATCCTACCTAGGATTTTGTACCTATTCCAAACAATACCTATAAAGCTCCCCTCCACTTTTTTCAAGACCTTTAGAAAAATCTGCTTAAGATTCATTTGGAACACGAGACAACCCAGAATTCAGTGGGACAAGCTCACGACCCCGAAACTATTAGGTGGTATTGGACTACCGGATGTCAAAAAATATTATTGGGCTTGTCATATGTCTAGAATAGTGAATTGGCACCTCCATAGACCTTTTAAAGATTGGGTGAATTTGGAGGAATATTTGTCCTCCACTCCTATTCCTTTAAAATGTCTCCCATGGGTCAACTCCACTAAAATCCCACCGAAGTCTAGATCTCACCCCATTACAGGTACCTCCCTTAAGGTTTTTAAACACTTGTGCAAACATTTTAATTTATCTACCACATATGGGCCTCTTACCCCTATTGACCTTAATCCCAAAATATTTCAGAGATCTCGTTCCACCATACCTTCCTATTCTCTTCCCATCACACAGTATAGAGCTGAATCTTTCTTTGACAGGGGAACCCTCCTGACCTACGAAACCTTCTCCTCTAATTTTACGAATACTGCCATCACGCAACATGACTTTGACAATTTTTTTTTGTTCCTGAACAAGTTTGGTTCCACAAATATCTGGTATAGACCCAAGACTCGCTTCGAATCTATCTGCTTGAAAAATGGCCCCCAAAGTCATTTAATATCTCTCATGTATGATATCTTGAATACGAATATTGACCCACAATCAGACGACACTAATATAAAATGGGAGAAAGATCTAGAAAATCCGTTCTCAAATGATCAGTGGGATTCTATTTTTTTACGTATACATAAAGGATCTTTAAACGTCCTAACTCAGGAGAACAGCTATAAGTTGTACTCAAGGTGGTATAGAACACCTATGGTCATTAATAAATACAACCCGAACTATTCTCCAATGTGCTGGAGGTGTAAAACTAGACACGGTTCGCTTCTCCACATATGGTGGGATTGCCCGCTTATTACACCATTCTGGACTGCTATTCATAATCTTATATCTTCAATTACTTCTTACACCCCAGATTTTAAGGCTGAACAATATTTGCTGCATCTATCTTCATTACCTAATTCCATTTGTAAAAACTCTATTATCATCCACCTTATCAATGCGGCCAAGTTATGCATCCCCAATAAATGGTCTCAAGACTCTCCTCCAAGTGTCTCTGATTGGATAGGCAAGGTCGACCGTATTGCCAAAATGGAAGAATTGATATCCCAGTCTAAAAAGGACATATAGGGCCAGATTCAGGTAGATGAGAGTATCTTTCCTCTGGAGTAACGCTTCTCATTTACGTTACTCTGAAGACCCTTTCAGCGCAAGTCCTGTAATTCACATAGCAGTTGCGCGTAAACTTGCGCCAGAGTAACGATAATGCGCTGGCGTAACCCGACGCAAGTGGAAGTGGGTGTGATCATATGTAAATGATGGGCGGAGCCCAGCTCAGAGGCTTACGTTCAGCGCATCAACCACGGAGCATGCGCAGTGAGTGAGGCTCCACTCGCCCCCTTTGTGCGCATGCTCACAACTTCCGTCGGCACCACTTCACGGGAAACGTCAGCGCAATGCCTTCCGTTGGGCGTGTAAATGCGCCCGTAGAAGCGCCATTCCGGCACTAAAGTATATCCTGCTCCCCCTCCCCGCAGTGATGTTACTTTTGTTCTGAGATGGCTGCTCCCGTTCCCCGCAAACACACAGGAGAAAGCTGAACTCTAAAGGCCAGGAGCTGTCAGCCATCATCTCGGCTATGGAGACCTATGATGTCTTCCTCCATGGCTGTAAAATTTGACAGACAAGCATGGACAGAGGTGTTGTCCTGCAAGTTGGGGTGCTCAGCTAGCTCTTATCGTCGGTAACGCTGCTGTAGCTGCTCTCCTGCTGACCTGTGACCGTCTGGAGTAAAGATAAAGCAGCCTTTTGTAGAAATAACTTTGCGCCGGACGGACGAGATACGCGCGGCGCATGTAGCCAGCGTATGGTGCTAATCCGTTCGTGAATTGGGAAAAATCCCTCATTTGCATATTTGCAGGGGAAATCAATGGGCGCGACTGATGCGCCCAGCGAAAATAAGCGCTGACGATACTCTGGCGTCGGAACGTTCCGCCGGTCGCAAATGGCCCATTATTGGGCGCATCTAGTTTGGTGGGTACGGGCACATAGAAACGACGGCGCATCATCACAGTTACGCGGCGCATATCCAAATACTCCAGCGCAAGTGTTCGTGAATCTGGCCCATAGTGAAAATGAGCTTGTTGGTACCAATTCTCAAAATCTAATGAATATCAAATATCATTGCATACTTGACCAAGTCGGAAGTTGAGAGATCAATTTTACCGCTATTTCTCTTGCCTTTTCCTTTATTAGTTTGTCTTTGTGTATCTCAAATTCTCATAATATTATACTATCGCAACCACATATGATTATCCCTATTCTTGTTCATCCCCCTTTGTGTTTTACTTAATTACTACTTATTCACAGATTTCTTATTCTCATACTTGTACTCTTCTACAGAATTGTTTGTTATTTGCCTTTACCTGTTTTATGATATATTGCTTTATGTTGTTACTTTACATTTATTGACATTATTATCTTTAACCACTTCCCTACCAGCCTATAGGGGAATCACGTCATGGTGATCCCCTCGCCGATGAGACAGGACGTTGCACAACGTCCTGTCTTCACGGCGTTCTAGGGCGCCGGGCACCCGCGATTTCCGGAAATCACGGCAGGAGTGTGGATCTGTGTGTGTAAACACACAGATCCACCTCCTGTCAGCGGTGAGGAGACTGATGTGTGTTCCCAGTACAGAGGAACACACATCGATCTCCTCCCCCTGTGAGTCCCCCTCCCCCTACAGTTAGAACATACTTTAGAAAACATTTTAACCCCTTCAGCGCCCCCTAGTGTTAACCCCTTCCCTGCCAGTCACATTTACACAGTAATTAGTGCAGTTTTATAGCACTAATCGCTGTGTAAATGTGAACGGTCCCAAAAACGTGTCAAAAGTGTCCGATATGTCCGCCGCAACGTCACGGTCACAAAAAAAAAACGCAGATCCCCGCCATTACTAGTAAAAAAAATTAAATAAAAATGCCATAAATCTATCACCTATTTTGTAGACGCTATAACTTTTGCGCAAACCAATCAATATACGATTATTGCGTTTTTTTTTTACCAAAAATACGTAAAATACGTATCGGTCTAAACTGAGGGGAAAAAAAGTTTTTTTAAAAAAAAATATTGTGAGATGTATTAAATAAAAAGGAAAAAATATTGTGTTTTTTTTTAAAATTGTCGCTCTTCTTTTGTTTATAGCGCAAAAAATAAAAACCGCAGAGATGATCAAATACCACCAAACGAAAGCTCTATTTGTGTGGGGAAAAAAATATAATGATTTAATTTGGGTACAGTATTGCCTGACCGCGCAATTGTCATTCAAAGTGCAACAGCGCTGAAAACTAAAAATTGGTCTGGGCAGGAAGGGGGTGAAAATGCCCTGTATGGAAGGGGTTAAAAACCAATAAACATATTTAAAAAAAAACTATACAGTGTATAAATATATATACAACACCAGTGATGCATATATATCCTCTATACACTGTAACTTTAACTGACTAGCCTCCCTGCTCTATCTACCTACTAAAAATGAATCTCTCTCTCTCTCCAACAGACTACACAAGGCCGACCTGCAGGCGGCCTTTTATAGTGTGGGATGTGTACTAAACCCCCTGAGCCATAATTGGCCAAAGTCACCCTGGCTTTGGCCAATTATGGCTCTCTGTTTTTTTGCAAGCTGTGATTGGCCAAGTATGCGGGTCATAGTGCATGCTTGGCCAATCATCAGCCAGCAATGCACTGCGATGCCACAGTGAATTATGGGCCATAGTTACATAGTTACATAGTTACATAGTTAGGTTGAAAAAAGACACAAGTCCATCCATTTCAACCATAAAAAAAAAATAAACAAACAAACTAAATAAAACACAGTACATCCCATACACCCAACTCCATACCCACAGTTGATCCAGAAGTTGGGCCGTGAAATGCCACTCGAATTTGCTCCGAACGTCCCAAGACGTTCGTAATTCAACGAACGATCGGACATACGATGTTCGAGTCGAATTCATGTATACGAAGCTCATCCCTAGTACAGATCATATTTAGCTCAAAATGAAGATAGTGCCCATAGCCAATGCAAGACCCCGCCAAGTAAAATGCAGAGTGGAGAACATAAATGTGCTCAACACTCATCTATATATATGTCAAAGGGGGGAACTTAATGCGCAATACCTAACAAACTAAATAAATAAACCTAAAATATGCAGCAGCCACCAGATATGTGCTCACACACAAAAAACGTATTAAATAAGGGGGTATGGTGGCGCTTGCCAATAATGTAACAAACAAAGTAACAATAAAGTGAAAAAGGTGTCTCACTCATTAAAACTCCACCATCCCACCAACCATCAACATCAATGATGAGGGGAGTGGAAATAAGTAATGATTGACAGAGGATACATAGGTACACCTATTTAAAGCAATGGTGTGCCAATAATGAACAATATTAATACAAAGTGCAAGTGCTTCATATAACATCCAATGAGTGGTAAAAATAGTCCAATATTAAGTGAATATTATTAAATTAAAAAAATAAAGTGCATCAAAAAAGTTCCAATGGGCAAGGTGCTTAATAGAAATCCAGTAATAATATTGCATTAAAAAAATTCCAAAGTGCAAATGTGCTTAAATAAATGTCTGCAGTCCACCGCACGTCCCAAATCAGTGTAGCTTGTTCAGAAAGGAACACAGACCAGTGTGGATAATTAATGCAAGCCTCTCACCTTTTAAGAGGCTTAAATGAGCCTGATAGCAAAACTGCTGATATAACTGGCAATTTTCAACACCACTGCGGGTCCGCGTCCTATGGCCAGCATCCAGTGTTTCTCAATAAATAAGACAGGGAAAACTCATAGTGCAACCAATAGCAGCTAGTTTTAATAAAAGGTTTACACTCACATGCGATCAGTGCAACAACAGCAAAATAAAAACGTCCGTATTGTAAGGATACCTCCGCTCTCGGCCGCGAGCGGAGGTGACGTCACCGACAGCTCTCCTTTCTCCTTGACGCGTTGTGTGGCGATCACACCACTTAGTCATAAGGTTGTTTTTATTTAGCTGTTGTTGCACTGATCGCATGTGAGTGTAAACCCCTTATTTTTTATTAAAACTAGCTGCTATTGGTTGCACTATGAGTTTTCCCTGTCTTAGTTATTGAGAAACACTGGATGCTGGATTTGTGCTGCTATTCTCTGGTTTTAATAAGTGAGACACCTTTTTCACTTTATTGCTACTTTGTTTGTTACATTATTGGCAAGCGCCACCATACCCCCTTATTTCATGTATATATAGACCACGATGTAACATAATACCTGCAGGGGTCCATATCCCACCGCATCGGGAGCCAGTTCCTTTACAGATCCGCTACCACTGTGCACGTGTTACTGACACCCTCATGGACTCACTTGTCTTGTCCCCTCGACTAAATATGTCATGATCTGTACTAAATGGAAGGAAGAGCTTCCAATTATAGAACAACTGCTGGACCTACCCTTTACCTTTCACAGTTTTCTGTAGGATCTTTAAGGTCTCATTTGCATGGAGGGCCTGGGACTGGTAAAAGCAGGTGGTTGAGCCACAGTTTTACCTTTCTTTGACTGTCCAGTACATGCAGCCATTCAGGGCTATACAAATGCTGTTGCTACAAAGCTTTGCTTCACAGCCATGGGCAAGGGGGCACAGAGCAGGACAATGGGGCACATAGCAGGGCAAGGGGGCACACATCAGAGTATGAGGCAAAGATCAGGGCATGGGCTTCACAGAGCAAGGCATGGGGCATATATCAGGGCATGTGGCAGAGAGAAAGGTATTGACACATATCAGGGTATGGGGCAGAGAGAGAGCAGGGTATGGGACAGAGAGAGAGAGAGCACGGTATAGGCAGATAGCAGGGTATGGGGCAGAGAGAGAGCAGGGTATGGCCAGATAGCAGGGTATGGGGCAGAGAGAGAGAGAGATAGCAGAGTATGAGGCAGGGAGAGAGAGAGCAGGGTATGGGCAGATAGCAGGGTATGGGACAGAGACAGAGAGAGCAGGGTATAGGGCAGAGAGAGAGCAGGGTATGGGGCAGAGAGAGAGAAAGAAGGGTATGGGGGCAGAGAGAGAGAGAGAGAGCAGGGTATGGGGCAGAGAGAGAGAGCAGGGTATGGGGGCAGAGAGAGAGAGAGCAGGGTATGGGGGCAGAGAGAGAAAGAGCAGGGTATGGGGGCAGAGAGAGAGAGAGCAGGGTATGGGGGCAGAGAGAGAGAGCAGGGTATGGGGGCAGAGAGAGATAGCAGGGTATGGGGGCAGAGAGAGAGAGCAGGGTATGGGGGCAGAGAGAGAGAGAGCAGGGCATGGGGCAGAGAGAGAGCAGGGTATGGGGGCAGAGAGAGAGAGCAGGGTATATGGGCAGAGATAGAGCAGGGTATGGGGGCAGAGAGAGAGAGAGAGCAGGGTATGGGGGCAGAGAGAGAGCAGGGTATGGGGGCAGAGAGAGAGTGCAGGGTATGGTGCAGAGAGAGTGCAGGGTATGTTGCAGAGAGAGTGCAGGGTATGGTGCAGAGAGTGCAGGGTATGGTGCAGAGAAAGTGCAGGGTATGGTGCAGAGAAAGTGCAGGGTATAGGGCAGAGAGAGTGCAGGGTATGGGCAGAGAGAGTGCAGGGTATGGGCAGAGAGAGTGCAGGGTATGGGCAGACTCTAGGGCATACTGGGCATGGAGCAGTGTTTAGGATGCTAGGCAGGGATACTGTATAGGGACACAGAACAGCCTTCCTTCCTAGGCCACGTACACACGATTGAATATATCTGCTGAAACTGGTCCGACGGACCGTTTCAGCAGACATATCCGATCGTGTGTACGGGCTAGCGGACAAATTTCAAAGCATGCTTTGAAATTTGTCCGCCGGAGACATGTCTGTCGGATATGTCCGCTGGTTAGTACACTAACCAGCGGACATAAATCTCTGCGCATACGTCGAATGGATTTGACGCATGCGTGGAAGTATTTCACTTCCTCGTTTGGTGATGTAGCGGCGTCAACGTCACCGCCACGTCACCGCGTTCCCTGGCCAAGGGGATTTTCATCCGATGGTATGTACACACCGTCGGACGAAAATCCGGAGGAGACATGTCCGCTGGAAACAGTCCGTCGGACATGTTTCAGCGGACATGTCCCTTCGTGTGTACGCGGCCTTAGATGCAGAGTAGTGCGGGAAGCGGCTGTAAACATACCTCTCGTGATGCGCTCCTCCAGCCGCCCCCCCTCTCTTCTCGTCCGTCCGAGGTGATGGCAAATAGAAGCACCTGGGGGGGACGGAAGGGAAGGAGGGGCCGGCCGGAGAAGCGCATCACAAGAGGTCTGTTTACACTGCAGCCTTAGCAGGAAGCAGTGATATGGGACCCGATCTACCCGTCAGCTATTATGCCATATTAAATATTTTTTTTCCCCACTAATGACCTTGCTTCCCATTTGGAAGATGATGACTCCTACTCATACTTCAAAGTAGATAAAAGCTAATTTTAATCATTTCATCTTAACTATTCAAGGGGCAGCTCTAGGAGATCATAGTTTTGTGTTTTTGTTTTTGAATAACATGATTAGTTGTGTTTTTGCATAATAATAACAGTATGCTAATCACTTTGACTTTTTAAATTATGCATTAACCTAGCCTCTCATATGCTCATACTATCTTTGTACCATATGCGACCCTTTGTCTAACATGTAATTATATGAAATACTACTTCATCAGAATTTCCGTCACTTCTAAATTGCTTTAATAATGAAAGACTGATGTTTATGAAGAGGCATGTTAATAGTTTGATACTAAATTGTTATGAGTGACCTAGCATGCTAGTTTGAACACTTTACTGATAGAAGTAAAAGAGTCATAAACAATTTTCATCTAATTCTTATTTTTTTTTTCTAATGTATGGCACAGCATGGTAAGAGCTTCTACACTAAATTGCACCAGCCTTATTTGTTTGCAACATATGCAAGCTTCTTATTTCATAGCACTACACAATAACAGTGCCAAGTGAAACTAAATATAAAATTGGAATGCATGTATGTTAAATATTTTTCCTATCAAAGGATTTGCCATTTTTGACCTAGCCTTTCTTTTTAGTTCTGGATAAGGATGAGCCGAACACCCCCACGGTTTGTTTCGCACCAGAACTTGCGATCAGGCAAAACATTTAACACCGTTAAAGTCTATAGGACACGAACATGCTAATTTTAAAGGATTATATGCATGCTCTTGTCATAAATTGTGGGGACCTGGGTCCTGCCCCAGGGAACATGTGTCAATGCAAAAAAAAGTTTTAAAAACTGATGTTTTTTTGGGAGCAGTGATTTTAATAATGCTTAAAGTGAAACAATAAAAAATTATATATTAATTTAAATCTTGTGCCTAGGGGTGTCTATAGTATGCCTGTAAAGTGGTGCATTTTCCCCATGTTTAGAACAGTCCCGCAGGAAAATAAATTTTTTAAAGGAAAAACAGTAATTTAAAACTAATCGTGGCTGAAATGAATTGTCGGGTCTCGGCAATATAGTTAAAACTCATTGAAAAAAAAATGGCATGGGTCCCCTCCAGTCTATTACTGGGCTGTTTGTGTCTGGTATGAATATTGCGTGAGGGTCCGCCCAAAATCCATACTAGACGCTTATCCGAGCATGCAACCTGGCAGGCTGCAGCAAAAGATGGGGGGCGAGAGAGCGCCCCCCCCATGAACTGTACTAGACCACATGCCCTCAACATGGGGAGGGTGCTTTGGGGTCCCCCAGATCCCACCCCACTATGTGAATTGGTAATGGGTTCATTGTACCCCTACAATTCACCATCAAGTGCCAAAAATAGTAAAAAAGACAGGAGACACTTTAGGACAGGTCCTTTATTTAAAAAAATGTCCCGTGGTGTAAATCCATCTCATGCCGCCCAACAAGCCGAAAAATAAAAAAGAACGCAACAGCTCTGCTTCCGCCAGGCCATAAACGGGTGACCCCACCCTGCCTCTGACGCCGCGTGATGTCAGAGAAAGGCGGGTCTGCCTCAGCTATATAAAAGCTGTTAAAGCGAGAAGAAGTGTCACTCGTTGGAGCCTCCCACGGAGGCGAAGCTGTTGAGTTTTTTTATATGTATATATAATGTGTGTGTGTGTATACATATATATATGTATATACAGTATATATATACAGTATATATATATATATATATATATATATTATGTATTTATTTTATTAACATTGACCATACCGTCTGTCCGTGTACTGAGCAGTGATAATTTATCACTATTTTACCACTTCCTGACGGCCGTACGACTTTGTATGGCTGCAGTGTGGATGCCAATTGCCGGGAGGCCATCTATATACGGCCTCCAGCCGCGATGTCCTCCAGGCACCCGCGATTGGCGGTTACAGAGACAAGGACGCGGATCTGTGTGTGTAAACACACAGATCCACGTCCTGTCAGGGATAGAGGAGACCAATCTGTGTCCCTTGTACATAGGGACACAGATCGGTCACCTCCACCAGTCAGTCCCCTTCCCCCACAGTTAGAAACACTAGGCAGCGTACACATTTAACCCTTTCCTCACCCCCCTAGTGTTAATCCCTTCCCTGCCAGTCACATTTATACAGTAATTAGTGCATATTTATAGCACTGACCGCAGTATAAATGTGAATGGTGCCAAAAATGTGTCAAAAGTGTCCTATGTATCCGCCATAATGTCGCAGTCCCAATAAAACAATCGCAGATCGCCACCATTACTAGTAAAAAAAAATAATAACAAATAATAATTCTGTCCCCTATTTTGTAGGCGCTATAACTTTTGCGCAAACCAGTCGCTTATTGCGATTTTTTTTTTACCAAAAATATGTAGAAGAATACGTATCGGCCTAAACTGAGAAAAAAACTTTCTTTTTAAAAAAAATGGGCTATTTATTATAGCAACAAGTAAAAATTATTGTTGTTTTTTTTTTTTAATTGTCGCTCTATTTTTGTTTATAGCGCAAAGAATGAAAACCGCAGAGGTTATCAAATACCACCAAAATAAATCTCTACTTGGGGAAAAAAGGACATCAATTTTGTTTGGGAGCCACGTCGCACCAATGCGCAATTGTCAGTTAAAGCGATGCAGTGCCGGATGCTTAAAATTTACCTGGGCAGGAGGGGGTATATGTGCCCAGTAAGCAAGTGGTTAATAAACTGACATCTCTGTGTTTCCGTGAATTTCTTGTACTGTAATCTCGTGAAGTCTGACAAGATTCCAGTATCAGGGGGGCGTTCTCCAGTGTTGGAAGCGTTTGTAGATCGCTTCACTCCTCCAAGGGTGAAGCGATCTACACCGCTTCATAAACATGCACTCAGAGAAGAACGATCTTCTCTGAGAATGCCGGAGAATGAAGCAGTGAATATATTTCACAGCTTCATAAATGGACATCACTGTGCAGAACAAGGAAAGCATAGCTACAGTAGTTTGTAACAGCATAAAGATCAGCTTCAGAGAAACAACAAGCAATACTGGTGCCAATGACCTATGATCCTGTCTGCCTTATTTTGGGCACAGCTTCAAGTGTTAATTTCCTTTTTAACAGCACTGCTTGCTGAAAAACCCTACAATTATGAAAAATAGGCTATTCTGCAAAGTATGAGAAAAATCAAGAAAGCTTAAAATTGGCCTGGCCAGGAAGGGGGTAAAAGAGCCCTGTATTAAAGTGGTTTAACACATGTAGTCTTCTGGCTGACAGTTATCAAAAGAACTAAACTGCATTTAATTATATATAAGGACAAATATAAATAAACAAAAACACATGATCCTTCCATTCTAATAAGGCAAGAGACTAGCTCAGGGGTCCTCAAACTATGGCCCTCCAGTTGTTCAGGAACTACAATTCCCATCATGCCTAGTAATTTCTGTGAATGTCAGAGTTTTGGGACTTGTAGTTCCGCAACAGCTGGAAGGCCGTAGTTTGAAGATCCCTGGACTAGCTGATCAACTCTAAGATCCATGGTGAACATTTTCTGGTCAGCCACACCTGTTAAAACCATTTGTTGCCTGTCTGTTTCATGTCTGTCCTGGTAACACCTGTAAGGTCTATAAGTACACAGAGCCCAATTCTGCCATTTTGTTCTTATGGGCAGCAGCAACAGGTCCATTATGGTGGCTTGGCTGGTGGAGGTCATCACTCTTTCTCAGTTCCAAACTCAAATCCTCCAGTGAGCCCTCACTTGTAGCTCTACAACTGATACTATGTTACATTCATAACAGCTTCTAAATCACATTATTTTAACTATGTTATACTTTTTCCATCCTATTTTGTTGACTTTGGACCAAAAGGCCAAACCCCTAGGGTAGGCAGGCAGTAGATGTCTTTTCTGTACCCTGCATGGGCTTGGCTATTATACGCGTGTATGTACAAGTTCCATCCATACAAAAGATAGTAAAAAATTCTCTTCGCGTGTTTCAATAAACTTTTAGTAATTTTTTTATTTATCCCTTTTTGCCATTTCTTGTTGTATTTGTTACAAACTCCATCCATCTAGGCTTCGAAAAGGGGGCATGTAATGTGCATGAAAACCCTTTCACAGCACTGCCAGATTCATCTTACTTGTCAAAAGATTTGATGACAATCATAATGACCGCCATCTAACATTATAGCGCTTTTGAATTGCGTGCCATAATGCATTTAAAATAGCCTTGTGCACGACCTTCATAGATATTGTTCTGACTGAATAATAAGTATTATAACAATATTTTTTAGAACCTGTAAGTATCTACTGTAATAATATTTCCCTTTTAATACTTTAGGCTGTTTTCCTTGAACACGATTTAGACAATTAAATTGTTTTCAGTGTTTGAGTCAGCAAAGCTATTTATAAAATAAAGACAAATCATAGTGATGACTCACACATTGTTGATAAGTGTTATTGCTTCTGTAAATATCATTGAGATCAAGATCCTAGTTTGTTCCTGTTTTCAGAGATTACAAAATGTCCATTTTCTATTCGATCCCAACAATGCGTGAGAAAACCTTCTGCAATCTCTGAATTACCATTTGTGCCAGAGGCATCTTGAATCAAGTTAGTTAAAAATAGATTTGCTGTGTGACATCAATGAAACATAGATGGCAATGGAGTTGAAAACAAAAAAAGTGATTGCGTACAGTAGAACTTGTTTTTTAAACTTTTCTGATCAGAGTGTTCACATTTCAAAGTGCATCTTTTGTTTATAGAGTTTTACCAAGAGGTCCTTCAGATACCGTACTTCTCTACACATTAACAAATTTGTGCGTTGGTGCATCAGTAAGCATCCTTAAAACCATCTTAAAAGATTCAAGTGGAATTTTATTTACAGATTTCATTCAACTCATTGACATCACTAGCGTAGAGGATCAAACCACTTATACCCATAAAGCTGGATGACATCAGGCTGCAACCTTACAATAATTGTAGATAATCAGGGGCATTCACACAGTATTGCTGTATATGGGAGCCCTAATATGACCCCTACTAAAATCAAAAGTAATTGGAAACCTCTTCATGAATGGAAGAGTTTGAAGGATCTAGGACACATAGCAAAAAGGGCACAATGAGCATTGCATGAAATTCATTTTAGACTTAAGTCCACATCTCTTAGGTCTCTTAAGTCTTTCTAACTGTTATTTGTATTATAAGCCTACTTCTGGTTTTAAGGATCCCAATTAGAGCAGGCAGACGCTGGTGAGAGAACATGACCTTTTCCAAATACCTTGTAAAGCACAGGCAATAACCAATTATTTTTGTTATGAGGTGGATGACCCTTGCACACTTACAGCAGACTTCATTGTTTTCTGGACCCAAAGTTCTTTAAACTCTGAATCCAAAATCTCATAACAGTATTGCAACCCGATAATGTGCTATAATGCTATCTGAAAGGGGTATCTAATGTGCTGACTGCACTGGAACAATGCCTAAAAAAGTTCTTGCCTGTACCTTTTCAAGTACCTGGGTAGTTTACTACGCTATCAGCATACATTGCTACATGCCACATACATGCTCATCGTTCCAGGTAATTACTCGGTTACAATTTAATCATTCCTTTTTCTTTGTGTGCAGCCTGCCCTCATCCTTAACAGTGTCGTATATCCTGCAAGGTTCCCGTCTTCCCTTTAGCTGGTGTCTGGGGGCAAATCCAGATAATATACCCTTAAAAAAATGCCATGCATGAATGTACTGCACGTTTCTTCATGCTCTCAGTTTACCATACCCCTAATTTGAAGCTCTTGCATTGCTCTCGTCCTCTCTCCCCCTTGCATATATCCCTCCCTCCCCCTCCCTTCCCCACCCCTCTTGTTATTTACTATCTGTATGTACGAATACATCTTATTGCAACGTTACAGTTTGAACTATATTCTCCTGTATTCGGACTGCGGGTTCTCTTCAATATGCACTTGTCCCTTTTAAGTGCACATGTTTTGTTTAAAGATCCTGTATTGCATGTGGGTTTCCACCCAAAAGTTTGCTTACTATTGTACTTGACATAAGCTCAATAAAAATTATTTGAAAGTAAAAAATGCCATGCAGCCAAATTATAACATTTTCTGGAAAGGGCTGGACCAGGACTGGAAACCTTTGGCCTGGGGGACATAGATAAAGTCTAATGGGCTTTTTCCATCGGATTATCCAATCATGTGTAGCCCCATTGGAGTTTTTTCATCGTAAATTCCGATGAATTCCATCGGACTTTAGATATAGAACATGTTCTATATTTTTCCAATAGACATCCGTTGGAATTCTGATGTGATTTGGCTGGGCAAAAGCCTGATCGTGTGTACGCGGCATAAGGGTTATGCTTTATTTAAATGTTATATAGTCATGCTTAACTGAATTTTGGAGTTAGACTTTAGGCTTCTAATTCTACTGAAATTTTTAGTTTTTTTCAACTCAGACATTTCTTTTTTCAAAGATGTAAGCTTATTCCCATTGTTTTTGAAGCCTGAGATCATGTGTGTTTTCCTGTTATTTCTGCCTTTTCTAGGTTCTCTTTCCTGGGTTATTTTTCCTGTTATGTATACATCTGTTTGCTTTACATAAAAGGGCCTATGGGTAATTGTTTCTTGCTGACTATTATTGCAAAGTACTTTTTTTCTGTTATGCACAGTATATTCATAATATATAGAATATGACGTGTAGAATGGAAAACAGCATACTGGACTTTCCTGTTACATACTGCATAAAACTAAGACATGAGGAATGGGTGGGGTGTTGCCATTGGGGAACAGGCTGCTACGGGGCCTACTCTTGTCCCTGATTGCCTCCCCATTCGGACAGAAGCCTTGAGCGCCAGGAAATAGCACTTGATCTGTGGGAGATTAGGCAGATATTGTTGAGCCTTGGCAGTAAAAGTATGGACTAGACATGTTTTCCTTTCAGTTGAGAGGTTTCTCCCTTACACACGCCCAGACATTTTTCAGATCATAACTCTTTATTTTATAATTGCTTATTTACGTTTGCATAGAGAACATTGCTAAGTAGATGTATTATTCAGTCACTTGAAAGATTATATCACTCCCTGCCCTTTGCGTACATGTGAGAGACAGACTAGGGGTATTTTTTGATTGTGCAACTATTCCGCTTTGACGTACATGCACAGCAGTTGAACAGTTTATCAGGCGCTATTTCAGTGCCAGCTGATTTTCCTGCTCCTAGAACAGTTGCACATTCAAAAGGTCCATAGGTCTCCTCACATAATTTTCTCTTTTTGTTTACACGATGGGTAAATGGAACATCCTGCACTTAACATTGTTTAAAGTGTCAAGATGTTCTAAGACAAGGCATAAAATATTACAAAAACATAAATTGTTTTGGACTTTATAGGTTATAGGTAAGTTTTTTTTGGCCTTAAAGCAAATGTTAGAATGAAACAGCAGACAGCTAACAGCTTATGGAGGGTAACTAGGAGAATTCCTACACAGAACATTAAGACACATATGTCTCCACTCTCCACACTCTCTTCTGGCTTAAACCAAATTAACTATCTCCTTGCTGACATGGAATCATCACAAGGAGATACCACAAATGTAGGGTACCTGGAGAAGGTTCAGAGAGTGTCAGGGTTAGTTTAGCAGGTGTTGCAGGAACAACGGTCAGATTAAAAGATATCATTATGCATGCAAATAAGGAATTTGTTTTCCGGTGTGCAGAATATTTTGCACTAGAAGCCCTCACACCTACCGCCCCCACTAAATTTAGATGATTTTGAGTTTGAGAATACAGCTCCCCATGCCAAAAACTGTGCAGCATACATTAAGTAGGATGTTGTCGCCACATGTCAGTGCACAGGAATATTATGGAATAATTAGTGCCCTACCTCAAGAATTTATGGTTCTTGACAGAGTGCTCCCTCTTGACGAAAGGGGACTTATACGAGTATCCCAATCCCTAGTGGATACGGATTACTTCCTTGTACAGGAGGATGTTGATATCCATCCAGTACCAGAACCTTTCATAAGCAACACAGGTATGGTAAGGCCCCCCTTGTCCCGAGCCTCCCTTGAGGAGTGAGGAACTTCTTTTGATTTCTACTCTCGATCCCAGAACAGAGTTAGTAAGAATGTCCACACAATTACGAGTAAATGATCATGGGGAAGGGTGGGGTCCCGACGTGAAAGCAGAATGGGTGCAAGGTCTTTCAAACCACATTGTTGCTGTGTTTAGCAGTTAAGTCTGCTATTGCTTTTAGTAGGCACACACTGTGTCAGGAAATGTTCCATCCGCTGGTGCTATTTATGTTCTGTCTTGCAGTGCTGCGTTCCACCAGCAGGGGTCTCCTGGCAGTTTGGAGCTGTCAGGAGAACTTCCCCCTGCTGGTATATCACCTTTGGGACGCAGTACTGGCCTCCACCAGCGGATGGACCCTGGCAGTGTGGAGCGTTTGGCCCTTGCTGCGTTCAGGTGTGACCTGAACGTAATCAGCACACCCCCTATATATACCGGCATGTCTAATCATACCTTGCCCTGGTATCTGTCTACTAACCCGATCCTGAGCCTGATATCTAGACCCTGAGCCTGTTGTCTCCATCCTGGACTTCTGACCTGATCTGATCCGATCCGACCTGACCTGATCCCTCTCCTGGACTTTCCCTTCCTGCTTATTCCCCGTCCGCAGCCATTTTCTGATCCCCCGTGTATGACCTCGGCCTCGCCTGTTTATGATTCTGGTATTCCCCTTTACTGTACATATCGTGTTTAGTGTTGTTTTTGTCACTGTGGATCTTTGATTGTTTGCACTGAGCTTGTTGAAGGTGGTGGGGTGTTACCCACTCTTCTTAAATAAATCACCATTTTTACCTATATCTGTTTTGGATTCCTCTTTGCAATCACATAGTACTGGTCTATTTATAATCCTTGATACACTGTTTAGGATATGCCTTTGTTGTTAACAATAACCTTTGTTTTACGACCAGTTGCAAGGAGTTCAATCAGCATAGCTGTCAGTGCTGGTGCTTCTAATGCTGCTCGCTTGCAGGTTTGTATAATAAGGAAATGTATGATCATCTATGTGTACATAGATCTATAGTATTATATTTGCCACTGTTTTGGTTTGCCTAAGTTTGTTTTCAAATATTGTAGCCATTATCACATGTTGAGCCCATGCCAAGGGACATGTTTAACTGGAATGGGAATTGGTAAATATGACGTAATTTCTCAATTTTATATATTACAAGGTACCTAAACATTTTGTAGCTACTTCCTCTCCTGAGAAACCTGATCAGGTAACTGGTTTAGCTGTTGTGCAACTACTAGTTTAATATGAGAGGTTTGGGTGATTTACAATGATTTATTGTCACTGTCAGGCATATGTGGTATTATATGGCAGATATTTTTTTCTGCTAATATTTTCTATGCTAACATTATTATGTACTAATCGCTCATTGTAAAAGGTTATAAATATACTGTATTGATCTAATACAGTTTGCATATTGTCTTTACGGACTGTTCTGGGCTGCTACCTTTCATCATTGTTTTTAAGTCCTGTTGGGTAGCAGGAATTTGTTGTCTTATTGATGCAATTTACAGTTATACCTCTATTTTCTGGTAAAACTCAGTCTGCTCTGCATTTAAAGGGGTTGTAAAGACAAAAATATTTCCCTCTTAAATTAAAGTCTGACAGTAGCTGATAAAGTAAAAAGTAATGTTTTGCATTATAACTAGTTTGATAGCTGTTGAAATCGAGCTGTTTTATTCACCTCCGTCACTCCTGAATCGTTATTCTCACTGACTTCCTGGTTTGCGGTGCGCATTTATTCTTGCTACATCACGGCCTAATTGGAACTACAGTTCCCATTAGGATTAGCCTCCATGCCTGTGAGGGATAAGAGAGCATCTTCACACAGGGCTTTAGTCATAGGGAGGGGGTGAGCACATTCTGCTTTCCACCATGCAAAACAGCTCAGGTGCTAGTGGAAAGCAAGAAGAGGAGGCAAATCCCGCAAACTGTGAGGATTTTAAATTTGTCCAGTCATTATTTTTTAGAATTTGATACCTCCCTACTCAGTCGAGGATTCAATTCTGGCACAATAATCCCTTCATGACAATATTGTCATTATATAGGATGGACCAGCCACTGGTGGAGAATTTTGTCCAACATGGTAACGACAACAATATGGGACTCTCCTTTACCTCTGTGTGTGACCTGGACAAACTAGCCTTTCAAGACCTAGAATTATGCCACAAAGGTAGTGATATTTATACCTATAACTACAGGCATACCCCACTTTAAAATACACAATGGGGTTTATTTACTAAAGCTGGAAAGTGCAAAAGCAGGCTCACTACTGTATAAAAACCAATGAGCTTCCAGGTTTTATTACCAAAGCTTAATTTAACAAGCTGTGGTTAGAAGCTCTATGCAGAAGTGAGCCTGATTTTGCACTCCAGCTTTAGTAAATAAACCCTATTGTGTACTTAAGTGGGGTATGCCTGTATACAAAACCTACAGCAGGAAACTCTTATTTGCATTATCAAAACAGCCACTACCCTCGCTGGGTGCAGAACATACCTAAGAGTCAGTTCTGTCGCCTAAAGCACAATTGTACCCACCAAGAAGATTATATCTCACATAGCAATAGGCTTAGACTAAAATTCTTGGAGAAGAGGTATCCTGAGGCATTTGTTGAAGAAGCTTTTCTACATTATTTGGACAAACCCACGAGTACATACACCAGCCGCAACAATAACATAGATCCCCAACCCCTCAGGTTCACCACGAGTTTCCACAGCCAATTCAGACAGACGGAACGCATTTTACAGAGACACTGGCCAATTCTTCTGGAGGGACCCACATCTCAAGTCTTCTCTGACTGATAGGCCCAAAGTCTCCTATAGGCAAGCTAAAAAACATTAAGAGCTAAATTGCCCCTAGAAAACATAAAGTTACTCATCCCCCAAAGTCTCTAACCTTTCTCGATATCAAGGGGATGTGTCGGTGTCGCAAATCCCTGTGCCTCACGTGCAAACATCTTCGACATGGACAGAAAAGCTTTATCCACAAAGGTAATACCTACACTTTTCCGGAATTTCTTAATTGCTCTACTGAGTTTATGGTGTACTGCCTCTCCTGACTTTGTGGATTGTTGCACTTGGGACCCACCATACAGGACCTTAGGGCTAGATTCGGTGAACACCATAGTTTTGGGATTGATAAGCACAGTGTCCCCGACACATTGCAGATCACCATGATCAATCAACTGATGGTCTGTTTGGATTTTGGAAGCCATAAACTGATCCCTCCCCATAGCTGAACGCTTTAAGCATTTAGGTGAGAGGGAGACATTCTGAATTTATTCCCTGGATGCTTTAACGCCAGGGGGGTATGAACAAAGAAGTTGAGGTTCATACCATCCTATAATCTGCCCTTATTGCTATAATGAGCCTTAAAATATTAACTTTATTAGTACACTGGTCACTTTACCTTTATGGTTTTAAATTGTCACTATATTACTAGTTTATACTTCATTACTATATTCTATAATTTTCTTAATGTATGTATGTTTTTCAAACATACATACTTTTATAAAAATCCCCCCTCTTTCCTTCCCCCTATATATGTGTATATGCATGCATGCATGTATGTGCATGTGAACAAATCTATATGCATATCTATACAGTCATAATCTACTTCTTAATTAACTGTTTTAATAATACTTTAATAATTTCTAATGAACTTTCCAATATCTTATCAGTTTTTTGCATATATATATATATATATATATATATATATATATATAATATATATATATATATATATATATATATATATATATATATATATTATATATATATATATATATATATATATATATATATATATATATATATATACATACAGTACAGACCAAAAGTTTGGACACACCTTCTCATTCCAAGTGTTTTCTTTATTTTCATGACTATGAAAATTGTAGATTCACACTGAAGGCATCAAAACTCTGAATCAACACATGTGGAATTATATGCATAACAAAAAAGTGTGAAACAACTGAAAATATGTCATATTTTAGGTTCTTCAAAGTAGCCACCTTTTGCTTTGATTACTGCTTTGCACACTCTTGGAATTCTCTTGATGAGCTACAAGAGGTAGTCACCTAAATTGGTCTTCCAACAATCTTGAAGGAGTTCCCAGATATGCTTAGCACTTGTTGGCCCTTTTGCCTTCACTCTGCGGTCCAGCTCACCCCAAACCATCTCGATTGGGTTCAGGTCCGGTGACTGTGGAGGCCAGGTCATCTGGCGCAGCACCCCATCACTCTCCTTCTTGGTCAAATAGCCCTTACACAGCCTGGAGGTGTGTTTGGGGTCATTGTCCTGTTTAAAAAAAAAATGATGGTCCAACTAAACGCAAACCGGATGGAATAGCATGCCGCTGCAAGATGCTGTGGTAGCCATGCTGGTTCAGTATGCCTTCAATTTTGAATAAAACCCCAACAGTGTCACCAGCAAAGCACCCCCCACACCATCACACCTCCTCCTCCATGCTTCATAGTGGGAACCAGGCATGTAGAGTCCATCCGTTCACCTTTTCTGCGTCGCACAAAGACACCGTGGTTGGAACCAAAAATCTAAAATTTGGACTCATCAGACCAAAGCACAGATTTCCACTGGTCTAATGTCCATTCCTTGTGTTCTTTAGCCCAAACAAGTCTCTTCTGCTTGTTGCCTTTCTTTAGCAGTGGTTTCCTAGCAGATATTCTACCGTGAAGGCCTGATTCACACAGTCTCCTCTTAACAGTTGTTCTAGAGATGTGTCTGCTGCAAAAGGTGGCTACTTTGAAGAACCTAGAATATGACATATATTTTCAGTTGTTTCACACTTTTTTGTTATGTATATAATTCCACATGTGTTAATTCATAGTTTTGATGCCTTCAGTGTGACTCTACAATTTTCATAGTCATGAAAATAAAGAACACTCTTGGAATGAGAAGGTGTGTCCAAACTTTTGGGCCCAGATTCAGATATAATTAGATTTGCGTATAGTATCAGAAATACACTACGCCGCCGTATTTTACCTGGCTCTACGTGGAATCCCGGTAGATTTTGTCCAGTAAACGACGGCGGCGTAGTGTATTTCTCCCGGCGCAAGCCATCTACGCGAGTAGGGGGCGTGAAGCATTTAAAATAGGCGCGTTCCCGCGGCGATCGAACTGCGCATGCTCCGTTCAGAAATTTCCCGCCGTGCATTGCGCAAAATCACGTTGTTACGTCATTTTTTCTTGAGTAGCGTCGTTTACGGACATTCCTATTCGCGAACGAGTTACGTAAAAAAAAAAAATTAAATTTGACGCGGGAACGACGGCCATACTTAACATGGGCTACGCACCGTTAGACCAGCAAAAATCTGGTCTAACAGTACGTAGAAAAAAATAGACGAAAGCAATTGCGAAGACCGCTCGTATCTTCGTGGATCGCCGTAAAAACTAATTTGCATATCCCGATGCTGAAAACGACGCGGACTCCTCCCAGCGGCCGCAAAAATATCGCAGCGTAGATCCGAAGGCTTACGAAGACGTAAGCCTCTCGGATCGAAGCCCGAAGCTGCCGTATCATGGTTTGAGGATTCAAACTAGTGATACGGCGCGCGAAATTTGAAATTACTCCTGTCTAACACCAGTTAGACAGGCGTAATTGCTCTGTGAATCTGGGCCAGGGTCTGTACTGTTATATATATATATATATATATATATATATATATATATATATATGCATACTGTATGTTTAGTATTATTAATCTGCTACTCGAACAATTGCTACATATTCTTATAAATGTTCATGAATTCTTATCAACCTTACTGTTTTTATTAGTTATTATTCGTTCTTATTCATTACTTTTTATTTTCATTTCACCCTCCCATCCCCATTTTATCCAAGCGTTGAATGTATTTTATAGAGTCAGAGTGCCACCTTAGTGGATCATGTGACTGGGTAGGTTTATCTCCCCAGCACACATATATCACAACAAAGATGCCTGAGGAAGGAGCAAGCATGCTCTGAACGCAAAGCTGCCTCCTCTCACCTTGCACTCGAACGTGACGTCATCTTATTATCTGCTTGTGTTTATGCTCCATTTGTGAGTAGCTTTACTTATCAATAAATGGTGATACATACCTGGGATTTAAGCAATATATTCTACTTATTTCCCACATAACTCTCCCTTCTTTCTAGCATAGATGGTATTGCCTACTTGTAATCTGCCCCTAATGTTTGCTGATAAAATAGACGTTTCTTTAGTCCATGGTATCCAATTGATTTTTCTAAGCTATTATTTTTGTGTGCAGTGCTACATGCAGTTTTGTATTTTTGTAAGATATTTTCTAGTTCCATTCAGTTAATAGTTTATTTGCTTGCTCTAGTCCTGATATGTAACATAAAAAAATAAAAAATAACTCAGCTGGTGTAATGTTATGTATAATAAACTAAAATATGATGTGCTTTCTGTTTCTGAAGGAGTGAGTGATTGCATGGCCAATGGATAAAGAAATGATAGGTGTATTTGTGACTACAGACTGGAGGGATCCTTGATTTTGAGATTTTAGCCTGTCTGGGTATAATTCTGTCAGATAATGCACAAGATTTATTGTTTACTTATTTGAACTATCTGGCAAGGATATTGGTGTTGGTATTACTGTAGGTAACTAATGACACTGCATGTTTTGTGTATTCCTTAAAAGGTATATGAATACCGTATTTATTGGCATATAGCATGCACCCTAATTTTAAGAGGGAAGTTTCATGAAAAAAATGAAATTTTTTAATAAAGAACCCTGAAGCAAAATAAAGGTAGCTTGGGAAGTGAGTAAATCCTGGGGCTGAAGTGGTTAAAGGGGTTGTAAAGGATTTTTTTCCCCTAAATAGCTTCCTTTACCTTAGTGCAGTCCTCCTTCACTTACCTCATCCTTCCATTTTGCTTTAAAATGTCCTTATTTCTTCTGAGAAATCCTAACTTCCTGTTCTTCTGTCTGTAACTACACACAGTAATGCAAGGCTTTCTCCCTGGTGTGAAGAACTACTCTTGAGGGGGGAGGGGGCAAGCAGGCAAGTCAGGACACTCTCTACTTTGCAGATAGAGAAAGGAGCTGTGTGTTAGTGGGCGTTCTGACACTCCTGCTCGCCCCATCAAGAGGCTTTTTCCACACCAGGGAGAAAGCCTCGGATTACTGTGTGGAGTTACAGACAGAAGAACAGGAAGTGAGGATTTCTCAGAAGAAATAAGGAGATTTAAAAGCAAAATCAAAGGATGAGGTAAGTGAAGGAGGACTGCACTAAGGTAAAGGAAGCTATTTAGGTAGGGTGACCAGACATCCCCGGTTTCAGGGGACAGTCCCCGCATTGAGCACACTGTCCCCGGACCAAGTCTGCCCCCGGTTTTGTCCCCGGATTGGATTTGAACAGAGGTTGGGGCAATGTCAAAGACATTCAGTGCAAATTAAAAAAAAAGATTCTGAATTACACACCTCCACTTCGCCGCTCCTATTAGCTTAGGGGGGTGGGGTGTATTTTTTCCATTATCTGTGCCCCTTTCTAGTGATCATGTGCTGGTCGGAGCAGAGGGAATATTTCTTTCATTTTAGGTGCATGCCCATTCCGCTCCACTTCTGTTCTTCTCCCTTGGCTCAAGTCCCGGCCAGCCGCCTGCCTGTTTCTCTCCTTACCTTCCCTGGTGGAGTGATATTCCTTCGCACCCCAACCAGTAGTAGCCGGGGCCCGGAGAGTGAGACTTGACAGGCTGTGAGGCGGGCGGCCCGGATTTCCCGGATTTCATTTTAAAAATCTGGTCACCTTATATTTAGGGGAATTTTTTTTTTACCTTTACAACCCCTTTAAGACCAGTGCACACACTGATGCCTGACAAGGGAGGTCAAAGAGACACAAACTGTGCTTTGCAGGGAGAGGGGCTGTCAGCCAGTGTGTGTTTTGTGCCTCTCTTAGCTCCCCCTCCCCCTGTCAGGCAGTGTCATTCATTGCTCTCACCCCCCCCCCCGCTGGCATTATAATTTATTGCTCTCCGAGGACCCCCAGCCCCGCAGACAATTTTTTTTTACTCTGCTTTTCATTAAAAAGATGTGTACCTGCCATTGTCCTGTCGAGAAATGAACGTCAACGGCTGAGATTAGGATCTCTGTAAACCACATAATCACACCACATAACCACATGTCAGCCTCAACTCCCGTTACTATGATGGCCGCAATAGTTAGACTGGCTTCTGTCTGCAGAGCCAGCAGGAGGATGTCTGCTGAAAATTTTCAATGCTGGGAACTGAGTGTCCTGGGACCCCCCTGTCTCTGATGGTGTCTGCTCGCCTGAGATCGCACCCCCCAAGGCGCTATATGCAGTATGTACCATGCCATTTTTAAACGATATTGGTGTATGAGGCCCCGTACACACGAGCAAATAGATCTGTTCAAATCGGTCGGACAGATCTGTCTGTCTGCTGGAATGTATTGGTACACACGATCAAACCAAAATCCCCGCCGGCAGACAGCGCGCTGACGTGTCGGTGACGTTGACCAGGAAGTAAAACACTTCTGCGCATGCGTCGAATCCATCGACGCATGTGTGAGCAGATATGTCTGCTGGTTAGCGTACTAACCAGCAGACATATCGGGCCGACGGGTTCCCAGCCGACAAATTTCAAAGCATGCTTTGAAATCTGTCGGGTGGCCAAATCCGTCTGTTTGCCCGTACACACGATCAAATCTGTCTGCTGAAACGGCCCGTCAGACGGGTTTCAGCAGACAGATTTGATCGTATGTACGCGGCCTAACATGCACATGCTATTTTCACTCTGTTTTCAGGGTGAAAAAGTGAGTGTTATACGCCGATAAATACGGTAAGTGTTATATGCATGCCTTTGAAGAAGATGCTAAGATTTATTGGTGGGAAAGTTTGTTTGGTCACAATTTTAAAGTAATTGCCTTTTGGATATTTTACTTTATAGTTACATTGTTTATATTCATTACTATTTTTATTTTCTTATGATAATCATGTATTGCATAAGGTTAAGAAGCTATGTTCTGAGATAGAATATGTGTTGGAGTAAGGTGTAAGGTTTTGTTCTGGGATTCCTTGGTTCCACTTGGTTCCACATGGGTACAAAGGATAAGGAACTGAGGGTGTTTTTGCCTCAGGTCACTTCTGAATCCAATCTGAGAATTGGATGCTCTCTTTTCTGATTTGTTAAATTCTTCTGCAGTATTGAGTGTATATGCCTAATAATGAAAACTGCTGCTAGAAAACACTTTATTTATGCATACTTAATTGTCTTATGTTTGATTTCTTAACATGCCAAAATATTATTAATTTTAAATACCTTCAATGGTTAAGAAAGATTTTATCTAGTAGTAAGGTGTCTCTGTTGTTGTTCATGCTGATTTGAGAAGTATCTTCCCCCTATTTACGACTCTATCCATTTCTTTCTGACTTTCTGATTATTGCAAAGTACTTTTTCCTGTTACAGTATGCACAGTATGTTCATGATTTATAGAATATGACGTGTGTAGAAAACAGGATACTGGACTTTCCTGTTGCATACTGTATAAAACTAAGACAATAAAAGTTAAGTTAACATTCAGTATATTTTAAATTGACTGTTCACTTCCAGAGCTGCTCTGAGGTATTGGACGTATGGACTGGAATGATCCCAGCAAAAGGTTAGTAGAGATTACATAGAAAGATAATATAGAAAGAGATAAACCCTTAGATAAATAGATTGTTAATTTGCTGCAGTTCTGGGATAATCTTTTTAATTAGAATAAAATAATATATAAGGGAGTAGGGATATGTACCATGAGCTTGTTAAATATCCGATAAATTAATCTATCAATAACCATTTATCTTTGTCTTGGCAGGGACAGGTTTCTCAGTTTACCACTTCAGCCCCAGAAGATTTGGCTGCTCAGTGACAAGGCCATTTTTTGAGATATGGCACTGTGTCGCTTTAACTGACAATTGCGCGGTTGTGTAACACTGTACCCAAACAAAATTGACGTATTTTTTCCCACAAATAGAGCTTTCTTTTGGTGGTATTTGGTCATCTCTGCGGTTTTTATTTTTTGCTCTATAAACAAAAAAAGAGTACTTTTTGCTATGATAAAGATCCCCATTTAAAAAAAAAACAAATGCAAATGTTTTCCTCAGTTTAGGCCGATATGTATTCTTCTACATATTTTTGGTAAAAAAAAATTGAAATAAGCTTATATTGATTGGTTTGCACAAAAGTTATATATTTACTTTTCTACTTCTAATGGTGGTGATCTGCGATTTTTATTGAGACTGCGATATTATTGGCGATAGATCAGACACTTTTAACACATTTTTGGGACCACTGACAATTATATAGCGATCAGTGCTAAAAAATCGCGACTGCCGGCCATGCACATCTGCCCCCCTTCAGTGCAGCGGGCACACACACGCGCCTGCTATCCCGCTTAAAGGAGCCAACATACAGGTACGATGGTTCACAGGATCGTGCCGACCTGCCGCAGTATAATAAGTGGCATGGTGCTGTATTATAAAACCTTGTGTTCTGGATCTCTCATTTTCGAAGTCTTTTTGTAAAATGCATTAAAAGCTTTTCTTCCTGCTTCCTGATTCCATCATGTGTTTTATGCACCATCCCGAGGAGTGGCCAGTATAGTGCCGCAAAACCTAGTTGACAGTGTTGTTATAATATACCATGAGCAATAAATGTCAACATCATGAATAATTCACTTCTTAGCTTCTCTTTTACATTTTAAATGCTTCTGCTGAAATCACTTTCCTAACTTTTGGGGCCTAAGGATTTTTTGCTATAAGCACACTTGAATCCAGAGACCTCAGGGCATACAATTATGTGGATTATGACACAGAGTAATGAGTACAACCACTTTCTGTGCAGGGACAGCTTTATTCTGTGTAGAATTTTCACCCTAGGTTGTCTGATCCCACAAAAGCAACCTTACAGATGTGAGTACATTGTTGCATTTTATCCTCTCTTCATACTTTGTACTGTACTATCTGTAAACTACTACTTTATAAGGATCTCTCCTATGACCTCTGTCTTTGTTTTTCTTTTTTCTCTTCTCTCCATATCCTTGGAGGTACTTTAGTACTTGGAGGTACTTTGGTGTTGTGTTGACTGGTGAGAATAGTGAAAGGTGAAAGTGAATAGTGAAAGGTTAGTTTTCATAAAGGACATGTTTATTGTTCATTTTCTGCCAAGGAAATTGGTGCTGGAAGACTTCCCTCTGCTAGAAACTGTGATTGCAGGCCTGAACAGGTAACGGGTATCTACAGAATGCTCAGCAAGTGCCACAGACTGCAGTTCTCAATCGGATTGATAGACACAAGTCAGCATATCTTACTAGTGCTGGCATGAGGAGCAAATTTCCTTCAGCCCAGTTTCTGCTGGGCTGGAGTGAAGTCTCTTTAGACTGCATTCATTACTGCTAAGATGGAGAATTCATGCAGCTTTGTCATATAGCTGTTGTTCCCCGTGCACCTCCCAGCTAAAAGAGCACTAAAACATTTTTGAAAGTCAGGATTTTTAAAACAAGAGCAATATACATTCTAAAACTGTTATAAGTTGCAATTAATTTGCTGTGTGGAGTGAATCAATTACATATTCTAGTTGCAGTTTTAAAGTAACACTTTTTTTTTTTTTATATAGACAATGACACGCCAAGAGAAAAAAGTGAAATGCTGAGCATAAACACAAGAACAATGCATTCATCTAACAAAGACAGTGAAGCTTGTTATTTTAGAGGATTCTGGAACACTCGTGTTTCAAAGCAGATGAACACTGGTTCTATATTTGTTTGCAGTCCTAATTCTATGTCATTCCAAAATGTACTCATCCGTGACCGTTACCTATACAGTATAATATGCCAAGAAAGCAGACATGCACTTTCAAGTGAATTCACCTCAGACATTTGCGAGGATAAAAAAAAATCAATAAACGTATTCAGACAACTCCGTAGACCAAAAATAATTTAATTATAGGATGAATGTAGTTAAGGCATCTGAAACGTGAGTTTTAAGCTTTAATTTTATCTTGTCTTAACGACAAGTTAACAGCATACTTTGGTGTGAAATAACAGACTACCAAAGGACATTAGGAAATGGTTATGCTTTTGGCTGACTTCAAACTGAAACCGTCTTTCTGTCTTTGAGCCAAAAGATAACGCTATGGTCACTTGAAAGTTTCCAAATTAGTTTTTTGATGGGATGTCATACTAAAAATTGGAATTGGACATATTTTTTTTTTTTTACTGCGGAGCCTTCATCAAAACTGCCAAAACCGTTATTGCGTTGAACGTATTCGATAGGAAAATCTGTGATATATATGTACAATGTATAGGATGATAGAACTAGACTAGTGTCTGCTCTTTTCTTTCCTTTTTTTCAGTGTGCAGAGAATGTCAATGATTAAAAAGCTAGCGTTTCCTCTGATGATGACTGTAGGTAAATAACAGGTTTGCTTGTAGATAAAATAGAAATTAGTCAGGAGATAATGATTCCCGACCATCTTTCACCAATAAAATGCTAATGTTGGTTATACACTAGGTAGTTCTGTAGCACCTTTGGAAGTTTTCAATTATGGCAATCATCCACTCACTATTTCATTGGTTTCTTGGATTCAGTTAACCAAACTGTGACAGAAATCAATTAAAATGATTTGCATATAAACTATTCCATATGATTATTTTATATACACACACCTTCACCTTTTCTGTCTGCTTTGCTCAGACAAGCCATATAAAGTTTCTGTCAGGGAAAGATAATCCAAAGGCAAACAGTATCTGTTGTGATTTCTCTTTATAAAGCCTATAATGTTGTGTGTATTAAGGATCATGGGTGCTTATTTGCAAAACAAATATTTTTTATGTATGAATTGTAGAAAATCAACATATAAAAAAAGTAAAAAAATATATAAAAATGTAAATACAAATGTCAAAATGCAATGCTGCTGTCCTTCATTCTACAGTTCCAACCACAGTTCCTCTAAAATAATCATATATATGTTCTTCATTTTTCTCTGTACGGATGTTCTCAATACTACCGTCTACACTGCCATTCCTCTTCAGTTTGCACCCCCTCTTTGATTGGGTACTAGGAAGTAGTCAACTAGCATACATTTAACTTAGTTACTTGATTTGACTGGGGATCAGTGTAAATACCATTAGCCACTAGGGAATGTGATCCACACAGCAGATTGCCTTGCTTTTGCAACTATATTAGCAGAACAAGAGGTTGAATGAATGAAGAACTTATATAGCGCAGCACATGCGAAGTAAATCGCCTCTGGGAGCTTGATGTTCCTGTCTCCTTTGAGATCAAAAGAGATGAGTCTTAATCTTTCTCCTGAAGACTAAGTAGTTCTCCTCCAGCCGAATGCTGGCTGGTAAGGCGTTCCATAGTCTGGGACCTTGGACAGCGAATCTCCTGTCTCCTTTGGACTTGTATCTGGCTTTCGGTATCTGAAGCCGATTTTGATTGGTGGATCGAAGAATACGATTGGGATTGTGAACTTTTAATTTTTCGCATAGATAATGGGGAGCATTCCCATGGATACATCTATGCGTTAGACAGAGAGCTTTAAAGGTGATTCTGTCTTTAACTGGTAGCCAGTGAAGGGATCTCAGTGAAGGTGAGATTGATTCCCAGGGTTTTTTCCCAGTCACAAGTCTGGCGGCCGTATTTTGAACGACTTGAAGACGAGCGATTTGGTACTTGGGGAGTCCGAGGTAAAGGGCATTTGCATAGTCCAGTCTGGAGTTTACAATTGCTCCCACCACGACCGCTATGTCTTTCTTGGGAATAAAAGGCGTGAGTCTGCGTAGTAGGCGCAGCAGATAGTGAGATCCGCTGACTACTGCCCCTATTTGTGCGTTCATTGTCATGTCGGAGACAAAGATGACCCCAAGACTTTTGACTTTGGCGCTAGGGGTGATGATTTTGTCCAGAATGGGCGGGGGGATCCAGGTTGTTGTCGATTGATTCCTACGCTTGGCGTGAAACAGAAGAAGTTCTGTTTTCGCTCCGTTAAGTTTGAGATAACTCTTTGTCATCCAGTCCTCTATCAAAGAGAGGCATGTCTCTAGGTTGAGGTGGTGATCCTTTTTATTGCAAATGCGGAAGTACAGTTGCGTGTCGTCTGCATAAGAGTGATATAGCAGTTTTTGGCTGCTGATGATTTCGAAAAGAGGACGCACATAGATGTTGAATAACATCGGCGACAGGGGAGATCCTTGAGGGACCCCGCACGATAATGTGCGTTGTTCAGAAGTGAAGGGTCCTAGCTTCACTATTTGCGATCGGTTTTCCAAAAAAGAGGAGAACCAGGATAGATCGCTTTCTGCGACTTTGGCTATATTAGCCAGCCGAGTCAATAACAGCTTGTGATAAACTGTATCAAAGGCTGCGCTTAGGTCCAGCAGAACCAGAAGAGAAGATTCTCCTTCGTCTGCGGCCTCGAGAACGTCGTCCCATATCTTAAGCAATGCTGATTCCGTCCCGTGTCCGGGACAGAATCCTGATTGAAATGGGTCGAGTAAGTTGTGGGTATCTAGATGCTGTTGCAGCTGCTGTACCACTGCTTTCTCCATTACTTTGGAGAGAACATTTAGGCCTGTTATGGGGTGCCAGTTGAGTGGATCCTTAGGATCCAGGGTGGCTTTCTTCAAGATGGGTTGAATGAAGCCTTCCTTCAGCTGGGAGGGCATTATGCCCTCCCTGAAGGATTGGTTGATAAGCTGCGTGACAGGAGGTGCCAGGATGTCGGCGCATTCCTTCAGCAGTTTGGTGGGGATAATATCATTTGGCACAGTGCTGTTGCGCAGAGTGCCGATGATATTTTTAGTGGTCTGAATGGAGATGGGTTACAGCGTGAACTCACCAAACTGTGGTGAATTGCTGCCGGTGCTATGTAAATGACTACGGGGGGGGGCTGGGAGAGCAATTGTTTTGCTGAATGCTTTGCCGGATTGCCTCAATTTTGTTAATGAAGCAATCTGATAACTCATCGCAAAATTCTTGTGTATCCAAGTTGGGGGCTTCAAGACATCCTGGTTGGAACCAGGAACAACTAGATAAGGTCCATCTGGGATCTGAAGGCCTGTTTGTTTTCATTCTGGGCCGGGAGCTGGGTCGGGAGCTGGTGACTCACAGGCAGCATCACTGAGACCTTCCTATTCTTTCTATAGCTTGCTGGAAAGATCTGTAAAGAGAGGAGGAAATGAGAGGTGGATCTGCCTGGGGTGGTTTAGGAAGCTCTGAAAAATCTATAATCTGGATTGGCAGGGGGCAGGCCTTGGTAAATGTATAAATTGTAAAATCAATCAATCAAATCAATTAGCTGCTGAAGTACCGCTCCCTGGGACGTAACGCGTATGGAAGGAACCACGTGAATCAGTGAGGTCACACGCGTCTATCTTTGATCCTTGTGGATTTGTTTATCTACATGCCTTGTCACCTAGCACTGGGTTTCAGTGTTGCACTTGTAGGTGCAATCTTTTTTTACTAAATAAACAAGTTTATATACAGAGACCACTATATACTACTGTTTTCATTTCATTTTGTGAACCAGAGTTCTTGTGCAGAGTGCAGAGCAAGTGACCCATTCATATCAGTGAATGCTCTTTTCCAGCCTATTGATCCAGTATTATTTCCCTTGTGAGAGAAAAGCCTGTGTGATCTTTCTGATTTACCAGGGGTCCATACATTCAGGTGAGCTGCTAGTATCTTCACTGGTGGAGGTTATAACAAAATCACCTTACGTTTCATGCATAGAAACACTTATTGGACACTTCCTTGTGCTTATGTGCTGTGTCACTCATCAATTATAGCAACTTCATGAACATTGTGCAGTATATGAATTGTATACATTTTTATGCACTTTATTTATTGTCATGTGTGTCTTTTGCGCTGCACTGCTTTTTAAACTAATCAGGCCTCCTTTAAGACCTGGGGTCAGCCCAGCTGAGAAAGACGGTGGAAGGGCTGGAGTGGGTGAGTATGGATGCTGTCCGGATCCATGGGGAGCTACTCAGTCTGGGAGGGTGACCCTGGGCCGGGGGTTGGGGTGCATCCAGGAGGAGTGATGAGATCATGGAAGGAGAGAGCAAGGAGAATACAAATGCAGCCACGGTGCCCATCAAACGCTGCCACTGTGACCATCAAATGTTGCCACTGAGCCCATCAAATGCTGCCACTGTTCCCATTGAATGCCCCCACTGTACCATCCAATGCTGCCACTATGCCTTCAAATCCTGCCACTGTGCCATCAAATGCCGCCACTGTGCCATCAAATGTTGTCGCTGTGACCCCCCACCCTCTCACATTGTAACAATCACAATGGTTCCCGCTGTTGTCTCAGCTGAGGAGGGAGAGTCCCTGGAAAGTCGATGCTCTTGTGCACATCACTAGATCAAGAAGGAGCTCAGGTAAGTATTAGGGGGGCACTGCACAGGGAAGGTTTTTTACCTTCACGCATAGAATGCCAACTCAGGGTTTTCCAGGGCGCAGAGTCTAAGCCCCAACTGCTTCTTCACCAGAGCCCCTGATGGTGAAATGGACTTGCAGCAAACTGGAAACAGGTACACCCGGCTGAGGATGCAGAGACCACTCACATGTGCAAAGTACAAACAGCTGAAGACAATAGGAAATCCAGGAGATGACCTGAGGTCACGACAAACAGCAAACAAGCACAACAGAGAATGAAGCCAGGGTGGTTCCACAGCTAGTCAGACACAGTAACAAGTGAACAAGTGCTCAGAGGACTATGAAGTTGCTCAGGCAATGTGGGCTGCACTGAGCATGTCTTATATAGACAACCAAACTAGGGGGCAAGCCAGGAAGTGAATAAAAGCCCACATAATTGTAGGCAATACCAATGGCATCCCCTCCATTAGGGGTGCCCAGGTGCCGCTCCCTCTATCCACAGCTGCCACATCCTAATTATTGCTCTATGATCCAGGGGCGCTACCCCCTATTCATGCATCCAGCCCCTTTCAGGACGCCGGACTCATGTATTACAGTGGCAGGGGCATTTTTTTTAAACACCTGATTAGAGACAGAGGCTCTAATAGGCTTAAAAATAGGGTGGGCTCGTGGCGCAGAGCATTTCGCCATGAGCCCACCCAGGTGTTACAACAGCCAATGAATATTCACTGTTGCAATGCTGATGCTCCCATCACCGATTGGCTGAAAGGACAGGCAATCCTATTGTACACCTAGGAGGAGAAGATAAAGGGAAAACCACCGCTCCAGACGACACTCTTTAGTGGTGAGTAAAGTTCAAAAACCCAAATGGGTGCAGGCAATGCGTGGTGCAATATAAGGAAAGAAAAATGGACAGCCGCACTCCAATGGATGAAAAGACTTAAAAATAGTGCCTGTTTGTTCCAGTCAAAAAACTAAAAGAGCAAAAACAGCAAACAGTGGGGTAACAAAAGCTGACGCGTTTCACATTGACAACCGATGCTTAGTCATAGGAGGAGGAGAGGAGATGCACGGCGGAAGTGAGGAAGAAAAGACACAGGAGCCTCTGCTCTTTTGTTCTCCGCTGCCTGATGTTTTGCCCAATCCGAGCCGCTGATTGATGTGCCTGCCTCTGCCTGATGTGCCCGTCGCTGCACGATGCCTAGATTGGGTAAGACAAAGAGACAGGGGTAGAGATGCCATGGGGGGTGGCTGTTCGCCCCCCCAAGCAAAAAACACCAGCCACCACTGGGCGATACCCATAGGTGAGCACAGCCAAACCACGCATCAGGGTAGAGAAAGTATTGCGCAAGCAGGTAAGAATAAACAAGCAGGAAACTGCAGACTTACGTGTGACACAAAATACATTTATAATTGGGTAAAAAATTATGTAATATGCTTAAAATGCAATAATGCTTTTTATTCTGCTCACATTTGGGTGTCTATATTTATAGACTGAAAAAACTCCAATATTAACATTATCTGTAATATTTGAAGTAATATGAGGACACAACATTTGCATCATAGAGATTTCACTAAGTATTCTACATTTTACATTTTTTATAAAGCCTGGCTGGTAAAATACCATCTGTTGCTTGAACATGTTAAAGTAAAATTAGCTCTGACTTTCTCATGTTATTTAGAGATGTATAAAGCAAATACCTCCAGCTGTGAAGGGTAGCTGCACTTAGACTGAGGCAATCATCTCCTATTTATTTGCAGGTACAAGCATTTACTTAACCACTTAAGGACCGGAATGATTGGCCCTCTTAATGACCAGGCCATTTTTTGAGATACGGCTCTGCATCGCTTTAACTGACAATTGCTTGGTCGATCAACGTTGTACCCAAACAAAATTGATGCTCTTTTTTCCCACAAATAGAGCTTCCTTTTAATTTTTTGCTGGTATTTGATCACCTTTGTGGTTTTTATTTTTTGCGCTATAAACAAAAACAGTATTTTTTAACTTGTTGCTATAATAAATATCACAAAATGTAAAAAAAAAAAAAAAATCGAATTTCTACATCGGATTAGGCCAATATGTATTCTTCTACATATTTTTGGTTAAAAAAAATCGCAGTAAGCGTATACTGATTGGTTTGCACAAAAGTTAAAGCGTCTACAAAATAGGGGATATAGATTTATGGCATTTGTATTATTATTATTTTTTTTGTAATGGCGGCAATCCGCAATTTTTAGCAGGACTGCGACATTGCGGTGAAAAGATCAAAACTTTTGACACTTTAGGCTGGGTTTACACCGGACCCCTGCTGTGAGCCGCATGTCCTTCTTTTGGGGGGGTCCTCCACTCCCCTCCCTCCCTACATTTCACAGGTGCCAGAGGATTGCTTGGCCACCCAGAACAGCGAAGCGTTACTCACGAATGTACAGTGCGCCACCTGCTGTGAAGCCGCAAGCTGTCACAGCAGGGTGCCCACAGTAGTGATGAGGAGAGGAGGGGGAGAGGAACGATGCTTTGAGTGGCCGCATCGTTGGACCGTGGGACATTCGACACAGTAGATCATAAAACTCTACTCATTCGTCTCAAAAAGTAGCCGGAGTTACAGATGCAGATCTACCATGGTTCACTTCCTTCCTAGCAAATCGGTCCCAAACAGTGAAACTAGGAGTTTTCACCTCGGAAGCGCGCACCGTTTCCAGTGGAGTCCCTCAAGGATCACCCCTGTCACCTGTACTCTTCAACATCTACCTCCGGCCACTCCTCAAAATCATCAGTGAGCAAAAATTGTGCTACCACTCCTACGCGGACGACACTAAACTCTACTTTCGGTTTACCAAAATAAACGACCGATATCACGGATTAGAAAAATGCCTGGCATCGATCGACAAATGGATGAATGAGAGCTCCTTTAAACTCAATGGATCAAAAACAGAACTACTTCTCCTCCACGCAAACCGAAAGACTAAAGCTAGAACATCATGGACACCACCCACCATCCTTGGACAGATCATCACCCCAAGTACCAAGGTCATATGCCTGGGAGTAACCTTTGATTCAGAGATGTCGATGGATGCGCAAATAGGATCAGTAGTCAGTGGATCCCACCACCTTCTCTGCCTACTGCGCAGACTCATCCACTTCATCCCAGGAGAGGACACAGTGGTAGTAGTCGGAACAATCATCAATTCTCGACTCGACTACGCAAACTCCCTCTATTTAGATCTACCAAAATACCAGATCTCGTGCCTACAAGTCATTCAGAACACAGCAGCCAGGTTGGTAACAGGAAAGAAACCCTGGGAATCTATCACCCCATCCCCGAGGGCCCTTCATTGGCTAACAGTAAAGAACCAGATTACATTCAAGACCCTCTGCCTCACCCACAAATGCACACAAGGAAAGGCTCCTCAAAAAAAATCTAACCAAAACCTCCTCGATATCCCAAAATACAACTTCAAATCAAAGGGAGAACGAAGATTTGCAGTCCAAGGACCACGGCTATGGAACGCTCTACCAACAGACATCTGCATGGAAGAAAACCATCGGGCCTTCAGGAAGAAGCTTAAGACCCACCCTTCTGAAGGATTCAGACGACGCCGGATGGAAGCGCCTTGAGGCGATTTAATTTGCGTGTGCAGCGCTATACAAGTTATTCACTCACTCACTCAAGTGAGTGTCTGTTTATTCACCACTTACTGACCAGCAGCTGCAATTATACTGCAGCAGGTTGGCTCTATTGCGCAAATCGCCATAGGTGTACATCACTTTGTGCAATAGATACAGTGGGCGCACACATGGCGCTGGAGGGCCTGTAGCACGGCACCAATGCGCAGGGCTGGTGGCCACAACCTTCGATCCACAGAGAGCATGAATGGGGATCCATAAATGTAAACAAACAGATCTCTGTTCTGTCAAGGGGAGTACAGAGTAATCGTCTGTTCCTAGTGATTAGCTGTAATCAGTGCATTTTTATATCTCTGATCTCTGTATAAATGTCGCTCATAGCTATACTACTGACTTAGACGAACAAAGAAGGAGTAGGGCACGGAGGAGGGCATGGGAGAGGATATACCGCACCCGCATAGACCTCTTTGGCATGAGTGATTCTGAGGTGTATCGCATCCTCAGATTCACCCCTCATGTCATCCTGGAATTAACCATAACCCTGCAGGAGGACATCACCAGCCCAACACAACGCTCACATGCAGTGCAGCCACTGGTCAAGGTCATGGCAACACTCCATTTCATTGCCAGTGGCTCTTTTCAAAGAACAAGTGGAGTGGTGGCTGGGATGTCACAATCCTCCGTAAGCAGATGTGTGCACCAGGTTGTCCCTGCAATCCTCAGACGCATGGCCAACCAAATCATCAAATCCACCACTGAGGACCTGCGGCTGAAGGCAATGACAGATTTCTACAGAATTGCCAGATTCCCACGCACCGTGGGGGCCATTGATTGCACACATGTGGCACTCCAGCCCCCCCATGAGACAGAGCACATATACCGCAATCGGAAGCATTGGCATTCCATCAACGTACAGGTGATAGTCGATGCCCAAGGCCTCATATGGCACGTCCGTGCCAAACACCCCGGATCCAGCCATGACAGCTACATATACAATCAGAGCCCCATCCGAATGGAATTAAAACAGAACGTGTATGGGGACACCTGGCTGGTTGGTGAGTGACATGGGTGGCAGGCATGGCTGTACCCCCCCATGATGCACACATCACAAGGGGCACATGCATGACTAACATCCTCCTGTCTTTTTCCTTACAGGTGACTCTGCATATGCACTGGGACCCCATCTCATGACTCCTATCCGGAACCCCCAAACCCCAGGAGAGGAAAGATACAATGAAGCCCACGCCCAAACACGTGCAGTGGTGGAGCGCACCTTTGGCCTCCTGAAGTCACGTTTCTGATGCCTGGATAAGTCTGGGGGGACCCTGTTGTATTCCCCAAACTTTGTGTGCCAGATCATCGGTGCATGTTGCATTCTGCACAACTTCGCAGTGAGAAAGCCTTCTGAGGGAAGAGCAGCCAGGAGACAGCACACATTAGGCATCTTTGCACGTTAAACACACACATTAATCATGGCACAATGAGAATGCATGCATGCACACCACTGTGGTCCCTAGCACAGACACATCACATCCTCATCTAATTGGATTAGCACAAGCCCACCATGCTGGACTTGTGAGCAGCAACACCACGCCACGGCTCCAATTATGTCACTGTACATTCATACACCATTCACACGGACCTGGGAATCACTTCTCCCTGGTCCTGGGGATCCCTTCCCCACCAAAACTGAGGGTGACACCCCTTTGCCGGCAGGAATATCACCCCCACATTCCCAAAACATTCACATCACAAAAAAAAAAAATTGTCCAGCAAAAAAAAAAAAATTCCAGCAAAAAAAAAAAAAAAAAGGGGGAAAAACAAATTAATGCCGTTGGCGTGAGCCACGCCTGGGGCGCCCACGGCCACAGCCCCGGCTCCTCAGGGGAGACTCATGGGGAGGGGGGGGTAATCCGGGAAAGGAGGAGCAGCCCCTGGTCTCTGCCCACCTGGCGGTGGCGGCCTGCCCTCCAAGGCCACGGCAATTCTGTTCATGCCAGCACCTAGTGTTGCCGTGTTGGCCTGGATAGCCTGGGTGAGGGCCCTCACATCCTGCCCAACGTCTGCTGTTGTAGTCTGCAGTGCATTTAGGCAGTTTGTAAGAGCCCGGGAGTGGCAGTCCAGGTCCCCAAGCGTATCCTTTATGGAGGACAGGCTCTCCTCCATCCGCCCCAAAGTCTGGCTGACCTGTCCCAGATGACGGGTCTGAAGGGCCTGGTCCCTTCTCAGGTTGGCGGGCAGAAGCTCGGCCACCCCCCTGGTCTTCTGGGATGACTTCCTGCCTCCAGCTGAGGCTTGTGGCCAGGGAGAAGGGGAGGCCCTTGGGAGAGGAGCCCTGTTGTGGGAGAAGTGGGAGGGGCTAGCCCTTATGGAGGGCTGGCTACTGCCAGCCAGAGAGGAAGACTCCTCCAAAAACAGCAAGCCAATGGCTGACATGACATCCTCCTCCTCCTCAAACTCCTCCTCCTCCTCTTCAACCTCCTCCGAGGACTCCGGCCTTGTCGGGGGGTCCTCATCAGGCTGTTGTTCCTGGGATGGTGCGGTCAGCCCAGATGGCCCAGCACACTCCTGCTCATCTGTGGATGACACAAAACATTCACAGGTTGGAGGATCCACACACTTGCCACATATTCCCTTTCACCCCCTCCCCCACACATGGTACACACCTGATAGGGAACAAAAACCTTACCTGGCATTACGCCTTCATGACTTGAGTCATAGACGGGCAGGCCCTCCACTCGTTGTCTATGAAAGGTCTGGGCTCCTCCGCTGTCAGCCTAACAGGGCATGGTGGGCCCCCTCCTGTGGCCCTGCCATGGGCTACCATTTTGGCCAGCTTCTTTCTGACCAGACGCCGGAGGTCATTGATCTTCTTTTCAATCCCTGACTGTGTCCGGGTCTCCCCCCCCCGATGCATTTACCTCGTCTGTAATGTTCTGCAAGATATCACGCCTCCTGGCCGGGGTGGTGTTGGCACTCTCCGGGCCATGGAGGAAACGCCCATATTGGGCAAGAATTTGTTTCTCCCCAAAGTAAAATTTAACTTCCTCTTCCTCTTCCTCTCAGTCATACTCATACAAAAACCCTCTCCCAAACAATCAGCAAAAATCACTCACAAAAACAAGCAGGAAAAATCACTCACAAAAACAAGCAGGAAAAATCAAGCAAGAAAACAAACAAACAAAAATCTGTCAACCAAAAAGTCTCACAAGCAGTCACCAACAAACACTTTCAAATATCTTCTACCAAACACTAGATCACACAGTCCACAAATATAACAAAGACAAATCACAACGCGAACAAACAACAGAACAAAAGCACCTTGATGGATAGGGAGGGATACAAAGGGATGTACTTTTGCAAAGGATGTGCGTTTGTGTCTGTCTATTTATGCTGTCTGCGTAGTTCACTAATTTGCCCTAGTTCACTTCCAATTTCACTGATTGCGCGAGTTGTGAGCATGCGCACAGAGGTGCTGACCATGGTGTGCTTCAAGCGCGCATGCGCGAGCCGGCCGGCCCTTCATTTGCATGGGGTCACGGCTCATTTCAATGTAACACGCCCACGTCCTTCCCAATTTGTATTACTCCGCCTTGCGCCTCTGAAATAACGTTGCGCAGGCGCAAATTTCTGCGTAAAACCGATGAGAATAGGGTGATTGCGCCGCTACATTGCGCTAGTCTAACGTAAAGGCGGTGCGCTACGCCGGTCCAATAATGCACAGATGTACGTGAATCTGGCCCTATAACTTTTGTGCAAACCAAACGATATATGCTTATTACAATTTTTTTTACCAATAATATGTAGCAGAATACATATTGGCCTAAACTGGTAAATAAATTATTATTTTTTTTACATTTTTTGGGCAGGATAATGATTATAGCAAAAAATATAAAATATTGTTTCAATATAATATGTTTTCAAAATTGTCAGTATGTTTTTGTTTATAGAACAAAAAAATAAAAACCACAGAAGTGATCAAATACCACCAAAAGAAAGCTCTATTTGTGGAAAGATAAGGACATACATTTTGTTTGGGTATAACGTTGCATGATTGCGCAATTGTCAGTTAAAGTGACATAGCGCCGTATGGCAAAACATGGCCTGGTCATTAAGGGGGTAAATCCTTCCGGGGCTGAAGTTGTTAAAAGTCAGCAGCTACACTTGTTGTAGCTGCAGACTTAAAGGGGTTGTAAAGGAAAACATTTTTTTTTCATAATAAGCATCCTTTACCTGCAGACATTCCTCTTTTCACTTCCTCATTGTTCGTTTTTGCTCAGAAGTTGCTCTATTTCTTCTATGTTCACTTCCTGCTGGTCTGATTGTTACTCACCACCGGGAAGGGAGGCTTTACTGCGGTGGTCAGTAAAGTGCTTGCCCCCTCCTGGGAACTACATCTGTGCGGCAGGATGCTTTCTATGTGTTAGGCCCCGTACACACGAGGAGACATGTCCGATGAAAACGGTCCACGGACCGTTTTCATCGGACATGTCTCCTGCAGGATTTTGGTCCGGCGGTGTGTACACACCATCGGACGAAAATCCCCTCGGACAGAGAACGCGGTGACGTATACGTCACCGACGTGCTCAATCCAGGAAGTTCAATGCTTCCACGCATGCGTCAAATCCATTAGACGCATGCGGGGGATTTCTGTCCGCTGGTTAGACGTACTAACCAGCGGACATGTCCGACGGACATGTTTCCAGCGGACAAGTTTTAAAGCATGTTTTAAAACTTTTGTCCGCTGGAAACCTGTCCGCTAGGCCGTACACACGATCGGATATGCCCGCTGAAACTGGTGTGAATTACTGGGCATGCCGCAAAGCATACTGGGAAATGTAGTTCTTACATGAACGAGCGCCGCAAACCAGGAAGTGAATGAGAGAACAGAAACTAGAACGCTGGAGGTGATATAGATGAAGGAATTTAAAAGGTATTTACTTGTTTTTTTAACAGAATCATTACACTATTCTGTCTGTCTACCTTGCAGACATTAATTTTAGGCAAACATTTTTTTTTTCTTTTAAATTACTTTAATAAACTGAAAAACAAGTACTCTGCTTTGATTTCAGATTTTCGGGAGTCCACCTGAATGTTCAATACCACTATAGCAGCAACATTATGGAGACAGCTGAAGTAAAAAAAATTACCTTTACAGAAAATATATTCAACAATATGTCTACCAAAATAAATTACAAAAAAAAGAAAAAATTAACATCAAAACCTCATCCTAGCTGCTACTCACTTGGATATTTTGCAATCAATGTGGACCAATGAATTCCAAATTGTATAAGGAAATTGTACGGCAGAATGTCAGGGCATATGTGATCAAATACACAATGAAGTTGGGCCGTTCAGCATAACAATGATCTAACATACAAGAGTAAATCAGCAACAGAGAGGCTTAAACAGGAGAAATTCGACTTTTTCAAACAGCTAAATAAGGATCATGACCTCAATTCCTTTGAAATGCTGTAGCAAGATCTGAAGCAGGCTTTTCAATGTGATATTCCAAAAATAGACATTGAAACAGTATTGTATACAGAAGTGAGCCAATACTTCCTATCCATTCCACAGGTCTTACAGCTACACATTATGCTTAGTTGAAGGAACTGCAAAAAAAGGAGCCTCTACTAGTTACTAAAATCAAAGGAAACATGGGGTTGATTTACTAAAACTGGAGCGTGCAAAATTTGGTGCAGATCTGCATAGAAACCAATCAGATTTTTTGTCAAAGCTTAATTGAACAAGCTATCATCCCCAGCTGCACCAGATTTTGCACTCTCCAGTTTTAGTAAATCAACTCCATGTACTGACATAATATGGAGGCCATTGTTGATGTCGGAAAAAGCTAGTTGCCTAGTTGTCATATTGATATTGTTTGGCATATGGTGACAAAAGTGTCAGCTCAGTGAGTAAGGAGTGTGGAGAATAGGACCCTCTGAATAACTTCAACAAACAGTACATTAGTGGCTCTAGAGATGTGATTAATGCACCACAGCAGCACTTCGGAAGAGGGAAGCACACTCTATAGGAAAAACAAAGCAGAGAAAGAGGTGCTTCTAAGTGCAGTAATAAAACCCTTTAATGACAAGGAAGGATTAAAAGCACTTAAAAGATGGAAGTGAGAAACGGGCATATCAATGAATCCATAACATCCAGTTGGATGCCTCCTGGAAGCAAAGACAGATGCAGGTGGAAGTTCCAGCCGACCAGTGGTGGCAAACATGCAGGTACATGCAGCCCCACCCACACGGATGTCCATCTGATAGTGGCCTCTGTGTCTGTGTAGCCACTGCATCCCTTTTGACATGAATGGGACTGCCTGCACATAAATGCACAGACCACCTGTGTATCCTATGTGGAAACACAAGGGCATTCGCACAGGTGCACACTTAAGTTTGCCCGTGAGAATGAAGACTGATTTTTTAGACGCACTACTTTCTCATATTGTATTATAGGTAATGGCAGTACCACAGCTAACATATTTATTTGAAAATATTGATATAGCAGCAACAGCAACAAATGCGGGTGACGTGACGTCACCCACAGCCTTCCACACACTGTCACGCTGTTTACCTGGCACTGGATATAGTGCCTTTGTTTGTAATTGTTATTCTTCTTTATTAAATATTTGTACTATTTTGGCGGAGAACACTATGGTCTGTTATTTTTTTACATGATATGACACATTTCTTATTGGATCCACCTGTGAGCCTGCCTGTCTTAATTGATTGACTGTCAGATAAATTCCGGGACGCCTCGCCGTAAGACCTCAAATGTCATGGCCAAACTCGGCCACTAGATGGCAGCAGCGGGCCGTCGGCGCGCATTCGCGTCAACGGCACGCGCGGCAACGGCGCGCGGGCGCGCGCATTCGCGGTGACGCGCGCGGGCACGTGTGGAAGCCATCTTGGCGCCCAGGAGGGGCTATTTAGGTGTGCTGATCCCTTGGCCTCTTGCTGCTGGATCTACAGCGCGTCCCTGGAAACTAACCTGATACCTGTACCTGTTGACCTTCCGTTCCTGAAACCGGCTTGCCTTCCGACTACTCTGATCTCCGCCTGCCCTGACCTACGGCCTGTCTGACCACGCTTCTGCTTGTCCCGCCTGCCTGTCTGCTGCCCGCCAGTTACTGACCCCCGGCTTGTTCACGATCCATCCCTGCTCAACTCCTGCACCAAGATCCGCTCGCTCACATTGTTCCGGCTGGCCTGATCCTGCTATAGACTTGGTACTACGGTACACCTCCCTCTGTGCTGGCCTGATCCTGCTATAGACTTGGTACTACGGTACACCTCCCTCTGTGCTGGCCTGATCTTGCTATAGACTTGGTACTACGGTACACCTCCCTCTGTGCTGGCCTGATCTTGCCATAGACTTGGTACTACGGAACACTTCCCTTTGTGCTGAACTCTGACCAGTGGTATCATCCTCAGCTCTGTTGATCCCGCCCAGGTGTACAGCGGATCCCTACTCTACTGGCACCAGCGATCCTGCCAGGCGCTTGTGCGACTCTGCACTTTCGGGCTCCCTGTATCCTCTATCGGGGCCTCCGGAGTGGGAGGAGCACGAGCAGCCGTTCCCTGCACATCAGGCTCCACCACCAGGTGCGTGACAACACCCTTTGACAAAGTCATAATGACGAAACACGTCAGGGCGTGATCTTACGGCAACCGGAAGTGACATTCTGACGCCTTGTATTCCAAAGAACTGAGTGAGGAAACCGGAAGGAGTGCAGAGCGGTGTGTTTTAGAAGAGCACACCACAGAACCATCTCTGACCCCTCAGTAAGAAATTGATAATAACATTTACATCAAGTTATAAGATCAATTGGGAACAAGGATTGTGAAAGTTTTTAGCGATTACACGTTTTATGATCCGAGGAAATTCAATACAAATTCAAAACGGGACTATGTGGAGTTTTCTTCTCATATTTTGGTGCTTGAGGTTTTTCGTTTGAGGCTCTGATCGAGGACACTTTGTGGAGGCAGCATTTTGATATCTGTTGAGGCCTCAAAACTTCGGAGGTCTGGTGAGTTTAAATCCCAGAGGGGAGTGTGACGCACTATTTGGAGGAATCTGATGAAAGGTGCACAGTTTACAGACAACACCTGTATCTACTTCAGACTCTTTCTCGTCACCATCTGCTACCCCTATTGTGTTTCTCTTTGTTCACTTATGTCAGTAGAGTGATTTTAAATATTGACAGGATGTTCAAAGAATGAGTCCTTCCAGAAGAAAAAATATTTATTTTATATTACAGCCTACCAGTCCTTAGTTGTGGAGGCTGCATTTGTTTTCTATTTCAGGCATTTTTAGAATGAACATTTTTAGCAAATACAGAAAATATCTGTCAACTTTGCTAAAAATGCAGGTCTTTGAGACCTCCTTGGGGAATATTTTTCTTGCAAAAACTACTATTCCCATCACCCCGCATGTAATGGAGATAAAAAAAGGCAGATATGTTTGAAGTCAAGCCGGGGTGACACCTTTCATAGATGCACTGAGATGCACTACCATATATACTCGAGTCACCCTCAGCTTATACTTGAGTCACCTTTTTGTGCCTGATCTTCTGGACTTTGGGGACCTGGTGAGAGCCGGGTGTAGGTCCCCCCATACAGACATGTAGTCCCAGTTCTCCTCTACAAGTGTGCAAAGTTTGCTGTCTGGGGGACCTATGGCCGGGAAGCACCGATATTTCAAAGCCGGGCACCCCTTCTTTATACTCCCATGTTTAACGTAAGTCTAGTCATGGACACAGTGAGGCATGGGCACAGAGAGGCATGGGCATAGTGAGGTATGGGCACAGTGAGGCATGGACACAGTGAGACATGGGCATAGTGAGGTATGGCCACAGTGAGGAATGGACACAGTGAGGCATGTGCACAGTGAGGCATGGAGACAGTGAGGCATGCACATGGCACAGTGAAGCAAAGTGAGGCACAGTGAGGCATGCAAATGGACACCCTAGGCTTATACTCGAGTCAATACACTTTCCCATTTTTTTGTGGTAAAATTAGGTGCCACGGTTTATATTCAGGTCGGCTTATACTTGAGTATATACAGTATATGTTACCCAGGGATTGAAAGTGTGTTCATACAGGTAAAAACAAGGGGTAAAAGACCTGAACAAAATTTAATTCAGGTGCCCTATCCCAAGACTGGTAAGCTGCAATATTTTAATCTTTGTGTTTTAGATTTAGATACACTATGAAATGGAAAAAAAATACTAACAGGGAGGGATTGATGCTTAAGAGGCTCAGCATACATGTATGGCATCCTTCTGTGCCGGGACAATGTGACTCCCGTGTGCTTGCACGGGAATGATGTAATGCAGGCTCAGCCAATCAAACAGCTGAAGAGTCTGAACACTGAAAGAAGACTAACAGAAGGTAGAAGCACCCTACATCAAAGGAAGTGCTAACACAGTGGTGCTGGAGAAGACTGCTTCCAAGGTAAGTCTGCCATAATGTGCTCATATACTATGCATACTAGCACATAAAAGATAAAAGTTCCTGCGGTCTGTTTTTAAACTTTTTTTTCTTTTTGTGAAGGTTTACTTCTGCTTCAACTTAAAATCTTTGTGTTATAATATATTTATATAATAATACAATGCAGATTTTGATAAATCGTTATATTTAAAGCCACTTTTTGCTGTTGTTAATTTTAGATTATGTGATGACATGATAGTGAGGCCCATGTGACCTTATCTGAGCCTTCCTTAACAACAAAAAAATTCAAATGCACTGTAAATTGCCATTAGTGTTGCTCACGAATATTCGCATTGCGAATATTCGTTACGAACATTGCATATTAGAGTATTCGCGAATAGATTAAATATATCGCGGTGAATATTCGCTATTGCGAATATTCGTATTTTTTCAAATTTATTTTTAAAACAGATCACATCCTAGTGATCTCCATCGACGTCTAAAAGCATTGCTGGTATGATTAGAGACCCTGGGCCGAGTAGCTGAGGCGATCCTTTTATGTTGCCGAATATTCGCGAATACTTTCTCTGCCCTTCTGTGTTTTGTGTATAAAAAAAAAAAAAATTAGCTTTAGTTTAGTCATATAAGTTTGTGTAAGTAGAGCTAGTGTTTAGTGCATATTAGTTTAGTAATCCAGGAAATGATCTCCGTTTTTGCGTGTTGACGAGAATTTCGCAATCAATTTCGCATTCGCATTAGCGAAATTTCGCATTCGCATTAGCGAAATTTCGCATTTTTTTTTTTTTTAATAAAATATCACGAATATTCGATATTAACGAATATTTCGCGAATATTCTTCTATATATTCGTGAAATATCGCGAAATCGAATATGGCGTATTCCGCTCATCACTAATGGCCATTATTGCATAGCAGAATTATCTTATTTTTAGAAGATGATGACATAAAAATGTAATGCATTCTATAATTATTTCAACTAAGTAGAGAAACTCACAATGTATTTTACACTATATGCCAATTATGCCAATTAGACAATATTATTTTACCTTGTTTTTTAACCTACTTGTTTTCTCAGGGCTTTTGCAAAGGTCAGCATTTGCTTACTGAGTGCAGAAAGCTGAAATGGAAGGTTAAGTAGGGACGAGGAATGAATATGACAGCAGCCACACAGTAGCTAGATGTATGTTATTCTTACTGCATGTACCCAGGGAAAACAAAAGAGAAATTAGTTTGAAATAGCACACTTACCACATTTTGATTTTTTTTTCTAGTTTAGACAATATTAGCTCAGGTTTAGTTCGATCAGATACAGGCTTATCGTTTATTAAATTATATGCAACTTTTTCGTTTTCATGTAAAAAATAATTTGTCCCTTTGGTGAGATTTCTCTTGATTTCCTCTCCTGTAGCAACAGGAAGCAGAAGGAAATCTCTATAAAGTAAGTTAAATCACTCTCTCAAGCAGTTGTCAGTGGGACAGGTGTCCCATTTGTAACACATAAGCCTTGTACACACGATCGGATAATCCAACAGGAATTGTGTGATGACAGGCTGTTGTCGGAAAATCCAACCATTTGTATGCTCCATTGGACAATTTTTGTCAGATTGTCCATAGACAAATGTGGGATAGCATGCTTTAAAAATGTCTGCCAACAATTGTGTGTTGTCGAATAATCCGATTGTGTGTACACAAGTCCGGCACACAAAAGTCCAAAGTACAAACACGCATGCTCGGAAGCAATGCTCACCATAACACAACATTAGCAGAAGTTGCCCAAAGGGTGTCGCTAAAGAGCTGAAAAACCACATAGTTTTGTGCTTGTTGGCTGACAATTTTTTGCCGTTTGTATGCAAGACAAGTTCTTGGCCAACACCCTTCGGACAAAAGACCTATGCTTTGATCGTGTGTATGAGGCTTAACTCTCACCCCATGTTCTGGTAACAAACCTAAAATTTGGGATTTCCCATTACTTTCTCAGTGACAATGGCCCCCCTACCAAATAGAGGGGGTAATTCTCCATACATATTCATGGGATGCTGACAGATTCCCAACCCTCTCCACTGTACCTAAAACTAAAGAAACAGTTTGAGGTATAGATATACTTTCAGGCCCCGTACACACCATTAAATAAATCTGTTCAAGATGTGTCTGCTGGGCTGTTTTGGTTTGATCGCTGTACACACGATCAAACCAAAATCCCCGCTGGCAGACAGCGCGATGACGTGGCGATGACGTTGACGCCGCCACGTCACTGCACCAGGAAGTAAAACACTTCCGCGCATGGGTCGAATATATTCGACGCATGTGCGGGCAGATATGTCTGCTGGTTAGCGTACTAACCAGCACTAAAGCACCTGGACCAGATGGCATCCACCCACGGATCCTAAAAGAATTGAGCTCTGAAATTTCAAAGCCACTGTATCTAATATTTAGGGACTCATTAATGACAGGATTAGTACCACTGGATTGGCGTAGAGCCAATGTGGTGCCCATATTTAAAAAGGGAACAAAGTCTTTACCAAATAACTATAGACCTGTTAGTTTAACTTCTATAGTTGGGAAGATACTGGAACGTTTAATAAAAGATCACATGGATGAGTTCTTGCTGGAAACAAACTATTTAAGCAGCAGACAGCATGGATTCATGAAAGACAGAAGTTGTCAGACAAACCTGATTTCCTTTTATGAAGAGGTAAGTAAAACCCTGGACAGAGGCGTGGCAGTGGATGTGGTATACTTGGATTTTGCAAAAGCGTTCGATACAGTTCCCCACACACGGCTCATGTGTAAGGTAAGGTCTACAGGATTAGATATATCAGTTTGTAAATGGATAGAAAACTGTCTGAAAGACAGAATTCAGAGAGTTGTGGTTAATGATTCTTACTCTGAATGGTCCAAGGTTATCAGCGGTGTACCCCAAGGTTCAGTGTTGGGTCCCTTACTTTTCAATATATTTATAAATTATATTGGGTCTGAGATCAAAAGTAAAATTTCTGTCTTTGCAGATGACACCAAGCTATGCAGTGGAATAACGTCTTTACAAGATGTCGCCAATTCACAAGCCGACCTCAATGCTCTGTCTAATTGGGCGACTATGTGGCAGATGAGGTTTAATGTTGATAAATGTAAAGTTATGCACTTGGGGGCTAAGAATATGCATGCATCATACATGCTAGGGGGAGTACACGTGGGGGGATCTGTAGTGGAGAAGGATCTGGGGGTTTTAGTTGATCATAAGCTCAATAATGGCATGCAATGCCAAGCTGCGGTTTCCAAAGCGAGCAAAGTCCTCTCTTGTATTAAGAGAGGTATGGACTCCAGAGATAGAGATATAATTTTGCCCCTGTACAAATCATTAGTAAGACCTCATCTGGAATATGCAGTCCAGTTTTCGGCACCAGTTCTCAAAAAGGATATCGGAGAACTAGAGAAAGTGCAGAGAAGGGCAACTAAACTGATTAGAGGCATGGAGGAGCTCAGCTATGAGGAAAGATTAGAAAAACTGAATTTATTCACTCTTGAGAAGAGGAGAATAAGGGGGGATATGATCAACATGTACAAATATATAAGAGGTCCATATAGTGAACTTGGTGTTGAGTTATTCACTTTAAGGTCAACACTGAGGACAAGGGGGCACTCTTTACGTCTGGAGGAAAAGAGATTTCACCTCCAAATACGGAAAGGTTTCTTCACAGTTAGAGCTGTGAAAATGTGGAACAGACTCCCTCCAGAGGTGGTTCTGGCCGGCTCAGTAGATTGCTTTAAGAAGGGCCTGGATTCTTTCCTAAATGCACATAATATAACTGAGTACTTAGATGTGTAGGTAAAGTTGATCAGGGGTAAATCCGATTGCCTCTCGGGGGATCAGGAAGGATTTTTTTCCCCTCCGGTAGCAAATTGGATCATGCTCTGCTGTTTTTTTTTGCCTTCCTCTGGATCAACTGTGGGTATGGAGTTGGGTGTATGGGATGTACTGTGTTTTATTTTGTTTGTTTATTTTTTTTTTATGGTTGAACTGGATGGACTTGTGTCTTTTTTCAACCTGAGTAACTAACTAACTATGTAACATATCGGACGGACGGATTCCCAGTAGACAGATTTTAAAGCATGCTTTAAAATCTGTCTGCTGGCAAAATCTGTCTTTCCGCCCATACACACGATCGAATCTGTCTGCTGAAACGGTCTGTTAGACTGTTTCCAGCAGATAGATTTGATCGTGTGTACGCGGCCTAAGAAACAAAATGTAAATCTATCCTTGCATGTTTACTGTAGGCACCATTCAATGCCTGTTCCCTGAATACAAGATGTCCCTGCTCTATCCATTGACCCATGAATCTTTACAACCTGCTTCCAAGCTGTCAGTAGAGGCCCCATACCACAATGGAGTGTTGGTGTCTTGGCCATAAGTTAAAAAAAGTATGCATTCTACTGTAAGATGTAAAGGGCATTAGGCCAACATTTGGCATTCATAAAAGTCAATAGAACTTTTTTTGCAGCAGATTGACATACCTGGGTAGTCTGCTGACTTTGGATAGCCCTGGCTATTGACACATAAGATCAGCATAGTGTAGTGGAGTGCCCATTTACTTGGATTTTCCTTCGATTTGGTTGATAACAGTCATCGAGACAAAGGACACACACTAAACACCTAACTGTTGAAGTGTAGGCAAGTTCCTCAGCTTTCTTTCTTTATCAGCTCCAAGAAGCTACACATGAAGAGGCAGAGATAGCTGGGCAAGTGCTCTGCAACCAGTTGAGGCCCTTCACTGTTAGAACCAGTGTATGGGAAGCCTAATACAACACAGCTTCTCCTGAAGATCCAACTATTGTGATGAGCTCCTCCCTAATTGCTACCAGAGCACTCCAGGTCCAGTTGGGTAGCCTTTTGTCTTTGGTCCTGGGATCCCTTCAGCTGTTCATCTGAGAAAAGGTAGAACACTGTCTTTTTTTTTGTATACAATAATGTTGATTGTATAAAGTGAAATAACTCAAGCACTGATATGAAAAAATACAAACAGGTGTTCTGATTCCACATTAACTTGATAAAATAATAATAATGCGCTAAAACCAACTTATTAATATTTCACAGAGCTTAGTAATTAGTACATCTCTAAATGCATATACATGTAAATATAAAAATATATATAACAAAAACACCTTCCTCCGTGAAGATAAAAATGAAAATAAAGTGCAGACCAAATTCCTCACAAGCAAACAAATTAAATGAAATGTCACTTAAAGACACCTTAGCACAGTCAGTTCATGTATGTTTGGATTCCAAACAGTGGCCTACAGTACTGTCCAGGGGACTCTCCGCATAAAAAGATTCTTAGAACGATCAGTTAACGCACATTTGAATTCCAAGCAGCGGCCCACAGTACTGTCCGGGTCTCTCCGCATAAAATTATTCTAAAATAATACAGAACAAGATTATCACGCAGGATTGCTAAAATATGTTTGAATTCAGTTAGACAGATAATCTCACTCAGATTTGTTCAGTGATAAACACATATTGTGTAATCAGTTTCGCAAGCAGCTTGTTCCTCTTCACTACGCATCCAGTGTATCGAGTTACTGGAAGTGTTGTCGCTGGCTCTTTCCGACGCGTTGCGTCACAAGTCACGTGACTTTCTCAAGGGAAATAAAGCCATGTGATGAACATACAGGATTTAAGCTATGATCTGCACATTGGTTGCCATAGTGACGTCAGTATCAATGGCTCACTATGCCGTCAAGTAGATTCCATTTACTTAGCTTTATGTACAAAACTAATTTAAAAACATTTGCTAAACAGTTGAAAGGACAGATTTAGGAACCCCTAAATAAAAATACTTAAAAGTTGGAAAATACAAAATTACGATTCGATAGATAATGAGAAAACGCCCTCCAGTGGTGACCAATACATTTTTTAAATAAAATCTGGATCTGATAGCTAAAAATGTCCCAGATACACCTACAAACTCTCAGTAATTCATGTTTTTTTTCAGGGGAAGGGTTTCTCCCCATGTAAAAGATGCTATGCGTGTAGAAATACTAACCTAACTAACCTAAATGGTCAAAAACTTGATAAATTTACCTCTAGTACCACCAAAAAAGAATACCAAATAAAAGATTTTATCTTATGCAGAACAGAAGGGGCAGTGTACATTGCAATGTCCATGTTCGTTGTAATATATAGGAAAAAAACACCCTATGTGGAAAAGAATACAAGAACACATACAGAATATTATGAATGACTTCCCAAAACACATTCACGACACTTTGCACAATGTCACAATAAAAAAAAAAGTATTCTCATTATCTATCCGATTGTAATTTTGTATTTTACAACTTTTAATTATTTTTATTTAGAGGTTCCTAAATCGATCCTTTTAACTGTTTAGCAAATGTTTTAAATTAACGTTTGTTTTGTAAATTTGAAATCAATTATTAAACAGTCATTTGTGTATTGTAATATAGTATGTATAAAGCTGCTAAATAAATGGAATCATGCTAAATGTGATTGACGGCATGATGGTCCAATGATTCCGACGTCACTATGGCAACCGACACGCAGATCATGGCTTAAATCCCGTACGTTTGTCACATGGCTTAATTTCCCTTGCGGTAACTTGATACACTGTGTAGTGAGGAGAAACAAGCTGCTTGCGAAACTGATTGTACAATATGCGTTTATCACTGAACACATGTGAGTGAGATTATCTGTCTAACTAGATTCAAAGATATTTTAGCAATCTTGCGCGTAGTACTATGGGCTACTATGGGCTACTGCTTGGAATTTGAACGTACGTGAACTGATCGTTGAGAATCTTCTTATGCAGACAAGGTGTTTTTGTTATGTATATCTTTATTTTTACATGTATATGCATTTAGAGATGTACTAATTGCTAAGCACTGTGAAATATTAATAGGTTGGTTTTAGCGCATGTGTTGATAACATTTCCCAAGTTGTGGGAAAACCTAACAGTACATTTTTTGTAGCTTGGGTTGTCAGCAACTAAGGCAAGACAAGTAACTTTCGGCCCTAACCCATTGACATTTATCTCTCCCTGAGTCCTTTCCATTCGTACAGTATTAAAACCCATTATGGAACATTTTAGGATGTACCACTCTCTCTCTGTTCTCCTTTCTTTCTCTTTTATCTCTCACTCCATCAAAAGTGCAGATTGTGTTGAAAATCTTTCTACATCTGTCAGTAGCACAGAGGAGAGGACAGAGATTTACACCATGTGAGAGCTGATTGGAGAAAAGGCACACACCCCACTCCACACACCAGAAGAACTGTGTTGTGAATACACAAGTTCTGAGTTCTCCCCCCCCTCCAGACCAAAATGTATCGAATATGTCGGGACTCATGCTAATAACAGAGGAATGAAGCACCAGAGAAAAACGACACTTAGAGCTTTGGAGAGACATTACAGATATATGTGCTTTGCTCAAATTCCAAGACTGAGGCTTACAACCACGTTAAATAAGACAAACAGTCATTATCTCCCAATAACCAACAACTGGATATGGACTGCATGCGTGGCTCACTGGATCTAAAACTTTCAGGAGGCAGCATCTGTGCAATATAGGCATATGGTCATCTGGGGTAAAGAGGGGTGGGTTATGATAGGTTGTGTGGCGATGCATAGTAGCCCATTATGCTTTACCTTTGCAGGTAAACAAAGAGGAAGTGAAACCCATCAGGGTTCACTTCCTCTTTAAAGTGACCATGTTACCACAAGGTCTCTTGAAAACTAAGCACATCCTAAAAAAGAAGAGTATTTATACTTACCTTTCTGTTCACCCCAGTTTTCAAAACACCAGCAATTTTTGCTCCTCAGGCTCTGCAAGCATTTCACCCTTCTGGGTGTGTGAATACCTGCTCCTCTTGTCACACACTGAATTTCCTCTTGCCAACTGGACATACTCTGCCTAAACACTTGGATACTTATTTATTTAGAAATTACAATGGAATCTGCTCAGTAAAAAATAACTAATTGCAACTAAGTATAGTTTATCTTCTAACTAAAATATAGCTAAAGACAAAACTTTTTATTTTATTTTGAACAGTAAGGGAAATTTATAACCACTGTTGGGGTTTTTTGGGGAGTTTTTTTTTGCCATTTGTGATCCGTGTCCCATTGGCACGATTTCCCTTCACTTCCTGTCCCATATTCAAAACATGAAGATTTGTCACCAGGGTCGCCAAAACTAGTGCACCTACTGAAAGATTCCCCCTATATTACTCTTCTGGGGACAACACAACCCACAATTTTGCATTTCCGCACTTCCTCACTCCTCAATGACCACTCGCACTAAGCTTTTCTTTCAATATGGAGGTGTAAAACTGACCCCCTGAGAATAAGGGCATATGAACAGTGGTGTGCAAAAGCCACAGAGCAGAGAGGGGGAATCTCCACAATCTATTTGTCACTGGCCTTGGAAGGCACCAAACTACCATATATGCTGGCATGGGAGAGCGATCTTCAGGAAAATTGGGACCTGGAGGACTGGAATAGATATTCTTTAAGCTCCACCAGGGGTCTGTGTAACATCTCCCTGATGGAAGCAAACCTCAAAGTGCTAACAAGATGGTACCTTGTCCCAACTAGGCTGGCCAAAATGTTTCCTTCCTCCTCCTCCCAATGTTTCAGTGGCTGTAGCATGTCAGGTTCAATGCTAGATACATGGTGGAAAAGCCAGAGGATAAGGATTTTAGAACAACATTTTCTACTTAATTTGCCAAATTACAGGATGTCTGTTGCCCAAGTCTCCTTCAATGGCTTAACTTAATTTCCCTATTCCCAAAGTTACTGAAACTATCCAGAATCCGATCTCTTTTATCATCCTGGGAGCTAAATTTACCATATTTATGGCATGGAAACATCCAAGGGTTTCCATAACAATAGCCAAAAGGAAAATATCCTGGATATCAGGACAAGAAAAAATGGCAAGCATTATGTTGGACTCTTGAGGAAACATGGGAACCCTGGGCGATTTATATGGGAATTCCCTGGATTGTATAAAGCATAAATTATGGTTGGAAGGAGGAAATCCTGAAGGACTGGCTAATCCTTTGAATTATTTTTTCCTAACATTTCCTTTCTGATTCTTTAGTACCTTCTCATATATTTCTACTACTCTTTTTTGTGTACTGTATTTTATACATTACCTATTATACAAGGGCCTTGTATCCAGAGGTCTTTTACACCCTTTGTCATTATGGGTCCACCTCGCATTAAAAACATTGGTGTTAATGAGATCCTTTCTTTTTTTTTCTTTTTTTTTTTAAACTACATTTAGCTGTGTGTGGGTTTAAAAAAATAAATAAAAAATCTTGACATACAAGATCCTCTCTTTATATACGATGAGCATACTTTTTCGGCACCGAAGGACGCATAATGTATTACAGAGAGTGTTGCTGATTGCCTATTGTCCTTAGGTATTGATAATCATTTTTCAAAAAGGATACAGACCTTTGAAGCTAATGTTCCTTAATGTACCGTAACTCCCTTGTTGACTACTTAAAGTGAAATGCTTGTAATACTTTTTATTGTTCACAATAAAAAGTATTACAAGCTTTCGGTGATAATGGTAACAAAACACATGAAGAAGGTGAACTTCTTTAACGGGAAAACAGACAGCAATAAAAAGGTTTTGTCTTTAGATATACTTTAAGCTGATTGTTGTAATCCTATATCAAGATTGGCTGAATAAGCCTTAAAGGGGTTGTAAAGGTAAATGTTTTTTTACCTTAATGCATCCTATGCATTAAGGTAAAAAAACATCTCACAGCACCGCCCCCCCCCCCCAGTCCCCGTTTTACTTACCTTACCATTCGAAACTCCCGGGCACGTCCACGTCATCCTCTTTGGTTTCCAGCCTGGCCGTTGATTGGCTAGGCTGGGCGGATTGATAGCAGCGCAGCCATTGGCTGGCACCGCTGTATTATGGCCACTGCTGTATCACGGGAGCGTGCTCGCAAAAGCTTTTTACCGTGCGAGCGCCCTCGCATAAAGATGGAAAGCTTTTGCGAGGAGGAGCCCAGACAGCCGCCGAGGGACCCCAGAAGACAGCTTTCCAGGCCACTCTGTGCAAAACGAACTGCACAGTGGAGGTAAGTATAACATGTTTGTTATTTAAAAAAAAAAAAGTCCTGACTTTAGTGTCGCTTTAATGTGGCAGCCCTATAGATGTAAGGTAATGTGCTGCCTGCTTCAGTCAGCTCCACCTAATCCTTTATTTGTGGCCTAAAGTTGTCCTTTAAGACATTGTTGCATTTGTATTTTTGTGCAGTCTATTGGTCCTGCTGTCTCCTCCAGTTACTTTGTAAAATCCTGCACCTACTACAAATTAGATCAGCCATTTATAATATCAGAAGCTGTTTGGCAATGTAATTTTTAAATTGCTTCCAGTTAAGTGGAATGGGTCAATAGTAAACATGTTAGCAATTCTCCTAAACTCACTTGCTCAGGAAAATTTGTTTGGCACATTTGTGCCTCTGCAAATAACATTCTTATCCACTCAGATTGTGTGATCTGACATAGCTTATCCAATCCATTACAGCAGGTATTACTGTTTAAATGTTTGTAATAAAATAAAGTGGGCTCTTATGATTTTGCAGAATGCCTGTCTTTCTTGAAATACATCAGCTACGACAAGTCACTGAGCCTGGATTTCTCAGGTTCACATGCGTTTTCTTTAATGTTTCTTTTAGCAAAAGTAGACAGTATTTGCAGGCAAAATTTGCCATTTTATATGGATTAAAAGACAAAGTAACTCAAATGTTCTGAACAGCTTAAAATTTGATATGCTGTCCAACAGCGGATTTTTTTTCTCCATTCCTGTTGCATCACCCCGGGGGAGAAAAAGGGGGATACCTCTCCAATAGCAACACAAATAGTTTAAAAAAAGCAAAATATGGCTAGAGGTTAAAGTAGGACTTTAGGCAAAACTTTTTGCCTTGTTTTGGACAAAGTAAGGGAGGGTTATAACTCCTGTAAGGTTTATTTTTGCCATCTGTGTCATATTGGGGAGATTTACCTTCACTTCCTGTCCCATAGCCAAAACAGGAAGTGAGAAGAGCAAATTAAAGGGGATCTCTTGGGGACTCCCATGTCACCAGAATTAGTGTACCCATTGGAATATTTCACCTCTATTAGTTTTCTGGGGACAATCTAAAATGTGGGATTTTGTTTTACTTTCACTTTCAATGATAATGGCGCACAGAAAAAATAGAAAGGGGAAATTTCCCTAATGGGGACACTGATGGCAATAAAACTGTTGGGTGTTCTAATCCATCTTCCCTCTAACTAAAACTGAAATAAAAAATGTGCCTTTAGTTATACTTTAAAGCTAGGGCCATCTTTGTGTCTTTACACGAGTTAGCAAAAATCTTCCTTCATTATTAAACAAAAAAGTAAATTTCAAGCGCTAGCCAATAGTGAAAATGACAGTGAATAAATTATATATGTGTTCAATCCAAAAGGGGAAAAACTCCTCGCGCTAACAACAATAAATTGAATTAAATATTAGTTGAAAATAATAATAAATTGAATAAATTAAATTAAGTGATATCCAGCAGCAACACAAAAATATGTGATATACATACAAACAGAAAATAAAAACAACAAGGTTGCGCTTGGAGGCACAATATGATATTGTGAAGGGAATTAGTTGTGTCTATAAAAATAGATGCAAAACAAACATTTCAATACAATCATAATTATGAACAAAAATAAATTATATCAAAATAAGTAACAAGTGAATATATAAATATATAAAGTCTATAAAGGCTGAATATAATAAACAAAATTATATATAAATATAAATGTATATATATATATGTAAAAATTCTCCAATAGTCCTTCTAATAGGGAGATGAGAAAAAAAGTAGCAGCTTTCTGAGTTGAATGATAAAGCTGATGGCTGTAGATTGTAAAGTCCTGTATAGGTTCACCATCAGTTACACAATATAGCTTCCAATATGGTAAGGTAAATAAGGTGTACTCTTACCAGATATAAGAGGGATTCAGGCATGTCACTCCCAATACGTCTGGAGTAGGACGCTTCCGGATCTTCCACACTAGGTTAATGCGATCTCCACTGGACCAGCAGGTGTTCAGCAACTGCAATAGGCTCAGCATCCCATTCGGATCAAAGAAAAAAGAAGAAAAAGAAACCGGGGACTCGCCATAGTGAAAAGTACTTCCAGAAGTTTATTCGAATTGTGCAGCATATACACAAATTTAAAATTGCCGGCTAAAAGCATACAGGGTAAAAAAGAACGTGCACGGGTGCACGTTCTTTTTTACCCTGTATGCTTTTAGCCGGCAATTTTAAATTTGTGTATATGCTGCACAATTCGAATAAACTTCTGGAAGTACTTTTCACTATGGCGAGTCCCCGGTTTCTTTTTCTTCTTTTTTCTTTGATCCGAATGGGATGCTGAGCCTATTGCAGTTGCTGAACACCTGCTGGTCCAGTGGAGATCGCATTAACCTAGTGTGGAAGATCCGGAAGCGTCCTACTCCAGACGTATTGGGAGTGACATGCCTGAATCCCTCTTATATCTGGTAAGAGTACACCTTATTTACCTTACCATATTGGAAGCTATATTGTGTAACTGATGGTGAACCTATACAGGACTTTACAATCTACAGCCATCAGCTTTATCATTCAACTCAGAAAGCTGCTACTTTTTTTCTCATCTCCCTATTAGAAGGACTATTGGAGAATTTTTACATATATATATATACATTTATATTTATATATAATTTTATTTATTATATTCAGCCTTTATAGACTTTATATATTTATATATTCACTTGTTACTTATTTTGATATAATTTATTTTTGTTCATAATTATGATTGTATTGAAATGTTTGTTTTGCATCTATTTTTATAGACACAACTAATTCCCTTCACAATATCATATTGTGCCTCCAAGCGCAACCTTGTTGTTTTTATAATAAATTATATATAAATAGAAATAAATGTGCAATCAAATAATCTGCTGCTCAAATCTAAAGTGTGCTAACGACAAAACAATTGGTATGAATAAATAAAGTGATGAGCGCAAATAAGTCCACTGAACAATGTAAGTAGGTGTCACTGATACAACGTGCAAACAAATGAACAAATAAATAATGTGTCCAAACATAAAACCTATAAGTGATCTCACAAAAGTGCAAGTTGGGCTAATACAATGGTAGCAAAAAATGTCCAAAATATAAAGAAATATGTTAAACAGTTCCATCCACAAAAAAACAACTGTCAAAAGGAGGTGGATAGTATGATGATAGAGATGAATCTTCACAAACGCTGAGCTCACAGATGTGGGAAAATTGCCTGTACAAGATCCTCAAGCCAAATGTATGGAAACTGTACCGTCCTCTCAGCTGGATACACAGTGCTGGTCTTCAGTAGGGATGAGCTTTGCGTTCGATACGAACATATGTTCGACTCGAAAATTGTCTGTTCGTACGTTCGACAAAATTCGAACAAAATCGGTCGTTCGCGCCAAATTCGAGTGATGCAAAATGGCCCATAATTCACTGCGGCATTGCGCGTTGATGATTGGCCAAGCATGCTGTATGTGCCGCATGCTTGACCAATCACAGCGTGCAAAAAACGAAGAGCCATAATTGGCCAAAGCCTGGGTGGCTTTGGCCAATTATGGCTCAGGGCTTTAGCACACGCCCCACACTATATAAGGCCACCTGCTGGGCGGCCTTGTGTAGTGTGTTCCGGTTTGTTAATGAAAGCAGTCAGAGAGACAGAGAGATTGTCTTTTTAGATAGCTAGATAGAGCAGGCAGGCAGGCTAGTCAGTTTAGCTTAATTTACAGTGTGTATAGGATATATATACATCCCTAGGAGTTGTACACATATTTATACACTGTATAGCTTAGATAGATCAGTTCTTCCTAATTTACTGGCAGGCAGGTGATTGTGCTATTTAAAGATGTTATCACAGGTATAGACACCCAGCCGGTACAATTTTTAAAGGAATTTTTTTTTTTTTTTATTTAAGCATCAAAAAAATCACTGCTCCTGGAGCAGTGATTTTAATGATGCTTAACTTAAAAAAAAAAATGAAAAATTCCTTTAAATATTGTACCTGCTGGGTATCTATAGTTTGCCTGTGAAAACGTCTTTGAGAACCCGGGTCTTGCCCGAGGGAACATGTATCAATGGAAAAAAAAGTTTTAAAAACGGTCATTTTTTCAGGAGTCCTGCTCCTGAAAAAACAACCTTTTTTTAAACTTTTTTCTATTGATACATGTTCCCTGGGGCAAGACCCAGGTTCTCAAAGATGTTTTCCAACAATAACTTGAATATTGGCCTTTAAAATTATCATTTTTGAATGTGGTTCTAAATGTTTGCGCGAATGGTCGGTCTGTTCGACGGTTCTGGTGCGAACCGAACACGGGGGTGTTCGGGTCATCCCTAGTCTTCAGAAATATGGAGACTCACCAAGAATTCAGGTGTGATATCACAAAAGAGAAAGAAGAAGATAGGGGACTCCCATCGTGAAGTACATCAATCATATGTAGAAATGTATTAAAGACTAAAATATGCTTACAAGCATAAAATCAGAAATACCCCATTCAGCATGAACATGAATTTTGCTGATTGTAGAGCTTTAAGGCAAGACATCGATGATTGGACTTTCTTTTGTTCAAGTCCAACAGGCTGGTTGTACTGAAGTCGATCGATAAATTGACTTCAGTACAACCAGCCTGCCCATACATGGATCGAATCACGGCTGGTCCCTGCTGAACCAGCTAAGATTCTATCCATGTATGGCTCAAGTCTGACTCAGCAGGGGATAGCAATCTGGCCGGGAATAGGCTTTACTACTCTGTGGATGCTGCTTTCTCAGGAAAAAAAATGTAATTCTTTGCTCACCTTTTGTTTTAAATGTACCTGGAATGTATTAATTTAGACTTTAAGCTTTTTAGGTCAACAATATATACTTAGTAATAGTGGAGGAAGAGGGAGCTTGCCAGTTATAGTTATCTTCACCTATTATACTTTAAACTTGTGCAGCCCATCTACCTTGCCCTAAGCATAAACTCAACATACAGAGTTTAGAATTGCAAAACTATATTTGTATTTCAATTGTCTATTTAGCTGCTTACTAGTTCAGCCATAGTAGCTCAAAGTATGTGTGCAATGCAAATGCATTAAGGGGAATTTATGAAAACTATAGCAGCCAAAATCTGAAGCAGCTGTACATGACAACCAATCAGCTTCTATCTTTTAGCAAACTAAAGATATAAGTCGATTGGTTGCTATATACAACTGCTCCAGCTTCTGTCTGCTCTAGTCTTAAATAATTCACTATGTAATATTTGTATGCAAAAAAACAGGGGTGAAATCAGTGCAAAAATATAAGCTATTAATATAAATTAAACAAATAATGCGATAAAGTGAAAAAACATAAAGATTAATTTCACCAGTAATGCTAGCTGAACACTAAACAGGATATTCACAAAATTGACAAAAATGACAAAGATAAAAAAAGAAAACAGTGCAAAAACCAATAAGAATATATTCAAATGAATATATATGTGTATGTGAAATACAAATCAATGAATAAATAATTCTATAATGGTGTGATAAAGTCCAAAAAATATATTTATGGTCGTGGCCCTCTGACTGAGAGTGATGTGGATCACATAAACACGCGACAAGACTTACAACATAAATAGACCTGAAGTGTGCCTTGGTGGTCTGGTCAGTATGCCAAGAAAAGGGGGCATACCCAAAGTAAGTAATGGGTAGTTATTTGAAGAAGGATATGCTGAGAAGTGCCCTGAAAAAGGGAAGGGCGGGAGGGTGTTGAATGCGATTGAATGCGCAGACTCACGGACATGAGGTGAGCTGGGAAGAGACGGCCCAGTGACGTGTAGTACTGCACACTGAACCGACATAGAGCATGTGTGAGTGGGCTGCTTAAATACCCTCCGGGCCCCTCCCATAAACTCAGGCCACCATACTGGCCTTCTTATATATGGAAAATCCAGATTCCCAAATCTTAGAATTCTTCACCAAGTGACGGTGAAAAAGCCAAACTTAAAGTGATCCCTCCACCAGTAAGAATGGGTACTTTCACCTCCACACATAGACCACTGTTTTACCAGATGGTCAAATAAGCAGATATCTCGGCATAGGAGACCAGGAAGCAGGGTAGTAATTCAAATCCTCATAGGTCAGCGGTGCATACAGACCCAAACATGAAAAAGGAATCACAAATCTAATGCCGCGTACACACGGTCGTTTTTTGTGATGAAATAAAACGACGTTTTAAAAAACGTCATTTAAAATGACCGTGTGTGGGAAAAACTTTGTTTTATGTCTTCAAAAAAACGACCAAAAAAAAATTCGAACATGCTTGAATTTTTTATGTCGTTTTTCAGAATGTCGTCTTTTGTTTCACAAAAAATGATCATGTGTGGGCAAAACGACGTTTAAAACGACGTTTTTAAACCCGCGCATGCTCAGAAGCAAGTTATGAGACGGGAGCTTCAATAGAACAGAGTGCCGTCAAAAGTGTCTTAAGTAACCGCGCTTTGCAAGAGCATTTTCAGAAAAAATGATCGTGTGTACGCGGCATAAGAGCACTCCGCTGGACACAAACATTTATTAAAAGTATTAAAAGCACAGGCTACTCACATTTTAGCCAATATAAAATGTCAGTAAGAAATGCAGGGTGTGTATAAAAAACTTGATTCCAAAGGACGGCAGTGAGCGACGTGTCTTCAGGCTCCTGAACCCCCATACGCGTTACATTTTGCAACTTCCTCAGCGAGGTGGCTTCCAAAGGACAGCAGCAAGCGACATGTCTTCAGGCTCCTGAACCCCCGTACGCGTTACATTTTGCAACTTCCGCAGCGGGGCCCCGCTAAAGAAGTTGCAAAACGTAACGCGTACGGGGGTTCAGGAGCATGAAGACACGTCGCTCGCTGCCGTCCTTTGGAATCAAGTTTTTCATACACACACACCCTGCATTTCTTACTGACATTTTATATTGGCTAAAATGTGAGTAGCCTGTGCTTTTAATACTTTTAATAAATGTTTGAGTCCAGCGGAGAGCTCTTAGATTTGTGATTCCTTTTTCATGTTTGGGTCTGTATGCACCGCTGACCTATGAGGATTTGAATTACTACCCTGCTTCCTGGTCTCCTATGCCGAGATATCTGCTTATTTGACCATCTGGTAAAACAGTGGTCTATGTGTGGAGGTGAGAGTACCCATTCTTACTGGTGGAGGGATCACTTTAAGTTTGGCTTTTTCATCGTCACTTGGTGAAGAATTCTAAGGCCGCATACACACGGAGGGACATGTCCGCTGAAACGTTGAACCGTTTCCAGCGGAAATGTTCCCTCCAGATTTTGGTCCGATGGCGTGTACACACCATCGGTTCAAAATCCCCGCCGGCAGACAGCGCAGTGACGTGGCGGTGAAGCCGCCACGTCACCGCGCCAGGAAGTAAAAAACTTCACGCTTACTTTGAAGCAATATTAATTGATTAAAAATTAATTTTGCTTTGAGGTCTCATATTTATGCTATGGATAAATATTATTTTGCTTTTACAACATCTTTTCTTTTTTTATCTTTTATTTTCTGTTGCACTAATCTATTTTAAGGTCTAACTGGATACTGTTTAAGAAACGCGTAAAGAAAACTTATTTTGTTTACAGTTTCTTAATAGCAATTTAAGATGAAAATCATACAGGCTTTGACAGCTCATTTAAAATTGTTGTGCTTTGAAGAACAGGATGGACTGTGCTATCGTAACCCCTGGCTTCTGCAAGTCACATTCTCTATAAATACTAATTTCATTGTTGTCTGCCATGCGAAGCTGTGTATGCTCTCTAGGCATTTTGTGGATTTTTCCAGACAGCTGATGATACCAACTAAGAATATATAGCTAGAGGATACATCACTGATAAATAAGAGCCTAAGGATAAAGGAACTATTTTGGGAATTAACTAAAACCAGATAAACACAAGTGTGATCTGGAGAACACTAGCTACATGAATTCAGCGTGACATAGCCAATTTTCTTGACTTTATGTTATACAGCTGGCGTATTTAATAACACAAAAGATGCAAATGTGTAAAATGCATCAATACATTTTAAACAATGTGATTCTATCTTTGATTAATCTGTATAGTATGGTATAGAAAAATGTGTAATGGTAGCTAGGGTTGAATGAACTTCACCACTGCTATGCCTTTTATTCTGCTTTATTAGTTGTGCACTCCCATTAAAATTGAAAATTAAATGCTGAGATGCATACTGTGACCATAGCCTACCTGCTGAGAAGTTCAGGTTTCATCCAGACATTGCTGTACCGCACTGTCGACTTTACCCCTTTTCATCTGTAATCTTTAGTATATTAAAGTGGTAAAGGCATCTAGAGTAGAATAATGAGTTAAAATGGCAATGAAGGGAGAGGTTTTAATTATGGGTGAATTCACCATGCCTGATATTAAAGCGGTAGTAAACACCTGTTAAGCAATTGCATAATGTGCTACTATGCTTTGCATAGTAGCACATTATAAAAATTCTTACCTTGGAACGAGGCCGTCCAGCGCTGTGATGTCACCACTGAGAGGGCTGCCATCTTTCCTGGTCTGTCTTCCAAGTTTGCGCGCTCCGGCTATGTGATTGGGGTTTTCGGTTCTGACTTCAGCTCTAAGGCCGTGTACACACGGAGGGACATGCTTTAAAATTTGTCCGCCGGTCAGACATGTCCGCTAGCCCATACACACGATCGGATTTGTCCGCTGAACTGGTCCGTCGGACCAGTTTCAGCGGACAAATTCGATCGTGTGTACGCAGGCCTCAGGGTCTGGCGTGCTATGCCGAACCTTCAGAGCACATGTGTCGGTGAAGTAACTGGCTGCATGTAGTGTAAATATCTCCTAAATGGTGCACATTTAGCAGATATTCATTTTACTTACAGGTAAGCCTTAGGCTTACCTGTAGTTAAAAATCCCAAAGCAGGCTTTTTATACCTCTTTAACTGAAATTCTCAAACTGCAATTATAAGCATGAGCAAGGATTCAATGGAGGCACTGAATGGGGTTTAAAAAGCCTAATTACACAGGCAACGGTGCAGTATAAAGATAATAAATACTAAAAGATATATAAGAAATGTATATGGACATAAATATGAAAGAATAAAAAACAAACTTAAGTGTATATAGTGCTAAAAAATCCCACACAATATAAACATAATCAAAAGTCCATGTAGTATAAAGTGCTGATGATTCCTAAAAATCCAAGTATTTAAACTGTAATATAAAGTGCTCAACAATAATAATAGTCCATAGGCTTTATAATAAAGTGCTGATAGGTTGACTGAAAACTGCATGCAATAAAGTGCTGGTAGTGCGTGCCAAAGTGCCAAGTGCCCAGATTAGGGTAAATTGACAGTTGATTCACTGGTGCCCTCTTCCTCTGTGCTCTGGTGTGTCCCGCACTCACCAGATCAGAGACCCCCTCCTGGGGTGTAAAGCCTTCACAGTGTACGCCCTGTGTTGCGCTCTGGCAGGGGTGGCTCAATCCAGGGTCATCAAATCAGTGCTCCCTCCTGGGATCTCAGACCTTCACAGATACCGCAGGGTGTGACTTATCTACAATGTGGATTACAATATTAAAGGGAGATGTTTTGAGACGGTCTGCACGCTCCAGACGATGTCACATGACGAAACCGGTCGAGCGCACGCTGTCTTTCAACACTCTGATGCTATTTTGCCTGTTTATCTGATTTTAAATGTGAGTACCTTATTTTTACAATAAATGTGAAAGATTTTTAAACGGTATCACGCTATTGGGACTCCCTTTTTCTTCCGAGCCTATACTGAAGGGAGCCATCTAGAGGAACAATTAGAATAGATAAGTCACACCCGGCGGTAGCTGTGTAGGTCTGAGATCCCAGGAGGGAGCACTGATTTGATGACCCTGGATTGAGCCACCCCTGCCAGAGTGCAACACAGGGTGTACACTGTGAAGGCTTTACACCCCAGGAGGGGGTCTCTGATCTGGTCAGTGCAGGACACACAAGAGCATGGAGGAAGAGGGCACCAGTGAATTACCTGTCAATTTACCCTAATCTGGGCACTTTGGCACGCACTACCAGCACTTTATTGCATGCAGTTTTCATTCAACCTATCAGCACTTTATTATAAAGCCTATGGACTATTATTATTGTTGAGCACTTTATATTACAGTTTAAATACTTGGATTTTTAGTAATCATCAGCACTTTTTACTACATGGACTTTTGATTATGTTTATATTTTGTGGGATTTTTTAGCACTATATACACTTACGTTTTTATTTTTTATTTATTTTTTCATATTTATGTCCATATACATTTCTTATATACCTTTTAGTATTTATTATCTTTATACTACATGGACTTTTGATTATGTTTATATTTTGTGGGATTTTTTAGCACTATATATACTTACGTTTGTTTTTTATTTTTTCTTATTTATGTCCATATACATTTCTTATATACCTTTTAGTGTTTATTATCTTTATACTGCACCGTTTCCTGTGTAATTAGGCTTTTTCAACACTAGGAGGCGCCAACACCTATTAATACTTTCCCTTTTTTCATCTATATCCTACTTTGGTAGGATACATATATAGGGGCTGCCACCTTTATTTCTATAATTATTTCACAGTGGTCACACACTATCCCCCTCCTGCAGTATATATTTTTTTTATTTGGATTCATTCTTCTTTCTTTACTGAATGGGATTTCTCTAAAACCGTAAAAAGAGGCGATCATATTCTAGATCTAGTATTGACAAATGTGGATCAATTATCTGATGCTGAAGTGAGAGAAAATTTGGTTTTTAGTGATCACTAATGTATTTAGTTTGATATAAAAGAAGGAACTAAAAAATCTTATATAAAGACAAAAGTTTTGAATTTCAGAAGGACACATTTTGCTGAAATGGGTGAATTTCTAAATAATGAAGTTAAATGTAGTAAAATTACAGGAATCAGTGGGCACTGTTAAAATCTACCAACCATCTAAATTAGTAAAAGTAATTAAAGCTAAAAACTTTTTTTGCACAATGCAGCCCACATACTCCCCTTCTCAGAGCTCCTGGCAACTCCTCTTTGGTAGTGCCCCATAGAAAGACACTTTCTATAGGGGCACTTGTGGGGGCTCGCTCCCGAGCTGCCCTGTCTACGTCTATTGACACAGACAAGGCATTTGGGGCCCGCCCCCTTGCTCCCTCATCACAGAGTTTGATTTACAGCAGCAGGAGACAATGGTTCCCACCACTATCAATCTTTTCAGTGAGGAGAGACAGAGCCGGGAGAGACGTTGTTCTCATGCACAGCTCTAGACTGAGAATGGGCTCAGGTAGGTATACAGGGGGCTGGGGCAATCCTGTGACACAGAGGGTGCCTTTACGACCACTTTATTTTTTGTAAGAAATACAATTAAATATTCTTGAACATTGTGATAATAAATTTAAGAAGTTTTTTTTTCTAATTATTTGGTTAGCATAAAAATTGATGGCAGCGCAATTCAATAAGCAGCCAATAGAAAATGTAGTCACCGTAATATCTGTGAATCAAATTACCTCTTTTGTTTAAGTAGGTAGCCCAAGTCTTCCTATCAATACTATATATACCATAAACAGCATATGTGTCTTTTTTGTTTCTAATATAAAGTGTGATAGTCAACCCTTTAGAAAGCAAATGCATACTAAACGACACAACCTTACTTTTCATATTGTCTGGTTGGTAAGGTAAAGAGATAGAGTAACAGAAGGGAGGGAGAAGATAGTAAAGCTAGGTAAACACAGGCTTAATTTTGAGAGACAATGGGCAGTTAAAAAAAATGGCTGACATTCGGCCCGTGTGTACATTGTTCTGTTGAATGTGTATGCTGGACAACCAGCATCCGACCGAATCCCAATCAGCATTCTCAGCCAATGGCAGAGAGCGCTGACAGTGTTCTGGCGGGGGGCCATCCCCCTGTCAGAACACAACAGCTCAGCGGGGAGATCATTGGACTAACCTCGCAAAGTTAGTACAGCGACTCCAACCGGAGCCGACAGTTTTTTTTTCATTCAACCCACGGGGTTGAACAAAAAAAAGAATAGTGTGTACCCGGTTTAAGAAAAAAAAGGAAGAAAAAAAGTTGTGGATTGTTGCCTATATAGGTGGGACCGATGTGATGCAAACAGGGACTGTGCCATGTGCAATACATATCAGCATATCACCAATTAGCTAGATGTGTAGATAATGAGGATGCATGTGAGCAAAAGTTTGTGCATGCATGTGGGCCAATGATCCATTTTCACCCTCATGATGGATTTATTTTATTTAGTTGAGAGAGAGCAGAAAAGAACAAACACTGTATAGCAAAGCAGTAAAGGACACAAAGTCTGCATGCATAATTAGCAAACATGTCCACCACTGTGTACTTACACATTTGCCAATTATAAATTAAGCAAGACTTTAACAACATTAATATAGAGTGATGATAATATTTACAGCAAATGGATCTCTCTGACATGTATATCTAAAACTAATCATTGAAACAACTATACATTCCCTTGAACGTGTCCCTGCTTTTAACTATGTTCCGAGTAAATCCTTACAGCTTTGTATTGATCACTATTAAATGGGAATTGCTGTTAATTAGCAATGATATTAAAAATTAAATAGAGCACTTAAGAGAACAAACATTACTTTATCAAGGAAAGATGTCATAAACAATGACAAACTGCAGCTTACATTTAAACCCACCTGGCTCAAGGACCTTTTGATTACCTTCTTCTAACACATTATTTTCCTGCTATTAGAATTATTTTCTGAGTACTGGTTGGTGTGCATTGTTCAGTGTCTAACCTCTCATAATTCCCACTATAGAGCCTCACTGGCTCACAGTGATGAACCTTCCACTCTTCCTATTTCGTTTTATGTGCAGGAGATATGGGCAGTATTAGGCTGATGCACACTGAATGTTTTTGACGCTGCTCCTAGAGCATATAAATGCCCTATATGTTAGCCTATTGTCCATGCATACATAAGCGTTAAGAGGGGTTTAGAGGTTGGAGCATTTAGAGGCTGTGTGTCCAGGAGCAGAAAAAATGGCAGAAAAAATGCTTGATGTGAGTAGGAAGTCATGGGGTATCATGACAAAACATGTTGGGTGGCGCCAGGTGATGTAGTTTACAGAAACCTGAAACCACAGCCCCACTGTCTATACTGTATATGCAATTTTTACCTATATTATTTACTTATATGATTTTAATAAATATATGGTCTTATATACTACACTATGAGGGTTTCCTGTATCAACTGAGCCTGCTTGTAGAAAATAGAAGGGGCAGACTCAATCTTTTAAAGGGCCACACACACATTGTATCCTTAACATTGCAAATGCCATTATATTGAATGGTGCAAGTGGAATGATACTTGGTGCACTATCGTAGTGAAGTTTTTTGATTGAGGAATGCACATTTAGAACTGAAATATATACAGGTCCATTGTTGGAGGTGAGCGTATAGCATGAGAGGTGGGAAAAGTAACAGCACATGGGGCAAATTGTGATAAATGAACTGTTTAATCTGGAAACATGTGGTATATTATCATGTGGTGAATTGATGATGAATAAGAACAAGGAGAAACACAAAGACACACCAGAAACTTTTAATTCTTAATGTTTTATTTGTATTTATGCAATTTCAAAATATTTGGATGTTAAGCACATTTCTGGTTTATTTCACCTATTACGACACAAAGATGGTGTCACGTACCTGGTACAGAGCAGAGCCTGACGTGCGGGAGTGGCCACTCTTGCTCCTCTGACTCCGGAACCCCTGGTAGTGTGGACAGGAAGCGCTGGAGTTCAGAGTCGCACTAGCGCCTGGCGGGGATGCTGTGCAGGAACTGCGGAGGTCTCCTGTAGTCTCAGGAAGATGTCAGAGGAGCTGGAACAGCAGGTCCGTAGACAGCGGGAGCTGGATACAGGTGACAAGGATCAGCAGGTAGACTGAGTTCAGGCGCTTGGTGCAGCTGGCTGGAACAGGCGGCAGGAGGGAGGTGTTCTGTAGTGCTGGGCGCTGATCGCTGGAGTAGTTAGCCAGAGGAAGGTGTGCTGTAGTTCTGGTGCTGACAGATAACAGGAGCTAGTGCGGATGACTGGAGCCGTTGGCAGGAGGGAGGTGTACTGTAGTACGGATGCAGGTAGGGTCAGGCAGGCCGGGTCGGATTCAGTCAGACCGATCAGGTTCGTGGATAGAGCAATAGCGGAGTCGTAGTCCAGGCCGGGTCGGCAGCAGGCGGGCAACAATCAGTTAAAGGGTAAGGCAGAGGCAGCGTCAGACAGGCCAGAGGTCAGAGCAGGCGGAGATCAGAAGGGTCAAAGATGAGCCGGGATCACGGGAACAGACGTTAACAGGTAACAGGTCTCAGGTGGGCAACAGGAACGCTAACGATCGGGCAGCAAGAGGCTGTAGGATGAGCCCCATTAAATAGCCTGGACTGGCGCCAGAATGGCGTCAGCACGTGCCTGCGCGCCGCTCCCGCGATTGCGCGTGCACATGCGTGTGCACGCGCGCGTGCACGTGCGCGCCGATTTGCCGCAAATTCGCGCTCCCGGCGCCCCCGTGCGCGCCGTAGTGCCGCGAGCGCCACCTGGTGGTCGACCACGTTCATGACAGATGGTGAGCGCAACTTTCTTATTCCTCTCATTCTCATTCTTATTTCAGTAGCTTTGGAACATGTAAACGTGTGTAAACTTGTTAACACTAGGTGTGTTTAGTGTTTGAGCATTAATTAATTTTAATGGTCAATAACATTTACAGTATCATTATGGCCAATGAAATGAATAACCAAGCAAGAATTTCAACGTGTCTAAATGCTTTACACAAATTTATAAGCATCAAGCATTTTTCCAGTTTTGATGACAGTTAGATGCAGAAATGCGATGCAAGATTGGTCGCATGGTGAAAGCTTTTTCTATTACCCTTTACGAAAAGGGGAAATATGTACTTTTTCTGATTGATCCTCTAACACAAATTGGTAAATGTCAGCAGGAAATTCCATCTCACCCCCCTGCTTCATAATTTAATAATACTTGATCCAGGGGCTTCGCCCGATCGCCATTCAGGGATCAGGAAGGAATTTTTTCCCCTACCAAAGCAAATTGGCACAGCACGGCTAGGGGTTTTTTGCCTTCCTCTGGATCAAGCTGGGAGGATTCACTGAATCCTCCCCCCATCGTCACCAAAAAAATAACTACTTTGCCCCGGTCATTGGCTACCATGGCTAATCTGCGGTACTCTGCAGAAACCATTTGGGATCTGAGGAGTTGCGCCGCAATACTGCCAGCCATCACCAAAAAGACCCTAAGAATGGAGCAACTTTTGAGGATCGATCGACGATCGACCATCAAAAATTTTAGCCGTTTACCCCAGCCCAAGCACATTTTATGTGCTTTGATCAACACAAGATCGGCAGTAAAACATAGACTTGAAATCCATGACTTCATTCTACAACACGATTTAGACTGCCTCTTTATTACAGAGAGCTGGCTCGCAGCCGACTGTAACACCATTCTAGGAGAACTGGTGCCAGAAAACTACCGTATTATCACGGAAAACAGAATAGGGCAAAGAGGGGGAGGCCTGGCGGTGATCCACAAGACTCATCTTGCAATCACAAAACCAGCCCTTCAAAACCCTCTTCCATTCATGGAAACCCTTACTCTGCAACTGCAAGCAAATTCAAAGGAGACCGTCCACATTCTGCTCTGCTATAGGCCGCCAGGCCCAAAATCGCAGCTGCTATCACCATGGACGGATTTCTTCTCCACTTATACCCTCAACAGCAAACACCTGCTGCTGTTAGGGGATTTCAATCTCTGGGCCAACTCCTCACAAGACATCGTTGCGGATGCCTGTATTGACCACCTGGAAGATTTAGGGTTACAGCAACTAGTATGTGGGCCCACACATGCTTCAGGTCACACACTTGATCTTATTTTCAGACAAGATCTGGAAATAAAAATTTTGGAAAATGAAAAGTTGCCATGGACAGACCACCATGCAATTAAATTCATTTCCACAATCCCCCCCACAACAAAAACATCAAATCCAGTGACAACACACTGGACTAGATGTCAGAAGAAGCTCCACTCGGAACTCTTCAGAACGACTTTAAGGAAAAAAATAGAAACAACTCAGCCGCATCAAACGGCCGTTGAAACATTGGAAGCCATCAACTCGGCCATGCTACAGTCAGCCGATTTGGTAGCGCCGAAACGAAGAACCCGCATTCGGAAAAACAACCGCAGCTGGTTTAACAACCAGCTGTCGTTACTGAAGCAAGAACGCAGAAGGGCAGAATCGGCCTGGAAAAGATGTTCCTCAGAGCTAAACCTATCCATCTACAAGGCGACAACAAGAAAATACCACAAAGGAATTTTCCAAGCCAAGAAGAATTATTTCTCGGAGGCTATCAACGGGGCCCTTAACCGCCCCCGCGAACTCTTCAAGATGGTCACCCAGACCATGAAACCAGGATGTATTGAAGCCCCCAGTTCTGACACACAAGAATTTTGCAATGAGCTATCGGATTATTTCGTTGATAAAATCGAGGCAATCCGTGAAAGCATTCAGCAAAACTATTCTCCCCTTAGCCCCCCCTGTAGCCTCTCACACAGCACCCATAGTAATTCTTCGATATCAGGTAAGTTCACCCTAGAACCCATCTCCGTTGAGTCCACTAAAAATGTCATTTGTACTCTGCACAATGGCACAGCGCCAAATGACATTATCCCCACAAAACTACTGAAGGAATGCGCCGACATCCTGGCTCCTCCCATTACGCAGCTTATCAACCAGTCTTTCTTGGAGGGCATAGTGCCCTCACAGTTGAAAGAGGGTATAATCCAACCCATCCTGAAGAAACCCTCCCTGGACCCCAAGGACCCACTCCACCGCCATCCCATAACAAGCCTCAACATATTCTCTAAGATAATGGAAAAAGTAGTGGTACAACAGCTGCAACAGCATCTAGATACCCACAAGCTACTTGATCCATTGCAATCAGGCTTCCGTCCCGGACATGGGACGGAAACAGCATTGCTGAAAGTATGGGACGATGTTCTCAAGGCCGCAGACGAAGGAGAATCTTGTCTCCTGGTTCTGTTGGACCTAAGTGCAGCTTTTGACACTGTAGACCACAATCTGTTACTGACTCGGCTTACTGAAGTAGCCAGGGTCGCAGAAGGCGATTTATCTTGGTTCTCCTCTTTTTTGGAAAACCGATCGCAAACAGTGAAGCTAGGACCGTTTACGTCTGAAAAACGCACAGTAACATGCGGAGTCCCTTAAGGATCGCCTCTGTCACCAGTGCTATTTAACATCTACCTTCGTCCTCTTTTTGAGATTATTAGCAGCCAAAAACTGCTTTATCACTCTTATGCAGATGACACGCAACTGTATTTCCGCATCTGCAACAGACAGGATCACCACCTCAATCTAGAGACATGTCTCTCTTTGATAGAGGACTGGATGACAAAGAGTTATCTTAAACTCAATGGAGCGAAAACAGAACTTCTTCTGTTTCACGCCAAGCGTAGGAATCAACTTTCAACAGCGTGGACCCCCCCGCCTATTTTGGGCAAACTCATCACCCCTAGCACCAAAGTCAAAAGCCTAGGGGTCATTTTTGACTCCTTTATGACAATGGACGCACAAATAGGGTCAGTGGTCAGCGGATCTCACCATCTACTGCGCCTACTACGCAGACTCACTCCGTTCATCCCTAAAGAAGACCTAGCGGTCGTGGTGGGAGCTATTGTAAACTCCAGGTTGGATTATGCAAATGCCCTTTACCTCGGCCTCCCCAAGTACCAAATCGCTCGTCTGCAAGTCGTTCAGAATACGGCCGCCAGACTTGTGACTGGGAAAAAACCCTGGGAATCCATCTCACCTTCACTGAGATCCCTTCATTGGCTGCCAGTTAAAGACAGAATTGCTTTTAAAGCTCTCTGTCTTACGCATAGATGTGTCCATGAGAGTGCCCCCCTTTACTTATGCAAATTAATAAAAGCGCATAATCCAAATCGCGTTTTGCGATCCACGAATCAGAACCTGCTCCAGGTTCCGAAAGCCAACTTCAAGTCCAAAGGAGAGAGAAGATTTGCGATCCAGGGTCCCAGACTATGGAACGCTTTACCAACCAGCATTCGGTTGGAGGAGAACCACCTAGCATTTAGGAAAAAGGTCAAGACTTTTCTCTTTTGATATCAAAGGAGACAGGAACAACAAGCGCCCAGAGGCGATTCAGTTCGCATGTGCCGCGCTATATAAGTTTTCATTCATTCATTCATTCATTCATTCATATTACAGTGGTTGTAACGCTAAAGAAATAAATAAAACGAGGGATCCTGTTCCTTTATAGCAGATTAAACAGCACATTGCTTGTGCTGTCTAATCTGTCCCTCTCTAAGCTGTAAAAAAAAACAGGTTGATCCTGCCTGTTCCTGTGTCCCCCTGGGAGTGCTGGCCACAGTAATCATGGCTGATCATCTATGATTACTGTGGTCAGTTTATATGACTCTGTCATCCTCCTGCTCTCCTCTCTCCCCCTGCCTGTCAGCTCCTGTGTGTGTGTATGAGCCATCTCTGCCCCCCTCCCCCCCTTCTGCTGCTATTAGTAGCTGGCAGTAAAGGTAAATGCATATTACTGTCAGTCCCTCTGTTCTATCAATCTATCCTACACTGAGTAAATGTTTTTATAAAACAATGATTGTAAATACTGTATCTCATATTTTTTATGGCCGGTCATGTGACCTCCGGCCACTCTCCTCCCCCATCTAAGGGCTACAGCGGGAGGGGCTGAGCAGCCAGCATAGCTGTTATGTGACCTCCCCAACTGACATCAGAGGGGGATCTCGACCCCTCCTGTTGTAGCCCTTAGATCAGAGGGGGAGAGTGGCCAGAGGTCATGTGACAGGCCATAAAAGATAAGAGATAAGTTTTTTTTTTTTTTATCAGAAAAATGGTTTATTGTGCCAACAAAATAAGATCCAAAATACAGACCCACATAATGAAAGTCACAGAAAATAACAGGAGGAAACATATACATCCCAAATGATACATTGGTGGCACCAAAATTGTAGACAAGACACATAATGACAATGACAAAGATTAAACCGTACTGGGCAGGCAGAAACAGCCCCACCGCCGAATACAACCACTCATGAGGCCAACGGGCCACAACTGAAACCTTGCAACCCGCAGTCTGCCCATATATTTAAAACCAATTCCCACCAGTAATCACAGCGAAATGCCTACAATATCTTATGTAATATGCAAAAGAGATAAGGTATTTACAGGCATTGTTTTATAAAACGTTTACACAGTGTAGAATAGATTGATAGAACAGAGGGGCTGTCAGATATTTTTCTTACTTTACAACCACTTAAGGTACTCTGGAGGTCTACATAATCAGTGGTATCCTTTTTTGGGGCCATTCTAATTGCAAAGACACTTTGACATCAGACAAAAAAAATTAGCCATTAAAATGTTGCAGCCAAAACATATGCCATTCCACAACTCTAGATCATATATAAAGCAAAAACAACAAGTGCTAGCTAAGTACTGGGTTGCGTTTCTCTATTAGAGTGTTGAAATTCGAGATGATCAAGTCATACCAGATGTGAACAGGTAAAAGTTGTCCAGAGAAGACTGGTTATTTTGCAGGATTAGCAGAGTAGCAGCGGACAGCATTAGCTGGTGGTGGGTCATTGGCAGGGGCGTTGCTAGGTGCCAAAAAGACCAGGGGCTTCAGCCCGAAGCCAAGCCGGCGCCTGGGGGGGGGGTCGCGCACGGTCGGTGGAGTGACGCGGGGTGACCTACCTGACACACATACCCTGGTGTGTGTGTGTCCTACATACACTGACCTGTCCTACATACACTGGCCTGTCCTACATACATACACAATCAACTATAAACCATACAAGTTGAAGATGAGGGATGTGTCAACAGCAACCCACACAGCAACCCACACAGCGGAGAGCTCAGAGCGGACACTTCTCCCGGAGAGGAGGTAAGTGATAGAGAGAGAACACACATTACACACTGTACATAGATAGAGATCACACTGTACATAGAGATCTGTCATTGGAGGATTATTATTACATACAATGTTACAATGTCATGTAACATGATCATTGCCTGTAATGTGCCGGATCGTTCTCAGGTTGGGATATTGTGATTGTATGATTCTGGTTGTAGTACCGTGTGGTGGGTTATTATTATGGTGTTATTATTTGTTAATATACTATTACTATCTATCATATGATCTCTACATTGTACTAAACCCTGGATATAATATGATATGTATGTTTGCTATTATATGGCGTATTATTGTGATTAGATTAAGTATAGTAATCTAGTCACAATAAAACGCCATATAATAGCAAACATACATATAATATCATATTATATCCAAGGTTTAGTACAATGTAGAGATCATATGATAGATAGTAATAGTATATTAACATATAATAACACCATAATAATAACCCACCACACAGTACTACAACCAGAATCATACAATCACAATATCCCAACCTGAGAACGATCCGGCACATTACAGGCAATGATCATGTTACATGACATTATGACATTGTATGTAATAATAATCCTCCAATGACACGTAATCTAATCACAATAATACACCATATAATAGCACACATACATATCATATTGTATCCAGGGTTTAGTACAATGTAGAGATCATGATAGATAGTAATAGTATATTAACATATAATAACACCATAAAAGTGGCACACTTTTTTTTTCCCTCTCCCCCCCACCCAATCCACCCCCAGCACCAGCACTGCTCAGGTCAGGTAATCAACACTCACCCCAGTGCAGCGGGCTCCTCCGGTCATCCTCATCCCCCTCCTCTTCATTGGTGCAGTCAGTGGCACTCGGACTTGCCCGATCGCTCCTCCGCTGCCCTGATCTGAACTCTCCTGACTACCGATTTAGCGCCGAGCTGTGTTGTGATGCGGCGGCGGCTGCGGGATTGGAAACTCCCGCCTTCTGGAGCCTGCGGCGCGTATGATGGGCGTCCCACATCCCACGGTTGGACATTGGACCACTGGGACGTCCATCATCTGCAGGCTCCAGAAGACGGGACCTGTGATTCGGCGGATCAGATCCAGTGTTGCCAACCCCCTGAAGTGCAATTTACTGGCAAGGATACCAAAATTTACGAACGGCACCAATTTTTTACTGGCAAAAAATCATGAAAATTACTGTCAGAGCCGCATTTTTTACTGACACTGCAAAAGTACCTAAAATTACTTTGTTTTTGAACTATAAACACATAGCTAATGCTATTATCAAATGTGTAAGTTAAACAAAAGTAAAAAAAAAAAAAACATTTTTCAATTTACATGAAGGTTGGGTTACTATAACCCAGCCAGCACAGAGTTCCCCCTCACATCAAAACATCACAGTCTGCAGGGTGCCCCCTTACAGTTCAAGGGAACTCTTAGGTAAAGGGGAACACTGCAGATCATGATGTAAGGGAACACTCTGATGTGGGGGGAGGGGCTCTGGTGAATAGCGGCTACCTTCGGCAGAGTGAATAAACTAAGGTAAGGGGGGGGGCATACTACAATGAGGTGGACAGAGGCTGCGGACATACTACAATGAGGTGGACAGAGGCTGCGGACATACTGCAAGGAGGTGGACAGAAGCTGCAGACATACTACAGCGGGTGGACAGAGGCTGCGGACATACTGCAATGAGGTGGACAGAGACTGCGGACATACTACAGGTGGTGGACGGAGGCTGCGGACATACTATAGGTGGTGGACGGAGGCTGCGGACATAATACAGGTGGTGGACGGAGGCTGCGGACATAATACAGGTGGTGGACGGAGGCTGCGGACATAATACAGGTGGTGGACGGAGGCTGCGGACATAATACAGGTGGTGGACAGAGGCTGCGGACATAATACAGGTGGTGGACGGAGGCTGCGGACATAATACAGGTGGTGGATGGAGGCTGCGGACATACTACAAGAGGTGGACCGAGGCTGCGGACATACTACAGGAGGTGGACGGAGGCTGCGGACATACTACAAGAGGTGGACGGAGGCTGCAGACATACAGGTGGTGGACGGAGGCTGCGGATATATTACAGATGGTGGACGGAGGCTGCGGACATACTACAGGTGGTGGACAAAGGCTGCGGACATACAAGAGGTGGACGGAGGCTGCGGACATACTACAGGTGGTGGACGGAGGCTGCGGACATATAAGAGGTGGATGGAGGCTGCGGACATACTACAGGAGGTGGACGGAGGCTGCGGACATACTACAGGTGGTGGACGGAGGCTGCGGACATACAAGAAGTGGACGGAGGCTGCGGACATACTACAGGAGGTGGACGGAGGCTGCGGACATACTACAGGTGGTGGACGTAGGCTGTGGACGTAGTACAGGTGGTGGACGGAGGCTGCGGACATACAAGAGGTGGACGGATGCTGCGGACATACTACAGGAGGTGCCAGTGGAGACAGGCTGCAGACATGATGGTGCCCTCCTCACAGTAGCCTCCTCCTCTGTCCATCACCATCATATTACTTCTCCACATCATCAGTGTGCTGTGTCCTCCTCCTGTGCCCCTTTCACCTCTCCACAGGTCAGGGCAGCACTGTGGCTGTGCTGCCCTGACCTGTGGAGAGGTGAAAGGGACACAGGAGGAGGACAGCACACTGATGATTTTGAGAAGTAATACGGTGGACAGAGCACATCAGTCTCTGTGTCTCCTGCATGGCACGGCTTCAAGCTCCCAGTAATGTCCAGGCTCTCCTCTCTCTCGCTGTCCCGCTTGTATCAGCCCAGTTTCACTCACCTCGAGAACGTCGGCATCCACACTGTCAGTGCTATGAGGGCAGGAGACTCGCGCGACTTCCGCCAGCCGCTGTGGTCTATTCAAAAATGGCGCCAGCAGTGCATTACTGCGCGTGCGCAGCCCGGCCGAGCGCGAACGGCGCATGCGCAGTTGTATGGCCAGCTCGCGCCCATGTTTTTTATGGGCGCCGGTGAACAATCACGGACGTTACGTACACCCGATCGCTTCCTGCTCTGCGGCGTTCGGGGCTAAATAGTGTATGGTGCTATTTTGAGACTCGGGGCTTTTCGGGGGCACATTCGGGGCTCCAGCCCCGCTAGCCAGGGCCTAACGACGCCTCTGGTCATTGGCATCACTAGTGCTTGATGTAGGTGAAAGACTAGAGTTCACCCATAATATCAATGCATTATAAGGCTTGCTAGTGTTCCCCCATAGTGATTAATGCTTGTATGAAGATGTATGCTTGAACTTCTAGGATTAGTTACACAAAAGCTAAGAACCTTGCCAATGTTATTATGTACTAGGCAAACAACCATAACATAGATAAGGTACTGTAGAAACCAAAAGTACTTGGGCACATAGAAGATTGCTATATTTTACACACTGTGTATATTTTGTGATGAATATTATTTGTATAACCTAATTACTTAAATATGATTGGCTGGGACAAAGGCGTTACTTTATTGTATGATTATATTATGTACAAGTACGCATGAGAAATAAAGCCTAGTCTGGACATACCATATTTCCGTGTGGATGTATTGACTTGCCGATGCATGAGAAAGTTCCATACATCCAGATAGTCCTAAAAACCCGGGTCTAGTTGAACCAGCAACCTTACAGTAGGAGGTACATTGCTGGAAGACATGATTGATGTTGGATTTACATCATGGGATACTGGAGATATTTTTTTAAATGCTTTTTTTTACTGAGTTTGTGTTTTTATTTGCTTTTATGATTTTTTGGGTGAATGAGTAAAAATAGAATGTGGAGTGGTGCCCCCTTGCACTACAATGGGCAGAGGGTCATATCAGAGGGTAAGGGAAGAAAGGTGTGGGTAATAGGCACTACAGGGAGATGAAGGAGACAACAGTGATTAAGAGGAAGATCAGGGGTACTACCTGAATCTGCATAGAACAGAAGAAGACAACAGAGGGCAATTAGAGGATATGGGGGACCATTATGTGCAGCAGAAAGCTCAGGGAGAAAATGAGTTAAGATGAAGAGCAGGGTGGTGCCTGGCATTTCACTAAACAAAGGAAGGCATCAGCGGATAAGGGCAGAGTAGTGAGGGTGTTTGGCACTACAGTGAGCCGAGGGAGACAACAGGGGTTAAGAAGAAGATAATGGGTGCTTCCTGGCATTATAGGAAGCTGAGGTAGATAACAGTACAATGGAAAGATAAAGTAGACTGTATTGTACAGCAGTGAAAACAGCGGTTAAGAGATAGAGAATGTGTGCTGAATAGCACTGCAGTGAGCAGGGGGAGACTTTTTGTTTTTTTTACTTAATAGCGTCTGTGGCCACCAAATCCGGTCTTGGTATTGTGTCAGTTGTTGAAGGTGTCCCAGAGATCAGCTTTATTATCACTGGAAGTTATTTAGTGACATTCTCTGCAGCCTTATGATGTCATTAGACTAATAAGGACATTTGTATAATGGCACCTAATACTTTCAAATTAGGTTCTGTTCTAAAAGTTAAGTACAGTACTTCCTTGTTAATGCAGTGCTGTCCCACCAGAATAACTGTAAAACAAGTGTATGTAATCTAAGGGGCTTACGCTTTTTCTGAAAGTTAACAGGAAAGCTACAATACAGCTATTTTAGAATTATTTAGCTGTTATTGATGTTTTCTTCTTTAAAACATTTAGAGATCTAATAAAATATGCATTGGTATTTTCATTTGTACACTACATTTTAGTATAGAATGTGAACTTATTTGCAATGATCATTACTAGAAAACATAAAATACCTTACAAACTAATACTGTGTTCATTAATTATTTATTTATTGAGAAAGAAATATAGTGCATTGCTGTCCCTTGAGAAAGCTGTTTCAGTTACTCATGTCAAGAAAGTAAAGAGCTGTTGAATTTGGAGCTCAATTCAGAAAGATAATAACTATCTTCATTCATAAGAAAAACATTAAAATTCTACCGAGAATTTCATATTCTAGAATCAACGTATGCATAGCACAGGGTGGACCATTGTAATAAATATGGCAAAATGAAGGCCAGTGGTTTTACTGTAAACTGGAAAAATTATCATTGACCTAAGGATTCATTTACATGACAACCTGATCTAGTGTAATATTACAGATAAGAATGGGCTAACTCATTCTTGGACTGAACATTGGCTGTTCAGTCGTTAAGGTCGTTCAGCCATTTGTTCGCACAGTGCATTGAAAGCCCTGAGTGGCTGAAGCAATGAAAGCTTTGCCCAATCAGGGCACATAGCACTGTCAGAGCCATGATTGGACACTGTCATGATGATTGTATCCAATCATGGCTCATTGCTCTTAATCATGCTCCACACTACAAAAAATGTATTCTTTCCATAGCGGCCATTTGTAGTGTGATAGTGGCATGGAGAAAGATAGAACAGGTCTCTGTTCAGTGCTATTAGACAGATTGGGCCAGATTCTCATAGAATTCCGGCGGCGTAGCGTAAGCCAGTTACACTACGCCGCCGCATCGTACGCCCAGAGTAAGCCCGCGCAATTCAAATGGGGCGGCTTGTATTTAAATTAAGTGCGCCCCCGCGTCGAACGAACTGCGCATGCGCCGGCCGGGGAAAAAGCCCAGTGCGCATGCTCCAGCTCACGTCAGAAAGCGTCGGTGAAACCGGCGTCAAAACGACGTGAGCGTCATTTACGCAACTCCCTATTCGCGAACGAGTTAGTAAAACGACGTAAGCGACGGAAAAAGCCGACGCTGACCCGACGCCATACTTAACATGGCATCCGACGGCACCCGACGGCATCCGACGGTACTTCGTAAGGTTAGTCCACATAGAAGCTGGGGTAACCTTACGCGGACGAAAACGACGTATGCGACGACGGGGTGGCGTAAAAGCGATCGGGAATCGGCGTACTACCTCATTTGCATATGCAAATGAGAAAACAACGTAAAGGCCACCTAGTGGCCGGAGTTGTCATTACAACTACGATCCGCAAGTGTAATGGTTTTACACTTGTCGGATGTAGAAGCGTATCTATGCAAAAGTGATGCTAAGCATCACGCGCATAGATACGAGACAAAAAAAACGGCGATACGACGGGGTATCTGAGATACTCCGTCGTAACGCCGCTGAGAATCTGGCCCTTAGTGTGCTATTGGCATATATTCTGATTAATTTTTCAGTGTAGAATATCCGTTTAGTGTGCATCTAGGGATTGTTCAGTGTGAGTGTAGTGCGACCATTCATCTTTACATTAGCGTGAATGTAGGGATAGTTCAGTCACTGTGAGTGTAGTGCAACCGTTCCTCTTTATATTAGTGTCAATGTAGGGATAGTTAAGTCATTGTGAGTTTAGTGCGACCATTCATCTTCACATTAGTGTGAATGTAGAGATAGTTCAGTCTGTGTGAGTGTAGTGACTGTTTAATACAGTTTATTTCATTGAGTTACTGCAAGTTTAACGACATATAGTTCTGTGCGTTACTGGAAATTTAACGACATATAGTTCTGTGCGTTACTGCAAGTTTAACGCTGTATATTTCATTGCATTACAGAAAGTTTAATGCTGTATATTTAATTGCGTTACTGCAAGTTTAATGCTGTATATTTAATTGCGTCACTGCAAGTTTAATGTCGTATATTTCTGTGCGTTACTTCAAGTTTAAAGCCATATAGTTCTTAGACATGTGCATTCGTTTTCGTTAGAATGCATTTTTGTCCGGGTATTTTCGTTATCGTTTTAACGAACTAAAACAAAAGCGCAAGAAACGAAAACCGAAAGATCGACATAAAAAATGCTTTATTTTTGTTTTCGTTCAGATCCGACGATTTTCGATGCTTTGTCGAATTTTTGAAAATTCGACAAAGCATCGAAAATCGTCGTTTTCGGACGAAAACTTTCCCGACGAAAACGACATAAATCAAAACGATTTTTGGGAGTAACTAAATAAATGTATTTTCCAAACGAAAACGAAAAAACAAAACAAAATATTCCATAATGCTGTTTATTTCATTGCATTACTGCAAGTTTAACACCATACAGTTCTGTGCATTACTGCAAGTTTAACGCCATATAGTTCTGAGCGTTATTGCAATTTTAACGCTGTATAGTTCTGTGCATTACTTGCAGGTTTAATGTAGTATATTTCATTGTGTTACTGCAAGTTTAACATCTTATAGTTGTGTGCGTTACTGTATGTTTGACACCTTATATTTCATTGTGTTACTGCAAGTTTAATGCCATATAGGTCTGTGCGTTACTGCATGTTTGACACAGTATATTGCAGCATATTATAGTGTATCTGTGGAGTGTGTCGTGAATACTCAAAGTAAAGTGCACCAAACACCACTTTCCATTGATTAAAGTGCATCCACGTACACATTTACACATTTTTATTACATTTTGTTAATACACACCCCATCATGTCTGGGAGGACAGTAAGCAGATGCAGATGTTCCCATGGCACTGTAAGGGGGCCAGCAGCGTCTGTGTCCACAGGCAAAGGTGGACGTGGTCAGTCCTCAGGCAGGGCATCATTTCCTCTGTTTAGTGATGTTGCCCATGCTATCCAGCCACAGCATGTAAAGGAGGTTGTGGACTGGCTTACTAATCCGTCCTCATCCTCCATCACCCAAGCAGAGACTAGTGCGCAATCCCCTGCAGCTGCCAGAGTGGCAAAACCTGCCTCCTAGTCCACAGCTATACCTGCCATAGCCCCAACCTTAGCCATGGAGAAGTCAGCAGAGTTATTTGAACACAGCGTCAGCCATTTGCTCCTTTACGATACACAGCCATTACTCTATTCAAATGTTGGTTCAGACTCCCAGGCTGAGGAAGGCAGGAACATGAGCCTACAGAGAGGGGAGAACACTGGTACACAAATTGACAGTCATGTTCCCCCAACCACAACATATTACCAAGTTGTCTTCAGTGGTAATGAGGATGGAGGAGATGATAAAGATGATGAGGTCACTGACATTTATATTATGAGTGTGCATTATTTACAAGAGTTATATGTAAGGTTATAAACTAGCTTTGTAGGATGATGATACTCAGTATAGCTGATTCTGCCTAATTTATTGAAAGACAGTATGACGTGTCCATGTACATATACCCAGCTTAGGACCATGCATAACATAAATTATTTTTACAATGAGGTAATATGATGATTTAACCACTTCAGACCCGCGCTACCGTCAAATGACGGCACCAGCGTGGGTCTGAATATCCAACATGCCATCTTTTGACGGCCGCCCCTTTGGGCGTTCCCAGCGCGCGCTGTAGAGCACGCTGCGGGGAAGCCCTGTGTTGTCGTGTCCCTTGGACACGGCCAATCACAGATCGCGGCCAACGGCCAGTCAGAGTGGCCGTTTGCGATGCGATCTGTGGGCGAATGAGAGATGATCTCATAGATCATCTCTCATTGCCGTTTTACACAGAGACAGCGTCCTGTCTCTGGAGAGGAGGAGCCCGATCTGTGTTCCTTGTACATAGGGACACAGATCGGTCACCCCCCCCCAGTCATCCCCCCTCCTCCCACAGTTAGAACACACCTAGGATACATTTAACCCCTTCCTCACCCCCTAGTGTTAACTCCTTCAATGCCAGTCACATTTATACTGTAATTAGTGCATAGTTATAGCACTGATCGCAGTATAAATGTGAATGGCGCCAAAAATGTGTCAAAAGTGTCCGATGTGTCCGCCATAACGTCGCAGTACCAATAAAAATCACAGATCGCTGCCATTTCTAGTAAAAAAAAGTGGTTAATGTTGCCAATATGATTTTTATTATTTAGGTCTAATTTTAGTCAAATCATAAAAAGAAAAAGCTTGAATCCAGCTATATATACATTGCATTAAATGTATCTAGTAATAATAACTGATCTGCCTATATTTGTTTCTTATGCTCTGTACAGCAGATTTTAGAATGAGTAGGTGAGGATCAGAGCTGTATGCTTTGTACAGGTCGCCATGGCTGCGTCCTGGAAGGATGTTATGTTTCCTCTCTATTTGGGCTGTGGTCCTTTTAAGAGGACGAAAAGGGTTAATGCACCTTTCCAGGAAATGGTTTAAGTCAAGACAGGAAGTTGCAGGTGAGGGGGGGGGGGAGTGTAGTAGAGGCTATGCTTGGTAATGGTGGAGAAAAGCAGTGAAAGCTATAAGAAGCTGTGAACAACTTTAAGAGGACTTGGCAGTGTCCTGCCTGAAAGCCTGCTACTGAAGGACTTACCTGCAAAGTCTGTTGAACTGCAATAGCGGTACTGAGCTCTACGAGTCGGTGAGACTGATTATTTATTTTGTTTTGCTGCGGTGAAGCCGTTTTTCTTAAATAAAGCTCAGTTTTTGATTTACAAAGCCTGTGTCCTGCGGTCAAGCTGGTCTCCCAAACATTACACTGGTGCTCGAATGCAGGCAGGACAGAATAACAGGCATAAGAAGAACATTTTTTATTTATTTTTTGCATTGGACTTTATATTGAACTGACATTTAAAGAGATGCATTGGATTTATGTCCTGGGTTAAAGCTGCACAAACATTGAAAGCCGAAGCAATGGAGGAGCTAATTAAACAGCTCACTCTGGCTAACATACAAGCGCAGTCCCGCTATGAGGAGGCGCTGATGCTGCAGCAAGAAAATACCCGTCTGTTGGTGGCCCAGTTGGCAGCCCAGCAAGCAACCCAGCAAGAGGTTATGCAGACTCAGGTGACTGCTTTAAAGGAAGCAGTGCAGCAGCTGTCTCAGAATCAGGGACAAGCGGCTGTTGCCCCTGGCAACCAGGTGACTGTGAGGGCAAGCCATTTTTTGCAGAAATTGTCCCCGAGCGATGATGTAGAGGCATTTCTTGCTACCTTTGAGAGGACAGCAGAGAGAGAAGGGTGGCTTCAGGACCAGTGGGCCGGCCTCATTGCTCCTTTTCTCACCGGAGATTCTCAAAAAGCCTACTTCGACCTGCCACCAGAGGATGCTAACGTTTATCAAAAGTTAAAGGCAGAAATTCTGGCTCGTCTGGGGGTGACTACGGCCGTTCGGGCCCAACGAGTACACCAATGGAAATATCATCCAGATCGGCCACCCCGGTCTCAAATGCATGACCTGGTGCAACTAGTGAAAAAATGGTTGCAGCCTGAGGTGTTGTCTGGCCCTCAAATCGTGGAGCGGGTCGTGCTGGACCGATACCTGAGGTCCCTGCCAGATGACCATTAACGGTGGGTCAGCCATGGAGACCCCAAAACAGCAAACCTCCTTGTTGAGATGGTGGAATGGTTTACAGTGGTGGAGGACCTGCTCGGACCTACCAAGCGCATAGGGCCCAGTTTGCCACGGCCTGTTCGACCAACTGCTGGCCTTCGAAAGGATGTTCCAAGGGGCCTGGGAACAAACAGCCCAGACGGCCAAGAGTCACTCCTGGTACCTCCTCAGCATTCTGTTCCTGCTCGGAGAGGAGGGGATGTACAATGTTGGCGATGTCATTCCTGGGGTCATACCCGGCACACTGCCCACTGCAAGAGGAGCCCATGGAATGTGGGGTTCTGCGGAGGGGGTCTTTCTGTGCCCATAAAGTATGCACCACACATCTTGACGTGGATGAGAAAAAGTTTGAGTGTGAAGTCCAAGTGAACCACCTCCCTGCCTGGGCTTTGTTGGACTCTGGAAGCATGGTAACCCTTGTTCATCCTAGAGTAATTGGGAAGATCGGTACGGTAAGCAAAACTTTACGGGTGGTGTGCATTCACGGGGACACTAGAAAGTACCCCATCATCACGGTGTCTATCTCCTCAGCATGTGGCACTTGTACTCAAGAGGTGGGGGTGGTAAAGAACTTGGTACATTATGTTATAATAGGACGAGACTGTCCATTGTTTACCAAACTGTGGGAACAAGGAGAACAGTTCAGAGACTGGGGAGAAACTAGCCCCCCTGTTCCTGCTGCTGAGAGGAATAACCCTGAACTGACAAATGTTTTTAATGTGGATCCAGATGAGGAAAATGCTCATGATGTGGTTAATGGTGATGAAAGTAGTGTTGATACTGTTGATAATGTCAAGACATGTGGTACACAGACCTACCGAAACCCTCAGGGGTAGGAGACTTCCTCACTTCAGGTAATGCTGGGGGAAGAGGATGAGGAAGTAGCCTCTACCCCTGCTCTGCCAGATTTGGGTGTTCCCCAGGGGGGGCGTTTGGTACTGCTCAGATGCAGGACCCCACTTTGGCCTGTGCATGGGAACAAGTTGTAGTAGTAAATGGGGTTCCCCAAGAGCCAGGTGCGAATGAAAGGTGGCCACACTTTGCAATATATAATGAATTGCTGTATCGGATTACCAAGGAGAGAGAAAATGTGGTACAACAATTGTTGGTACCCCAACAATATAGACGAAAAGTTCTGGAACTGGCCCATGATGATGTGTTAGGGGGACACCTGGGAGTTGAGAAGACGGAGGCACGGATCACCGACCGGTTTTACTGGCAAGGTCTGAAAGCAGAGGTAAAGAGATACTGTACCTCTTGTCCGACCTGTCAGTTGACCGCTCCGTTGACTCACTTTCGGAGCCCTTTGGTCCCTCTGCCCATAATTGAGGTCCCATTCGAGAGGATAGCCATGGATATAGTGGGTGCCTTGGGAAAGTCAGCTCAAGGTCACTCCTACATATTGGTGATTCTTGACTATGCCACCCGAAATCCTGAGGCGCTACCCCTGCGGAATCTAAGGATTTTTCTTTTGATGCCTGGGAGATGTCTTTTCATTACCTGTCTTACCAACAGGAAATAAGAGTAAATCTCTCCAAAGTAAATAGAATTTCATACTTTAAGGAGTTATACTAGGAACCAGTGACTCCATTGAAAATGTTTACCTCACCTCTTGGTCTGATGACTACTCAAAATTTATGGATTTCCCCTTTCTTTCTGTCTCTGTGACAAGACAAAGGGTGAATCTCCCAAGCATGAAACACAAACAACTAAAAAAATCTAAATGGTGTTCTAACCCATTCATACTTTATCCAAAACTTAAATAAAATACATTTACTCTCACTTTAATTTCAATATGGGAAAGGTGTACAGTTGAACCTCGGATTACGAGCATATTCCGTTCCAGGAGTATGCTCGTAATCCAAAGTACTCGCATATCAAAGCGAGTTTTCCCATTAAAGTCAATGGAAACAAAAATAATTTCTTCCTCATTGACTTCAATTGGATGCAATTTCTGAATGCGTCCAGAGGTGTGGGGGCGCCAGAGAGCAGCGAAAATAGCCGAAAAGGCCAGGGGACACTTCAGGCTCGTTTCCTGTGCCACCGTACCTTAGGCCAAATGAGGTACTGCAGGCCAATGTCCAGCTTTTCTCGGCTCCTGTGCCCCTGTACCTCAGGCCAAGTGAGGTACTGCAGGCATATCTTCGGCTCTGCTCGGCTTCTGCGCCCCCGTACCTCAGGCCAAATGTGGTACTGCAGACCTATTTAGCTTGAATTCTGCTTGTCTTGCGAGTCAACACTTCTAAAAAGTTAAAGAGTTTTAGAAAATCTGATCGTGTGTACGAGCCTTTAGAGTTTAAGAAAAATGATTTTATCAGAGATACCAAAGACGATAAGGTAACATGTTTCGGGGGCTATGAGGTGCCCTCTTCATTGGGCCTAAGCATGCCTTTAGCAACCCCCCACTTTACTATACGTTATGTTATGTTATGTGTTCCTATTATCCACACAGCATACCTAAAAATATAGTTTTTAAAATATTTCATACCTTTCTAATTGGTTTTTTTTTTTTTTTTGTAGCAGTATTATATATTATTATAGGGCTGCAAGCTATTCTGAACAATTTCAAAGGAACAAATTAGGAACAGGGTTTGTTTCTTCTTATTAGCACACAATGCACAGCCAAAGCTTCAAAATCTTTAACTCTTTGTTGAGACAGACAGTGTGCAACTCCAGTTTAATGGTACCATTAACTCCACAGCTCCTTCCTTAACAATACAAAGAGGAAATCTAAGTGGCCAGTTTAAGCAAAAAAGCACTGAAGCTTATCTAAAAAAAAAAAAGATCCCTAGAGCTTTAGTCACATCACTGAAAGTGGTTGTAAAGACTGAAGGTTTTTTAACTTCATGCTTTCTATGCATGAAGGTAAAAAACCTTCAGTATGCAGCTCCCCCTCAGCTTCCCCTAAAACTTACCTAAGCCCAATCTTGATCAAGGGATGTGCACGAGACCAGAGGCACTCCTGGGTCTCTCCCTCCTGTTCGCTGAGATGCAGGAGCCATTGGCTTCCCTAGCTGTCAATCATAGCCAGTAAGGCGGAAGCAGGGGTGGGGCGGAGCTGCACTCTCTGTTTCATATAGATGCAGAGAGTTGGCTTAGGAGTGAGCACACACACATGTCCCCACAGCAAGTGTCTTGCTATGGGGGCACTCGGCAAGGCAGAGGATACCACAGCGTCAATAGGGAACCCAAGAAGAGGAGGATCAGGGCTGCCCTGTGCAAAATCACTGCACAGAACAGGTAAGTCTGACATGTTTGTTATTTTTTTTTCATGTTTCCTTTACAATCACTTTGCTGCAGGGGGGCCTGTTCCTGAACTGCTGGCATTACAACGGTTCAAAGCTTTGGGTCTCCAGGCAAAACAGCAATACAGATGATCTAATAGGAACATGCTCCCTCTTTCGCCTTCTCTATTGAGAAATGTTTTTTACTTTTTTAACACCATCTGTTCTTGGCAGATGGAATCCTGTGACAGATCAGACTCCCCCCCCCCCCATTTACAAATCATGTTATAAGCAGTGTAATTAGTGCATCTGGAAAGTTCACAATGTTTCACATTTTCCACACTTTATGTTATGTTATAGCCTAGATCAAATTCATTATTTTCTTCAAAATTCTACAAACCATACACTATATTGACAACAAGAAGTTTGTTTGAAATCTTTGCAAATGTATTAAAAATGAAAATAAAATAAAATCACATGTATATAAGTAATCACAGTCTTTGCTTCATACTTTGTTGAAGTACCTTTGGCATCAATTACAGCCTCAAGTCGTTTTGAGTATGATGCTACAAGCTTTGCACATCTATTTTTGGGCAGTTTCTCCCATTTTTCTTTGCAAGACCTCTCAAGCTTCATCAGGTAAGGTAGGGAGCGTCAGTGCACAGCCATTTTCAGATATTTCCCGAGATGTTCAATTGGGTTCAGGTCTGGAATCTGGCTGGGCCACTCAAGGACATTCACAGAGTTGTCCCGTAGCCACTCCTTTGTTATCTTGGCTGTGTGCTTAGGGTCATTATCTTGTTGGAAGATGAACCTTTACCCCAGTCTATAATCCAGAGTGCTCTGAAGCAGGTTTTCATCAAGGATGTCTCTGTACTTTGCTGCGTTCATCTGTCCCTCGATTCTGACTAGTCTCCCAGTTCCTGCCACTGAATAACTTCCCCACAGCATGATCCTTTCACCACCATGCTTCACTGTAGGGATGGTGGAAAGGTGATAAGCGGTGCCTGGTTTCCTCCAGACAACGCTTGCCATTCAGGCCAAAGAGTTCAATCTTTGTTTCATCAGAACAGAGAATTTTGTTTGTCATGGTCTGAGAGTCCTTCCGGTGTCTGATGGTAAACTCCAGGTGGGATGTCATGTGCCTTTTACTGAGGAGTGGCTTCCGACTGGCCACTCTACTATACATGCCTGATTGGTGGAGTGCTAGAAAATTATTTAAAACCCCCAAACATTATATATATTTTTTTCCAACACCCTAGAGAATAAAATGGCGGTCATTGCAATACTTTTTCTCACACCGTATTTGCGCAGCGGTCTTACAAGCGCACTTTTTTTGGAAAAAATTCACTTTCTTGAATTAAAAAATAAGACAACAATAAATTTGGCCCAATTTGTTTATATATTGTGAAACATAATGTTACGCCGAGTAAAATGATACCCAACATGTCACGCTTAAAAATTGCGCCCGCTCGTGGCATGGCGTCAAACTTTTACCCTTAAAAATCTCAATAGGCGACGTTTAAAACATTCTACAGGTTGCATTTTTTGAGATACAGAGGAGGTCTAGGGCTAGAATTATTGCTCTCACTCTAACGATCGCGGCGAAACCTCACTTGTGTGGTTTGAACGCCGTTTTCATATGCGGGCACTACTTGCGTATGTGTTTGCTTCTGCGCGCGAGCTCGTCGGGACGGGGCACTTTAAAAATAGTTTTTTTTTGGTTTTCGTTTTTATTTTTATTTATTTTATAATTTTTAACACTGAAAAAAAAAAATTATCACTTTTTTTCCTATTACAAGGAATGTAAACATCCCTTGTAATAGAAAAAAGCATGACAGGTCCTCTTATATATGAGATCTGGGGTCAAAAAGACCTCACATCTCATATTCAGGCTTAAATGCAAAAAAAAAAAAGAAAAAAAAAAAAAAGTCAGAATGTAAACAAATTAAATGTCTCTTTAAGACGCTGGGCGGAAATGACGTTTTGACGTCACTTCCGCCCAGCAGAGGTATGGGGACGGCTGAGGGACATTTTTTCCCTCCGTCGCATCCCCGGACAGCCAGCAAGAGGACCCGATCGGGAGAGCGACGGGAGGGGGGGGCACCCTCTCCCGCAACCGATAACGGCGATCTCGCGGCGAATCCGCCGCGATGACCGCCGTTATCGTTAACAGGTCCGCCCCTCGAAGAGATGGATATCTTGGTTGTGGCAGCAGCTGCTGCCGTTACCGAGATATCCATCTTCAAAAAAATGACGTCTTTGGACGTGGGGCAGATCTGAAGTGGTTAAGGTGTGTATAAAAGCCCGGTATTGAAGTGGTTAACCACTTAAGCCCCGGACCAATATGCTGCTAAATGCCCAGAGGCGTTTTTACAATTCGGCACTGCGTCACTTTAACAGACAATTGCGCGGTCGTGCAACGTGGCTCCCAAAGAAAATTTGCGTCCTTTTCTTCCCACAAATAGAGCTTTCTTTTGATGGTATTTGATCACCTCTAAGATTTTTATTTTTTGCGCTATATACAAAAATAGAGCGAAATTTTTGAAAAAAAAACAATATTTTTTACTTTTTGTTATAAGAAAAATCGAATAAACTAAATTTTAGTCAAACATTTAGGCCAAAATGTATTCAGCCACATTACTTTAGTAAAAAAAAAATCGCAATAAAAAATAAAAATAGCTACCTAACGGCAACAGTGACACTAATACAGCGATCAGAAAAATGATCGCTTAGTGACACTGGCAATAGGGTGTGAAAGGGTTAACTAGGGCAGTGATCAAGGGGTTAAAACTTTATTAGGGGGGGGTACGGGGGCTACCCTGGACCTAACACTAACTGCCTGTCACACTAACTGTCACACTGACACTAAATGCAGTGATCAGTAAATACAGTATATGATCACTGCATTCAGTGACACTGTGACAGGGGGGTGGGGGGGTGATCGCGAGGGGTTAATGTGCCTACATGTCTTGGTGTCAGTGTAGTGTTGTGCAGACTCACTTGTGATGTCTTCTCTCCTCAGCGGCGGTTGAAAATACCGCCAAGAGGAGAGATTACATCACTTCCCCCTTCCTGTGTTTACACAGGAAGAGGGCAGGGGAGGAGGCGCATTGGCTGGGAGCGATCCGGAGGGGGCGGACAAAAACGAACAGCTGCCCCCTCATCCCGGATCGCTCCCACAGCCTACGGAACCGCCGCATGTACCGGGGGGTCCCTATCGGATCCCCGACTCACGTCTAGGCAGGGACGTACAGGTACGCCAATGTGCCTGTACGTGCCATTCTGCCGACGTAAATGTACATGCGACGGTCCTTATGTGGTTAAGTAATTTATTTTTATTTTTTAATACATTTGAAATTAAACAAACTATTTAAACAAACTATTATTATTGGGTATTGTTTGTAGAATTTTGAGTAAAATAATGAATTTAATCTATTTTGGAATAAGGTTGTAACATAAAATGTGGGAAAAGTGAAGTGCAGTGAATACTTTCTGGATGAACTGTATTTTTATTACAGGTAAGTTACAAAGGTTGTAGGGATTTTTAGCTAAACTTTAGCAGCAATTTTGAAAAGTTATGCTATGTGAACGGAAACATGTAACACAAATAAAAATGATGTTATCCCAAATTGGGTGCAAAAGTAAAACTACAGAATACGTTAAGATAAGCACTCCTTATTGTGAAAGAAAATAATATTTCATGTTTGCCTCAGAAAATTTGGCTTCATCGCGGTTGAAACTATTGAATTACAGCCATATAAGTTAAGACTCATGTATATTAAATTACACTCACACTTGATAAGGATTACATGAGGTAGAAAAGAAAATAATAGAAAATCTGTGTTAAATTAAACAAAGGATATTTATTACTTATCCATCATACTGTTATATCCTTGGGAAAGACACACAGCAAACAAAAAAAAAGCAGATAAAAAAAATAAAATTTACCATTGTCTAGTGAGCAAATTAACCCCTAGTAGACATGCCATTTATTTCTTTTTTTATTTTTTCATTTTTATTTGCACTTATGTAGTGTTTTTCTCCCTGGGAATTCAAAGTGCTTAGGATGCGAGCCAGTCATCCTCAGTACACTCAGTTGAGCCAATTCGTTTACTTAAAGTAATCAGTCAGTCTGTAATAGGGACATATTAGGGAGCCTACAGGCAATACTGGTGAGAAGTTATTTCCTCTGTGCTTGTCTTGTTGGGCACAACTTCCAGTCCAGTTCCTATTTAATAAAAGGAAAAAGTGAGCAACTTAGACCTGGGAACAGCTTACAAAGCAAATTTAACCCGCACAATTACTTTAAGCTATAGCAAGCTTACATATTTATTCAATACTATCATTCCCTGGATTACACCTATAATGAACTTGACACTTAACAGCTTTCATATAATGTGTAGGGTAGTTGTGCCAGTTAAGGTAAGGTAAGACTGCCAGTTAATAATTTGTGCAAAGCCTCATGCCGCGTACACACGGTCGTTTTTTGCGATGAAAAAAAACGACGTTTTCTGTGAAGTAAAAAACAACGTTTTTAAAACGTCACTTTTCAAAGACAATTTTGCATACACACCATCGTTTTTTCACAAAAAGCAAGGTTACGTTCACCACTCTTTTCCATTGAAGCTCGCTTCATAACTAGCTTCTGGGCATGCGCGGGTTGAAAAACGTCGTTTTAAAAGACGTTTTTGCTACACACGGTGACTTTTTGTGAAACAAAAAACGACGTTTTGAAAAACGACACAAAAAATTCAAGCATGTTGGAATTTTTTTTTGGTCGTCTTTTTGAAGACAAAAAACGACGTTTTGCCCACACACGATCAATTTAAATGACGTTTTAAAAAACGTCGGTTTTTTTCATCGCAAAAAACGACCGTGTGTACGCAGCATCAGGCTCATATGATGCCCATAAATATTGGAATTGTCATCTCATGTCTATGGCTACTTTATAAGATGTGTTCTTCATTTCTTCCCTTTCGGCAAGTTATTCAGTATGGCTGCAGCCTGTAAGTAATTCCAAATGGTGCTTGTGTTATATACAGAATAAAAAGGAAAAACTCCACAGTGGCTGGGAAGCAAACTCTGACTCATTACCATGACAAATAACACCTGATAAGGTCAATCATTACGTTGATAAACTCAAGAAAGAAAAACACTCAAGTTTGTCTGCCAAAGTTAATATCAAACATTTTGTGTTGATTCACTTTGAATTGTAGATGAATGTCCAAAACACTTTGGCTTTGAACATCAAACATTAGAGGGTTACACGGTATAGTTTGAAGGATTTAGTAAATTAATACTGAAGAGGATTTATAAATATAGAAGAGAAAATAACTCCCCTTTCTGTTTTTTTTTATGAATGTGAGAATCTTTTAATTCAATGAACAAAAGAAAATATATTTTATGAAAAGCTACAATGCTGGCCATAGAGATTCCCCCATCCACACATACAAGGTGGATGAAGGAATTTCCCCCTGGGAAATAATATTCTGACAGCGGCAGGATCTATAAATGACTCCTGAATGTTAGAGAGAATCCTTTGACTCAGACCCGCCTCCTTTCACAGATCATTTTATAGGCAGTGAAAGCATGGTCAGGATTAGTGTTGAGCGGAATACGCCATATTCGATTTTGCGATATTTCACGAATATATAGAAGAATATTCGTGAAATATCGTTAATATCGAATATTCGTGATATTTTATCAAAAATATCGAAATTTTGCTAATGCGAATGCGAAATTGATTGCAAAATTCTCGTCCGTGCATGCGCATGCGCGCGAACAAAATGCGAAAACGGAGATCATTTACTGGATTACTAAACTAATATGCACTAAACACTAACTCTACTTACACAAACTTATATGACTAAACTAAAGCCAAATTTTTTTTTTGTTTGTTTTTTTTGTTTGTTTTTTACACTGACTGACAAGGACAAAGACGAGGACTACAAATAATAAACTAATATGCACTAAACACTAACTATACTTACACAAACTTATATGACTAAACTAAAGCTAATTTTTTTATTTTATTTTTTTTATACACAAAACACAGAGACTAAACACACACTAAACTAAGCTACCTTAAAGAAATGTACACTTACACTAACTACACAGAAATCTATCTAACACTAAGCTACACTAACCTGGACAAAACAACACAAATCTGAGCTTTTAGAAAAGCTGTTGGGTCTTTTGCTTTGAAAAAAGCATTTGGTTTTAGAAGCAGGAAACTCAGAACTGAAAGCACTATAGGAAGCACAATGCTAAGCTCAATACACAGGAAAAACGCACAGAAACACTCCACTCTCTCTAGCCACCTTGTGAATCTGCACTGAAATACTGCTGGGAGTGATCTTATATAATGGTCGTGCAGGCAGGTTCCTATTGGTTGCTATAAAGGTTGCTAACCTCTGACAACTGTGGTAGGAGAACTCTGATTGGCTCTGATGCAAAAGAAGGGCAGAGAAAGTATTTGCGAATATTCGTAATACGAATATTCGCATTGCGAATATTAGGCAACATAAAAGGATCGCCTCAGCTACTCGGCCCAGGGTCTCTAATCATACCAGCAATGCTTTTAGACATCGATGGAGATCACTAGGATGTGATCTGTTTTAAAAATAAATTTGAAAAAATACGAATATTCGCAATAGCGAATATTCACCACGATATTCAAGTTATTTGCGAATACTTGAATATGCAATATTCATAACGAATATTCGCAATGCGAATATTCTTGAGCAACACTAGTCAGGATATTTGAAGTTAGCTCCCTGTTTTAATTTTTCGTAACTTTTCTTGTACCCACAGCAGAAAATAAACAATTCATGTATCATGTCAATTAAATGACATGATACATAAATTGTTTGTTTTCTGCTGTGGGTACAAGAAATTTAAAGTTCCAGCTTCTGTACCAGCTACAAAATGTTCGAACAAAGCGCGTTGATGTACAACACGTACATCGGCACTATAAAGGGGAAGTTCAATGCGGATAGCGCCACCCTTTGGGCTGCTTTTGCTGATTTCGTGTTAGTACAAGTTTGGTGAGAGACGATTTGTGCTTTTTAGTCTGTTACAGCGTGACGAATGTGCTATCTCCATTACGAACGCTAGTTTTACCAGAACGAGTGCTCACGTCTCATAACTTGCTTCGAGCATGCACGTTTTTTCCCATCGTTAAAGTCTACACACAATCGTTTTTCATGACGTGAAAAATTACGACATGAAAAACGACACGAAAAATTAGAGCATGTTCTAAATTTTTAATGCCCATTTTTCACGATGAGAAAAATGCTCTGGAGCCCACACACAATCGTTTTTAATGACCAGTTAAAAAAATTGCATTTTTCTCGTCATGAAAAACGGTCGGGTGTACGCAGCATTAGATTTAACTATTTGGGAAACAGTAAAATTGGTGGGTTTAGTTCCTCTTTAACAGTAGGTTGGAGCTTCACATGACCAGGATTCTAGTTTGTTCATGAATGTGAGCAAAGAGGGGCGTGGCCTAGCTGTGCAGGAAGATGGACGCTTGAACTCAGAGCTCCGGCTACCCCAGGACGGTTTCAGCTTCTTACGCCGAGGTTTCTTCCCCATTACCGTCTATCTTAGACCATGGGCACAGCGTCGAGGCAATCCTCAACTTCCCGCTCCCGTTCTCCACGGGAAAACACCGGTTCCCAAGGGCACAACATACCGGAGATGTTTCGCGCCTCCCGAGGGAACATGGCGACCTCCCGTCACTCTGCCTCACAAGACGCGGCTATGCTGCCACCGGCGACAACCTCTTCTGGTGTTCTATTAGCACCGCTGGCTGCTCCATCGCCTCCTACACCACCCGAGCAGGGGATGATGAACCCCTCTCAACAGCCCCAGCTCAATATTATGGATCTCAAGGCTATAGCTTCGGACATCAAGGACACCCTCTCGGCGGCCCTGTCGGCGGCAGTCGCAGAACTGCGAATTGACATCAGAGCTCTATCTGAGCGGGTCGCAACGACCGAACGGATGGTAGAAGAACATGACCAGGTCCTCCTACGCTCTACACGGAAAATAGATGACCATACCCTTCAGTTAAGGGACGTGAATAGGCACCTGGAGGACCTGGACAACAGGGGGCGCCGCCATAACCTTAGGGTGAGGGGGCTCCCTGAGTCCGTAGAGGGGGACCAGGTAAAACAAGAGGTCACTGCTATCTTTAATGGGGTGCTGGGCAGACCCCCACAGACCAAGATTGAGATGGAAAGGATACATCGGGCACTCCGTCCCAGGGGCAAGGACGCCGACCCCCCCAGAGACGTGATCTGCTGCTTGGTGGACTTTGGCCTTAAAGAGGATATTCTACAACAGGCCAGGGGGCAGAGACTTTCTCATGGGGGTGTCCCACTGCAAATATACCAAGACCTCTCGGGGATCACACTACAACACCGACGGGACCTCCGGCCTCTGCTGGATGAACTTAGGGCGCGAGGTATCAGGTACAAGTGGAAATTCCCTTTCTGTCTGGCGGCCTCCCATCAAGGTCATAATGCTACCCTGAGGGTCCCCGAGGACCTGCCTCACTTCTGTGATGTCCTAGGCATGCCGCTTATACAGGTGCCCGACTGGTATGCCCCCTACCGCCGCTCTGTGGGCAGGTGGGAAAAGCCGCGAGATGAACCCATGGAAACCCGGACCAGTAGACACCGCAGGCGGAGGTCCCCCTCCTCGTCCAGGCACCTTCAGAGCTCTCAACCCGCCGGAGGTGGATGGGACCCTACAACCCCACCCGGGGCCAGGCGAGCGAGACGGTACAAATAATTCCTTTCACACAGGTACTTATGCAACATCCCTCCTTTGTCCTGTTTGGACCCCTGTTATTCCCGGTTTGTGTTTATGACTTTGACTCTCACTTTGTTTTGCCACTCTGGGCCCCCAAGATGGCGGGTGTCCGCCTGAGGCGATCTGTTACTGTCCCAGCCGCCTGTCACTACAAACCCTGCCAGGAACTACATCTCCCAGACTGCTCTACGCGGCTGCGTCAGCACGGGACTTGCCACTCCCTTTCCTGCTGTGCTCTGGTCTGACTCCGCAGCGGACACTCCCAAAGGTTGTGATGGCCATCGGGCGACAACTCCCCGCCCCTGTTGCACACGGAAGGTCCTGGTCATGGTTGCCTGCGACTACTACCCCGTAATCGAAGACCTCTTTGGCCGTACTTCATCTTTCCGCTCCCAATGCGGCTCCCATAGGACCCTTCCCTCTGTGTGCTCATGCAGCCCTTCGCATCTCGCCACGACGCACTGTCGTGCACCTTTCCATCTCCCGCAAGACCGGAATATAACACTCCACCGGCGACCAGCCACGAGACGTCATCACCAGCCTCCTGCCTCGCTCGCTAGCCTCCCATCGCAGACGATCAGGCAAGTACCGTGGACAGAGTGCTAACAATCTGACTGATGCTCCATAACCCACAGGGAGCACGCCCTCTGCCCACCCCTTAGGAGTGGCTCCTTCCCTCCATGACTGGCACCTCTGAACTGGAGACCGGGTCGGCCGTGAACAATGTTGCTGCCCACCTACCCGGCCAGGCATACCTGATCGACCTGTGGCCATGTCTTCCAGAAGACCAAGCAATGTCAGGGGTTGTAAGTTATGGTGAAGGTATTTTGAATGGGGTTTAGTTTGGGGCTTTCTGTGTCCCCCCTCCTTACACTTTAACCTGCGGACGGATGAAGGGGTGGTGGACGTATTGAACCTCCCCCCCCCTCTCATGACAGGCTGGCTGTGGTGCTGATGCTGGGGAACTGTACGGGAGGAGATGATGGCCCCGGGTTCTTAGGTGCGTTGTCATGGCCGGTTGCACTGCGCCTGATCATGTTGACGAATTCACCTACTGGCCTCTTCCTCCTTGTGGAGTTTCCCAGCTCCCCCACAGGTGCTCGGGTCGGCAGTATGTAGGTTAAGCTTATACCAGAATTACCTCTAAAAGCTAAAGGTTTTGTTCACTGGCCGTTCTGGGGTGGCCCATAGCCACACGATCCTACTGGTTTTATTTTCCTTTTCAGGGTTTCTGTTATAGAGTTTTATGTATTACACTGTACTGCCTTCTGTTCTGTTCTAGGCTGGGTCAACCCCCCAACAGTGGTGTACGGTGACTCCCGGGCTCTGATTTAGGACCCGGGCGTGCGGTGCACCCTGTATCGTTCCGATTCCTTTGATACACACACTAAGTGGAGGGACGTTGTCCTCCCACTTAATCGGTATTTAGTACACTCACTTAGTAGTACCGCCCATCGAGGTGCTACTACCCACGCACCTTACTCTCCCTATCCAGCAGCCGTCGGCTGTCCCGTTTCCCTTAGGATAGGACCTTCCCCCCCCCCCCCTCTCCCTGCGACATGGCGACCCGGGACACGGCTCCGTCCTCTACTACGAGTACTACTCCTCCCCTGTCCAAACTAAAACTTTACTCTTTAAACGCTCGGGGTCTCAACACACCTGAAAAACGTACCCGTCTCCTTCACTCTCTCTGGACAGAGAAACCCCACATAGCGCTCATCCAAGAAACGCATTTCAGGTCCGACACAGTTCCCAAGTTACATGACCGGAACTTCCCAATAGTCTACCATGCGACGAACGAATCCGCTAAGTCGAAAGGGGTATCAGTACTGATATCGAGGCATTGCCCTTTTCATGTTACGGACGTACAACGGGACCCACAAGGTCGCTACATCTTCGTAAAGGGCACGCTTAACGGCCGGGCACTCACGATAGCTAATGTATATGCCCCAAATACACAACAGGTCACGTACTTCCGCACAATGCTCTACCAATTGACTTCGTTCCAGTCGGGGACCCTAGTGGTGGGTGGGGACTTTAATGTCCCCCTAGCACCTATCCTCGACACGTCCGACGGTTCGTCTAGCATGACTTACAGGGCCTTGCATACCATAAAAGCACAATTGACCACACTGACCCTACATGACACGTGGCGCACGCTGCACCCGAACACAAAAGACTTCACATACTTTTCTGCACTGCACCAGAAGTACACCAGGATCGATCACTTCTTTCTAACACAATCAGACCTCACATCCCTAGTAGACGCTACGATCGAACCGATGCTTCTATCAGATCACCACCCGATCACCATGACCCTGCGGATTTCAGCACACCAGGCCAAATCGATGGTATGGCGGCTAGATGATTCCGTCCTTCTTGACACAGACCTCTCCAGATCGGTGTCGGAAGTCTTAACAAACTATTTCACCGAGAATGCTGGGGGTGAAACCTCCCCCACCTTGGTATGGACGGCCCATAAGTGTGTAGTTAGGGGTGAATTCATCTCCCTGATGGCTAAACGTAGTAAACTAAGAAAAGCCAGGGTGACAGACCTGTCCAACCGGGTCGTGATGTTGGAACGTGCTCATAAGCGCACGCTGGCCACTCAAACACACGTGGAACTACTGGCAGCGAGGCAAGAGCTTCTGGAGGAACTTCAGAAAACACTGAAACGCCGATATACCTTGACTAACAAACTCTTTTATGAATTTGGCAATAAGTCCGGGAAATTACTGGCTGCCGCCCTCCAGAAGAGGAAGTCATCTCATACTATACACAAGATTACTACCCCTTCGGGGTCGTCACTCACATCAACTACTGACATCGCGGATCAGTTCATTCGGTATTTCTCCGACCTCTATAACCTCCCCACGCCCACGACTTCACCGTCGGTCCCAGACAGGAATACGCTTATACATGATTTTTTACACAATTACGGACCCCCGCATTCCCCTCTCGGGGACTTATCCCATCTAGATGTGCCCATCTCGTCACAAGAAGCGCTTTCAGCCCTACGGCAGCTTAAACCCGGGAAGAGCCCGGGCCCAGATGGCCTACCGGCCAGTTACTACAAAACATATTCAGACATTCTAATCCCCCACTTTTTAGCGACCTACAATGACGCTATATCCCCCACCCCGCATAGAAAAGATCTGCTGGAAGTCCACATATCCCTGATACCCAAACCGGGAAAAGACGTCACGTTAGTCTCCAACTACCGCCCTATCTCGCTACTAAATGTCGACGTAAAGCTATATGCCAAAATTCTAGCAAATCGACTACTACCACTCCTCCCTGACATTATCTCTCCTGATCAGGTTGGTTTTGTCCCTGGAAGGGAAGCTAGGGACAACACCACCAAGGCCCTTAATATTCATCACTGGCTGACCTCTTCGCGCAATAAGGGTTTCTTCCTCTCACTGGACGCTGAGAAGGCGTTTGATAGAGTGGCCTGGGATTATATGTCTGCTGCCCTTGCCGCTTTGGGACTTCCACCCCGTTTCATTCAGATGATTATGGCTCTGTATACAATGCCTACAGCTAGGATCAGGGTTAATGGCCGCCTATCAAACGCCTTTTCTATTACCAACGGCACCCGCCAGGGGTGCCCGCTGTCCCCTATTGTTTTCATTATAACCATGGAGCCGTTTCTCCGCAAACTCAGGGATAACCCCAACATCCAAGGCATTGATACCCCCGGTAAGCAATGTAAAATAGCTGCATATGCAGACGACATATTGTTATTCCTCTCCAACCCTATCGTCACGATCCCTTCAGGAATTCCGCCTATTCGATACTATCGCCAACTTGCAAAATTAATTTTGGGAAATCATCCGCACTTAATGTTTCCCTTCCCGGCGCAGAGGTCACCCAGTGCAAAAACAATTTCCCCTTCCGGTGGGACACGAACGGTATCCAATATCTGGGAATTAAAATAACGACCGATCTGACTGACTTATATAAGGCGAATTTCCTGCCCATACTTCACACGATCAGGGAGGATCTACTCAGGTGGAGACAGGGTCATTTTTCCTGGTTTGGCAGGGCGGCCATACTAAAAATGAACCTACTCCCCCGAATCCTATACCTTTTGCAAGCGATCCCAATTAAAATACCACCACTCTTTTTTACTTCCCTCAAGGGAATCTGCAGGGGATTCCTATGGGCAGGCCGCCCCCCTAGGTTGTGCTGGAACAAACTCACACTTCCTAAACAAATGGGAGGTCTCGGAGTCCCAGATGTAGCTCTATATCACAAGGCGTGCTTACTTGTGCGACTGGTCGATTGGCACCTCCACGCGGACAACAAGGCATGGGTTTCAATAGAAAATGCTTTTCTTGACTTCCCGATTTCCCACCTCCCCTGGATCAGCACCCTCGCAACACCTAAGGAGTGCTCAACGCACCCCCTAATTGGCCCTACTCTACAGACCTTTAGAGCACTTTGCCGGTCCCAGGGAACAACCCCCTCACCAGGCCCGATGACCCCACTGTGTCGGAACCCAGACTTCCCGGCAGGCATCAGGTCGTCTGACAATACAACTGACCCCCAACCCTCTCAGTTGAGAGCCCACCTCTTATTCCGCAACATGACTCTTTACACACATTCTGAAATGGTTGCGAAATTCCCGCAACTCTCACTGCCATTTTTCAAATTCCTGCAGATCAGGCACTTTCTCCAGAGCACCCCCACACCCTCGGCATGGTGCAGGCCTCTCACCCCTTTAGAACAACTGTGTAACTCGCAGGGTCCCCAACGGCACTTAGTCTCCTCACTGTACACCATGCTGATATCTCACACATCACCTCAAACTAATGCCCGAACATTATGGGATAAGGATCTAAATGAGAGACTAACAGAGGCTGACTGGGAACGGATATGGGAACACGCGCACAAAGGGTCCATCAACGTGTCAGCGCAAGAAAACAGATATAAGCTCTGCACTCGTTGGTACCGGACCCCCGATAAACTACACCGTATCTTTCCGGCCGTCCCCCCCGACTGTTGGAGATGTGGCACAACCGCAGGCACACTCCTGCATATTTGGTGGGAGTGTCCCCGCATTCAACCTTTTTGGAGAGAGGTTCATGATCGCGTGCTTAACATCACGACACTCGCTGTGAACTTCACCCCGGCCCAATATCTCCTACATCACACTTCCCTGTCAAGAGCCCAATACCACAAATCTTTAGCTTTGCACCTAATAAACGCGGCCACTCAATGTGTCCCGCTACGATGGAAAACTACTCTTCCCCCGACGCTTGAAGATTGGCATTCTAGAGTAGGTAAGGTCGAAGAAATGGAGAGACTCATACACCAAGCTCATGATACACACGACAAGTTTTATCAAACATGGGCCTGCTGGATTCACTATAGAGAATCCTTGGGTCAGGGAACCCCACCCGCTATCCCTCCGCCGCACGGAGTACCCTGTTAATTGATCTGGATCGTGTTCGGTCACATACTCTGATAGTCTCGTCCCTACCCCCTACCCCTTGTGTCCTGGAAGCTGGATCCCCAATGTCCCTAACGGGGTACAGCTTTCCCGACGTATGAGACGTCCCTACTGTCCTTGGTCGCCAAACTCCACGGATCTCCTCCCCCACCCACAGATTGACCCCATTAGGGGTGGGTGGGACGGGGTTTGATCTAAGTGGGCTCAGGCCTGCGTCACTGTCGTCCCCTCCCCTCAGGGTACATGAGAAGGGGGTATACCCCCAATACTTGCTGACAAACTTCCGGTACTGCTTTGATGATTCTCATGCGTTGTATTTCACTGTTTATGCTGTCAACCTTTTCTTTTGCATTAGTACCTGGTCAACTATTCTTGGATTTACTTCCGATACTGCATTATTTTCTGTACGCTACATATACTTTTCTGTATGTTCGTATGTTTACATGAAACTTTTCAATAAATTGTTTTGAAAAAAAAAAATGAATGTGAGCAAAGAACACTCCACAATGGCAGCCAGAGTAACAACTAATTGCTGTTTTTTGCTTATTGTAACCAGGTAATTATAGATTATTACAGTAGATACATAATATTTAACACTTGCCATCAACAAGTCTCTGAAGGCCACTTCTTACAGCCATCACACTAAAAATAGACCTAGACAATGCAGCGGGGAAAGCATAGTTTCCTTTGCAAACTGTCATGAGTGTCCCCATTATTAAATTTTTATTTGTTAAAAAAGGTTTTACAAAAATACCTCAAACATATGTACAAACTTTTTATACACTTGAAAATGTAAATAACATTGGGTGTTCTTTTGATCACTGTACCCTGTCCAATAGAGATGGTGTTGGGTCTTCAGTCCCTTATGCCATTGGGATACACTTGTATGCATAAACCTTTTGTTAGTGAAATAAATGATGCCTTGTGTGTAAATTGTATGTTACTGTATCTGTGTATAAATGACCCATAGAGCACAATTTATACTATTACTTAACCTTAAAATATGTTGGCATTTTGGGTTCACTGTTAAAGTTGATACTGTACCTTTAAATAGTTTGTTTGGGCCAAGCTGTCCCAAACAATCTCCTACACTAACGGATGTGTCCACTGGGTGTGCTGTATAAATTGTACATATACTGTAGCTACTCTAGGTGTGAGACAAGACCTTCAGGTCTCACACCCGGAACAAAATACAGTCAGGCTGAGTGGTGATCAGCCACTCATAGGCAGCTTTGTATTCTATCAATAAATACAACGTTTTCTCTGATTGGCTGAAGCGTAAGGGACAGCTGGTGACATCGCAATCTCTGTCTCAGCCAATCAGAGCAAGCTTTGTGTTCAATAATAAAATAAAAAGTTGCCTATGAATGGCTGAGTGCCGCTCAGCCTGACTCTTTTTTGTTCTGGGTGTGAGTTGGGATTTTCTCGTCTCACACCTAAAACACATTGCTATATACTGTGTGTAGTTGAGATTACATACATGTTATGCAGCATTCCCAGAGGGTGCACCCATAAGTGAAGGACCAGTAATAGTAAGCTAGACACCAGCTTTTCACAGTTCCCTGAAGAAGCAGGTGTCAATTTGTGAAACAAAATGTTTGCATGCTGTAAATATGAGATCTTGCATGGGCAGTGTCTGCGGTACAACATGAAAACAGTATACTATGTCAAAAAAACGTTATGTTATTATGGTGTTAACACTCTGGTTATGTGTATGAAACACAGCTTTCTAAATACATTTTTTTATCATGTACAATAACTTTTTGGTATGCTAAAAATTAGAAGTAAATACACTTTAAATGTCAGTCATTGATAATTGTACAAGTGGCACCTGAAAAGTCCCATTTTGTTCATTTGCTTTTCTGTGCAGTGCCTTGAAAAAGTATTCATACCCCTTAAAATGTTCCACATTTTGTCATATTAAAACCAAAAACTTAAACATATTGTTTTGGAGATTTTTAGACCAACACAAAATGACACATAATTGTGAAGTGGAAGGAAAATTATAAATGGTTTTCAAAAGTTTTTTAGAAATAAATATGTGAAAAGTGTGGCGTGCATTTGTATTCAGCCCCCTTTACTCTGATACCCCTAACTAAAATCTAGTAGAATTGCCTTCAGAAGTAATCTAATTAGTAAATAGAGTCTATCTGTGTGTAATTATTATTATTATTATTATTATTATTATAATACGCGATTTATATAGCGCCAACAGTTTACGCAGCGCTATACAGGTAGAGGGGGGACAGCACAATTACAGTACAATTCAATGCAGAAGGTACAGGAGGGCCCTGCTCGTAAAGCTTAGATTCTAAAGGGAAGGGGTGGTGGTACAAAAGGTAATAGCTGCAGAGAATGCAGAGAATGATTTGACAGCTGTTCTGTGAAGCCCTCAGAGATTTTTTAGAGAACCTTAGTGAAAAGACAGCATCATGAAGGCCAAGGAACACACCAGACAGTTCCAGGATAAAGTTGTAGAGACGTTTAAAGCAGGGTTAAATTATAAATACTGTATTTATTGGTGTATAACACTCACTTTTTTACCCTGAAAATAGAGGGTAAACTGTGCCTGCATGTTATACGCAGGGGGCTTTGGAATGTTTTTTTCCTAAAACTTCCCTCTTAAAGTTAGGGTGCGTGTTATACGCTGATAAATACGGTACATATCCCAAGCTTTGAACATCTCATGGAGCCCTGATGCAAGCCACACTTTTCACATATTTAGTTGTAAAAATAAATGAAAACTATTTATCATTTTCCTTGAACTTCACAATTATGTGCCACTTTGTTTTGGTCTATCACATAAATTCTAATACAATATATTTAAGTGTAAAGTATAAATACTTTTTCAAATCAGTGTAATTAATGTGGGAATGAGATGCCGGCCACTCCTATTAGTTTTAAATTGGCCAAAAATGTGTTCTCTTGACAGGAAACCTTTACAAGATGGATGTTAACTGAGCTCTATAAAAATGCATAAGCAGCTTTTATTTTCAGAGAACAATTATTGTTAAAATGATCAAGAGACCCAAAGATATAGACAGTAATATACCATATTTTCTGGCGTATAAGACGACTTTTAAACCCCTTAAATTCTTCTTAAAAGTCGGGGGTCATCTTATACGCCGGTAACCTATCGCGGCCGTCCAGTTTTCAAAAGCCGCGCCTCCTCCTCCTTCTGTTCCGTGATAGGTGGAACACTCAGCTTCCCAGGAGACACTGTGTTCAGTGTTCGCCTATCACGGAGGCTCTCTCGTCCGAGGACGAGAGGGCCTCCGTGATAGGCGGAACACTGAACACAGTGTCTCCTGGGAAGCTGAGTGTTACGCCTATCACGGAACAGAAGGAGGAGGAGGCGCGGCTTTTGAAAAATGGACAGCCGCGATTCTGCATGTCTGTAAGGTAAGGGATCGTCAAGACACAGTGAGGCATGTCATATAGGAACAGCGAATCTGGCATGTAGTGGCACAGTGAGGCATGTAATGGGGCACATTGAGTCTGGCATGTAATGGGGCACAGTGAGTCTGGCATGTAATGGGGCACAGCAAGTCTGGCATGTAATGGGGCACAGTGAGTCTGGCATGTGATGGGGCACATTCTGGCATGTAATGGTGGCACAGTGAGGCATGTAATGCTGGCACAGTCTGGCATGTAATGGTGGCACACTCTGGCATGTAATGGTGGCACAGTCTGGCATGTAATGGTGGCACAGTGAGTCTGGCATGTAATGGGGCACAGTGAGTCTGGCATGTTATGGGGCACAGCGAGTCTGGCATGTAATGGGGCACAGTGAGGCATGTAATGGTGGCACAGTCTGGCATGTAATGGTGGCACAGTCTGGCATGTAATGGTGGCACAGTCTGGCATGTAATGGCACAGTGAGGCGAGGCATGACAAGTAGGAAGGGGGTCGTCTTATACAGTGCGTATATCCCAAAACCAACATTTTAGCTGTAAAATTAGGTGGTCGTCTTATACGCCCAGTCGTCTTATACGCCGGAAAATACGGTACTCTATTTATCCTATAAAATTTTAGGATTGTTTTACTCCTTTTGCCTCCTAAACCTTATTTTTTTTAACATGATGGATGGCCTAAATACCAATATGGTTTATAGACAAATTACCATTGTCTGATCAAATGATGATGTCTCTGTTGACTTGACTTAAGTAAACATGTTCCACTGGTTGTTCTGGGTGGAAGTAAGGTGAATTATTTAACCAAAAGTGCACGTTCCCTGCAGATGACCAGATAATTGGAAACATTAGGGCTGTATGGATGAGCCCGATTGGTGCTTTGATAGTTAGTTTACAAGTTTGTGCATTAATCTAAAAAAACTTCAGTGGTAAGATCATGGAGTCACATTGGTCCACCATATCTCAAACAGGTCTCTGAAAAAACAGACATTTAATTTATCTTGTTTAAGCAAAGTTAAGAAAATCAAAGCAACTGATTAGCTGCTAGCTTTTTCTAAAACACCCTTTATTGTGTAACTGATATGTTTTGAGCTCCTATGAAACAGCTCCATTTATAAACAACTGAATATTAATAATCCGTTAAATACCATTAATCTCAGCAACTTCCTCAGGGAGCTTTCAGTGCACTTTCAGTACATGAATATAACGAACGTGTCATCTCAGAAATAATTATGAACAAAAGAGGCTTTCAATGTCACTCATAACAATATTAAGACAAAAGCCAGTAGATGGTTCATTGTTTACTGCTGATTATTCATCCCACATGGCACAGCACACGCACTCATGTTTATGACCCTAATCCAAGATTAAAGTTTATATTTTCAGTAATAACAACAATCAATAATGAGAGCTTCTATTACAAAAGCCAAATTATGCATTAGACAAGAATATACAGGCTTCAAAAATACACTTTTTATTGCGTCTTCTCTTGTAATATACATACGTATATACTGTATAATACAAAAAGCAGGGTTTCGGAAATTAATGATTAATTCCTCGATTAATCATTACATTTTTTGTTCAATCAAATGTCTTTTGATCGGTACTCACCTCTCCGCCGGCTTCCAAGTCTTCAGGGAGTTCCGTCGGAGATCCGGTGACAGCACGGGCGTGCCTTTGGAGAGTGAGAGGAAAGTATTCCTGGACTAGATCTATACAGCTGTCCGGCGGATCCCGGCCATACAGCCAAAGCAATTCCTTTCCTTCTCCTCTCCCCCTCGCATCTCCTAAAGGTCAGCAAAACGCCTGTTTGCTTATAAATGTATGTTGCCCACGATCTCATATACATACTGATCTATTACAAGATATCTGCAAGGACACCCCTTCTTAATGGAACGGGTGACAAAGTACTGGTGCATCTCTGTACCTTTCTCCTTGTGATCTCTGTGATCCCATACACCATCCGAAATTCCACCAGCCAACATTAAGGACACAGTCTATATGCCGGCATGACTTCTCCTCTCAAAAAGTGATTGATTGTCTCCCTCCTCTCCATGTACGATTACACAGGTCAGGGTAAGCAAAGGAATTCTATTGTTCTCATCAATCCTTCCTCTGTAGGTCCTAATGACACTGTTCGCTGTTCATATAGGTAAGTCCATAACAAGGTTTACCTATAGATACTGTAAAAAAGGTACTGCAGGGGCGTGGTTTGCCTTGGAGAGAGATGGCCACATAGCTCTAGAGCTCCGACTGACCACAGCCATAACTTAGCTTATACTGGAGACCAACGCCGATTTCTGATCTCAAAGTTATGGGGACCTCTTCCCGACACTCCTCGGCATCCAGATCGCGCTCACCGAGGGATATTGGAGGCAGGCAAAACCTACAAATCCCGGACATATTCCGGTCACAGAGACCCAACATGGCGGCGCGAGTCTCTACCTCAGACCCCTCACGCGCCTCAGAAGGGATTCTCCTCACACCTACAAGCCCAGCTCCGCCACCGCAGACCATCGCGGCTCCGATGGCCTCCCAACAACCCAGCTTGACAGATCTTCACGCGGTGGCGGCAGATATCAAGAACACCCTGTTCGCGGCCATCACTGATCTCCGCCATGAGATCCGCGGCATCACTAACAGGGTGCAAGAAGTGGAACTCATCACGGAGCGTCATCACACAGTCCTGAAAAAGGCTACCTGTAAACTGGATACCCACACCCTGCAGCTCCGGGACCTCCAGAGACACGTGGAGGATTTGGATAACCGAGGCCGCAGGCGGAACCTTCGCATACGAGGACTCCCAGAATCTGTGGAACCTGACAGGATACTGCCCTCGGTCACGGAACTCTTCAACCATATCCTGGAGAGGCCCCTGCAGACGCCCATCCCGATGGAAAGGATCCACAGGGCCCTGAGGCCCAGAGGCAAAGATGCGGACCCCCCCAGAGATGTAGTCTGCTGCCTGGACAGCTTCAAGACGAAGGAAGACATCCTGCGGAAAGCTCGTGGGAAGACCTGGCTGGAACATGAGGGGCACACGATCCACATCTATCAAGATCTCTCGGCGATCACGCTTAAACATCGCAGAGACCTCCGTCCGCTGTTAGAAATGCTACGTACCAGGGGAATCCAGTACCGCTGGAAATTTCCCTTCGCTCTGTCTGCCTCTCGCCTTGGCCACCAGGCCCTTCTCAGAGTCCCTGAAGATCTGGAGGATTTTTGTAGAATACTTGACATCCCGTATGTTGAACTCCCGCAATGGTACGCCGACTTTACCGGCCCGCATTTGATTCCTAACTGGACCGAAGAGATACCGATGGAGGCCCAAGCTACCCGCTATCGCAGACGCCGATCGCCGTCCATCAATAGGCCTGCTCAAGCCTTACCGCCCGGTCACCACCCCTCCAGCCCGCAGGCGGCTCCACAACCCAGAAGAGCTCGCCGCGACTACTGAGACGGTACCGCTATCTGGCTCCCGGGACTTCCAGCTACAGTTCAGCTAAGTTTCCCTTCAATTACCTCTCCTAATCCTTCCCCCCTGTCTGGCCACCTACCTCCCATCCCTCCTTAGTCTAAACTCCTTGCCGCTTATCACCCTTTGCTCAACCGATCCTTCGGATCCACATAGCTGCTGACCATGCTACTGCGTATGACTTCCACTATGGACTGTCCCCCCCTGCTTCTATGGTGACTATCCGCAATGTTCCCCCCACCCCCCCTCTTCTCATGTACGCCAGCTCTGATGCTTCATGATAATGGCGGAGTGCACTAGATTCTAAGGCAAGAGTCCCCACCGCCTGTTGCCGCTGCTGAGACCCTGCTTCTTCCCCCCCCTAACACCCTCCCAGGATCAAAACGGCCGTTTTTGCCCGATCTGCAATACCTACAGGACTATGCTTGCCCCCTTACTCCGCAACTGCTACCCCCAGACTGCTGTTTTCTGTGCCCTACGGAGACACTGCATGCACTGTACACCCTAATGGTCTGTGTTTCCCCTTGTTTATTTTTTCTTTCCTTTTTCCCTTTTCCCGGTTCCTGTTCCCCTTTTTCTTTTTTTTTTTTTTTTTTTTTTTTCTTCTTTCTTCTTTCTTTTTTTTTTCTTTTCCCCCATCTACCTTGTAATACGCCTGCAGAAGACACCCTGCGCCTGAGCCAACGATCGCCACAGACTCCAGTCGAAATGACTCTGCTTAACCGATCCCTGCTGAAAGTCGTGATATCCGAGATGCTCCACACCGCAACGACAACACTCATCGACACCAGGCGACCAAAGATCGTTCCTACGACAGGCTTCTACTGATCGCTCAGGACAGGGTAGAGTTCGCCAATGCTTTCATACAATGTTTTCTTTTTTTGCCTGGCTAGGTTGTATGCTCTTCTAAATTGTGCCTGCTCCCACTATCCTCATGTCTCTCCCCACTCCCATCCCCCCCTCCCTACCCATCCTTCCCTACCCATCCTTCCCTACCCATCCTTCCCTACCCTTGTTTCTTCACTGCTCCCCGACCCTAGTTCCCGGGCCAGAGCTATCCAACATAGGGATATATCCCGTCCTGCCAAAGCACGTGTAATGGATTGAATTGTTGAGGGATGGCCTTGTCTCCTTTAACGCTATAGGCTACGGAGCAGATGCCGGATGGCCATTGTAGCCACTGTCCCACTAGGAATTTTCTTCCGTTGGCAACGGCAGCCTACTGACTCTGTACCACCCTCACCCTCCCCCTTAATCTCTTCTCCTCCCAACGCAATTCTACCTCTCCCACCCCCCCGACCCCCTTTTTTCTCCCCCTATCCACCCTCCCCTCCCTCCCCGTCCCCCTCCCTCCTTAGTCTCCGCATCTCCGCATAAACTGCCTGGGAGCCAGGTTCCGGATTACATGCTGTATGTTCTACGAGGCTTACACGTCCTTAGGTGTGTTGGTAATGTTACTGCCAGGTTGACACTGAAATGTTTCTGAAAATGTTTTTACTTGTTTATTCTCGAAGTCATGAAAGTTTTGTCGCATTTTTCTCACTCATGACAGCTGTCACTTGTTGTGGACAGACACACGTCACTCACTACCCTCCTACATATACGACCCTATAGCACACTCTGTCTTACCTGTAAACCTGTACCCACCAGACGGGGTTTGCACGCTCTCACTCCACCTCCTGACACATAGTCACCCATCATCAGAGATCTCTCGGTCCCCGTGCAATACACCTGTCCTACCTCTCTTATTATGGCTGTTGGTCGGTCACTCCGACTCCGGTTCCTCTTCTCCCGAGACTAGTCAACCCCCACACAGTGGCCCTTCTCCTGTTTCTACCCGTTGCACACACTACTGCTCTTCACGCCACTGACACTTTCCGGTTACCCCGCCTACGCGGGACTCCTACTACTAGACCGGTGAGGGACCGCTCACCGATCCCCGGTTTTCCTTGATCACTTTCTGCTAGACACCAACGACCAAGTGAACGGTTGCCCGCGCCCAATCCCCAGGGTACCCTCTCTTCTCCTACCGTTTTTCTTTTCACACATCTCACCACACGCGCCCCCCCGAACCTAACCCCCCCACAGCTCTCGGACCCCTTAACTAAGTACGCTCAGGATCCCCCGGTTCTCTGTGACAATGCCCCCTGCTCCGGAAGCGGAAGCTAAAATCTCACTGAAAATTGTTTCCCTCAACGCACAAGGCCTGAATGTTCCTGAACGTCGCTCTCAACTCCTCTATGCTATGCATCGTGACAAAGCAGATGTAGTTTTTGTACAGGAAACCCACTTTCGCACTGACTCGACACCGAAACTCCGCAATTACTACTACCCAACAGCATATCATGCCACCACCCCGACTTCCAAATCCAAGGGAGTCTCTATACTTATAGCGAAGCACTGCCCCTTTCAACTTGTAGACACTCTGACTGACGACGAAGGACCATACATCTTTCTCAAGGGAACGATATTGGACCGCAAGATAACCTTGGCCAATATTTATGCCCCGAATGCCCACCAGGTCTCCTTCTTTCGATGCCTCACCACCTCCCTCTCTGCTTTCAAGGAAGGCATGCTTATTTTAGGTGGAGACTTCAACGTCCCCCTTGATCCACTACATGACACATCCACGGGTACGACATCCCTCACCTACAATGCCCTTAAATCAATTAAATCACAATTGCAAACGCTATTGCTCCATGACACTTGGCGCACGATCAACCCCACGGGAAGAGATTACACATTTTTCTCAGCGCCGCACAACAAGTATTCCCGGATAGACTATATTTTCCTGTCACCACAACACGACCTACCGAACCTGACTCGCACCTCAATTGACCCCATGTTCTTCTCTGATCACCACCCAGTCTCCATGACACTGACGCTACCAATACACCGCACCACTTCCCACTCGTGGAGGTTGGACCCCTCTTTGCTTACTGACCCCGTAATTGCCGCCGAAGTTGAAGTAAGCATTAAACAATACTTTGACGAAAATAAGTCGATAGACACCTCCGCCCTTAACACGTGGGAAGCCCACAAATGTGTTATCCGGAGCATCTTGATGGCGGCGGCGGCAAAACGCAAGCGGGAACACCGTAAAATCTTCTTAGATCTTACCACTCGCATCCATCGGTTGGAGAAAACGCACAAACGCTCCCTAGCCCTGACCGCCTTACGTCCCCTTCAAGAAGCCAGGTCCGAACTTCTAGAATTCTTAGGTAAACAAATCAAACGTAAATATGTCCTCTCCCAGAGAGTCTTTTACGAATTCGGCAACAAGGCAGGCCGACTATTAGCTCGGGCACTGCAATCCAAGAAGGCTTCCATGACAGTACACTCTTTAACGGACCCCAGGGGTCGGAAAGTTTCTTCCCCTCCTGACATTGCTGACCAATTTGTGACCTACTATTCAAAACTATACAACCTCCACCCATCAAAGACTTTCTGACGGAACACAGTCCGAAACCAATATCGAATGCTGTAGCTACCGACTTGGACTCCCCTCTTACTGCGTTGGAAGCCACGACGGCACTGAAAAAAATGAAACCGGGAAAGAGCCCAGGCCCCGATGGCTTGACGGTCGGATATTATAAGACGTACACTCACCTCCTTATCCCCTTCTTCCTCGAAGCTTTCAACTCCTTTGCCTCTCCTACCGCTCCCCCACGAGATCTTCTGACAGCCCATATAACCGTGATCCCAAAGCCGGGTAAAGACCCGTCTTTGGTGACGAATTATAGGCCCATATCGCTCTTAAACGTGGACCTGAAATGGTACGCAAAGATGCTTGCTAATCGGCTTCTCCCCCTCTTACCCCGACAGATTGACCTTGACCAAGTGGGCTTTGTCCCTGGCAGGGAGGCGAGAGATAACACCCTTAGAGCGATCTCCATCCATCACTGGCTGACATCGACTAGACAAACTGGATTCCTTCTTTCTCTTGACGCGGAGAAGGCATTCGACAGGGTGGCATGGGACTATATGACCGAGACGTTGAAGTTTATGGGCCTCCCTCAGCGCATGCTTCATTACATCCTTGCACTCTATACTAATCCCACGGCCAAGGTCCGTGTGAACGGCCACCTGTCGAATGCGAATGGGAAGCGGAACTCTCCATTGATCTAACAGACCAGAATTGGGAGGCTATGTTCTCCTGCATTCACAAAGGGACGGTCAACGTACACGCTCAAGAAAATGCCTTTAAGGTGTTCTCGAGATGGTACAAAACTCCCACGCGCCTACATGCCATCTACCCCTCTGTTTCCCCAATGTGTTGGAGATGTGGTGCCGAACCGGGTTCCTTACTGCACATATGGTGGTCATGCTCTAAAATACAGCCGTTTTGGACCGAAGTCCATCGCATCGTCAAATCAGTAACGACCTATGACCTGGATCTTTCACCGGCACAATTTCTGCTCCACCACTCCAATATACCCCCAAAGACCTATTTCCGTTCCCTGGCAATGCATTTAGTCAATGCTGCAAGACTTTGTATTCCCGTGAGATGGCGGTCTCCAGACCCTCCAACTATAGCAGACTGGTTCAGACGTATAAACCTGACTTCAGAAATGGAAAATCTAATACACCAGGCTCATGACACACCCTCTAAATACACTGATTCCTGGGCTAGCTGGATTCACTTCACCTCAACTGATGTCTACAAACAGTTAATCTCTTGAGAGCTGTCAGAGAGCTGTGGGGAAACCCTCACTTTCCCCAACCACATCCCCAACCACAGAATACCGATCCCCTTCTGGACCCTCCCCCCCCTACATAGGGCGACCTTTCTACACTCCCTCATGGGTTTCCCTCCGTGGTCCCTGCACTACAATCGTGCCTCGGACCCTCGGGGTCCTATGCTCCGGGACTTATGTATGGCTCACCCCAGTACACGCCTTCGCCCCCTCCATCCTCCTGATAGGCACTAGCGCCGCATCTCCTGCCGCTAGACAACACCAATATTTGATCTCGCATACCCAGGTCATAGGAGATGGGCCTCACGCCCTTCTGGTCGTTCACCTTGGTCTTATTACATATGCTCTTTCCGTGACCCACCGTCACCTACGTAAATGGCCGATCTGCAACGTTATTTACGAATGTTATATTGTACAGGCTTCATGTGTTTGTGTTATATACTCGACTCCCTTGTTGTAGCGGCTGTGTCCGCATTTACACCTCTCCTTTCTCTGTTTTAAATGCACGGTTTGCTATGTATGTATTATTATCTTTTGACACAATAAAAAATTTATTGTAAAAAAAAAAAAAAAAAAAGGTACTGCAAATATCTCCTAAATTTGCACCATTTATGCAGTGTATATGCAGCCGATGACGTCATTGGCGCATGCGCTCTGAGAGAATGGCCACCCAGGCCATTCCTTCAGACTCCTGTATATATTGGCATGACACTCTAGGCCATCATCCGTAATGTATGGAGACCAGAAACAAAAAAAATCAGACTGTACAGTGTAAAATTGAAATTTCAAATGTTTATTATAAATGATTAAAAAGCAAAGGATTACATAGAAACATTATTCTATAGTGCAGGATTGATTGTACATGAAAAATTAGTATTGCTTTTTCTTGATACAGCCAATAAAGAAAATCCTCATGTGTCAAAATGTTTCAACTAAGTTATGCTTCATCAGGACACATAAGTACAGTACAGTATTCCTCTAAAAAAAAATAACGGCATAGAAGGTTCAAATAATTACATAAATATTAATTATTTTCCACCAAATGTTTTTAACTCGCTGTATGGGACATACCTCAGCACTGTGTATGATGTATATAGCCTCCCGGGTGGGCACTAGGGCAAAAAGGGGGGACAAGGTCAAGATCTCTGCAGGGCACCTCAAGATAACAGATCTAAATCACAATAATTACCATAAGGGTTATCCTAGATGCCATAATCCCAGAACCTCTTAGGGCTGAATAGAGACAATGTAGATCAGGGGTAGGCAACCTTGGCCCCCCAGCTGTTTTTAAACTACAAGTCCCATGAGACATTGCATGACCCTGACAATCACAGGCATGACTCCTAGAGTCAGAAAAAAATAACCCTGCCACTTTACTTCCTTTTTAATACAGTTATTACTAGTATAATAGACCCTGATCAAATGGGCCTAATGCCACAAGAATTTGGGTAACACCATACAAACAATCCTGCTATGTGGTCCCATGTTTGAAGAATAAAGGACATTATTGGATTACAGCTGCGGTGTGGTTTCCCCTCATTTCTATGTCACCTGTGATTCTGTTCTTTATTTTGAATTGACATCGTAGAGAACTGAAAGCAGATACTATCTGGTGTTATAAATATGACATAATCCGAAGGTGGCAGAACTACAGTACACACCAGACGGCACATGTTTACAAAACATGTAAAAACAAAACAGAAAGTAAGGATTTACAAATAACCTTAGATACATCAAAAGTAATTGTACAATAAATTAGTAGTCAATAAAAAGGGTTCTAACAGAAGACCATTTATCCCTGCAGGCTATTTTTAAATATGCGAGCAACAGCCAACAGTGGACAATGGGTTCAATGCCACTAAAGCTTTTGGTAGTGTTGAATGGCAGTGCCTTTGAGTTATTTTAAAAAAAAAATTGACTTTGGGTCGGGTTTTATATCCTGACATAAATTGTTTTAGCATGCTCCTCAGTAGAGATGAGCTTTGCGTTCGAAACGAACGTATGTTCGAATCGAACATCGGCTGTTCGATCGTTCGACGAATATCGAACAAAAACGATCGTTCGCGGCAAATTCGAGTGAAACGAATAATTTCCCGCATTGCGCCCTGATGATTGGCCAAACATGCACTATGACCCTGCATGCTTGGCCAATCACAGCACGCAAAAAAAAGGAGAGCCATAATTGGCCAAAGCCTGGGTGCTTTGGCCAATTATGGCTCAGAGCTTTAGCACACGCCCCACACTATATAAGGCCGCCTGCTGGGCGGCCTCGTGTAGTGTTTTCCAGCTTGTTAATGAGAGCAGTCAGAGAGACAGAGAGATTGTCTTTTTAGATAGCTAGATAGAGCAGGCAGGCAGGATAGTTAGTTTAGTTTTATTACAGTGTGTAGAGGATATATATACATCCTTAGGAGTTGTACATATATTTATACACTGTATAGCTTAGCTAGATCAGTTCTTCCTAATTTACTGGCAGGCAGGTGCTATTTAAAGATGTTATCACAGGTATAGACACCCAGCAGGTACAATAGCAGTGATTTTAATGATGCTTAAATATAAAATAAAAAAAAATTCATTTAAATATTGTACCTGCTGGGTGTCTATAGTTTGCCTGTGAAAACGTCTTTGAGAACCCGGGTCTTGCCCGAGGGAACATGCATCAATGGAAAAAAGTTTTTAAAACTGTCGTTTTTTAAAAAAAAATCCATTGATACATGTTCCCTGGGGCAAGACCTGGGTTCTGAAAGAAGTTTTCCAACAATAACTTGAATATTGGTCTTTAAAATGATGGTTTTTGAATTTGAACGTTCGAGTCCCATAGACTTCAATGAGGTTCTAAATGTTCGTGCGAACGATCGGACTGTTCGACGGTTCTGGTGCGAACCGAACGCGGGGGTGTTCGGCTCATCCCTACTCCTCAGGTGGCCTTCACACTGAGCAGAGGGGCTAGACAAGGCTGCCCACTCTCGCCACTATTATTTTTCCCCATCATTGAGACTTTGAATGCCATGATTCATGCTGATAACAACATTGTGGACTTTATGTAGGGGGATCTATGAGAAAAAATTATGTTTTATGCAGATGATATGCTTCTGGGCGTGACATGGACATATCCCTTAAAATAGTTATGGAAACCATTTCTGAGTTAGAAACATAGTCTGGACTTAATATTAACTGGTCTACGTCCACCCTGATGCTGCTAGATAGCACGGTCATCTCATCCTTGGCCTCCTACTGCCCAGTGCTAACTATGTACTCATTTAAGTACCTTGAAATTGTAATTTCCCCGTCTCCTGGATTATTGCCAATTAAATACTATGCCTCTACTGTCCTATTTTCGAGGCAAAGTGTCAGGGCCTGGACTTGAACCTGGGACCTTGTCTGTGTTTGCCATTGTCTCTTAACACTGAGCTATCTGGGATGCTGGACAGCTCCCTGTCTGATTTGCTGGACTAACCTACCTGATCCATTGGAATACACTGCCTTGTGTCTTGATTGTTGTTGAACCTTGAACCCCTAGCTCCTCCCATTAACTTCCTATAAAAGCCCTGTCTCAGCACTTCCCCATGGCCAGGTTATTGTGCCTTCCCAACCAATGCCTTGCAATTTGTCTGCTCTGCTATCATTGTATCTGCAACCACCTGTGTTTGACCCTTGGCCTGTTCCTGGACTTCTCTACTGCCTGATCCCAATCTGCTCCACCTGTGTTTGACCCTCGGCCTGTTCCTGGACTTCTCTATTGCCTGATCCCAATCTTCTACCATCTGTGTTTGACCCTCAGCCTGTTCCTGGACTTCTCTATTGCCTGATCCAAATCTGCTACCGTCTGTGTTTGACCCTTGGCCTGTTCTTTGACTGCTCTTCTGCTTGATCCCAGCCTGCAGCCGCTCGTGATTGATCCCTTGGCTTGTTTCCTGACCACGCTACTGTTTCCTCCTTGTCTGCTTATCCGCTATTGGACCCCGGCTTGCTCATACCCTGGTGGGGCAAACTTGAGGACCGCGACCTGGTACTAGCTTGCAGCTAAATCCATCTCCACCATCAGGAGCTCTGGGGAAAACCAGCTAGTACTTAGATCCCGCACCTCAAGGGAGCCTGTGTTATCTGCCAGAAGTGACTGCCTGTTCTGCCACTGCTATTGCAATTGGCCTCTGAGCCTTAAACCTGATCGTGACACAAAGTGAAGTTTTGGAACAAACTATGGCTGTCACTTGTAGGCAGGATAAGCTCATAAAAATAGTTTTTGTGCCACTACTATTGTACTTTTTACATAATACACATGTAGCACCCCAAATGCTGTCTTCTAAGACGAAAGGAATCAGGAAGCACTGCTGATGCCACTGCCACTGCCTTTTTACTACAAGCGCTTTCTACCTTGAGAAATATGAGTGTAATTTCTCCGTTTTTATAATAAATATTTGTCAGTTTCCTTACGGAATCACGCTGTGTGCCCTCCTCCTTCTTTTTCATCCATAAACTTTTACTAATCATCTGCTTGGGCTCATCGACTCAAAATACTATCTGAGGTCCATTGCTTTGAATAAACTATTTCCCTGGAGTTCATGTCTGCAGAGGTAGACTCCTTTTGGTTCGTTATACCACATGCTTGGTTGACTCTTGAATGACCTATCATTCCACCATATTCTGAGATGCTGCTTAACCTTACAGCAGTAAGGTAAGAAGGTAGTACACCTACGGGTGTTACTCACACCGAAGAGCCACCTATCACAGAAGTCACAGTGCCACCTGTCATTGTCACTTGCCACCGTCCCCTGTCACCAGATTCAGTGTGTCAGTTGCCACCATCATCTATCAACAAATTCAGCGTGTCAATTGCCACTTATCCCCTGCCACCAGATTCAGCGTGTCACTTGCCACCAAATTCAGCATGTCACTTGCCACCGCCACCTGTCGATTCAGAGTGTCACTTGCCACCAAATTCAGTGTGTCACTCGCCACCGTCACCTGTCACCAGATTAAGCATGTCAATTGCTACCCATCCCCTGCCACCAGATTCAGCGTGTCACTTGCCACCAAATTCTTCTCTTAGCCACTGTCATCTGCCACAAAATTCAGAGTGTCACTTGCCACTGTTGCCAGATTCAGCATGCTACTTGCCATAGTCACCTGTCGCCAGATTCAGCGTGTCACTTGTCACCCATTTCTGAGTTAGAAACAAAGTCTGCACTTAATATTAACTGGTCTACGTCCACCCTGATGATGCTAGATAGCACGGTCAGCTCATCCTTGGCCTCCTACTGCCCAGTGCCAACTATGTACTCATTTAAGTACCTTGGAATTGTAATTTCCCCAGTCTCCTGAATTATTGCCAATTAAATACTATGCCTCTACTGTCCTATTTCCTTTTCCACTGTGCTCTTAAAGTGACTAAATACAATAATCTGTTATACTTTCTATCTGTGCTGCTAATTAATATTAAAACATAATCAAAAAGGTGAAAAATAATTAGTGTCACACTATTATTAATCCACAGTAGTGTAACCAACCATTTAGCAAATAAACATCAAACCAAAGAAATCAAATTTAAACAACCTAATGAAAAAATCAGTCCATATAAGTGTCACACACAGATGTCAATTCTTGCTGAAGATGTTTAACATTAAATCCACCACCAAAGTGAGTAAAGCGTGTCCCACTCCCTTTAGAGCAGGGGTGTCCAATTTTTTTTAGAAGAGGGGCAGATTTGATGAAGCGAACATATGTGAGGGCCGACCATTTTACCTGACATTCTTTGAACCATTAAATGAAATGCAAATGAACTAATACACTGCCAAAAAATAATTATCTTGCCTTTGTGGCTGTGTGTGATAAAGAGTCCAAGGATGAGCTCGGGCGTGTTATTTAGATATACCGTATTTATCGGCGTATAACACGCACCCTCACTTTAAGAGGAAAGTTTCAGGGAAGAAAAATTAAACTTTAAATTAAGTACTGTGAAGCAAAATAAGGGTCAGTGCCCATCTGCAGCCTCACCATTTCCATGAATGCAGCCTCACCATTGCCATGAATGCAGCCACCGAATGCAGCCTCACCATTGACATGAATGCAGCCCCTGAATGTAGCCTCACCATTGCAATGAATGCAGCCTCACAAGTGCCATTATTGCCCATCTAGTAAGCAAAACAAAGAGTCCATACATGCAGCGCTAAATCAAAAACACTTTAAAAATACCAGCAGTCCTCCGGATATAAGTTACTGAATCAGCTAGATCTGTGTATAGATGGAACAATCAATCAGCTGTACAGTCTGCATGAAACCACAAGCGCAGCTCTTCTGACAGGGGGAAGGGAGAGGAGGGGGGCATGTGAAACTCAGGTTGGAAAAAATCTCTGTGTGTTATCAGCCTTACCGGACCCAGAAGAAGCAACTTGCCAGCGGGGATAGATAGACAATGATGCCGTATGCGCCGCGGGTAACAGGGAGTCAGCTGTGCAGGCAGTAGGTGAACACTGTGCAGCGTGGGACCACACTCTTGCGCGTTGTGGCTTCCTGGAGCAGCAGAATCAAAACGAGGCTTGAAGCCAACGTTAGTGATAGGCTAGATGCGGTGGGATGGAAATACACTTGTTGATAGCCTATGCTAATGAGTACACGGAGCGGCTGTAGGCTTTATATTCCTGTTATTGGCGCCAAACTTGTTTTTGTTGTTTTTATTATTGCCCATCTGCAGCCTCGGAGGGGACAGAGAGGTGGGGCGAGATGTGGAGGTTTTTAAACCAAGCGTCAATTCCTCAAATGGATCAGGGACCATATTAAACCGATCTATAAAAACAGGATGGATACTGCCATAAGTAAACATGTAGGGATTTATCATCATTTTGATCCAAATGTCAGTAAATTCACGGCCCTTGAGCATGTCCTGCTCGACGAAAGAGGGGGCTGTGTGGATCAAACACTGCTCCTGCTTGAAGCGAGGTGGATATATGCTCTTAGGGTCACTCACTTCCCAGGTTTTAATGAATGTATACGTTTTAAACCATTTCTATGACAACCGGTTAATCTGAAATTCTTTTTTTCTTCTCTTAGCTCTCTCATCACTTTCCCCTCCTGACCAGGGTACCAATATTGATATGTGGCTCTCCAATCCCTGTTTGCTCCTTCCTGTTGTTTCCATCCTTGTTCCCTTCCCTTCTTTCCACTTCCCCCTTTCCCTTTCCTCATTCCTATCACCTCCTCCCCTTCCCATCTGTATCATGTACATCAATGTCTTTTAGATAATTAATCGTATATCTTTAATTGTATTTATCTATGCACATTTTGACATATCCTGTTAGTTTAATTATTGTTTCATTAACATTTTACTTTTGCTGTTTTATCAGGTTTCGTGTGTCTTCTCGTCGCGTTCACTCTCTTCAACTTTGTACACTGATATATGGTCATCAGTGTAACATTGCCCTTTAGGGGTCTTGCCTTCTGGAATGTCCCCTCTTTTGGCTGCTGCCAGTTGGGATGTGCTTGCCCTGCAAATTTGGGGAGCCTTTGTGGTCATATGGACGCACTGAGGGACTCTGTCCCATTAGTTGTCTTTCCAAAATTTGACTAAAACCTCTTATGTCTGATATCCATTTTATCTAGAGATTTCCTGAAAAAGTTTGGCTCGTGTATAAGGGCATGATGTTGCCAACATCCCTGGATCAATAAAAAAAATGAATACCTCTAAACAAGGTGGGATTTTTCGGGCAACCATAAATAGTAGTGACAACTAGGTCATAAAAATATATACATTTATTACAAAATATCAAAAAACATGAATAATTCACAATGACATATCAATATTCAGATAAAAGAATCAGACTAGAAAAAATACTGCTATCGATCATCATATACCCCAGGACAAAGCTAAGGGTATGGATGGTCGTTTCCATCCACGACCATCCATACCCTTAGCTTTGTCCTGGGGTATATGATGATCTATAGCACTATTTTTTCTAGTCTGATTCTTTTATCTGAATATTGATATGTCATTGTGAATTATTCATGTTTTTTGATATTTTGTAATAAATTTATATATTTTTATGACCTAGTTGTCACTACTATTTATGGTTGCCCGAAAAATCCCACCTTGTTTAGAGGTATTCATTTTTTTTATCTAGAGATTTCCTTTCCCTTCTCTGTTCTTCTTTTATTTTCTTGTTTTATTGTTTACTTTTCACATTACTTGTCATTTGTTGTCCTAATCCCATACCCATATTTCTCTACTTTTCACTTTTTAGAGAGATATCTTTATTTGACACCATCCATCCCTACTACAAGCACCCTCCAACCCATGTTCTGCCTATATTGTTTTTAAGTGAGTATCCATTAGTTTCCTTTTTTTTTTTTTTTTTTTACCATTGTTTGGTAATTTATACTGTATTCCATCTGTTAATTATAATTTTCCCCTTTTCAATATCTCTATTTTTGTTTCTTTTATTCTAATCATTTAGCCAGGTCATTGTGTGTGCCCTCTGTGGCCACGCCGAGGCCTCCTCCTCTTGCTCAGGCTGGTGTTCACCCCACTCCTTGGGCGGTGGTCATCATCCCTGGGAGCTTTTTCTGGCTAGGTAACTTCCATTTTCTCATTGGGACGAACGTGATGACAATGACACATGCCTCCTGCTACAATAATGTCAGATTGTATTTATCAGTGAATTTTTTGCTTTTGTTGCTGCATTCCTTAATTTGTATTCTTTCATATTTTGTATAGTATTGTGAATCCCCTGTTTGCTTTCGTCTATCCCCTGAGGAAGCATTTATGTGAAACATGTCAGGATAATATGCTGGTGTAACCAGATACCTGCCTGATATCACCATCTAGCCTCTGATTTGTTATTACGTTACCTAATTTATATGCGGTTTAACCTTGATCTTCATTAAAATTTGTTATACTATTTTCTTAAACAATTGTTTCTCATAAGTATCCCCCCTGCCTCTCAATTTCACAGTGGTGACAATTGATGGCACAGTTGCTGTGTTGCATGGCACAGTGTGTGACAATTGATGGCACAGTGGCTGTGTTTGATGTCATGGCGCAGTGGTGACAATTGATGGCACAGTTGCTGTGTTTGATGGCATGGCACAGTGGTGACAATTGATGGCACAGTGGCTGCATTTTGTGGCATGGCACAGTGGCTGCATGTGATGGGCACATTTAGGCTGCATTTTTTTTTTCGTTTGCGCCCCCCAAAAATTTTGAGCACCAGCTGCCACTGGTTTTCACACTGGGATTGCAGCTGAGGTTTTTTTCAAGTGCTTTACAGGTGCTATTTTTAGCACTAAAGCACCTGGAAAATGCCTCCAGTGTGAAAGGGGTCTAATAGCATTGTATCTTTTGGGTTTGTCCTTCAACAAACACTGTCGGCCCATATTCAATAGCTGTGCCTGAATGGATGCCAGTATATCCTCCTGATATAAAGAAATATACGTCTGCGCTACTATTGAAAGTAATGATAAGTGCTGTATATTAAATATAAGTGGTTGCTGCTTAACAACTATTGTTATTAGCAGACACTGATTTTGGTGAGAAAACCGGATAGTTTCTCCATACTACCATTCCAGATAATGACAAAGTCATCAATGTACTGTTTGTACAAAGTTACTTCTGGAATGTGTTCATTATATATAGCTTGTTTCTCCCACTGACTGAAGAGGAGGTTAGCTACATATTTTTCCATCTCTCCACCTTTGGGCTCACTACAAGCTGTTCCATATATATATATATATATATATATATATATATATATATATATATATATATATATCACTATTATTTAATTTATTATTACATTTATTATTTGGTATTTATTAACTTGGTATTTTTGATCCAGGGTGTGTACCCAGGGTATTCTTTCTTTAAAAAAAAATATTTTTCAATATGGGTTGGGCTTTTTGTGGCCTAGAAATGGACATGGAACAGGGTGCTAAAATCAGCCCTCTGTCTTTTTGGTTTTAAAACATAGTGGCATACATATGTGATGTAAACTCTGTGACTTGGTTAGTATAGTATTAATTTTGTATATTTATTGTCTGTATGTTTAATTGTAGCCATGTATATTTATGTCTACACTTACTTTCCCAAAAAATGATCTATATCATTGTGTTTGACATCTCTGGAGAAGAATTCTCGAAAAGCGTTAGTTGGCATTTCCTTTTCCATGGTCATTTTGTAATATTACATGTACAATATATTGTATGGTCTTTTTTTGTATGTCTTACCTGTACAATGTTTTAATCTTTTTGTACCAATAAATGATATTTTTATAAAATTTACGCCTTTTTAGTGATGATATAGTCCCACCTCTAGAGGGTGTTTCTCTTCGTATATATATAATAGGGATGATAGCACTTTACCCACTATGGCCAGATCTACTCCTTAACTAACTAAAGTCAACCTCCGGCCTTAGGCCCTGTACACACGATCAGACCGGTCTGATGAAACTTGTCCGACGGACTGTTTTCATCAGACAACTCTGAACTTGTCTGATGGTCTGATGTGCGTACACACCATCAGACCATCGAACCTGTCCGACGGACAGGTGTCCATCAGACAGGTTTTAAAGCATGTTTTAAAACTTTGGTCCGACGGACAACGGTCTGATGGGCCGTACACACCATCGAACTGGTCCGATGAAACTGGTCTGCAGACCAGTTTCATCGGACCTGTCTGATCGTGTGTACGCGGCCTTAGTGGTTGTAAAGTTTTTTCTTTTTCTTAAAACAACAAACATGGCATACTAACCTGCTCAATAAAATTACACAGAGTGGCCCCACACATCTTCTACTTGGGTCCCCTGTCAGTACTTTTGGCTCTTCCTCTTCTGTGTCTTCCACCATAGCAAGCCACTTGCTATGGAGGCAGACCTGCAGGATCACTCGCAAGCCAGGATGTGTGCATCCATAGACGCACATAGTATGGCTCAGCCCCACACCTTTAGTATCACTTTCAGTTTTGCACAATAGTATAGGTTCTTCTTCTTCTTTATTGAAATTGCTTACTCTGACTTCACTGCATACTGTGAGCTTCTCAGATTGAGCCTGCCTCATTTCCTGAATGGAGGACATCCAGCATAATCTTGTTCTTTTCCACCTATGCCTACTGTCCCAGAACCTGCACGGTCAAAATATTCCCTTATATACAGCTTAAAGGAGAAGTTTGGGGTATTACAAAAAAAAATACATATATACTCACCTCTATTCTGCAGCATCAGTCAGATGACTCGGCTGTCGTATACCAGCTCTAGACCTGAGATCTCAGTGATTGCATGACCACTCATTATACAGTTCTCAGGCTTCTCAGAGTGGAAAACAGTGACTATCAGTCACCTCTATTTGCTCTGCCTCTCCAGCACTCACTCAAGCACTGAGCTGGAAAGGGGATGGGGGCAGCTGGCTTCAGCTCTTAGCCGTGAGCTGACAGCCAGAGCCAGTTGTCAATCAGGCTGCTGAGTTGATCCTGACAACCTGGTTGGGATCATTTCTGAGCCTGAAGCATCTCTGTGATGTCAGTTGACAGCAGACTGTAGCCCACTGTCAGGAACAGCCAGAGTATGGAAGAATTTAGAAACTGTGAAAGTTATAAAGCCTTTTGTTGCCTTATCTGCTTTGTTGGTTTTATTGAGGAGCCACACCACTGCTAAAAGATTCAGAAACGACTTTAATCCAATAAAAAATCAGGGGGGCAATCCAAAGAGTACCAATGCTTTTCGGGGGTCCAAAAATACCCCCTTCATTAGGGCTTAAAGTTGAAGAGAATGTGTATAGACTTGACGTGAATTGAAAACGTAATGGTATTTCTTCCAGTGTGATTACAAGGCTCCCAAACCAGCTGCTGACAAGACATGTACTTGTATTCACACTAGAAGAAATATCCTTAAGGGTCCAGTTTATTTCTAGTCCATTTTCATTGGTCTCAGTTTTAAGCCAAAATGCCTTGGCTACTTTTTGGATTGTCTCCTTGACTTTTATTGGAATACATTCATATCTGGACCTCTTAGCAGAGGAGTGGTGACCCTTCAATTTACATTTTTATTACAGTACCCTAAATGCCAAGGAAACTGTGGAGATCCTCTGGAGTGTCGAAGCCACCATCCTAGGAACCAGATCACTTATATCAATATCAATACTTTAGGACAGAAATAGCAGTAAAATAACCCTATGGCTCCAGCTCTATTTTGACATGTTCCTCAATTAAACTCTGTTTTAAAAACAATTTTTTGTTAAAAATAAGATCCAGTCAAGAAGTCAAGGTTTTAATGTATTAAAGTTCTGAAAGTCAAAGAATTAAAATTGAATAATATTAACTCAGTTCTGCATTTTATATTCAGTGTATCATTCAGCAAATTGTGTTCTATGCTGTAGAACATGCAGTAATATGAAATGACTGTTTTGAAAGAGAGAGAGGGAGAGAGAGAGAGAACTCCTGCTTGCTGCTAACATTTTGTAAAGGTAATTCGAGATTGTGGTAAAAAGTAGGGTATAGGCCAGTAGGTTTTATTTTTAGATTTTTATTTTTTATTTTTTTACAGTAGTCTTTGTTTTCACATAAAACATATGCTATTGGGCACTTTAGTCTATGATGCATATGCATTTACACTTAAAGCAGGCATAATTTTCACATCTCCTTGAAAGATGTGGATCAGTGAGTAGCTTAATTTGAATAGATTAGAATGAAAGCTTGTGCAATGAACATGTTTTCCGAGTTCACTGGCTTTTCTTAGACAAATGTTGGGTGTAACAAGCAAACCATTACTATGTGTGATAGTGCTGCATAACTATTAGTGGACTCCATGGCCCTCTAATTCCATTTTAAAGCCAATTTTTCTAGTGATATAGAATACTAATTACTTCCATAGAGGTTCCCAATTTATATATACGCTGTATATATACTCGAGAAAAAGCCGACCAAATTATAAGCCGAGGCACCTACTTTTACCACAAAAAACTGTGAAAACATATTGACTCAAGTATAAGCCTAGGGTGGGAATGCAGTAGCTACTGTAAGTGGAAAAGAGGGTCAACAATGCCCATTTTCAGCCTCACGGTATCATTCTCCATGCCTAAGCCTCCCTCACTGTGTCCATTTGCATGCCTCCCTTACTGTGTCCATCTGCATGCCTCAGCCTCCCTTAATGTGTCCATCTGCATGCCTCAGCTTCCCTTACTGTGTGCATCTGCATGCCTCAGCCTCACTTACCGTGTGCATCTGCATGCCTCAGCCTCACCCTCAAGTACCTGATCGGCGTCTGCCATTTTGCCGGTGTTGTCCCTATCTGCGGCCTTATCTCCCGGCGTTGTCCCCATCTGCCGCCTTATCTCCCGGCATTTTCCCCATCTGCGGCCTTATCTACCGGCATTGTCCCCATCTGCGGCTTTACCTCCCGGCGTTGTACCCATTTGCGGCCTTATCATCTCCAGCGCTGCGATATAATCAGTCTACTCGGCGGCCATGCAGAGTACCAAAGCCCCGCCTCCTCCTCTTCCTCCTCTGTGGCAGAACACTGACTTGGTTTCCAGCAGTGAGTCAGTGTTCAGCCTATCATAGACGAGGAGGAGGTGGGGCTTTGGTACACTGCACGGCTGCTGAGTAGACTGAAAATATCACAGCGCTGGAGATAAGGCCGCAGATGGGGACAGCGCAGCGATGACTTGAGTATGAGACGGGGGCATTTTCAGCACAAAAAATGTGCTGAAAAACTTGGCTTATACTCGAGTATATACGGTACCTTCAATTCACCCTTGCGTATTTGTCAAATGCTATCGCTATCAGTAATAAAGCACTTGAATACACAAACTATGCTGGTTCCCTGTACTTCCAGGCCCCAAAGGAGTCATATAATCTGCTATTCTGCTTAAGAATGAGAAAGGCTTCCACAATGACTAAAGTGGTTAAGGCTTTGCAGTACAGAATTAAGACTACATACAGTGTATACATTGACATGAAATACAAACAAATTATAAGCCAAGGGCTTGTTCAAAAATACCTGTATTTGGCATTTGTAGAGGGTGAGACTAACTGAGACTAACAATGCCATTGCAGGGACAGCAATATAATTTTATTATAGCTTACTGTTGCACATAGCTAGGCACTGATATATAATAAACCAGACAAGTCTAGAGGATTGAATCTTCATATTTATAGAAACCAAAGTGTATATAACGATTCTATGCTTTTGAAAACAGTAAATCTTAACACATACTTATCCTGATTGTGAAACATACACTGTGAAACATACAAAAATAATCTCATAACAAAAATAGTTCAATGGCACGTAGAGATTATATTTCTATGTTTGACAGTGATAAGCTTATAAGAAATGTTGAAAAAAATAAAAATGCGCTAGAAATCAACTACTAGGATATATAACAAACTGGTTGACAAATATACATATATGCAACATAAATGATAACATATAATGATCCTATATGGTGCAAGTGCTCAATAAAGGATTCTATGGACTGGTACTCAGACTGGGTGCCCCATATGGATGTGCACTCACCGCAATGTGTGGACCAACTATCACTAGTGTGGTCTATTAGGCATGTGGGGATACACCTAACTCAGATCTTTATGATGATGTCTTATTGATAGAAATGTTGCTCATAGGGATGAATGGGGATCAAAAGAGAAAGAGCCTCATTTTGCAATACCGTTTAAAACATTTATTGATTCCACAAAATAAAAAAGGTTACACTTGCATTGCTGATTGCTTAATAGTCCTGGCACCCGGCGTGTATAGCAGGCGATTGATTAAAAGGGTAATCGGCCCTGAATGGGATAGTCCTAGTGGCGGCGTCCTGGTGTACGATTCCCTGGTGGTTTCAATTGTGGCAAAAGTAGTACCTCAACATATCGCCCAATTACAAGGCCATCATCTACTTCCTAAGTGTAACCTTTTTTATTTTGTGGAATCAATAAATGTTTTAAACGGCATTGCACAATGAGGCTCTTTCTCTTTAGATCCCCATTTATCCCTGAGCAACATCTCTATCAATAAGACGTCATCCTAAAGATCTGAGTTCGGGGTATCCCCACATGCCTAATAGACCACACTAGTGATAGTTGGTCCACACATTGCGGTGAGTGCACATCTATGTGGGGCACCCAGTCTGAGCACCAGTCCATAGGAGCCTTTATTGAGTACGAGCACCATATGGGATCATTATATGTTATCATTTATGTTGCATATATGTATATTTGTCTACCAGTTTGTTATATATCTTAGTAGTTAATTTCTAGCGCATTTTCCTTTTTTTCAATCTATATTGCTCTGTTGGTACATATTTTTTTTTTTGCAGCTGATATCAGGTACTTTGGGTACTCATTCATATCCAAAGGCGCTTTTTAGTTTATATACTTATAAGAAATGTTGTGCTTGATTATTTGGTTAAGTTTAAATGAACCTACATCTTTCATGTATCCATATTTGGGCAGGGCCATCAACTTTTGAGACCATGATTTTTAGAAACCTTAGGGCTCTTTCACGCAAGCCAACCGATCTGGTCAGCCTGTCCATTTTTTAGGTGGCCCCAATGGGACCATCTATTGCCCACTATGGAGTGACGGATGTAAACAAACATGTGTCCATTTACACCCGCCGACATCCAATCCGATCCTTTCCGCTAAAAACAGAAAGATGGGGATCCATTCCCTATATGTCTGGACTATTGAAACGGATGACAGTCAGATATAAACAGACAGGCGGTCCCTTTACATATGATCACCCATAGACAAAAGAGGGCTGTGTCCGCTTTTACAGAGCGGACAGGAACCTGTCATCTGCCTGTTCAATGGAAATCAGCGGAGAGATCCCCCCGCTGAGCGAAACATGCACACATAGGGCCAGATTCAGCAAAGGTTACGCTGGCGGATCGAGTGATCCGCCAGCGTAACAGTGGCTTTGAGCCGGCGTTTCTGTTTTCTGTAACCAGAAAACAAGAAACGCCGGGTTGAAGTTCCGATGCGGTGAGCGTAACTGAGTTTCGCCATCGCATCGTTACTTCAACTTAAAAATGGCGCCGGGGGCGTTCCCGCCGATTTACGCTCAAAAAATATGTTAATGAGCGGAAATCGGCAATTCACGATCGAAATCCGGCGCGACGCAGTGACGTTACGACGTTTCCGGACGGGATACGCGGCGCATAGTTATACCTACATGGGGCTGGCGTATCCTATGTTAGGTATAGGCGTCGTCATCGCGTCGGGAAAAAAAAAAAAAAACGTCGCTTGCGTAAAACGGTCATGAATGGGAATGTGACGTCATTGACGTTCATTCACAGATTTTGGAGCATGCGCACGGGGATGTTTTGACACTCGACGCATGCGCAGTACGTCGGCGGCGGGATCGCGCGTAGTTAGCATACTACACGCCCCGTACCCGCCCAATTTGAATTCCGCCGGCTCATTTGTGATGCGCTGCCGCAACTTTAGGAGCAAGTGCTTCATGAATGACAGCACTTGCTCCTAAAAAATCGGCAGCGCAACGCAAATGAGAAGCGTTACTCCAGAGCAAAGATGCTCTGGACTACGTGAATCTGGCCCAAAGATTTATTTTATTCAGCCTGCAAGCTGAACTAAGGAAATCTAACAGATTCCTCCATCCATGATAGTAGCATAAATGGGGTAATCTTCTTCTGTGAGCACTGTATTTTGAGATGCAGCACCGTGGGCTGTCAGAATAGCCAAACAGACTCTGCATTGGTTGACAATTTTCCACCCAACCCCTTTGATAAAAGTTAATTGAAAAGTAAACTTTAGTCAATATAAGTGTTGCCAAGAGGGCCACCAATGGAGCAAATTTTGGCTGATTCATCATGATGATGGCCAGCTTTAAACTTGTAACAGGCGCTCTATTACGCCGTATTGCGTTGCGACCGCGTAATGACATTGGAAGTGCGCCGCGGATCATCTGCGTTTTCTCCATGCACCTGTTTCCTGCCTATAAAGACATTCAGCTTACATTCAAATGCTGTTCTATTATTGTCGGGCATAGCCGGCTTGGCTACCAAGCTACAGGTACCATTCGTCCCTAAACTGGAGGTCATCCCACACCTTGAGCTATGCTGCCAACCTTGCCTGAGTTGCTGAAGGACATCCCAAGCTATCCCCCACCAGGAGACCCTACATAAAAGAATCTTATTGCTGCTGCAATACTCTACAACAAGACTCATCCTCTGCAAATGGATAAGTAGCCATTGTTTCACTTGTAGCGCCTTTAGAATCATCTACTACATATATTGCTTCTAATCAGTTGCTGTATTGAACTCTGGCTTACTAAGTACAAACATACTGCTTGAGATTGTCTGTTTTATTCTCAGCTACTTATTGTGGAGTATCTTAAAGGGACATACACTCTTAAAATACCTGAACTATATTTGCCTCTCTTACCAGTTGCCTACACCTTGCTTAAAGCGGAGTTCCACCCAAAAGTGGAACTTTCACTTAATCCACTCCTCGCCCCCTTACATGCCACATTTGGCATGTCATTTTTTTGGGGGGGAGTGGGGGCTTCATGAGGAGTGGGACTTCCTGTCCCACTTCCTCCTTCCGCTGAGGGGCTGCTAAGGCGAATAGTCATATCACCTTTTGGCAACCCCTTACCTGTAGGCAATCGCCTGGGACACGTGACAGGTCTCAGGCGGTCGCCTGTCCAATCAGATGGCGCACGGACCACTCGCGTATGCGCAGTGGGTGCCCAGCCGTGAAGCCGAAAGCTGTCACGGCTGGGTGCCCACACTTAGAATGAAGACACCGGCCGGAGAGGGGGGGAGAGGAGCGTAGCCCCGACCGGTGCGTCACTGGAACGTGGATCAGGTAAGTGTATGTTTATTAAAAGCCAGCAGCTACACTTTTTGTAGCTGCTGACTTTTAATAAATATAAAAAATGACAGGAACACCCGTTTAATTACTACACGCTTGACATAAGTTGTTACTTGTTTATGGCCCCATTACCTAAGTTACTGAACATGTTCACCTTACCTTTCTATGCTAGGGTTTGAAGGTATTTTATACCTGCTCCCTTAGTGACCTAATGCATTATTTATGTTAAAGTGATATGATGTAGGGAACCTCCAAACTCCTGTTCTCTGATTGGAGTGACGCCTGGGGTCCGATACTGATAATCACTTGCATACAGAAGTGCATTGGAATCTTCACATGCATTGTAATCTTTTAATGCTAGGGGTTGGACACATTTTGTAATACCTCTGCCCTTAGAAGCTCAACGTAATCATATATGTGAGAGAGATGATGTAGTGAACCCCCAAACTCCTGTTCTCTGATTGGAGTGATGCCTGGGGCCTAGTACTGAAATCTCACATAGAGATGCGCATTGAAATCCTTGCTAACCGCAGTTGTGGTTCCCTTTTTGTTAATATTAGGGAGTAATTCCATTTTTATTGACAGAAAAATAAATTCCCCATGCATGGATTTTAAACAAACTGTTGCATATTCCTGCTATTTGTTGTCTTTATCCACGTGCAAAGTGAATGGGAGTGAATTTATAATTATCAATCAGCTGCTACACTGCAGGGTTCTAATCAGGAACTTGGCAGGGCCTGCATCCTTTTAGATGTGATTTCCATGTTGAAATATGTCACCAGAAATGACATTTGTGTTGCAGGGGATGCCTAAAATCTGTCTTGTATCATGTTGCCATGTTGCATTGCATTTTACAGAAAATGACAGCACTACAGATTGAAAAGGAAAAGTAATAACATTTAATTACAATATGAAATGTGTTGCAGTTGTAGTTACAGCTGTATATGCTAGAATTTGTTTTATTTATTTTCAAATTGTTTTCCTACAAAGGAAGTGTTACCATTTAATCATATGGGGAATCTTTTTTGGAATGTTTATTTGTGAATGAACGATTGTCTTCCAATTTACTACAGATATAAAGCACATGCAAGGAATTATTTAAATCCTGGAATGCAGCATTGGAATTAACCACTTTAGCCCCGGACCATATTGCTGCCCAATGACCAGAGCACTTTTTGTGATTCGGCAGTGCGTCGCTTTAACTGACAATTGCGCGGTCGTGTGACGTGGCTCCCAAACAAAATTGGCGTCTTTTTTTTCCCACAAATAGAGCTTTCTTTTGGTGGTATTTGATCACCTCTGCGGTTTTTATTTTTTGCGCTATAATCAAAAATATAGCGACTATTTTGAAAAAAATGCAATATTTTTTACTTTTTTCTGTAATAAATATCCCCCAAAAATATATAAAAAAAACGTTTTTTTTCCTCAGTTTAGGCCGATACGTATTCTTCTACATATTTTTCGTAAAAAAAATCACAATTAGCGTTTATTGATTGGTTTGCGCAAAAGTTATAGCGTTTACAAAATAGGGGGTAGTTTATGGCATTTTTATTATTTATTTATTTTTACTAGTAATGGCGGCGATCAGCGTTTTTTTTCCAGTACTGCGACCTTATGGCGGACACTTCGGACACTTTTGACAATTTTTTGGGACCATTGGCATTTTTTTAGCGATCAATGCTATAAAAATGCATTGGATTACTATAAAAATGCCATTGGCAGTGAAGGGGGCAGGGAAGGGGTTAAGTGTTTTCCTGGGTGTGTTCTAACTGTATGGGGGGGTGGACTGACTGAGGGAAATCACTGATCTTCTGTTCATACATTGTATGAACAGAAAATCAGCGTTTCCCCCGCTGACAGGAACGAGAGCTTTGTGTTTACACACATAGCTCCCATTCCCTGCTCTGTAACGAGCAATCGCGGGTGCCCGGCGGCGATCGTACCCGCCGCCGGGCACGCCGGCGGCGCGCGCGCCCCCTAGTGGCCGAAATGTAGATGCCGTAGAGCTACGTGCTCTCGCCCAGGAGAGCCGACCTGCCGCCGTAGAATGGCGGCGGCTGGTCGGCAAGTGGTTAAATAGGCCACCCTTAAAGTTAATTGCACATTTGCTGTATTTGATAAATAATCCAGAAAAAGGCAGCAGTTGATCATTCGTTGTTATGTCTACAATGAAAAAAGTCCTCTATGCTCGTGATGAAAATGTGCATAATATAATTTTTGGTTTTGTAACGTCAGAATTGTTTATGCCTAACTAATGTTGTGTACACACGACCATTTTTCACGACGAGAATTTTTTGCGATTTTTTAAATTGGTCATTAAAAATGATCATGTGTAGGCTCCAGAGCATTTTTCTCGATGTGAAAAATGGGCATTAATAATTTAGAACATACTCAACGTACATTTCAAACACTTGATAATGAACATGTAAAGAGGTGTGATCACCGCTGTTCTACAATACCCAGAAGCTGCACTTGTTGGTGCCTGCACAGCGCTGTTGAGGTCCTTCCTGGATATCAGCCTAAGAGCGGTGGAACGCACTCCTCACTAGAAAACTTCCTGGTAACACCGTTGTAGCCAGGACGTTTTCTAGAGAGGAGTGCGTTCCACCGCTCTTAGGCTGATATCCAGGAAGGACCTCTACAGCGCTGTGCAAGTACCAACAAGCGTGGTTTCTGGGTATTGTAGAACAGTGCTGATCACACCTTTTTACATGTTCATTATCAAGTGTTTGAAAGCACCAACCACTTTAGGACTATTTCTGCCACTTCATCATTTACCTTTGTATTTACTTACTTATATGTGACTGGACATTTATCAACATATGTATATATATATATCTGTGTGTGTGTATGCTTTGGTAAATAGTCTGGTGTCCCTTTACCAGTCTCACATTTTAAACTGGACCCAAAAACATTCCTTTCTCTTTTATTTTTCTCCTACTTACATTGACCCCACAGCTGTCAGCTGCCTAGGTCCCTGTAGGCTATTGTTCCAGCAGGGAAATTCCTAAACAGTGTACCACAGAATGGGCTGGTCACTGTGTAGAAGAACCACCTTCGCTACACATGACCATGCTCATACCAATGCTGGTGTATGTTTCAGGGAACCACATTGAGCCACCCATCATATGGGCTACACATGGAGACGCCCACTTCCTTTACTTGTACAACCTTAACAGCCACTAGAGATCTGGCCCCATTCAGACAACCGTCCATCCAGGCCAGCCTCTATTGATCAGGCTGACCAATGAACGTGAGAACGGCCTCTTAAACAATGGCATGTGTTCCAGAGAGGGACCAAGGTATTTCCTGGGTCTGACATCATGGGTCACATGACCGACCCATAGACTGATAGACCCACCCATCCCCGCTCTCACATACACCTGCATTTCCATTTAAATGCCACTGAGGTCCCACACGGCTCCAGGCTATTACAACTCTCCTTGCAGCACATGCCTCTAGACTGCCTCTAGCCTGCTGTCAATATATTAATTGCAGCTCTTTAACAAGCCAAAATGCAGATCAGCAATAGGGAGGATTCATCTCATCTCCTTTCTTTTCTCTTCTATGTCTACTGATACTGTTGAGCTTTCAACATACCAGTACACTGGGTCATTCCTTCTGGGTTTATTCCTCTGTGTCATTGTTATCTCTGTAGGTACTTATGACAGACAAAAACAACAAATAACAAATGAACCATATACTGCACTGTACGTAGGTAGGTGCCATCCAGATCTCCTTATTTTCACCACTAAACAGCTTGACATCTGACTTCATCTGCATTAGGCACTTCCACAAGTCTAACCCCTCTGCACACAGCTGCACACAAGTTTCTAGTACCTTTCTAGTTCTGTCACCATTAAATACACACAGATAGTTACATAGTTACATAGTTACATAGTTAGTCAGGTTGAAAAAAGACACAAGTCTATCAAGTTGAACCATAAGAAATAAAATGATAACAATATTATACAATCACATATACCCAATTCTATACCCACAGTTGATCCAGAGGAACGCAAAAAAAAACCCAGCAAAGCCTGATCCAATTGGCTAGAGCAGGGGAAAAAATTCCTTCCTGATCCCCCATGAGGCAATCGGATATTCCCTGGATCAACTTTACCTATAAATGTTAGTACTCAGTTATATTATGTACATTTAGGAAAGTATCCAGGCCTTTCTTAAAGCACTTTACTGAGCCGGCCAGAACCACCTCTGCAGGGAGTCTATTCCAAATTTTCACAGCTCTTACTGTGAAGAAACCTTTCTGTATTTGGAGGTGAAATCTCTTTTCCTCTAGACGTAAAGAGTGTCCCCTTGTCCTCAGTGTTGACCGCAAAGTGAATAACTCAACACCAAGTTCACTATATGGACCCCTTATATATTTGTACATGTTGATCATATCCCCCCTTATTCTCCTCTTCTCAAGAGTGAATAAAATCAGTTCCTCTAATTTTTCCTCATAGCTGAGCTCCTCCATGCCTCTTATCAGTTTGGTTGCCCTTCTCTGCACTTTCTCCAGTTCCCCAATATCCTTCTTGAGAACTGGAGCCCAAAACTGAACTGCATATTCCAGATGAGGTCTTACTAATGATTTGTACAGGAGAAAAATTATATCTCTCTCTCTGGAGTCCATACCTCTCTTCCATTTGCATTCTGCATGTGTATTTATGTGTGCATTTGTTTTTATGTATATGTGGATGCACATGCATGGTATGTATGTGTACGTGTGTGTATATTGTACATGACGCCAGGGTTGGGTCCTGGATGGACGCTACATAGCACCGATTTTTGGAGTTTGGGCCATTTGAAACACAGGTTCAGGAGGTCACCCAGAAGGGGGTGAGAGGTTCCAGACAGATAAAATGGATCCAGAGAGGACGGGCTTAAAGTCCTCTCTGTCTTCTTTTAATGATATTTGGGGGTCCGGGATTTCGGAGGCTCTGAAGCGACAATTGGGAGGGAAGAGAGCCTCCCCTTCTGACCCCTGGCTTCAGGCACACAAGGGGTTAACCACTTCCAGGAAGTGAGTTAAAAGGAAAGGAAGTTCTGACAGAGGGTGGAGTAGTTTGGAAGTGAAGCTGTGTCTGCAGGGAAGGACTGGAGGACTTCTTACTAAAACGTATGTGCCTTTCTTTTGGTTGTTTTTGCTGTGCTGAAGAAAGACTTTTCTAATTTATGCTGGAAACAAGCAGGACTTTTGTTGTGACGTTTTTGGTGCTGAAGAAAGCATTATTTTGTTTTGTTTTGGTCGCAATAAAGACCCTTTGCTTTACTGACACGGTTTACGCACTTGTCTCGCGGAGCTTAAGAACCCCCAAAGTTCACAACTGGTGTCGAATGCGGGCAAAGTGCATTTGCAGGCGCAAAAAACGCTTAAAAACTGACATTTAAAGAGACAGTGTACTTATGGCATGTCTTGGGTGAAGTCAGCCCAGACATTACAAACAGCACGCAACGACATGGAAGAGGTCATTAGGGCTTTGGCACAAGCCACCGTGACCCAGCAGCAAGCGTCAGCAGACGCCAACCGTCGCCATGAGGAAGCGATGGCTCAGCAGCAGCAGGCCCTGGCACAGGCTATAGCTGCGCAGCAAGAAAACACACGGCTGCTAGCCGCCCAGTTTACAGCCCAGCAGGAGTCCACTCAAGCACAGGTGGCTGCCTTGCAGGAGGCAGTACAGCGGCTGGCTCAGGGACAAGAGCAATCGGCCGTTGCCGTTAGCAACCCAGTGTCTGTTAGAGCCAGCCATTTCTTGCAACAACTAACACCCAGCGATGATGTGGAAGCCTTTCTTACCACCTTTGAAAGGATAGCAGAGAGAGAAGCATGGCCCCGGGACCAATGGGCCGGCATTATCTCCCCTTTTCTCACTGGTGACCCACAAAAGGCCTATTTTGACCTCCCAGCTGAGCACATCAAAGACTATGAACGTCTAAAAGCCGAGATCCTGGCCCGCCTGGGGGTGACCACAGCTGTCCGGGCTCAGAGGGTGCATCGCTGGCGGTACAAATCGGACCAACCACCCAGGTCCCAAATGCATGAACTAATTCAGTTAGTTAAAAAATGGCTGCAGCCAGAAAAGTTGTCAGGTCCACAAATGGTGGAACGGTTGGTGATGGACTGGTATCTACGGTCACTACCAGATGACCTACAACGCTGGGTAAGCCATGGAAACCCTACTAACGCTGACCAGCTGGTCGAGCTGGTCGAACGGTACACCGTGGTGGAGGACCTGCTTGGGCCTGCCAAGCATCTGGGAACTCATGCCAAGGACACCCAGACCAGCCACTACACCGAGGAGAGAAGCCTTGCCAGATGTTGGCGTCCGCAGATCTACACCGTCTGCCATAGAACCACGGAGGTCGGTTCCTGTGCCAAAGATGGGAGACATTCAGTGTTGGCGATGTTGGTCCTGGGGGCATACCCGGGCACAGTGCCCGCTCCAGGAGGAGCCTATGGATTGCGGGGCTGCCCGAAGAAGCTCTTTCTATGCGCAAAGAGCGTGTGCCACGCATCTTGACCTGGCTTCCGGACAGTTCGAGTGTGAAGTGTGGGTAAACAACCTTCCGGCCAGGGCTCTACTGGACTCTGGTAGCATGGTCACGCTGGTACATGCCCGGGTACTTGGAAGGATTGGTCCAGTAACTAAGACCCTACGGGTAGTGTGTATCCATGGGGACACCAAGGAGTACCCCTTGGTCCCAGTAACTGTGTCCTATGGTCAAACCTCGGTTACCCAGGAGGTTGGGGTGGTAAAAAGCCTGATACATGATATCATAGTGGGGCGGGACTGTCCAATATTTTTGGAATTATGGAACCAGGTACAGACGGGTCTGCCAGGAAAACTAAGGACACTGAGTTCGGAAGGGACAAAGTCTGGGGGATCTGGGCCTGAAACCTCCACAACACACCCCTCTAATGTAGAGAGACTAAATGTTAGTTCTAATAATAATAGTCCTGTGTCCGGTCTGAAAACCGAGTTGACCTCTGAGGGGGGGCGGAGAAAACGGAGGCCAGGATAACTGACCGGTTTTACTGGCCAGGGGTGAAGGCTGAGGTTAAAAGATATTGTGAGTCTTGTCCTGTTTGCCAGTTAACTGCCAGTTAACTGCCCCGGTGCCTCGCTATAGAAACCCCCTAGTACCCTTGCCAATTATTGAGGTCCCGTTTGAGCGGATCGCTATGGATCTTGTAGGACCCCTAGTAAAGTCAGCAAGGGGGCACCAATACATATTGGTCATCCTGGACTACGCCACTAGATACCCAGAAGCAGTCCCATTGAGAAAAACGTCCTCTAAGGCCATTGCCCGGGAGTTATTTCAAATGTTCTCACGAACTGCGTTCCCCTAAGGAAATATTAACGGATCAGAGCACCCCTTTTATGTCAAAGGTGATGGCGGACTTGTGCAGGCTGTTTCAGATTAAGCAGTTGCGGACGTCCGTCTATCACCCGCAGACCGATGGCCTAGTTGAGAGGTTTAACAAAACTCTGAAGTCTATGTTAAAAAGAGTCGTCCAGAAAGACGGGAAAGATTGGGATATGTTGCTCCCTGCCCTATTGTTCGCTATCCGGGAGGTACCACAGGCATCCACGGGTTTCTCACCATTTTAGCTAGTGTACGGACGGAGGCCCCGGTTGTTGCTTGATCTGGTAAAGGAAACATGGGAAAGTGAGTCCTCCCCGCACAAAACCGTGGTGGAACATATTTCTCAAATGCGAGAAAGGGTGGCTAAAGTGATGCCGCTGGTAAGAGAGCACATGCAGAAGGCTCAGGATGCCCAAAGAAGGGTATATAACCGGTCGGCTAAAGTGAGACAGCTCCAAGTAGGTGACAGGGTAGCTGTCCTAATACCAACGGTAGAAAGCAAGTTCTTGGCCAAGTGGCAAGGTCCGTTTGAAATAGTGGAGAAAGTGGGTGAGGTAAACTATAGGGTACACCAACCAGGGAAAAGAAAACCCTACCAAATTTTACTTTCAAAATTTTTATTGAGTGTCATCAAGATAGAACAAACAAAAGACATTGCAATCGAGTTACAAGTGAAAGATACAAGGTACATTGTGTAATAAAGCTTTTCCAGTCATGAAACCTTGCAGAAACAATGATTGAATAAAAAGACCGGAATAAAAAGTTGCACAGGAAGCAGTGGGAGATAAAAGATTGGGTGAAAACCCCTTCTACTGCAAGAGGTCATATGTCAAAACAATAACAAAAAAGAAAATAATACAACACAAATCCCAGTTCCGGGGGACGGAGGGCCCACTTCAGCATCCCAAATGGGAGCTTTCCTATGCCGGAGTGAGTCCTCCGCAAACCCCGGAGGGAAAAAAAACTTCAACTAAGACATCGGAGCCCAACATCTCCCAAGTTTCTTACATATACTAGAGACAACATACCAAAAGAGAAAAAGCAGGTGTAACCCTTTAATGAGGAAGTGTATAGAGTGGACTTGGAGATCCACAATAAAGAGGACATAGAAGAGTAGAAAGAGGAGAATAGAAGAGGGAAAAGAAGAGGATGAAGAGCCAGTCTATGGGACCACAACCGGGAGAGCAGCTAATTGGCTTGATCTTGCCACGGGAACTCCTGGAATCAAAGAGATACCAACAAACAGTGCCCACGGTTCCCAGACAGATTCAAAATGGGCTTTGGAGTCGAGCAGGATACTTGCCACTTTCTCCTGGGACATGATTCAGGAAATTTTGCGTGTCACAGCTGAGAAAGGGACTGAGGGCTGCTTCCAAGCCTTAGCCAAAGTGGCCTTGGCCCCTAAGAGGATGAAGTGTATCAAGGATCGTGTGGATTTAGTAGTATTGGGGATAAAGGCGTTAAGGAGGGCTACCTCAGGAGATCTAGGAAGTTGAAGGCCGATTACCTTGAAAATTAAATTGAACACCTTTTTCCAGTAAGGTCGGATTTTTGGGCATTCCCACCATATATGAGACATTGAGCCAATGATGTCGCATCCTCTGAAACACAAGGGGTTGGCCGAAGGGAACATGCGAGATAATTTCACGGGGGTATAGTACCATCTCGTGAGAACCTTTAAGTTAGCCTCTATCAGGGAGGCATTTTGGACACCCTTGTAAGCTTTTGAGTATGCCATTGACCAAGATTCCTCACTCCATTGGAATTGGAAGTCAGCTTCCCAAGCAGTCATATAAGACGTCTTACCAACCTGACGTGAAAGAGAGTGGTAAATAACAGATATTCCGCCCCTCTGATCCACAGCCTCCCCGCACCAATGCTCATAAGCCGTAATACGGGGCGGAACGGGTTTCCCCTTCCAAATTTTATGGAGGAAGTGATGTATCTGCCCAAACCTGAAGAGTTCCGACGTCGGGAGCTCAAGCTTTTGTTTGCAATATTTTATGGTAATGGGGCCCGACGCCAGGAAAAAGTGCCCAATTCGGTACAGTCCCTTGTCCAGCCACCATCTAAAAGCTGTGATATCTAGTCCCGGGACAAAGTCACTATTGTTGAAAATGTGCGATAGGGGGTGAATTTCAGAAGTCAAATCAGGGTTGGATCGCAGCTTGTCCCAGAGAGAGAGAGACTGAGAAAGGGTGGGTGAAAGGATAGCGGGGCGATCTCTAGGGGGGATCCAAAGCAAGTAGTCTAGGGTGTAGGAAGGGGCTGCTTGTCTCTCGATGTTGACCCAGTCCGGTTTCTCGGACTTGGAGTACACCGCAGAGAGCTGAGAGAGGCGAGCTGCCTGAAAGTACCCAAAAAGCCAAGGGAGGCCTAAACCCCCTCTCCTTTTGGGCCTGAGGAGGGTAGAACTAGAAAATCTACAACCCGTCCTACCCCAAACAAACATGTTAACCTTCCTTTGTAGGGACAGGAGATGATCCTTCCTGACATTAATTGGGAGTGCTCTAAAAAAATATAACAGTCGGGGGAGAAGGGTCATCTTGATGGAATGAATTCTACCGAGCCACGAAAGGTTGCCCTTAGCCCAAATCTTTAAATCAGCTTCTAATTTCTTATAAGTTGGGGGAAAGTTCGCAGAGTACAGAAGTTCTATTTTTGGGGTGAGATTAATTCCCAAGTATTCTAGGCGATTATCCCTCCATTGGAAAGGGAAGGAGCTTTTAATTGTTGCCACTGTGTCAAGAGGTAGGGAGATGTTAAGTGCACAAGATTTAGTGAAGTTGACCTTGAGACCCGAAACGGAGGAGAAGTCCTTTAAAACTTTGAAAAGGTTGGGAAGGGAGGTGATGGGAGAGGTCAGGAACAACAACATATCATCGGCAAAAAGGCCGCATTTATGGGTTTGAGAACCACATGATACCCCCAAAATGTCCGGATTGGACCTAATCGCTATTGCTAGCGTTTCGATAGCTATCGCAAAGATTAGGGGAGAAAGAGGGCACCCCTGCCTAGTGCCCCTTAGGCATGTGCAAAAGTGAAAAATTTGTTTCGTTTCGTTTCGTTTCAATTCGTCATTTAATAAATTTCATTAAGTTAGGTTCGTTACATGTGTTGAATTCGTTTTCGGAATTCGTTCGTTTTCGACCGAATTTCGAAAAATACGGTCGAAATCGAAAATATTTCGACCGTTTTTCGAATTCGTTCGTTTTCGACCGAATTTCGAAAAAAACGGTCGAAATCGAAAATATTTCAACCAGATTAGAAAACAAATAGTCTCTTTTCGCATAGAATTTTTTTCGAATTAAATTCGAAAATATTTTTTTTTTTTTTTTTTCGAATTCCGATCGAATTTAGTCCGCGGGTATTCGATTCGGAAGTCGAAAAAAAAAAATCGATTTCGACCATTTTTTTTTCGAAATTCGGGCGAAAATGAACGAATTCCGAAAACGGTCGAAATTTTTCGCTAATATAGCAATTCGGGAATTCGTATGCATCCGAATGTCCGAATAATGGAAAATTTGTCCGAATTTCGATTCGGAACGAAACGAAATGCACATGCCTAGTGCCCCTAAATATACCAAACGAGGGGGAGTAATGTCCCTGGAAACGAACCATTGCTCTAGGTGTTGAGTATAGAGCGTGTAGGACCCCTAAGAACTTACTGCCAAACCCCCAACCTTCCAGAAGGGAAAACAAGTAGGGCCATTCAATGGAGTCGAAAGCCTTGTGCAAATCAAGGGACAAGAGCATACCTTTCTGAGTAGGGCCGTTTGTCCAGTTCGACTGCAAAAGGGAGATAATATCAATGGCCCTCCTAATCTGGTCGGGGCCTTGACGGCCCGGTATGAAACCCACCTGGTCCTTGTGTATGTATCTGCCTATAAAGGAGGCCAGCCTGTTTGCCAAGATCTTAGTCAGGATCTTTAGATCGTTGTTTATGAGGGAGATGGGCCTATAGTTCTCTACTTCCTCCGGGTTCTTGTTAGGTTTCGGGATTACTGTAATGAAAGCAGTGTTAAGATGAGGATCCAGCGGGGCACCTTTGAATTTTGCATTAAAAAAACTGGCCATATAGGGGGCCAGGATCTCGGAGAATGATTTATAGTAGGGTGCTGATAGACCATCTGGCCCCGGAGCGGAACCGGTCTTTAGGTTTTTTATGACCTCCACTATTTCCTCGGTCGAAAAGTCCGCTTCCATAACCTCCCTATGAGAAGGGGTAAGAGCTGGGATAGGAAGATCCCGGAGGAAGGGAGAAGACCCCAGGTCTCTGCCCACCTGACCTGAACTATATAGCTTTGAGTAGAACTCTTGAAACGCTAGCATAATTTTTTTACGGTTGGCTGATAAGGTGTGGTCTGTAAGTCGGACCTTGGGAAAAGAGTGGGAGTGAAAGCGCGGAGACAACTTGGAGGCCAACATGGAACCAATCCTATCTCTGCGACAATAAAATTTCGCTTCACTCCAGCGTAGTTCCTTCTCTGCCTTTACTGTGAGGGCCAAGTTAAGTTCCAATCTAGTGCCATCTATTTGATCTAAGAGGGCCTTGGAGGGGGACTGTTTATGTTGAACCTTTAAAGTGAAAAATTTATTCTCCAAATTTTTGATGTCTATTAACCTTTCCCTCTTGACACGAGTGGCAAGTTCAATCAGTTTACCCCTAATCGCAACCTTGTGGGCCGCCCACAGAACTTCCGGTGAAATACTCTCTACATTTTTTAGGAGAAAATATTCCCGTAAGGAGTTCCCAATCTCAGCTAAATTAGAGGGGTCGCTTAGAATAGATTCATTGAGTCGCCAATGAGTTCTAGATGTATTAAAAAGGGAATTCTGCAAGTGAAGGTGTACTATTGAGTGGTCAGACCAAGAGCAGTCAGCAATAGATGCCCTGGAGATGGAAGGGATGAGGCCGGGAGGGACAAAGATGTGGTCAATTCTAGCGTAAAGTTTGTGTGGTGCAGAATAATGGGTGTAGTCTCTTGTAGTGGGGTTCAATTCCCTCCATATGTCGATCAAGCCTTGAGAGTGAAGCGACTTAGCTATCTTCAGACTGACCCTAGTGGGGCGTAAAAGTTGTGACCCTAGGGGTCTAGACCTGTCTAGGCCCTGGTCAAAGGCAGTGTTCGAGTCCCCGCCTAGGATGAGCTTACCCTCGACCAACGGAAGAAGGGTCCCGAGAAGGGCCTGGAAGAAGGGCGCTTGACCCTTGTTGGGCGTATAATAGGAGATAAAAGAATATTGGATCCCCTCAATCAGGCCCTTCACAAGGATATACCGCCCCTCCGGGTCTCTGTGTGTGGTTAGTGTTGAAATTTGATGTTCTTAGAGAATAGGATCGCTACCCCCTTGGTTTTATTTTCAGCGTTCGCCATATAAAAGGTTGGGAAGTGAGAGTGAAGGAATTTGGGACTGTACCGAATTGGGAAATGAGTTTCCTGAAGCAGGACAACATCAAACTTCATAGAACGGTAGTGGTTAAATGCAAGTCTCCTTTTCTTAGGAGAATTTAGACCTTGTGCGTTATGTGAGGCTATCCTAAGTACACCTCCAGGCAAGTCCGGGTCAGGCATTGGGACAGAGGAGCGGACAGCTGATAAGAATAACTCCACTCACCATTAGACGTCTTCTCAAGATGGCTGTGGGCGACAGGCGCTGGGAAAAGGCGACCCAGGGATGTCTCCCCCGGATACGTGGCATCCGCAGACTGGCTCGAAAGAAAGGAAAGAAAAAGCAAAGGAATAAACAAGAAGACAGACACAAGAAAACAAACATTCGGTTAGGAATATTCAGAGACCTCAACCAGAAAAACCGGTCCGGGTCCCGAGAAAATCAAGTCGAAGACCTTACAATGAGGATCGACTACCCGTCCCACAAAAACGGACAACCGCCTGAGTGGGAAGGATGGAGGCGCAAGGGTAACACCTGGTGGAGATCAGGCCAAGGGGTCCCCTAAAGATCACAGTCCCCTTTAGAGCCCAAAGTCCCAGGGCGGACCGCCCATGAAGAAAACCTGTCACGAGGCCAGAAGAATGGATCATCCATTCCCAAAGGACCTTCCTTCTTTAGACTTCTTAGGCTTCCCGGTATTCCAAGATGGAGAGATTGGGCTCATGGGGGGGGGGGGGCGCTTGGAGGAGACCGCAGGACCCCCGGAGACTTCCATCGGTGCTTCCAGGGAGATCAGTTTCAAATGCAGCAAGAGTCTCTCCCCTTCTTGGAGACTAGAAAAGGCATAGGTTCTGCTCTGGAGAGAGAATTTAACCGCAAAGGGGAAGGACCAATGGTACCTGATGTCCTGTTTGGAGAGGACAGTGAGTATTGGTTTTAGGAGTCTCCTTCTCTGGATGGTAAATGGAGACAAGTCGGCAAAAATCTGTACTTGGTGACCTCTGCATGTAATGTGCTGTAAGGACCGGGATTGTTTCATGACTGCTTCCTTAGTTGCGTAGAAATGTGGCTTAACAACAATGTCTCTCGGCGAGCCATCCTTCCTGGGGGGGCCCAGAGCTCTATGGGCCCGATCTAATTCAAGGCGGGGCGGCTGGACATCTGGGATAAGTCCTTTAATGAGATCCTGGACCGCTTCAGGGATGTCCGTGACGGATACTGGGAGGCCCCTAACCCTAAAATTGTACCTCCTGGACCTATTTTCAAGTTCATCTATCTTAGAAAGGGCTGTGTCCAGCTGGTCCTGAAGGGACTGGATATGAGCAGCATTTTGGTTAGTGTGAGCGACCGTTGTATCAAGCTTGCTCTCTATTGCTTCCATCCTAGATCCCAAGTTGGCAAAGTCCACTTTCATCTCCCTAGCAATCTGGGCAGCTGTATTTGCTAAGCCCCTTTCCAGCAACGCTGTAAATTTGAGAAACATGTCATCTTGTGATGGGCATTGAGCATGGCTGACATGATCTAGAGCTGGCGTTGCAGGCGTGGAAGGGAGAGTGGGGCCTAGTGGGGACATGGCATATCCTTCCACTGTGCCCAGTAGGGATTCAGTGGATGCCGGAGAAGGGGCACACGGCATGTGGATGGAGCTTTGAGCTGCCTGGGCATAAGTGAGGGTAGCTGGGGTGAGCACTTGCCTGGTCTCCTGCCTCCTCTCCCCCCGTGGATACGAGAGGCTGTGCGGGAGCTGCAGCCGCGGCCATCTTGGATCTCGTGTCCCCGCCGAGTTTGTTAAACTCCGGCTCTAAATCGCGCCTTGCAGCCGGACCAGCCATCCAGAGGGATGCTCCGACGTGTCCCCGGGATGCGTGCTGAGGAGTTGGAGCCAAAACCGGGAAGCTGTGCCCGCTAGGTAGATCATGGGGCTGGGGTGTTGCGGAGCTCCGTGCTTATACAGCCATCCCGGAGTTCGCGCGCATGCGCCTAACCCTACCAAATTTATCACATAAATTTGTTAAAGCTCTGGAAAGACAGAGAACCGGTGTCCGCAGTGGTGGCGGTACAGTCAGGGGACCAGGTAGGGATCGACCTGGTGCAGGTTGCAGCTACCCTAACTAGGCCCCAAACCCAGCAAGTAAAAGAGTTTCTGAAAAGAAATGGGGACATGTTTTCAGGGTTGCCAGGACTCACCAACGTCATCGAGCATGACATTGTGACCGAGCCCAAGGTGACAGTCTGGCTTAAACCCTACCGTATCCCAGAAGCTCACAGGGGGGCAGTGTCTGGAGAGGTGAAAAGGATGCTTGAACTTGGGGTCATCGAAGAGTCGCAAACCCAATGGTACTCTCCGCTTCTGCAACGACTTTAGAAAACTCAACGAGGTCTCCAAGTTCGATGCATACCCCATGCCACGGGTAGATGAGCTGATTGAGAGGTTGGGTCCTGCCAGGTACATCACCACACTGGACCTCACAAAAGGTTACTGGCAGATTCCCCTAACCAAAGAGGCCAGAGAGAAAACAGCTTTCTCTACCCCGGAGGGTCATTTCCAGTACAAGAGAATGCCGTTTGGTTTACACTCCGCCCCCGCCACATTCCAAAGGGCCATGGACAAAACTTTGCGTCCCCACCAACGGTATGCCTCTGTTTACCTGGATGACATTGTCATTTTTAGTACGGTTTGGGATTCCCACCTTCCCCGAGTACAGGCAGTGGTAGACTCCTTGAGAAGGGCAGGGTTCACCATCAATCCGGAGAAGTGTTCGGTTGGGGTGGAGGAAGCCAAGTATCTTGGATACATTGTAGGTAGAGGGTTAGTGAAGCCCCAAATGAGCAAAGTAGAGGCTATACAGGGCTGGCCCCGCCCCCTAACAAAGAAACAGGTCAGAGCGTTTTTAGGCCTAGTTGGGTACAACAGGAGGTCTGTCCCCAACTTCGCCACCATTGCGGCACCTTTGACTGACCTCACCAAAGGCCGAAAGTCCGTCATGATCAAATGGAATGCCGAGGCTGAAAAGGCATTTCAAATGCTTAAGACGGCACTGTGCCAGGACCCGGTGCTTGTAGCGCCGGACTTTTCTAAGGACTTTATAGTGCAGACAGATGCCTCAAGTGAAGGGCTAGGAGCAGTTCTGTCTCAAGAAATCAACGGAGAGGAGCATCCAATAGTTTTCCTTAGTAGGAAACTGACGCCAGCTGAGAAAAACTATGCGGTGGTGGAACGCGAATGTCTTGCCATTAAGTGGGCTTTGGACTCCCTACGGTATTTTCTCCTAGGCAGGAAGTTTCGCCTCATATCAGACCATGCTCCTCTTACGTGGATGAGACAGAACAAGCACACCAATGCCAGGGTAACTAGGTGGTTTCTGTCACTGCAGGAGTTTAACTTTGTGGTGGAGCACAGACCCGGGAGACAGCATCAGAATGCCGATGCCCTCTCCCGAGTCCACTGCATGATGGCGAGTGGTGCCTCCAACACCTCCGCGTTGAGGCAGAGGGGGGGGGGATATGTACAGGACGCCAGAGTTGGGTCCTGGATGGATGCTACATAGCGCCGATTTTTGGAGTTTGGGCCATTTGAATCACAGGTTCAGGAGGTCATCCAGAAGGGGGTGAGAGGTTCCGGACAGATAAAATGGATCCAGAGAGGACGGGCTTAAAGTCCTCTCTGTCTTCTTTTAATGATATTTGGGGGTCCGGGATTTCGGAGGCTCTGAAGCGACAATTGGGAGGGAAGAGAGCCTCCCCTTCTGACCCCTGGCTTCAGGCACACAAGGGGTTAACCACTTCCAGGAAGTGAGTTAAAAGGAAAGGAAGTCCTGACAGAGGGTGGAGTAGTTTGGAAGTGAAGCTGTGTCTGCAGGGAAGGACTGGAGGACTTCTTACTAAAACGTATGTGCCTTTCTTTTGGTTGTTTTTGCTGTGCTGAAGAAAGACTTTTCTAATTTATGCTGGAAACAAGCAGGACTTTTGTTGTGACGTTTTTGGTGCTGAAGAAAGCATTATTTTGTTTTGTTTTGTTTTGGTCGCAATAAAGACCCTTTGCTTTACTGACACGGTTTACGCACTTGTCTCGCGGAGCTTAAGAACCCCCAAAGTTCACAATATATATATATATATATATATATATATATATATATATATATATATATATGGCGCAGCCGTGCCATTCTGACGACGTATATGTGCAGGACACGGTCGGAAAGTGGTTTAAAAAAATCTCAATAGCAATGAAAAAGCTGTTATTTTACTACCGTTATTGCACCTTACTCCATATACACTAAATCAGCACAATGGAGCCTATAATGGAATTGATTTTATTCTCATTAATCCATGCTGTGCAGGGAATTCTGCACATAAAATGCATTGACAAGAAATTATGAGTCTCGCAAAGGCTTCTAAAGACCTTTTAACCATAGTCAAAATGCTGGGCAAGAAGGAGGACTTGTTTGCAGATCTCCAAAATGCCAGAAAAAAGATGTCGCCAAACACTAATAATTTTTTTTTCCGTACTGGAAAGACATGACACAACTGTTCTTGTAAAAGCTGTTCTTACATGGAGGGATGAAACCCAGTCTCTTTTGTCAGGCTTTTAACACATCAAGTGTTGTCTGTCAGTACAATTTAAATAACTCATGCATGGAATGGTTAGCAAGGACATGCTTTGCATTTTTAAACTGAATTTCACTCGCTATTCAATCTAAAAATGATTCACTGGCAAGTATTAAAATAATTTACAAGATAGACATACACTTTTCTCTTCCTTGCGTACAGGATGTAATATTTAAATATTTGGCATTATTATATGCGGTTACATGAATTATCGTTTTACCTAATTAATGCCGTGATTTTTTATTCTTATTCTTATTCTCCGTGATCTTTAATTACTCATAAAAAGCTAACATTCCTGTCAGCCTTTGGGGGGAAATTGGTTTGATAGAAAATTTACACGAGGCAGCATAAAAAGGTTTCTATTATTGTAGAATGCATTATTGGAATAATAGTCTCTAAGTGATATAATTATTAGATATGAATATGTATGCGTCACTCAGTGCCACTTTAAGGCATTCATAAGTCCAGGGCAACTACCTTTTCCACATACACACACACAATTGTCTTAATGTAACTTCAGAATACAGAGTAGGGCAGTACAAACAACACAGTGTTAACTCCAATCTGCCATTGTACTTCTGCAGGAAAGGCAATGAAGGAACAGACAGCTTTGGTTTTAACTATTTGGCTGTTTTCGGAGACAGTCTGCTATTTTCCTTGCTACAGTACACTAAAGCACCTTAAACAAGGGTGGAAAGCCAGGCAACATCGGCCAATTCAATAAAAAAACGTCCAACATTGAGCCTGCGTGTATGGCAGCCAGTCCAACAGAAGCCACGAACATGCTGGAAAACCAGCAGCCAACCGGCTCCCAATCAGCACTCTCAGCCAATGACTGAGACCACCGACCAGAGTGTTATGGCGGGGGGTCAGCCCCCTGCCAGAAAACAGCAGCTCAGTGGGGGAGATTGCTGTATTAACGTCGGATTGTTATTACAGCGGCTCGGACCAGAGCTGACATCTTGTTTTCGCTCATCGCCCTGGGTTAAACAGAAAAAAACTCACAGTAGGTATTAGGCTTAAGAGTGAGAGGCTGCTGCTAAAACAGCCTGCCCTGCTTCACTGGACTGGAGAAGACTTGGTAAGACTTGGACAGCTACCCCCTTTGTCCCTATAATTAAAGTGGTCACAATCTCAATAAACTGAAAAAATATTTAGAAATAGTCATGAGCAAATCTGCCCAGGTTTGGTTTGTCAAGATGAGTTCCATTGAAGTTTAATATATATATATAATTGGTCGCTCTTTATATTATGGAGCTATCTCATCTATTTTATTCACTGGCGGAATTATAGGGGTGCTGAGGTCACCATGGTGACCGGGCCCCTTGCTGGAGGGGGCCCGAGGGCCCCCTATATACAGTGCTTCGATAGAAGGAGCACAGACAAGTTCCCCGATCACAAGCCGAACTGTAATCGGCACTGTGCAGGGAGCTCGTCACAGTCATTACAAACTGAAAGCAAAGTGTGTGCTCTTTGTCTCCCCCTACAGTGCAGTACCCGGCAGGAAGAGCTGCTAAGGTAAAAGACTACTGTTTTTTATCTACTCTGTGTGTGTTTGCATGTGTGTGTGTGTGTGCATGCCATATATGTATGAATGTGTGTGTGCATGTGAATATGTATGTATGTATGTATGTATGTGAGTGTGCATGTACTAAGACTCAAACTGCAGTGGTTGTTATAGTATACTGAAGTAAAAGTATACAGAGCAAACTTTGTCTGCAGGCATGAAGGATACAGCCACAACACCTGTGATCATCATTATCATGCTGATAATCACACTGTACAGCCTATATACAGTACAGTCACATGAAGTACAGTGTAATTATCAGCATGATAATGATGATCACAGGTGCTGTGGCTGTATGTTTCATGGCTGTAGACAGTGTTTGCACTGTATACTTTAACTCCAGGCTTTTTTTCAGCAGAAATGTGGCACTTCTGAAATCTGCACTCTGTACGTAGCACACCCTGAACTCTGCACGTAGCACACCCTGGACTCTGTACGTAGCACACCCTGGACTCTGCACGTAGCACACCCTGGACTCTGCACGTAGCACACCCTGGACTCTGCACGTAGCACACCCTGGACTCTGCACGTAGCACACCCTGGACTCTGCACGTAGCACACCCTGGACTCTGCACGTACCACACCCTGGACTCTGCACGTAGCACACCCTGGACTCTGCACATAGCACACCCTGGACTCTGTACGTAGCACACACCGAACTCTCTACGTAGCACACCCCGGACTCTGTACATAGCACACCCCAGACTCTGTACGTAGCACACCCCGGACTCTGTACGTAGCACACCTTGAACTCTGCACGTAACACACCTTTAACCAATGGCGGATTTATCAGGGTCGCAGCAGTCGCCGTTGCGACTGGGCCCTGTAATTCCGCCAAGTCTGCCCGTTTGAGGTGCCCGACTGCCGCCTGCCAATGTGAGGGGTTCACCTGACTGTCATGCCACTGTGGAGGGGGGGCCCTTCATAATTTCTTGCACCGGGGCCCTGAAGTCTCTAGTTACGCCACTGATTTTATTCCATCAATCGCATATACAAAAATATCAAAATAGATTTTAATTATTAAACCAACACTGGGTCAAAAATAGCAGATTTAAAAACAATTAAAAACACCCTGAATCCTGCATGGTTAACATTAGAATTGTTTCTGGTAGACTGGGTCTTAAGTAATTGTCCAACTTTCTATGTCATCTAAATGTCTAAAATGTCTCTGTTGTTGTCACACAATCCATTATAGGCACTTCTTAGGTTTACAGGTAGTTTATTACAATAATAGAAACTCAGGCTGGAGAATCAGGGTTCATATCATTTCCACAGATACTTCATCTACTATACATAGGGCCAGATTCAGGTAGAGTTAGGCTGGAGTATCAGTGATACTCCAGCCTAACTGTCACTTTAAGCTGGCGTTTTTGTTTTCTGTAACCAGAAAACAAGAAACGCCGGGTTGGAGTTCCGATGCGAGCGGCGTAATTGAATTTCACCATCGCATCCCAACTTTAATTTAAAAATGGCGCCGGGGGGCGTTCCCGCTGATTAACGCCGAAAAAATATGTTAATCAGCGGGAATCGGCAATTCACGATCGTATTCGGGCACGACGCAGTGACTTTCCGACGTTTCCGTAATCGATACGCGGCGTAAAGATAAAGCAGCCCCCTAGTGGAGTATCCTATGTTAAGTATAGCCGTCGTCATCGCGTCGGAAAAAAAAAAATCGCGTTGTTTGCGTAAAACTTCCATGAATGGGGATTTGACGTCATTGACGTTCACTGACAGAATTTGGAGCATGCGCACTGGGATGCATTGACAGTCGACGCATGCGCAGTACGTTCGCCGCGGGATCGCGCTTAGTTTAAATAATACACGCCCCGTACCGCCCAATTTGAATTCCGCCGGCTCATTTGCGATACGCTGCCGTAACTTTAGGAGCAAGTGCTTCATGAATAACAGCACTTGCTCCTAAAATTTCGCCAGAGTAACGTAAATGAGAAGCGTTACTCCAGCTTAAAGATGCTCCCATCTACCTGAATCTGGCCCATAGTAGATAAACACAACAAATGCCATTCAATTGTGCCTCTACTGTTATAAAGAGGCAACACAAGCTGCTTTTTGATTGTGTTTACAGTAATAAATTCCAGCATACAACCAGCAGGTCTGCATGTATGCATTATACAAACATCCGTAGCAAAGTATATGACTTCTGCTGTATTGTGTTCTTTTATGACAGTTCATTTATGACAACAGTTAATCCCCTGGTAACATGTGGACTGTAGGTTTGATAGACTGCAAATTGTGCAACGCCCAAAAGTCTTGTGTGATGACACACCTAAACCAAAGTGTATCATCTCCACTTGTATACTGAAGGTTTACATTGTAGAATGCACAGTCAACGTACCCAATGATTAAATGACACTGTAAGCAGTGTGCTTCCTAAACTGTTGTGAAATTTCCCAAATATTTTAGGCCGCGTACACACGATCAAATCTGTCTGCTGGAAACAGTCTGCCAGACCGTCCCAGCAGACAGATTCGATCGTGTGTACGGGCAAACAGACGGATTTGGCCACCCGACAGATTTGAAAGCATGCTTTCAAATCTGTTGGCTGGGAACCCATCCGCCCGACATGTCTGCTGGTTAGTACGCTAACCAGCAGACATATCTTCTCGCACATGCGTCGAATGGTTTCGACACATGCGCGGAAGTGTTTTACTTCCCGGTGCGGTGACGTGGCGGCGTCAACGTCACCGCCACGTCAGCGTGCTGTCTGCCGGCGGGGATTTTGGTTTGATCATGTGTACACTATCAAACCAATACTTCTCCAGCAGACAGATCTGTTCAAATCGGTCTGTCCGACCGATTTGAACAGACAGATGATGATGATGTCTGTATGGGGCCTAAGACATCATTGTTAATAGATACAATGAAATAATATCTCAGCTGTTGTAGCTAAGCTAAACAGAAAGTCTTATGCCACGTACACACAATCGGTTCGTCTGATGAAAACGATCTGATGGACCGTTTTCATCAAACAAACCGATCATATGTGGGCCCCATCAGTTTTTTACCCATCTGTGAAAAAACTTAGAACCTGTTTTAAAATGATCTGATGGTTAAAAAAACAATAGAAAAAAACGATCGTCTTTGGGGAAATCCATTGGTTAAAAATCAATGCATTCTCAGAATCAAGTCGACGCATGCTCGGAAGCATTGAACTTCATTTTTCTCAGCACGTTGTTGTGTTTTATGTCACCGTGTTCTGACACGATCAGTTTTTTAACTGATGGTGTGTAGGTAAGACTGATGAAAGTCAGCTTCATCGAATATCTGATGAAAAAATCCATCAGACCGTTTTCATCGGATGAACCGATCTTGTGTACAGGGCATAACATTCATATTTAAAACGGTGTCTCCATGAAAACCAAAATGTAAGCAGCATGTCAAAATGTATATCTGAGGCCGCGTACACACGATCGGATATGTCTGCTGAAACTGGTCCGCCGACCAGTTTCAGCGGACATATTCGATCGTGTGTACGACCTAGTGGACAGGTTTTTCCAGCGGACAAATTTCAAAGCATGCTTTGAAATTTGTCCGCTGGAAACCTGTCCGTCGGACATGTCCGCTGGTTAGTACGCCTAAGCAGCGGACATGAATCTCCCGCATGCGTCGAATGGATTTGACGCATGCGTGGAAGTATTTTACTTCCTGGATTGCTGACGTGACGGCATCAACGTCACTGCTAAGTCACCGCGTTATCCGTCCGAGGGGATTTTGGTCCGATGGTGTGTACACGCCATCAGACCAAATATTCGACGAGACATGTCCGCTGGAAACGGTCCGTCGGACATGTCTCCTTGTCTGTATGCGGCCTGACAGACATCTGCAGCACTGTGTATCACTTCTACTGGTGTATAGAGAGTTTAGGCAGTATGATGTTCATTAATGACACAAAATATTCCACTGGCACCATGTAGGTGGCATGTTCCATTAAACGCGAATAAAAGATAATTCACAAAACACTTTAGCTGAACACTAAAAGGTACCGCAATTCACAAAACATGAGACGATAATCAAGACACAAAAAGTGCAGCACAATAAAAAAAGAAAATGTAAACATTTTTAAACATAATAAAATTATGGTTCATCTATTTAGACTTTTGAACAAAGACCAGATAGCAGAAGCACAGATCATCCACGTGTGGAAAAAGGAGATCAAGAGACACAAAGGATTATGTGACAATCCTGCCCAAAAAACGAATGCGGTTGTGTGTGTAATTGCCATCATCCCTTTGAAATATTTGAAAAGATGTGTCCTCATTCTGTGATTTTTTAAGGCAATTAAAACATTGTTTATTTAAAAAAAGTTATATTGAATGTCTGTTTGAATGTCTGTTTCAAAAATTATAACACATTATATAATGTAGCATGGTATAACACAAAGTTCTTGAAGCAAAGTGACACATTGAGGATATGTAGAAGTAACCAGCTACTTTCTTGTTAAATCTACCCTGATGGTGGGCTGATGGACAAATCCAGTAGATGGGATACCAATGCGTTTCAAAATGTGGATCTAAGTATAAATAATTTCTTCTTCAGGGATTCTTACCACTTCTGCAATAAAAGGCTACATCACTTTAGGAGTTAGATATAATGTAAACGTGTAAACAATATACATTATGGTACATTTCAAAAATACTCACATCATACTTTGTCTCTGGCTAGAGCATACCCACAGCCCAAAAGAAAGGGGACTCCCATATGTCAATCATATCAGCATTCATGCTGTACAGAGACCAATTGCCCAAATATTCTATGCCAATGCTTCAATAGAAAGGGGGGAAGAAAAAGGAATGGCATTTGGTGTGGTCCCTGGCATTCCACTGTATTGTGTATGCGCGTTGTAGTGACATCATGAGTTGCTGTGCCATATCCGGTCTCAGTGAGGACAACACTCAAGGGCCAGTATGTGGCCATATTGGAAACAAAACGCCACCGACACAGGAGATCTCCAGTGTTAGGGAACCCAGGAAACATCCCAGCTTTCCCGACATACCAGAGAAATAGTAAAGGCCCCAAACAACATTGCAGGGGCCTACCTGTGCCGGGTATAGACACAAATGCTATAAAGAATTATTGATATGAGATCTCCAAATCCTTGCCCATGAGAATACTTATGACATTACAATGGAGTTTAATCAACAACATTTTAGTCCATACAAAGAGGCTACAGCAGTCCAACACAACAAAATATCAAAAAACAATATTATATATATTCTATTGTAATAAATAAAAAAGAGAAGACCCAAAAGATGTGATCCTAATATCTATTCCCCCACCTATAAATCTCAGTTTATGAGGACATTTACAAGTCAAAGAAAGGGGTTAGTTACTAATAAAGTTGGAAATAAGCTGTCAAGAAGTAAACAGAATATGCATTTTGCCTGAATTGAAGCCCTCAAGAAAGGGCCTGTAGCTTTCTGCTTCATTTGAACCAGGGGGATTCATGGCATTTAGATACCTAATCCACCGCATTTTGCGCTGCAGTAAGATCTTATTCCAATTCCCTTTCCATAAAAGGTCAATACAAATTATAGCAGCATATCAGGTGTAAGAGAAAAGAGGAGGTACAAAATTCCAGCTTAATGAACTTACACAGTGTCTCCATAATTATTTGTACGATCAGTAACTTGTAAAACAGCTATAAATCAGAGAGGAGAGAAAGAGGAAAGAGGGGACGGAGTGAGGGGAAGGGATTGGGAAAGAGAGAGAGACGAGAGGAAAGAGAAAGAAAAGAAAAAGGAAGGAGGGGGGAGGCAGGCAGGAGGGGTGGGGGTAGTATCGTACCTCGGTGACCTGTCGTCGGCTCACGGCGGGTCCTCCCCCATACGCCACCTCTCCCAGACAAGATCATGATACTCCAGCCTGTCCTAAATCCTAGCCGTCATCTTTTCCATGAGTTCTACGTCCTTAACCCTAGCATAGAGGGCCTCTTAGGATGGGGGCATCGGTTTCTTCCAATGAAGTGCTATCAAGCACCTCGCAGCTGTGGTAATGTGTCTTAATAGTTTCTTGTAGGGTTCAGCTATGTGAGGCTGGGATAGACCCAGTAGGAATAGCTTCGGGGAGAGGGGTATGGGCGCCTCCAGGAGGCAAGACAGGAGCTCTCGCGTCTGAGTCCAGAACGGGACAATCATGGGGCAAGTCCAATATATATGGAACAGTGTGCCCTTCGCTTGGTTGCAGTGCCAGCATCGGTCAGAGGTGGAGGGGTAGATCTTATGGAGAACGTCCGGGGTCAGGTACCAAAAGAACAGCACTTTGTATGTATTTTCCTTATAAAGGGTGCAAATAGAGCTTTTGGCCGCCTGTCTCCAAACCGCTCCCCACTCATCCTCCGAGAGCACCTGCCCCAGCTCCCTCTCCCATCGAAGCATGTAGGCGTGTTTACCTTTGTTTTGAAAGGGGTATTCGTTTAGGATTTGGTATATATCTGATATAAGGCCCCTTCGGGCTGTGCCCTCGAGTACGATACGCTCAAATGGGGTCGGTTTAGAGAATTGGAGCCGGGGGGCTATTGTGTGGGCGTAATGGCGGATCTGTAGGTAGCTGAAAAAAGCTTGTCGTGGGATGTCATGTTTGGCTTGGAGATCAGTGAAGGAGTGCAGGGTGCGAGACCTAGGGTCTACTAAATGACCGAAGTGGAAGAGATTCCGTGAAGCCCAGGGCCATGACATCTGGTGGGTTAGACTCGTCGGTAATTTAGGGTTATAGAGAAAGAAGGTCAGCAGGTAACTCTCGGACTTAAGTCCACAGTTTTGAGCCAGCCTCCTCCATATGCGTTGAAGCTGCTGCATGGAGCCCAGTAAGCGCCCGGGCTCCACTGCCGCATTCGCGTTCCAAAGGAGATTATTTGGGTGTATTGGTGCCAGACAGATCCTTTCCACCTCCGTCCACCTATTGTAGGACTTCTGGGGAAACCACGATACCACCGCTCAGAGTTGTGAGGCCTGGTAGTATTTAACCAGGTCTAGGAAGGCCAGGCCTCCCTCGGTTCGCGCGGCCGTTATGACCGAGCGTGGGATCCTGTGGCGCCTGTAGTTCCACACGTATCGGAGGAGATCTGCTTGTAGGGCACGCAGATGAGTACACGGAACCGGGACAGGGAGGGTCTGGAAAAGGTACAGCAGTTTTGGGAGGATCACTATCTTAATGGCCGCTATCCGGCCCATAAGGGATATCTGATGGGAGTTCCATTTATGGATCAGCGCCCTGATCGAGCTATAGAGGGGGGGGAAATTGGCCTGGTATAGGGACGCAAAGTTCGGGGTCAGATGGACCCCCAGGTATTTTAGGGAGGCTCGCTCCCAGTGATACGGGAAGACGGACTGTAAGTGTAAGGTCATGGACTTGGAGGTGTTGGTTTTATATCCCGAGAGGGCCCCGTAGCGTTCCAGTTCCCCGTGTAGGTTGGGCAGGGAGATGCGGGGACGCGTCAATGTCAAAATGATATCGTCAGCGAAGAGGGAAATCTTAAATTCCCTCCCCCTTACTGGGATACCCCGAATATCCGGGTTGCCGCGGATCTTCGCTGCTTGGGGTTCGACGCAGAGAGCGAAGAGGAGGGGGAGAGGGGGCACCCCTGGCGGGTTCCATTGGTGACGGGGAAGGTGGCTGAAGTGGCAAAGGGAGTTTTCACCTGTGAGATCGGATTGGTATAAAGGTGTCGGACCGCCTGAAGAAAAGGTCCCCTAAACCCCATGTGTCTTAACGTGGCGAGCATGAAGGGCCAGCCAAGGCGGTCAAACGCCTTTTCTGCGTCCAGACTCAGGAGCAAGGACTCCGAGCCCTCCCTGCCCGCCACGTCGATCAGGTCGATCACCTTTCTTGTGTTGTCCCCCGCTTGGCGGAGGGGGACGAAGCCCACCTGGTCTTTATGGACCAGGGAGGGCAAGACTACATTTAGGCGGAGGGAGAGGACCTTCGTAAATATTTTGAGGTCTGAGTTTAATAGTGCTATCGGCCTATAGCTAGCGCATATTGAAGGGTCCTTGTCTGGTTTAGGAATGAGGGTGATAAAAGATCGCTGCATATCTTGCGGGATGGGGGTCTGTTGTAGGAAGGCGTTGAAAAGCTTGGTCATGTGAGGAAGAAGTGTGGGGAGGAAGGTCTTGTAATATTTGTATGGTAACCCATCTGGGCCCGGGGATTTGTGGGCGGGTAGGGCCTTAATGGCTAGGGTCAGCTCCTCACCCGTGATGGGGGCATTGAGAGAGGCCAGGTCGTCCGGTCGTAGCCGAGGAATGCCCGCCCGTGTCAGGTATTGTGTCATCCTATCTAGAAGGTCGGGGGGGTGGGTTATGAGGGATTTCCGGTTTGTTGTACAAGTCTGTGTAAAATGCAGCGAATGCATCCGCAATACTTTGAGGGTGGGAAAAAATATTGCCCGATCTATCCTGAACCTGGTGCGGGGTGGAGGCAAGCGAGCGGTCAGCTAGTTTCCTTGCCAATAGGGCTTGCGCCTTGTTGCCCTTGTCATAATATACCTGTCGTAGGCGAACCAGGGCTTTCTCGACTCGACCCAGCGCGAGGTCCCGGAGTGTCGACCATACTAGGGCAATGCGTTTTAGAAGCGTCAGGGAGGGTGAGGTTTGCAGACGGGTTTCTAGGGCTTTCTAGCCGACTCGGCGTTCCTCTTAAGGGCCGAGGAGATGGCCATACAGCATCCCCTGATTACCGCTTTGTGAGCGGCCCACAGTGTGGTGGTGGAGACGTCCTGCGTGTTATTTTCGCTGAAGTAAAGTTGCAGGGCAGATTCTATTTCCATTTTGAGGGGGTGTGCTTCAAGAGGAAATCATTCAGGCGCCAGTTATAGGGCCTGCGGGTGGTGGCGTTCAGGTCAAGGGTCAGGGTGAAAGGGGCGTGGTCGGACCAGGAGATGGGCAGGATCCGTGCGGAATCGGTAACGCGTAACGTGGTATTATTGACTAGAAAGTAATCTATGCGTGAGTGTGTGTGATGGGGGGATGAGTAAAAGGTGAACTGGCGATCTCCCGGGTGAAGCGCCCGCCATGCGTCAAACAGAGCATGCTAACTCGTTAGCTGGCGGAAGAGCTTAGAGTCCCACAAAGCCCTAGTCTGGGAGGCCTGGGGGTTCACAACCAGGCGATCCCAGGTCGCCGAGTGGGGTAGGATAAAGTCTCCCCCCACCACCAACAGATCGTGAGGAGAACGGGCTAGGCGGGCGAGAACCCGGCCCAGAAATCTGTGCTGATGGGCGTTCGGGGCGTACAGGGTACACAGGGTTATATCCCGCGAGTGCCATGTACCTCTCAGGATGATAAAGTGACCCAGGGGATCAATGTAGGAATCTGTGCAGGTAAAAAGGGTGCCCCGTTTAACCAGGATTGCAACCCCTGCTCGTTTACGCAAACTAAAGGCCTGGTATGTTAAGGGGAAGTATCTGGATGCGAACGTAAAGGAGTCGCCCTTGGAGAAGTGCGATTCCTGTACCATTATGATCTCTGCCCCTGACTGCCTGAATTCTTTGAGTGCTAGATGTCGCTTCCTATTGGAGTTAAGCCTGTGGACGTTCAAGGATAGTAACTTAGCCATACTGTGGGTGTAGTGACCATGGGTTATACTTAGCTGGAGTCAGGCGCGCTGCATCCGGTTCTGGGAGGGCGAGCGGGGGGGCCGCCGGGCCAACGGCCTCCGAGGCGTGCCATTGGGTCCTGCCTGCATGGAAGGGGAGAGAGAGGTGTCTGAAAAGAAAGAGAAAGATGAGAGCAAAAAAACAGAAGGAGAACACAACATCATTCAACAATGGGGGCCCGAGTGGTTCCTCGTTCCCCAACAGTTCCTTAAGGACCTCCCGACCAGACAGTCCAAAAGTGTGGGTCGGGGGGGCAGGGGGGTGGTGTGGAGAAACTCCACCGTGGGGGTTGGGAAAGGAGGAACTCTCAGGCTATCAGCCATGGGGGGTCCGTAAACAGAAGGGCAGCCTCTTCGGGGGCTCGTCCGAGACAGGCCCGATATGTGGTGTAGAGGTAAGGCTGGGGAAACCGGGGGGAACGTGAAAAAGCCAAAACAAAACAGGAGGGCTTCATGCGGCGCTCAGGGCGGCTCTTGTGGCCAGGACGACCGTCTCATGTGGGCATGTGCCTGGGGGAGTTGCGGGCAGGGTCCCGGCCTCTAGGGCGCTTGGGCGGGGGGACTCTCTGCCAGACCACCGGTGGAGGGGGTGGTGTGGTCACCAGGTCCCAGGCCGGCAGCTGGGGAACGGGGATGTCCAGTGTTTTGCAGAAGACATCCAGGTCTTCGGGGTAGCGTAAGGTGGCGGATGTCCCCTGGTGGCTGGTGGAGAGGCTGAAGGGTAAGCCCCATTGGTACACTATGTCCTTGTCCTGTAAGGTGCGGAGCAGGGGTTGTAGTAGGCATCGTTTCTGCAGGGTGATCCATGATAGGTCCAGGTAGAGCTGTAATGGGTTGTTGTTGAAGACTAGGTTGCGAATGGGGCGAGCTTTACGCATTATGGCTTCCTTCAGCGGGTAGGAGCTTACCCGGCATATGACATCCCGTGGTTTGGAGGCAGGGCCCTTTGGCTTGAGGGCTCGGTGAACTCTGTCCATCTCGATGGGCTTGTCTGTTGGTTCGCCCAGTATGTTATTGAATAATTTCTGGAGAATAAGCTGTAGGTCCTCCGCCCCGTCTGATTCAGGGAGACCGCGTATGTGGACGTTGTTGCGGCGCCCCCTGTTGTCCAGGTCTTCAATGTGCCGTGCATATCTCTAAGCATTAGGTGATGGTCTGATGCCTGAATTTGGGTGCGGTGCACCGCCAGTTTAGTCTCTTGGATCTCCTCCTCCGCCATCTCCACTCTGTCAGCTAAATGTTTGAGGCCTGTATGGAGAGCTTGAATTTCAGTGCGGCAGGTTGCCTTAACATCTTCAATTAGTTGTTTGAAGTCGTCTTTCGTGGGGAAGGCCTGCATATAGGACTGCCATGGCGGGGGGGATAGTGAAGGGGTCCCCTGGTGTCATTCGGGGGGTGGAGTGAGCCGGTGGGGGGTGGCTGGTAACTAGGAGCCAATTCCCCATGCCCTCTGGTCTCAAGGGGAGGGTGTTGGGAGGAATCCCATGGTGTGGACCAGGCCTTGGCCTGTTCTCCCAGCAGGGAAGTGGCCCCCCCGTGCCACAGAGCGCTGGTGCTTGCCATGGAGGCATATGAGGGGGGGGGTCCCTCTCCGGGCCCCAAGCTCGGGGTATATGGCTGGGTGGATTTATCCCCGGGCCGCAGGGGGGGCGGGGTGCAGCCTAGCACTGGCAGAGGAGCTGCCATGCTCCAGAGATCCCATGGAGGCCTGGGAGTTGGTGGGGGCTTGCAGGGCCGGGAAGTCCTCCCGTGTAAACATGGGAGAGGGGGAGAGCTGATCCCCGTTCTGCAGTCCAGGGTCTGAGGCAGTGCGGAGCAGGCTGGGGGAGGCCCCAGTAGAATGGATGTCCCGGTCCGGGGAGCCATGGAGAGCCGCGGCCTGTGCCTCGTGGTCCGCGGTGGGAGGGCGGGGGTGCAGGGAACCACTCACCCGTTGCTGCTAGCCATCCGGGCTCAAGGAAGTGCCCGAGATCTGCGATCGGGTCGGTAATGGCTCTGGATGCATAGGTGAGCGAGGGGGAGAGGTCCCTGTGTTGAAGGTGGCTGCGTCCGGCGCCATCTTGTCCCCTCCACCCGGTGGCATGTCGGGTGGCTTAAAGTAGCGTTCGAGGGTCGTGGAGGAGCCTGGCGGGGGCTGTGATTCTCTGCCAATGGATGGCTGCAGTTTCCCCCGGTTTTTCGCCGTTTAGCTGCGGGCAGGAGAGGAGGTCTCGAATGATGCTTCCTTCCAGGCTGGCTTCCGGTCACGCCCCCCGTTTTTATACATTTCATTGTTCATTAACTACTTGCCGACCAGCCGCCGTCATATTACTGCGGCAGGTCGCCTCTCCTGGGTGAGAGCCCGTAGCTCTACGTCAATCACTTTGCGTCTCTGCTTGCCTCCGAGTCCCGCGCGTGTGCGATTTTTCGGCAATATAAAATGATTGCTGCAGCTACTCGGCCCAAGGTCTCTAATCATACCAGCAATGCTTTTAGACGTCGATGGGGATCTCTAGGATGTGATCTGTTCTAAAAAAAAATTGAAAAAATACGAATATTCGAAATAGCGAATATTCACCGCGAAATTCGGAATATATCACGAATACTCGAATATGCCATATTCGAGCCGAATATTCGCAATACGAATATTCGTGAGCAACACTACCGGGCACGCGTGATCGCTCGGTACAGAGCGAGGACCGGGAGCTATGTGTGTAAACACACAGCTCCCGGTCCTGTCAGCGGGGGAAAGGCTGATCTTCTGTTCATACAATGTATGAACAGAAGATCAGTGATTTCCCCTAGTGAGTCCACCCCCCCCCATATAGTTAGAACACACCCGGGAACATACTTAACCCCGCCCCCTAGTGTTAACCCCTTCACTGCCAATGGCATTTTTATAGTAATCCAATGCATTTTTATAGCATTGATCGCTATAAAAATGCCAATGGTCCCAAAAATGTGTCAAAAGTGTCCGAAGTGTCCGCCATAATGTCGCAGTACTGAAAAAAACGCTGATCGCCGCCATTACTAGATAAAAAAATATTATTAAAAATGCCATAAAACTACCCCCTATTTTGTAAACGCTATAACTTTTGCGCAAACCAATCAATAAACGCTAATTGAGATTTTTTTTTTAACGAAAAATATGTAGAAGAATACGTATCAGCCTAAACTGAGGAAAAAATATGTTTTTTTATATATTTTTGGGGGATATTTATTATAGCAAAATGTAAAAAATATTGCATGTTTTCAAAATTGTCGCTCTATTTTTGTTTATAGCGCAAAAAATAAAAACCGCAGAGATGATCAAATACTACCAAAAGAAAGCTCTATTTGTGGGAAAAAAAGGACCCCGTTTTTGTTTGGGAGACACTTCACACGACCGCGCAATTGTCAGTTAAGGCGACGCAGTGCCAAATCACAAAAAGTTCTCTGGTCATTGGGCAGCATTATGGTCCAGGGGTTAAGTGGTTAAAACTATATTGCCTCCCTTATATGATGTTTTTATGGTTATTTTAATGTTCACTTTTAGGGATTTGAATGATGTCTGCTGTTTGTAATTTAGGTTCCTAATCTTACTATGTACTTTGATGGCTTCTATCTCTTTGGTGGTTTGCTTCACAAAGAGCCAGGATTCTAATTTAATTGTGGGAATCTATGTGGAAAACATTTGCTTAGAACAGTTCTCTTCCTCCTCCTCCTCATCTTCCTCCCCTTCCTCTAAGGCGGCGTACACACGGCAGGGAATCTCGATGGGCAGAACACATCGTTCCGCCCGTCGAGGTTCCCTGCCGGCCGTCGAAATCCGCGACCCGCCCGTCGGGAATGGCAGCCAGCCATTCTTCCAGGCGGGCCGTCGAGGAAATAGAGAGCGTGCTCTCTATTTCTGCTCGACGGGCTTCCCGACGGGAAGCTCGCCGAGACCGTACACACGGCCGAGGTCCTCGCTGGAATGTGCATTCCAGCGAGGTTCTCGCTGGTTTTCAGCGAGAACCTCGGCCGTGTGTACGCCGCCTAAATCTTCCTCCTAAATGTCACTGGAATGTTCACTTTCTTGGAGCAGTAAATTCAAATTTCGGAGAGCCTTGAAATCTGCTGCTGTCATATTTGGCTCTATTGCCTCACCTTTCGTTGACTTTTTGGCATATAGACTTTTTTTTAAATAATTCCTTCACTACCTCAAATTTGTCCAAGCTCTTATTTCGATAATATGATAGACCTTTGCCTAAAAAAAATCATCTAATTGTGTTTTGGGAATGGTTCCCAGATTCCATGTTGCATTTTAAGCAGCATTGAGATTTCTACTTGTGCCTCCACCTTGTGCATTACCGGTTTTGGCGTTTTTATACCCACCACCTTTACCATCATGTGAGGATTTGGTTTGATGCGTGTCTATGTGCTCATTTCCCTCAGTGAGTCCACCCCCCCATACAGTTAGAACACACCCAGGTTACACATTTAACCCCTTCTCTGCCCCCTAGTGTTAACCCCTTCACTGCCAGTGGCATTTTTATAGTAATCAATGCATTTTTATAGCACCGGTCTCTATAAAAATGCCAATGGTCCCAAAAAAGTGTCAAAAGTGTCCGAAGTGTCCGCCATAATGTCACAGTACTGAAAAAAAAACGTTGATCGCTGCCATTACTAGTAAAAAAAATATATTAATAAAAATGCCATAAAACTACCCCCTATTTTGTAAACGCTATAACTTTTGCGCAAACCAATCAATAAATGTTTATTGCGATTTTTTTTATGAAAAATGTGTAGAAGAATACGTATCGGCCTAAACTGAGGAAAAAAAAATGTTTTTATATATATATATATTTTTTTATATATTTTTGGGGGATATTTATTGCAGCAAAAAGTAAAAAATATTATTTTTTTCCAAAATTGTCGCTCTATTTTTGTTTCCAGCGCAAAAACTAAAAACTGCAGAGGTTTAAAGTTAGAAAAATAATCACCCTACATGTGGTATATTATAACATCATGCAGTATCTTATATCAGATCATGCTTGACTTTAAATGTAACATACCGATTCCTTTCACTTACTCTCTTGATACAAATGCATTTTCTAAGCATACACTAAACCTCTATACCTCTAAAACTATAACTATATATTATTCATCAATTTAACAACTTAACCCTCGGACCATAAACTATTTTTATTACTTTTGTGATCAAAGACCACCAAAAGAAAGCTCTATTTGTGAGAATAAAAGGACGCCAATTTTGTTTGGGAGCCACGTCGCACGAAAGTGACGCAGTGCCGGATCGTAAAAAGTGCTCTGGTCTTTGACCAGCAATATGGTCCGGGGGTTAAGTTGTTAAATTGATGAATAATATATAATTATAGTTTTAGAGGTATAGAGATTTAGTGTATGCTTAGAAAATGCATTGGTATCAAGAGAGTACGTGAAAGGAATCGGTATGTAACATTTAAAGTCAACCATGATCTGATATAAGATACTGCATGATGTTATAATATACCACAGGTAGGGTGATTATTTTTCTAACTTTAAACTTCTAACTGTAAATTTCATGCTGGCTGGACATTGATCGACCACCTCAGCCATAAGTGATTTGAATAAGTATATGATAATCATGTTCTTTTGGTAGGAAGTAATTACTGACCTGTAACCTTTGAGAAACGTTCTCCCTCCCTATGTGGTATGCAATACCTTAAGGTGATTTATGAATAGTCAAGGAAGTGAGATAGTGAACCTGCTAGCATGCCCCTCTCGCTGGTGTTAAATGCACATATGAGCAAGTTGTTAATGAAGACTGATGGACAATGACAACACTTATGAATTGAAGGCTTAGGAATGCTACCAAGTGAAAGTGAACGGCTCTATATCTTTTAAGGTTTATGGGATACACTGAGTGCCTGCTGCACCTGGATTGTTGGATGTTATGAATAAGCACTATACAGGCTAAACTACTTGTTTGCTGGTGGAGGTGATGCAACTAGGCTCTGGTGTTTCACCATGTGAAATATTTGGGCTTTGCACTATTTTCTTTTTATGGAACATACCGCCTACATGCTGCCATTGGAGTATTTGTTGTCATGAATGAACAGAAAAACTTGTGATCACAAATAGTCCACCAATCAGTGCAAATTAAATTTCAAAAACAGTTTTTAAACTACTGTGGAATCAATTAAAGTTGTGCTTGCCAATTCTTGCAGAGAGAGTTAGGTGTGTTATGCTGTATTAGTGGATGGTGGTCATGATCACCTTGGAGTGAAGATTTTTTTATACTCAGAAGAATAGTAATGGTGATGGGAATTTTTTAGTCATTAGACTATTAGACTGCTTTTGTTTGAACATATTTTGTTTAAAAACTATTTTTGAAATTTACTTTGCACTGATTGGTGGACAATATGTGATCATGATTTTTATTGGAAGTTGAATTGTTATGAATTTTAACATTTAAAATATTTTTGTAGTTATAATACAGCCTGAACTTTCTATATACCAGTGGAAGTGATACACATTGCTGCAGATGTCTGTATGGTATACATTTTGACACACTGCTTACATTTTGAATTTCATGGAGGCACCATTTAAAATCTGAATTTATCACTGTCTGCAACCCTTACCAACAACAGCTGAGACATAATTGTATTGTTTCAATTTTACATCTACTAAGCATGGAGGCTTAAACATTTGTGAAACATCACAACAGTTTTTCAGACATACTGCCCGCATACTTTCATAGGATTGTTGGCTGGTATTAATGAGCATTATATAGTGTGCATTTTCAGTAGTGAAGGTGAAACTTTAGTTTAGATGTGTCAACCCTTAAGGTGCTGGGCGTTGCACCATTTTCAGTCTATTCTTTCCTGTCCACGTTACCACATTACCAGGGAATCAACTGCAGTCATAAATGCACTGTCATAAAAGAGCGTAATACAGCAGATGTTATACACTTTGTATAATACATATTTTTGCACGCTGTTTATATGCTGGAATTTATGGAGCCATTACTTTAAATGTAGGTTTGTGTGTTAGCTCTTCACAACAGTTAAGATACAATTTGATGGCATTCATTATATACATTTATTATGTATGGTGCCTAAACTATCTTTGAAAAATGTAATATGAACCCTGATACTTTTGGTCTAGTTGAGTTTCTAATATCTTAATAGATCATCTATACCAAGATGAAACCTAAGGATTGCCTGAGAACAACGGAGAATGAAAGTTGACCCATAACTTAAGGCTCTTTTAAATATTTAGTTTTTGATCCAGCATTAGATTAATAATAAAACTTAATTTTTATATTTTTGTATAAGTGATTGTTGGATTCAAATTTGTTCAGATTGGATAGCTCTATAATCTAAAGAGGGGCAGATATACCATATGTATTTATAAATAAACTATGGGTGTAAAACCCAACCAGGACGTATTGAGAGGTTAAAAGTTTTTTGTTTCCCATACCTATGATAAATATTAAATTCACTGTTAGCCATCTCCATCTCATTTGACAAAAATGTTACCTATGACAACCCTTGGAGTCTTTGTTGATGGGTAAAAAGAGCATGCTTTTAACACCAGTTCTGAATGTGTTGCAGGTGCAATTGACCTGCTGGTCTGCATTTGACCTGATTTAGCCAAGTCTATCAAATTCTATGGGGAGAAAAGTAGTTCTAAACCAAACAAAAGACTTTCCACTTTGGCCCTTGCATTAAAAACACCGGTATATGTCATTTACATACATTACCCAAAAGTTTTCAGGGTGTTGAAGTGAATAGGAGGGAAGGCACTCTCCTTTTTAGTAATAGTGTAGCATTTTCGCTAACATTCCTCTTTGAAGAAAGTTTGTCTTTTTATTCAGACATCAGTAAGAAAAATGTCACAAACCACCATTCAGAGCCGTGCAGGGTCCTATTGTTAGGGAATGCAGCCTTTACCGCAATGCCTAAACACATAAACAGATTAAGCCTTTCAAGTTTCCAGGAAAGATGAAATAGGATTATCAAGGAACCTGTTACTTTGCTCTGAATAAATAAAGTGGCAGGTTTATTTTTAACTAAAGGCTTATGTGTGTAGTTGTAGGTTGTAGTTGTAGGAGTATTTAATACATGGTTAAATTGGTCAAGCCTGTGTAGTGCCCTGCTCCTGTTGAACAGGCGCTGCTGTAAATTTAGAGGGGGCCTGAGTCGTTATTTGGCTCAGACAAGTGTAATTATGGGCAATTTAGCCTCTGTTCCAGCCATGACTGTGCTGGGAGTAACCACCATTGTTCGCCTGGGGGTGTTATTACCATCCCAGGCCAAGGGTGGCAGCAGCAGAGTCCCCCTCGGGGTATTGGGTGTCCCCCTCGGCAGCAAATCAGTGGGAGTGATCGTTCTGCTGGGCATGCTGGGGAGGGGTACTTAAGGGACAGACGCCATTGGCGGGGAGTCTGTCGTCCCACACGTCTCGTGGCCCGCCTGGTCTGGGGTGCGTGTTCCTGACTTCGAAACCACGTTGGTCCGGGGTTGCAGCTTTGTTTGGTAGGTCCAGTAGAAAGACTGGGTCTGCATTTTCAAGTTGATCCTGTGCTGTCTGTACTGTGAGAGGAAGCCACTTGATGAAGGAAGCCAGGGGAAGACCTATCCTGGAGAGGACCATGCAAGAGGCTGGTATCTTGGGAGAAGGCCTGGAAACTTCATCAAAGGATGCACCGTATACTGAGAGGCTCGATGGTGATCACCTGTCAGATCTCAGTTCCACAGAAGTTAATCTGGAGAGATCCGGGTGCTTAATCCTGTGACAGAGGATTCTGGACCAAACGTGTCTCCTTATAAAGGAAGGTCTGTGGCAGAGACTGTACTTTATTCCGGCTGATAGGCCAGTGAGATGGACCTATCCGGGTGAGCAATACCCACTCTGGCTAGAGTGGCGACGAGAATTGTTTGCTGGAAGCAGGAGTGTTTCCTATTTGTGATTATACACCTGAACCTACCTACCTATTTACCCTTCCACCCCTCCAATTTCTTTTATTCCTAGAAAAGGAAGTGTATCGTGTGGACATTGGAGTTCATCAGACTCTCTTTTATCACCCTGGACAACAAGAAGATAGAGGTAAAGTGCCACCCAAAATACTCAGCAGCTCCTTCGGGGGTTAGTGCTACACTTGGAAGCCCCTGAAAGCTGTAAATCACTGAAGTAGACACCACTGATCAGTACCTTCAACTTGCTTCCAGGTCCTGGGCTGAGCTGCTGCTTTCTGAACAAAAGAGGTTTGTTGCCCAGCACGGGCACATTCAGAGAATGCTTTGCATTTTCTGAATGAATGCAAAGCTCTCTATGATGGAGAGTGTAACGGCATCACTTCAACCTCCTGTGTTCAGAAAACAGCAGGACAGCTACTCAGCATGGGACTCGAAAGTTAATGGAGGTCACTGGAGTAGCGATTTCCAGCTTCCAGGGGCATCAGCCAGTTATCTTACATACATAGTGACTTTGGTCCAATATATTACATGGAATGTTTCTTTAATGCACATAATACATTGCACTGCACTGTCCCACTGCCCTTGCCACTGATATTTACTCGCCCGAAGAATCTTGATCTTCTAACATCTTAACAGCAGAGTCACCTTCAAAGCAAAGATTTATGCCGCTTACACACGGACAGACTTTTGACCAGACAAACTTTTGAGTCGGAAATTCAGATGGAAAAAGTCTGATGGGGCATACACACACTCGGAATAACCGATGAAAAGCTCCCATCTGACTTTTCCCATTGGAAATTCCGACCGTGTGTACTCGGCTTAATACTTATTTGTCCAGCTGCAAAAGCCATCCAACTCTGCTCTGGCGAAATGAGAAGCTTGCTGAAATATCTTCAGCATCCAGCACACTTCCAGGTGTGGCAGATGACTGGTCCCCTATTGCGCTCTGTGGATCTATGTCTGATAGAAAAAAAGAGTACAGAGTGTCCTAGGTATCAGTTCTTGAAGATGCTTCAGCAAGCTTAGCTCTTCTTGAGAGTGAATATCGGTGGTGTGGGTTGCAGCATAAGTGTTATATATTTATTTTTTGCAAGAACATCTTTCTTTTTATTTATTGTATACAGCAACAGAGTGACTTTAAGGTCCTCGCTGAATATACATTTTAAAATGCTGTCTTTCTGGATTAAAATAACATTTTTTCAAACAATATTTGAGGAATCTGAGATGAATACACTGGACGCTGTATAACAGTGGTCATCAACCCTGTCCTGCAGGGCCCACTAACAGGCCAGGTTTTATGTATTACCTTGGGGAGATGTAGACTGGAATACTGCAATCACTGAGCAGCAAATGACATCACCTGTGATGCATTTCAGTTATCTTGCAAACCTGGCCTGTTAGTGGGCCCTGAGGACAAGGTCGATGACCACTGCTGTATAACATTTCCATTTGTAGACTGTTAAGCTCAATGTGTCATCTTATAAAGTAGAAATGGCAATGTTTTGTCTTTGTCTTTCATTTGTGGGTTTCATCAACAATTTTCATTCTATATTCATGTTTTTCATGAACAAGGAGTATTTTTAGAGAGACTACAGGTAAAGAACTTAAAAGGTAAGTAAATGTGAACAAGGGACTGACATAATGTAAGCATTTCTTTTGAGTGTTGCTGTTGAATATGAAAATGCAAATTTGTCTTGCAGGTGCATATTAAATCAGGGAATTTATTATGACACAGCAATGTATGTTTTACATTACTATGCTAAACAAATATCTTTTTAAATTTGAAGTTTGTGGCTAGGTTTATGCATAGAGAGGACTTTGCAAGAGAGACATTGAAATGAAACTAAAACTAAGCCTGGAAATAACGGCAATCAGGACTGCAATAGAAAGAGACATTAGCTCACATAGGAAAATGTTCTTTATGAGTTAACATCTCTTGGGTTTAACAGAAAACTCAGGAAGGTCAACTTGGTTGAGGTAACAATCAACTTAACAAAACAGAGTCCACACTTTCTTATTTCACAAAAGTTTGTGTCTCCAAGAGATCACCACTAAGATTACTGTACTCGGTACTTATCAGACATAACACAGGCTGAGGATGATGCAGGCTCAGCTAAATGTGCATTGATTGAGGCACGTTCAGACCTTTCAGAACTTGAAAACACCTTTTAAGTTTGGTTTGTGCAGCCCTTTTATGGCTAGTTCTCTACGTATGAATCTACATCATAGAATGCGACGAAATGTCACCTCTCAGCTTTAGACTCCAAAAAGTACTTGGGGTGCTCAGGTATCTGGAGAGGGATAGCTTTTTAATAAACTTTCAGCACTGCCAGAGAGGCCCTAATTTGTCTCTAAAAAATGGGTTCCTCTCTCTAACTACACCCGTCTTGATGACATGCACAGTAGCAGTGATGTACTTACTATTCACTGTGTCCATAATAAGGGGCATGTCCCTGCAAGAGAACTGTGTTGTATTATGACACAGGCAGATCCAAAATGGCCACAAGAGTCCAAAGCTGCAAACACTTCCTGTATTTGCTAAGAATTCATTCCCCTAGTGCTTGGTTTTCTGAATAACTTGACCCCCAGTTGCTGATGCTGATGTAGTATTGTGTAAACCACTAATCCAGTCATTCTGCATGTAAAATGTAGACATGTTTAAAGTCTATCCTGGTTGACAGCTATGGCTGCCTGCAAAAATAGGTGAATATGGGTGATTTTTAAGATTATCAGGTAAAAATAGCTTTTTTTTTGGGGGGGGGGGGGGGGTTAGATAATCTTAAACCACTTGCCCACGGGCCTGTTTTTCAGATTCAGTGTTTACGAGACTAAAACTGTTTTTTTGCTAGAAAATTACTTAAACCTCCCAAACATTATATATTTTTTTCTAACACCATAGAGAATAAAATGGCAGTCATTGCAATACTTTTTGTCACACCGTATTTGCGCAGCGGTCTTACAAGCGCACTTTTTTTGAAAAAAAATCACTTTTTTGAATAAAAAAATAAGACAACAATAAATTTGGCCCAATTTTTTTTATATATTGTGAAAGATAATGTTACGCCGAGTAAAATGATACCCAACATGTCACGCTTAAAAATTGCACCCTTAAAAATCTCGATAGGCGACGTTTAAAAAATTCTACAGGTTGCATTTTTTGAGATACAGAGGAGGTCTAAGGCTAGAATTATTGCTCTCGCTCTAACGATCACGGCAATACCTCACTTGTGTGGTTTGAACACCGTTTTCATATGCGGGCGCTACTCGCGTATGCGTTCGCTTCTGTGCGCGAGCTTGTCAGGATGGGGCGTTTTAAAACATTTTTTGTTTGTTTTCTTATTTATTTTAAATTAGTTTATAATTTTATACACCGAAATAAATAAAAATAAATAAATTATCACTTTTATTCCTATTACAAGGAATGTAAACATCCCTTGTAATAGAAAAAAGCATGACAGGTCCTCTTAAATATGAGATCTGGGGTCAAAAAGACCTCAGATCTCATATTTAGGCTTAAATGCAAAAAAAGAAAAAAAAATGTCATTTTTCAAATGTCATTTTTCAAATGTCATTTTTCAAATGTCATTTTTCAAATGTTATTTTTCAAATGTCAGGAAAAAAAAATGTTTCTTTAAGACGCTGGGCGGGACTGACGTTTTGACATCACTTCCGCCCAGCAGAGCTATGGGGGACGGGTGGGGGTGATTTTTCCCTCACTTGTATCCCAACACAGCCGCCGACAGGACCCGAGGGTGCGGGAGAGAGGCGGGAGGGGGGGCCCTCTCCCACCACCGATAACGGCGATCTCGCGGCGAATCCGCCGCGGAGACCGCCATTATCGTGTACAGGACTGCCCATGGAAAAGATGGATATCTCGGTTGTGGCAGCAGCTGCTGCCGTTACCGAGATATCCATCTTTAAAATCATGACGTCTTTTTACCATGACGCCGTGGGCAAGTGGTTAACAGAGTGGGGACAGAGTGGGGAAGTTATAAAGCACCTGTCGGGTTTTTATTGTTGTCTATGTCCCCACTGGATGAATTTCCCTTCACTTCCTGCACTGCTGAAATAATAATAAGCAATTGCCTAAAATTATGCATACATTAAATCAAATAAGCTTTAACATTTATTGTAATTTCAAAAGATTTCTCTGTTTTCATTAATACATCATCAACTGTATTTCTAAATGCAATCAGGCTTGACCTGGTATCAGTCTCTTGCAATCTTTGTATTTCAGGCCTGTAGCATCCCAAGGTGCTAATCAGTTCATGTACTGACAAGAAACATGCTGATAGGATAAGTGAGCAAAGTGACAGAGAGATAAATTCAACATTGTGCTGCTTCTTCTTTCACTGTCCAGTCACAGACGTGGACAAGTCCAGAATAACCGGAGCTCAAATTAATTGGGTTAAATGATGATGGCCATCAGGATATCTAGTATTGCAGTAGAAGCTTATTTTAAATGGGATATTTCTTTTATGTGTTGGTATATGTGTAGCGCTTAGATAACTACAATATATAGTAAAATAATTGTGTTCAAAATTGACATAAATAATAAATGCAAATGATAGCAAACAGAACATACAAAATAATCAGTGAAATCTCACAAAAAAGAAAATTAATATAAAAATGATAAACCAAATATTGAATGTCCATATGTGACCAGACCATATGTAACAAAATGTCCACCACGTGTCACAAGTATGTTTGAAACTGGCTTCTTATGTGCAGTAAATGACCCTCCACCGATAAAGATGCAGGCTTACTGAAACTTATGGACTCAAAGAAATATACATCTTATATGAGTCAAACAGGCTAAGGGACCGATGTGAACTCCAAAACTCTTGGGAAGACTCCATTGCCGCCTCATCTTGATTCATGTATATGCGCTGTAACTTCCATTTACTTGTAAGTGCAACTGCCCATTAAATCTCAGTATTTGTTTTATGGTATCATGCTATGTTGCCTCCTCTCTCCTTCTCCATAACCTTCTAATATTTGAAACCATACTGAGGGCAAGCTGTAAGCGATTGGGGCTAGTGCCTACTCATTACCTGGGCGAATGTATCTCTGTTGAACAGCCATCGATCGATCCACTGCTTCCTAAAGAGATCCCTTTGGAGTTCACATCGGTCCCTAAGCCTGTTTGACTCATATGAGATGTATATTTCTTTGAGTCTATAAGTTCCGGTAAGCCTGCATCTTTATCGGTGGAGGGTCATTTACTGCACATAAGAAGTCATTCTCAGCATTTCTCTTATCACTTCAACGTTCCATTTTCAAACATACTTGTGACATGTGGTGGATATTTTGTTACATATGGTCACATATGGACATTTAATATTTGGTTTATCATTTTTATACAAATTTTCTTTTTTTTGTGAGATTTCACTGATTATTTTGTATGTTCTGTTTGCTATCATTTGCATTTATTATTTATGTCCATTTTGAACACAATTATTTTACTATATATTGTAGTTATCTAAGCGCTACACATATACCAACACATTTTTCACTTGCTTTTTTTCAATTAGCTGTGTAAGCAGCTTCACTTTTTGTATTAGCAGCGCAGACTTACCTACAACACAATCTATTTCTTGTATGATTGGAGTTCTACTGTAATATAAATGCTTGGAGAAACTATTCTTTGTCATAAATATATGTTCTCTTCTATTAATTGCTGTTTATAAGGTCTCAATGGGACAAAAAGAAAAAAAGACTGCTATGCTGTGCATTGTAGAAGTCCTTCGTAGACTCAAAAAAAGACCCTCCAGTAATGAAGGAGTTAATGAATAATCATAAATCATACACATTCTAGGAGACAGGCACAACTCATAGGTTTTCCCAATAGTTGTAAAAAAAATCTATATCAAATGTGAATATTTCTGTTCTGCAGACTCCTTCCATGCCAAGTTGATGAGTGATGGGTACACAATGTGCCAGCAGTGACATTATAAATCATCGTTTACTTGTTTTTCTCAGTTTTTCTTCCAAATTCTAGTCATTCATAGTCTGTCCATTTAGCTCTCCCCAGACTACGACCGTTCTTCCACTTCGGTGAATCGTGAGAAGTTAAGCCTGTCAACCTTAACATATTATGAAAATGTCACAAACTGAAATATAAAAAAAGGCAATCTGGTTGCAGCACTTTTATTTCATTAGAAAACATTTTCAGCAAAAGTCAAGTTATTATATTGGGTTAATTCATTCTCCTAGACACAGATATACTTACCAGCAATATATTCCAGCGACAAAATGTCATCTTTAAGGAAAGATATCCCCCGTCTGCATTTAGACAGAATGTTTACTTTCCTTGCTAAGAAGCTCATTTGTTTTCATTTCCCTGTCACATTAATGATACAGGCTGGATTTGGGGGGTATTGAGGAATAGGGATGAGCTTCGAGTTCGAGTCGAACTCATGTTCGACTAGAACATTGCCTGTTCGCTTGTTCGGCGAACAACGAACAATTTGGGGTGTTCGCGGCAAATTTGAAAAGCTGCGGAACACCCTGTTAAAGTCTATGGGAGAAATCTTAAGTGCTCATTTTAAAGGCTAATATGCAAGTTATTGTCCTAAAAAGTGTTTGGGTTACCTGGGTCCTGCCCCAGGGGACATGTATCAATACAAAAAAGTTTTAAAAACTGCAGTTTTTTCGGGAGCAGTGAATTTAATAATGCTAAAAGTGAAACAATAAAACTGAAATATTCCTTTAAATCTCGTACATGGGGGGGTGTAAAGTAAGCATGTGAAATATCGCATGTTTCCCGTACTTAGAACTGTCCCCACACAAAGTGTCATTTATGAAAGGAAAAAAGGTAATTTAAAACCGGACTATAATGAATTGTCAGCTCTGGCAATTCAGAGAGAATTCATTCATAAAAAAAAAAGCATGGGGGTCCCCCCAAATTCAATTACCAGGCCCTTCAAGTCTGGTATAGATATTAAGGGAAACCCCGCCGTCAATTTAAAAAAATAATTATGTGGGGTTCCCCTCAAATATCAATTCCAGACCCTTTAGGTTCATCTCATAATTTGCTTCTGAACATGCATGGGTTTTTAACGTTGTTTAAGCCCACACACGATCATTTTTTTACAACCCAAAAACGTCATTGTTTAAAACGTCATTAAAAAATGCAGTATGTTCGAATTTTTTTTTTTTTTTTCATTTTTCAAAACACGAAAAATGATGTGAACCTCACACACGATCATTTTAAATTAAATTTTTTTTTTTAAATGTCGTTTTTTACATGCCGAAAAATTATCGTGTGTACGTAGCATAAAGGGGAGCAGCTGTGAATTCATAAAGTCTTCACTATGCTCTTCCCTCCTGTAAGCATGATTCATGTTAGACTGACATACCACTGAACCTGAAATGGCTCACAGAGCTGCTCCTCCCACTGCCATTTTTAACATGGCTTACAGAAGTGTCAGAGCCTCTATGAATTAAAAATTATAACATATGGTTCTATGAGTTTTAAACTATTAAGCCGCGTACACACGGCAGAGAACCTCGACGGGCAGAACACATCGTTCCGCCCGTCGAGGTTCTCTGCCGGCCGTCAGATTCGGCGACCCGCCCGTCGGGAATGGCAACCAGCCATTCATCCAGGCGGGCCGTCGAGCAAATAGAGAACATGCTCTCTATTTCTGCTCGACGGCATTCCCGACGGGATGCTCGCCGAGAGCGTACACACGGCCGAGGTTCTCGCTGGAATGCAGCTTCCAGCGAGGTTCTCGCTGGTTTCTAGCGAGAACCTCGGTCGTGTGTACGCCTCCTAAGACCTTGTTTTGAAGGAAAATGGTTTAGATTTAAAATAAAAGTCCATTGTTACATGAATGTTTCCCAGACTCAGAGCTAAAAGGACCATGAGGACATATTTGTCAAAACACATAGATACTGCTGAGTTCAAATAAATTGAAACAATGAGTTGAGTTTAATAAGTAAATACTCATTAAAAGGGGGCAATCCTGGGTACATTGACATCAGACATGTGGACAATGTACTGTATTTATTGGCATATAACACTCACTTTTTTACCCTGAAAATAGAGGGTAACCTGTGCCTGCATGTTATACGCAGGGGGCTGTGCAAAGTTTTGATCCTGAAACTTCCCTCTTAAAGTTAGGGTGCGTGTTATACGCCGATAAATACGGTAATTTTCCTATGGACAAGATGTCAAAGTGCAAGTGATACTAAACGCATATTTAAATTGCCCCTTCTATTTCTGTATGTGGATGATGGCATTGTAATTATTTTATTTAAAAAAAATTGAGGTATCTTTTTCCAAATCGATATACAGCTGTCACGTGACCCAGCTCCTTGCCAGTCTGTCCGCAGGGAAACATAAGCAAGAGGAGCTTCTAGTAATTCTTTGTATAAAAAAAAAACAGCCTTTGGAATACAGAGTAAAAATGAATAACTAATATCAATAAACTGTTTTAAATTGACATAAAAATATATATGTGAAATTATATTTGTATTATTTGATGGCAATAACATGGTGTGGGTGGATTTCTGCCAGTCACAGGCTGTGCCATGCCCCTCCAGCCTGTGTCTTAGAATAAGAGGGAGGTGAATTAAGATAATATATCCCACCCCCCCCCCCCCCTTGTGTTTATCTGGTTAGTGAGCATGGAGAAGGAGGGAGTGGGCTGTTGTTTATCACTGTGTATACACCCAAATGTATGACTATAGTTACATGGGCAGTGCAGATGTGATAGTCAGAAATGCCCAGCATAGAAACTCACTGAAAACTGATCATGTGCAGAGTTGTCTCAAGAGCTGCAAAATCTCTAGCTGAATTGGGGACATGGACAGAAGGGGGAGATAGAGAACAGCAAGACCTGCCAGGTTTTTTGCAGGATACAGACAACGAATCTCATAATGACATTTAATGCAGCATTTTTTTGAGGCTTTTTAATGATGTGGGTTTAGTGACATTTTATATAAAACTCTTGTCCCATGTTTACAGGGTTTATAAGTGTCCCATGGCCCAGGTGAATGAGAGACAACATTCATGTATACTCAAGTCAATGACAGTGTCCTCTATTCCACTGAAGTGAAGGACATTTAAAAAGTCAACACCTCTATAAGTGTCTTATGCCACGTACACACGATCAGTCCATCCGATGAGAACGATCTGATGTACCGTTTTCATCGGTTAACCGATGAAGCTGACTGATGGTCCGTCGCGCCTACACACCATTAGTTAAAAAAACGGTTGTGTCAGAACACGGTGACGTAAAACACAACGACGTGCTTAAAAAAAATGAAGTTCAATGCTTCCAAGCATGCGTCGATTCTGAGCATGCGTGGATTTTTAACCGTTGGTTCGTGCCTACTAACGATCGGTTTTGACCTATCGGTTAGGAAACCATCGGTTAAATTTAAAGCAAGTTGGCTTTTTTTTTAACCGATGGCGCCCACACACGATCGATTTTGACCGATGAAAACTGTCCATCAGACCATTCTCATCCGTTTAACCGATCGTGTGTATGCGGCCTTAACGCGGATGTCCCATTAAAAAAGTATATTAAAAGCCAGCAGCTACAGATACTGCAGCTGCTGACTTTTAATATTAGGACACTTACCTGTCCTGGAGTCCAGCGGCGTCCGCAGCAGAGGACGAGCGTTCGCTCGTCTCTCTGCTGTTCCCCCCTCCATCTATGGTGAGGGAACCAGGAAGTGAAGCGCTCCGGCTTCACTGCCCGGTTCCCTACGGCGCATGCGCGAGTCGCGCTGCGCCTGCCGATTGGCTCCCGCTGTGTGCTGGGAGCCGAGAGTTCCCAGCACACAACGGGGGGGGGCGACGGGATGTCACAAAAAAACCTGACTTTTTGTCTTTAGACAGTTATCTGCACCCCCCTCCCCCCTGAAAGGTGTCAATTGTGACACCGGAGGGGGGAGGGTTCCGATCAGCGGATCTTCACTTTAGGGTGGAGATCCGCTTTAAAGTTCAAGGATAAATGTATTTAACTTGGCAATATTTTATCAGACAAAATTAGATTTTAGGACATTTTAGAAAAGACTTGAAAAGGTTACAGTATCAAGACTTGTTAATGTATATACATCTCTATACATAATATCAAAATACTTAAAAAGGATTAAGGCCTCGTTCACACCATGGTGCAGAGATGTCTGTTTTTCTGCACGTGTTCTGAAAGGGCACAAAAAAAAACAACTGTGCCCTGTTTACACCACAACACTGGTGTCACATGCAGATTTTTTCTGCATGGGGAAAAAATCTGACATGACATCAACATTGGTGTGAATAGGGCACATAACTGATGCATGAAAACTTATGGAAACTGATGTGAAACTGATGTCGGTTTTCCCCTCAGTTTCCATCAATTTTCAAGCACGTATGGTGTGCATGAGGCCTTAGTCATAATATTACCATGTGTCAGGAAAGGTTTCACCTGCTAGTGGCACTGTCAGTTCCTCGGGCTGCAGTACTGTTGTCCACCAGCGGGTGTCTCCCGGTAGTCTTGAGACTATATCATCTCTTTCAATCAGGCATTACCTGAGACTGATTGCAGCAGGTGTGTGTATATATACCCGGCTGATGATTGCACTCATCGCCTTGGTATTGTCTTTGAGCCCTGACCTGTACCTGCGATCCTGAGAACCTGTACCTGTACCTAATCCTGAACCTGAACCTGTACCTGATCCTGAACCTGATCCGGTCATCATGCATCTATGCCCTGCAGCTTGATCCTGTCCACCTTCTCCCTGCCCTGTCTTGCTCCTTGCCCCATCTGCTGATCTCCCGTGTATGACCCTGGCCTGGCTATGTTTCACAAATCTGGTATTCCCTATCTCTTGGGCCTCGTACACACGAGGCAATAGATTTGTTCAAAACGGTCTGTCCGTTTGGATTTTGGTTTGCTCGCGTGTACACACGAGCAAACCAAAATCCCCGCCAGCAGACGGCGCGCTGACGTGTCGGTGACGTGGCGGTGACGTTGATGCCGCCACGTCACCGCACCAGGAAGTAAAACACTTCCGCGCATGCGCCGAATCCATTCGGCGCCGGTGCGAGACGACATGTCTGCTGGTAAGTGTACTAACCAGCAGACATGTCGGGCGGACGGGTTCCCACCCGATAGATTTCAAAGCATGCTTTGAAATCTGTCGGGTGGCCAAATCCGTCGGCTCGCCCGTACACACGATCGAATATGTCTGCTGGGACGGTCTAGCAGACCGTTTCCAGCAGACAGATTTGATTGTGTGTACGCGGCCTTGTACATACTTGTTTGTTATTTGTGGGTCACTGTCTGGTTGTTGGTTTGTTGTACACTGTTTGGTATTGGAGGTGTATCTATAATCACTTATCTTAATAAACTTCATTATTTCACTTTACATATGTTTGGTTTCCTCTGTTGCAGTCCACACGGTTCTGGTCGCACCTGTTTATGACACCATGTTTTGTTTGATTGCACTTATTATCATAAGAATTATGTGCACTTCATAATTTAGACATGCTGAGAAGAGAAATGGAAATAGTTTAAAATGTGTATGAAATATTTTGGGAGTAAGAAATATTTTAATGTAGAACCTTGTATTAAAAAAAAAAAACATAACATTTTGTTACCTAAGGTTTTATGTTTAAGATGTTATCGTATTTAAAATCAATAATAATACCACAAAACCCTCAGAGGGATATATCTATTTTTCCTGTAAATAAAATAACATAGTTAAATCAATCTAAGGATAAAATTGGTTTATGATATGAAGTTTGAATCCAATAAATCTATTTTATTCCCAAAAACATAATCTAGGGCTCTCTAGTCTTAGAGTGCCACCTAGTGTTCGAGTAAGTTATTGTGTATGCAAACTAATAGCCAATTAATAATAATGGTCCCCAATCAGGAGTGAGTAAATATTACAAACTATACCCTCTATGATTATCTCTGAATGACATAGGTTTATGGGTAGATAAATATGCAAGCGTGGAGTGAGACAGGACATATCATTCATCTTGAATCAATATCATCATCACTCATCACCATTGATAGACTCCATCGTGAAAGAGGTACTCCATCTTAGATGTGATCCATTTTGAAAGACAGGCTTCATCTTACTTGATCCAGCTCCACCCATCGGTAGACATTTTGAGGGTTTCATTTAGCCATCTTATGGCCCTATCCATTCATCCCAAGTGATCAATTTCATCTATTTCTAAGGCCTCGTACACATGATCGGACATATCCGATGAAAACGGTCCGCGGACCATTTCCATCGGATATGTCCGATCGGGAGTTTGATCCGATGGCGTGTACACACCACCGGATCAAATTCCCCGCCGCCGGACGGCGCGGTGACGTGGCGGTGACGCGTCGGTGACGTAGACGCCACGTCACCGCTACGTCACCGCACCAGGAAGTAAAACACTTCCGCGCATGCGCCGAATACATTCGGCGGCGGCGCGGCGGCGGTGCGGGACGACATGTCTGCTGGTAAGTGTACTAACCAGCAGACATGTCGGGCGGACAGATTCCCACCGGATAAATTTCAACGCTTGCTTTGAAATCTGTCGGGTGGACAAATCTGTCCGCTAGCCCATACACACGAGCGGAGATGTCTGCTGAAACGGTCCATCGGACCGTTTTCAGCGGACATATCCCCTCGTGTGTAGTCATAGTGTATTATTGTTTTGATTTTTGATTGTTTCATTTAGAATTATGCTTGAATTAGTTTTTGTTGGGTTAATTTGATATTCTGCTCTCAATATAATGACCTATAGGGATAGATAATTATTTTTTATTATTATTGTTTTTTCCTTTTGCCATATTGGCCCAACCCACAGACAGATTTAGGCTCTTATTCTTTCTGCAGGGGAATAACAGTTGTAATCTTTCAACCACAGATTTTCTGCCAGGTTCAGTTATAATTTTCTACAGTCTATGGGAGGAAATTAATTATTTGATTTTTTCTAGTCCCCAAGTAAAACATATGGTTTAGTGGGGTAAATTGAGGTAATTTGTTGTGATTATAATTTCTATGTCTGTGTCACCCAATCAATACGACTGTTACTGGTGTTTATTAAGTGACTAATTGTATTTAATTTATTCATAAATGATGTTGAGGCCGGTATAAATAGCTCAATCTTAGTTTTTGCAGTCGACGCAAAAATAAGCAGGGCAATAACTTCACATCAGGATAAAGACGTTTTACAGGAAGACCTGAATAAATAATGGAGGGGAGGAAGGAAACTTTTCAATCTCAGGGAGCGTAAGAGGACACAGGACTACCGACATTGACACACATGCACATTTGTGATTGTATTTTTTACCTTTATCTGAACTCAATAATGAAAAAAATAAGTGGCACTAAATTGCACTTATGTGCAATTAAAAACATAAAAATAAAATAAAGACAACTTCATACGTGGTACACTTTAAAGTATCGCTATAAAGATGATGACAATGTGATAATTCAAATTATCAGTTTAACAATATCACCCTGTGACAAGTGAAATAAACTACATTCAATAAAAAGTTCATAAGTATAATGAAATGTATCCAAAAAGAAGGTTTATCCAGTGTAAAAAAAAAATTGATCTTCCACCACACCATGCCAGTGATTCCGCTCCCTTTGGATGACACACTTACCAGATATTTATGCCTCACACTCTTGTGCTTGCCAAAATCACTTTAAACCACACAGACAGGTTTAGCAGCAAGACGTGCAGCAAGACGTGCTCTCTCCTCTCTCTGTGCTGATTTCACGACCAGGTGTCTACTGCTGGTTGTGTCGGCCCCCTCTCTCTCCTAGGGCTTGAACCAGGGAGTAGCAGATACTGGCGCACGGATCCCAGCAGTGGGACGTGTGGCTCATACTCCCTGGATAGGCAGGGTTTTTTGGCCACCCCCGTTCCTGCTCCAGCTCCTTCTCTGCTCCAGCCCCCATCCTCTGAAGGTAAGTCTGCCTGCTCTCCCTGGGACTAAAAGCGGCCGTCCTTGTCAGGACAAGCCGCAGTCTTCTCTGTCCCGAGAGACAGGAATCTTCTTTTTTTCCCCAGCCTAGGTTCCCCTGCACTCCCTCACCTCCCTTACCTCCATCATCCCCAAGGGCCCAAAGGGCCCCCCTTCCTCTATTCCTCCGCCCGTGTAGTTTTCGCCGTTCTGGTGCTCTGTTGAGGGCACCGCGCCAGGCCGCTCCGAATCGCGGGGCCGCGGTCTAGGAAAGACCGCGGCTTCACTTGCGGCCTAACGGCGCGCCGCTCCCCACGCCTCTGTGGTCCTCTCTCAGCCCCAGGAAACCTCCCCTACCCCAGAGGGCCAGCTACCCGGCCTGTCTCTCACCCCCTCAGCCCCCTGTTCAATTAAAGAATCACCCTGTCAGCCCTCTTCCCACTGCCTGAACAGCCATCCCGCCTGACCAGCAACAGGGTCCCCCTCACAGCCCCAGCCCCCCCCCCCTGTCTTTCCAAAGCACAGAAGCCTGGTCCAGGGGTTACCCGATCGCCTCTTACAGGGGTCAGGAAGGAATTTTTTCCCTGCTGGAGCATATTGGCCGAGCACCGCCGGGGTTTTTTGCCTTCCTCTGGACCAAGCCTGGAGAGAGGAGTTAGCCAATTCCTCTCCCCACTGCCCCGAAATCCCCCCCCCCGTGTATTGACGATCATGGCACGTAGGCAATATTCTGCCGAAACCATTTGGAGTTTGAGGCAATGCGCCGCAATACTGCCAGCCATCACCAAAAAGGCCCTAAGAACTGAGCGACTATTGAGAATCGATCATAGATCGACGGTCAGTCATTTCAGCCATTTACCCCAGCTCAAGCACATATCATGTGCTCTGATCAACACAAGATCGGCAGTAAAACACCGACTAGAAATCCGCGACTTCATTCAACAAAAGGATCTAGACTGTCTTTTTATTACAGAGAGCTGGCTCACAGCCGACTGTAACACCATTCTAGGAGAACTGGTGCCAGAAAATTACCGTATCATAACGGAAAACAGAATAGGGCAAAGAGGAGGCGGCCTGGCGGTGATCCTCAAGACTCATCTTACGATCACCAAACCAGTCCGCCAAAACCCTCTTCCATTCATGGAAACCCTTAGGCGGCGTACACACGAGGGGATATGTCCGCTGAAAACGGTCCGATGGACCGTTTCAGCAGACATCTCCGCTCGTGTGTATGGGCTAGCGGACAGATTTCTCCACCCGACAGATTTCAAAGCATGCTTTGAAATCTATCCGGTGGGAATCTGTCCGCCCGACATGTCTGCTGGTTAGTACACTTACCAGCAGACATGTCGGCTCCCACCACCGCCGCGCCGCTGCCGAATGGATTCGGCGCATGCGCGGAAGTGTTTTACTTCCTGGTGCGGTGACGTGGCGGTGGCGCGGCGGCGTCAACGTCACCGCCGCGTCACCACTACGTCACCGCGCCGTCCGGCGGCGGGGAATTTGATCCGATGGTGTGTACACGCCATCGGATCAAACTCCCGATCGGACATATCCGATGGAAATGGTCCGCGGACCGTTTTCATCGGATATATCCGATCGTCTGTACGCCGCCTTACTCTACAACTTCAAGCAAGTTCAAAGGAGACCGTCCACATTCTGCTCTGCTATAGGCCGCCCGGCCCAAAATCGCAGCTGCTATCATCATGGACGGATTTCTTCTCCACTTATACCCTCAACAGCAAACACCTGTTGCTGCTCGGGGATTTCAATCTCTGGGCCAACTCCTCACAGGACCCCATTGCCGACGCCTGTATTGACCACCTGGAAGGATTAGGATTACAGCAACTAGTATGTGGGCCTACACATGCTTCAGGTCACACACTTGATCTTATTTTCAGACAAGCTCTGGAAATAAAAATTTGGGAAAATGAAAAATTGCCATGGACAGATCACCATGCAATTACCTTCAATATTTCCACAATCCCCCCCGCAACAAAAACATCAAATCCAGTGACAACACACTGGACTAGATGTCAGAAGAAGCTCCACTCGGAACTCTTCAAAACCACTTTAAGGAAAAAAATAGAAACAACTCCGCCGCATCAAACGGCCGTTGAAACATTGGAAGCCATAAACTCGGCCATGCTACAGTCAGCCGACTTGGTAGCGCCGAAGCGACGAACCCGCATCCGGAAAACCAACCGCAGCTGGTTTAGCAACCAACTGTCGTTACTGAAGCAAGAACGCAGAAGGGCCGAATCTGCCTGGAAAAGATGTTCTTCAGAGCTAAACCTATCCATCTACAAGGCGACTACAAGAAAATACCACAAAGGAATTTTCCAAGCCAAGAAAAATTATTTTTCGGAGGCTATCAACGGCGCCCTAAACCGCCCCCGCGAACTCTTCAAGATGGTCACCCAGACCATGAAGCCAGGATGCATTGAAACCCCCAGCTCGGACACACAAGAATTTTGCAATGAACTATCGGATTACTTCATTAATAAAATCGAGGTGATCCGTGAAAGCATTCAGCAAAACAATTCCCCCCTCAGCCCCCCCTGCAGCCTCTCACACAACACCCATAGTAATTCTTCTATATCAGGTAAGTTCGCCCTGGAACCCATCTCCATCGAGACCACTAAGAATGTCATTTGTACTCTGCGTAATAGCACAGCGCCAAATGACGTTATCCCCACTAAACTGCTGAAGGAATGCGCCGACATTCTGGCTCCTCCCATCACGCAGCTTATCAACCAGTCTTTCTTGGAAGGCATAGTGCCCTCACAGTTGAAAGAGGGTGTAATCCAACCCATCCTGAAGAAACCCTCCCTGGACCCCAAGGATCCACTCCACCGCCGTCCCATAACTAGCCTCAACGTACTCTCAAAGATTATGGAAAAAGTAGTGGTACAACAGCTGCAACAGCATCTAGATACCCACAAGCTACTTGACCCATTGCAATCAGGCTTCTGTCCCGGACACGGGACAGAAACAGCATTACTGAAAGTATGGGACGATGTTCTCAAGGCCGCAGACGAAGGAGAATCTTGTCTTCTAGTTCTGTTGGACCTAAGTGCCGCTTTCGACACTGTAGACCACAATCTGTTACTGACTCGGCTTGCTGAAGTAGCCAGAGTCGCAGAAGGCGACCTATCTTGGTTCTCCTCTTTTCTGGAAAACCGATCGCAAACAGTGAAGTTAGGACCTTTCACGTCTGACAAACGCACAGTAACATGCGGAGTCCCTCAAGGATCGCCTCTGTCACCAGTGCTGTTTAACATATATCTTCGTCCTCTCTTTGAGATTATCAGCAGCCAAAAACTGCTCTACCACTCATATGCAGATGACACACAACTCTATTTCCGCATCTGCAACAGACAGGATCACCACCTCAATCTAGAGACATGTCTCTCTTTGATAGAGGACTGGATGACAAAGAGTTATCTTAAACTCAATGGAGCGAAAACAGAACTTCTCCTGTTTCACGCCAAGCGTATGAATCAACTTTCAACAGCATGGACCCCCCCGCCCATTCTGGGCAAGCTCATCACCCCTAGCGCCAAAGTCAAAAGCCTAGGGGTCATTTTTGACTCCTTTATGACAATGGACGCACAAATAGGGTCAGTAGTCAGCGGATCTCACCATCTGCTGCGCCTACTACGCAGACTCACTCCGTTCATCCCTAAAGAAGATTTAGCGGTCGTGGTGGGAGCAATTGTTAACTCCAGACTGGATTATGCAAATGCCCTTTACCTCGGCCTCCCCAAGTACCAAATCGCTCGTCTGCAAGTCGTTCAGAATACGGCCGCCAGACTGGTGACTGGGAAAAAACCCTGGGAATCCATCTCACCTTCACTGAGAGCACTTCATTGGCTGCCAGTCAAAGACAGAATTGCTTTTAAAGCTCTCTGTCTTACACATAGATGTGTCCATGGGAATGCCCCCCTTTATTTATGCGAAATAATAAAAGCGCATAATCCCAATCGCGTTTTGCGATTTACGAATCAGAACCTGCTCCAGGTTCCGAAAGCCAACTTCAAGTCCAAGGGAGAAAGGAGATTCGCGATCCAAGGTCCCAGACTATGGAACGCTTTACCAACCAGCATTCGGTTGGAGGAGAACCACCTAGCATTTAGGAAAAAGGTCAAGACTTTTCTCTTTTGATATCAAAGGAGACAGGAACAACAAGCGCCCAGAGGCGATTCAGTTCGCATGTGCCGCGCTATACAAGTTTTCATTCATTCATTCATTTGCTATCCAGCCGCAAGCATGTAAATAGGTGCTCTGCACATGTAAATAAAAAGTGCTCCAAATGGTGCAATATTGTAAAACCAGTTTAATAAAACGCTATGTGAAAAACTTCAACCATTACACTCACATCACATCACTTCAAAGCCAGCAAGTAAAATCACAGCAACAACTCTTGGAGAAAAGGTCTGTAGTAGTGTATAGTGTGGTCACGGTGGACCCGAGGTGTACAGATTAGATATCACTCTCACCCGCTCCTCTAGCTCGAACCATAACTCTCTAATCTGGTGTACAGCATGAAGTGCTTACAGATGATTGCCATTTAGCCATGCCCCTGACATGTTTAGTCATACAGATTTATTCATGAATAAGTCTGTATGACACTATGCTTATGAACTTTTTATTGAATGTAGTTTAGTTCACTTGTCACAGGGTGATATTGTTACACTGATAATTTGAATTATCACATTGTCATCATCTTTATAGCGATACTTTAAAGTGTACCGCGTATGAAGTTGTCTTTATTTTTAGGTTTTTATTTGCACTCGGTTGTGGGTCCATACACTTAAGTGCAATTTAGTGCCACTTATTTTTGCACTATTGAGTTTCTACATCATTAAAGTGGCAGCAGGTTAGTCAGTTGTTTTTCCTTAAAGGATCACTAAAGGAAATTGTTTTTTTTTCCGCTAAATAGCTTCCTTTACCTTACTGCAGTACTGGTTTCATGTCCTTATTGTTCGTTTTTGCTTTGAAGTTGCTGTAATCCTGCTCTGTTCTCCACACTTCCTGCTTGTCTGTTTCCTTATAACCACAGTGCTGGGAGCTTTCTCACAATGGTTTAAGCTGTGATTACTGTGTGTCTAAAACTTCCCAGAACCAATCAGATTCATTTTAAAAACAAAACACTGCACTGGATTTGTTTGTTTTTGTTCTGTGTGTCTATTTCTACTTCACAGAAACATGAAGCCAGTTCAAAAGTGAAACTAACCTGCAGGCACATTATATGATTGATTTGTATGTATTTTTAATCATTTTGAAAAGGAATCAGTTAACTTTTATGTCTCTATACCCTGTAAACAGTCATTTCAGCAAAAAAATGTTTTTCCTTTAGTGACACTTTAAAGGGTCACTAAAGGAATTTTTTTTTTTTTTTTTGCTAAATAGCTTCCTTTACCTTACTGCAATCCTGGTTTCATGTCCTAATTGTTCGTTTTTGCTTTGAAGTTGCTGTAATATTCCTCTTGTCTCCACACTTCCTGCTTGTCTGTTTCCTTGTGAAAAAAGTCATGGGAGCTTCTCTCTGTGGTCTCTGATCAAGGAGGTGTGATTACTGTGTGTCTAAAACCCCTCAGAACCAATCAGTTTTATTTTAAAAACAAACACTGCCCTGTATTGGTTCTGTGTCTCTGTACTTCACAGAAGCATGAAACTAGATGAAAAACAAAACTGAAACTGCAGGCACATTATATGATTGATTTTTATCTGTTTTTAATCACTTTTAAATGGAATCAGTTAACTATTATGTCTCTATACCCTGTAAACAGTAATTTCAGCAATGTTTCTTTACAATTACTTTAAAGGGACACTAAAGTCAGGGCTTTTAAAAAAAAAAAATAACAAACATGTTATACTTACCTCCACTGTGCAGTTCGTTTTGCACAGAGTGGCCCGGAAAGCTGTCTTCTGGGGTCCCTCGGCGGCTGTCTGGGCTCCTCCTCGCAAAAGCTTTTCCTCTTCATGCGAGGGCGCTCGCATGGAGGAAAGCTTTTGCGAGCACGCTCCCGTGATACAGCGGCGGCCACCCACGTGGAAGAAAAATATATTTTAAATATATTTAAAAAAAACATTCTAAATATATTTTTCCCAAATATATTGCAATATATTTGAAATGCTACAATTTTGGCCAGATTCAATATATTTCAAAAATATATTTCAATATATTTGTGAATATATTATTGAATATATTGGGAAATGCATTGTGAAATATGTTGCAAATATACTCATAAATATATGTTAAATGTACTTCTGAATGCATTTAGCAATATATTTATGCAGCCATAAATATATTGCAACATGCATTTTGGAATGCATTGTGAATATATTCAGACATATATTGCTAAATGCATTCAGAAGTACATTTAACATATATTTCTGAATACATTCACAATGCATTCCAAAATGCACTTTGCAATATATTTATGGCTGAATAAATATATTGCTAAATGCATTTAACATATATTTATGAATATATTTGCAACATATTTCACAATGCATTACCCAATATATTCACAAATATATTGAAATATATTTTTGAAATATATTGAATCTGGCCAAAATTGTAGCATTTCAAATATATGGCAATATATTTGGGAAAAAATATATTAAGAATGTTTTTTAAAATATATTTTAAATATAAATGTACTGAATGTAAAATAAAAAAAAATACATTCCTATTACATTTTGAAATGCTGTGCATTTATATATTGTATTTTATATATTGTAGGCCTATAAAACCAGCAAATATTTGGAAATAAAAACGATAACACAGTACAATACACACAACTTTATTATCATGTAAATATACAAACACTACAACACAGAGAATAGAAAGTGGTGTTAACTGTGGTAAATGACATACAAGTTTATTTGTGGTATTCTGATGGTTCCCGATGTTTCCCTTCAGGTGATATTTCAACACCGGAATTGTTCTCGTAAGAGCGTCACTGATCACACCGTTTGAAGTCCCAGGAAACTTATTAGACTTATTAGATTTTCCCTGTGAATCAAAAGCCATATAAGACCCTTTTCACACTGTAGCGCTGCTAAAGCTCCGGCGGTTTTTGCAACACTTTTTAGGCGTTTTTTTTTTTTTTAAAGGGAAAAAGTATAGTTTTTAATGCGCTTTTAAAGTGCTTTGGAAGTGCTGCCCATTAATTTCAATAGGCAGGTGTGTTTTAGGAGCGCTATTTATAGCGCTCCCAACCCGCCCCAGATGCTGCTTGCAGGACTCTTTCTAAAGTTCCGCAAGCGCATCGCCCCAGTGTGAAAGTACTCATTGCACTGAAAGGGATGCAGTTTCATGAACTTTTTAGAGGCTATTTCTAGTGCTAAAACACCTGAATACTGGCTCAGTGTGAAAGGGGTCTAATAGATGCAGCTGAGTAAATAAAACGAACAAAATTAAGCATGTAAAAAAAAAATATTGTAGACTTTTAAAAAATCTGTATAAAAATCAACATCTTGCCTACAACTTGCCTTTTTAGTTCAGACTACTACCAGACTGAGCAAGATATCTTATTTTGACACAACAGTCAAATTGGCTTACAGTCTACATGTCAAAGCTGATGTTTTCATAGGGTCTAACTGTACTTGCTTCTCTCCATCTGTCAGCCGCTTGGAGGCACCTCCTTAAAGGTTACTTTTTATTGAAGTGGTTGTAAAGGTACAAGGGTTTTTACCTTCATGTATTCAATGCATGAAGGTAAAAAAAACGTCTGTGTGCAGCCCCCCTATACTTACATGAGCCCTCTCTCAATCCAGTGATGTCCACGAGAGCCTTGTCTCTCCAGGGACTTGCACTGCTGATTGGCTTTCTGTAGCGGTGGGAGCTATTGGCTCACGGTGCTGTCAATCACAGCCAGTGAGCTAATTAGGAGATGGGGTCAAGGCAAGGCTCAGTGTATGATTGGACACACAGAGCTCTGGTTCAGGAGCACCGGCATGGGACCTGAGAAGAGAAGGATCTGAGCTGCTCTGTACAAAAACCCTTACACAGAGCAGGTAAATAGGAGTAGGATATGTTTGATATTTAAAAAAAAAGACAACCATTTAATGTTTCGATACCAAAAGAAAACCTACCTGTTTAGGCCTTGAGTACGACACTTGACAAGGAGATGAGCTCAAGTCTTCAGATGGGACAAAAGGTGATGCACACGATACACCCACACAGGATGAACTTCCACCATCATTCTTCAGTGCTATTAGCTGCGCTCTTGTTGTTTTCAAAAGATCCATTACACCAGGCAACTCTATGGAAAAGCATAACAACTTTTTAAGTAACATAATGGCCTATTTTCTCACTATATCCATTCATTTCATTTGTTAGAAATTGATGACTTGTGGAAAAATGTACTTAAATGATTAGAGGGTTTCCTCCAGTCTGCTGCTGACCCCCCCAAGAGGGTTTCTCCCAAGGTAAAAGTAAGGATGTTCCACAAAACAAAAATCCTACTTGTGCATATAGTATGTAGTTACCTCAGTGCACTCACTGATACTATAATGAATGTAGTACAGTAAACTTCCAGTTACTCAACGATCCCCATTGGTACTGTTATTTCTGGTTGCTTGAGATCTAATAGTAACTCTCTAGCATCCACCTCCCATGGCACCCTGACCCCCTCCCACTTAGCAGCTAAAGGGGGTAGGGATTGGGGGCAGGGTTTTACCACCCCCAAATTCACATGTGAATGAGCCTTAAAAGTGCTATTGCCAAATGCAACTTAGGGCTCATTCACAAGTGCGGTATGCAATGCTCCAATGCGCCTCTGAGAAATTCTGCAAGGTGGTGAGGAGGCAAAATGTTTACACCAAAAATTGCAGTGAAAGGCACACAATTGCAGCGCGGTAGTACGGCAATTATAGGTTTTAGTCAGGTGTGAGGAGGCAACATTGGAGGAGACTGTGCCCTGTGATCTTTGACTTCTCCCATGTTGTTCAGGTAGATCTCCAACTCTCTAAGGTTGCCTACCTCTGCCTTAAAACACTGTAGAATGAAAGGGCAAATGATTGGTCAAACAGAAAATAAAGATAAAAATAACAAAGGCAGCAGAACTGGTGGAATAACACACAATAAATAGATAACAAAAATAAAAGACTGTGCCAATAAAAAAGATTCAATGAAAATTAAAATTGAAAAAAATTCACCAATACCAATTCCATTGAAAGATTGGCATCCAGGGGCTGATATGCCAAAAACGGTGCACAATAATTAACCAAAACAAAAAAATCAGAGTGCAAGGAAAAATTTGTATATAAATTCACAAAATGAATGTCAAATTATATGTATAAACAATGAGAGGTTAATACGCCAAATCGGTGATCCCAAAATTGTATGCCAACAGCACACAATTGGCAAACCAAACCTCAAAAATTCTTAATGATATCACCACAAAACTCAAACGCTGATGACCAAATGAATAATGAAGGATGATGCAGATATGATGATCAGATACAGTGCCAGTTTAATGCAGTGATATAAACCGCAATTAAGTTGTCCGCTTACCAAAGGCAAGTTGTCTGAGTTGTTGGTTTTCTTCTTCCAAGTGCTTATTCTGGTTTTATATTCACCAGCTGTCAGTTAGTCTTGGTCAGGTGCTTTGACAGCGGCTGGCGGCCCATCTGTCAGAATCCGCCAAAAATAAAAAAAATAAAAATTATCTTTCCACCTCCACACCCCCCATCCACTCCCCCCCACCCCACACACACACACACACACACCCCCATCTTTCAAACCCCCCGCCCACACACACACCCCAGACACCGCTAACCTCCTTCTGCACAATTTATTTGATGGTAGCTGAATGTAAACAGCAGGCAGTGGGGGAACCATAGCCAGACTGCCATTGGCTGTTTCAAATTTTAAAATTAGGCTGACTATTGTGCCCCCTTCCCACTGCCTGCTGTCAATCAGCAGAGGAAGACCTGAAGAAGAATGTTCTCCTTCAAATCCTCTCCTTTGCTGATTGACAGCAGGCTATAGATTCCCCTGCTATCTGCTCTTTTTTCCTGCATTCTGACAGTGGCCAGTGGCTGTTAGAATACAAAAAAAGGCCTAGATGTCAATTGATATCAGGCTACTTCTGGGGCAGCTGGATGTAAACATAATATCATTACCTCATATTGTTATCGGCCTGAAAGGTGGCCCATAATTGGTATCTGTATGGAAAAATCCATATCTAATGGCACCTAGTAGCAGGGCAGATAATAATATGCAAAAGGGGAGGGAGACATAAACATTGGTAGCACTATGCACTGACATTATGGGGTATATTTACTAAAGGCAAATCCGCTTTGCACTACAAGCGCACTTGGAAGTGCAGTCACTATAAATCTGAAGGGGACAAAAAAAAATCATTTTTGCCTGTACATGATTGGATGATAAAATCAGCAGGGCTTCCCCTCATTTCAGATCTACCCCTCAGATCTACAGCGACTGCATGTCCAAGTGCACTTGTAGTGCAAAATGGATTTTCCTTTAGTAAATCAACTCCTATGCTGCATGGCGAGTGGATATAGAATAGAAGCCATATAATATTGTATGCAGCAATGTACACTGAAAGTAAGTTACACAGTTACTGGATATAACATGGAAGCCATACATATTATATGCAGCAATGTGCACTGACAGTATGTTACACAGTTACTGGATATAACATGGAAGCCATACATATTATATGCAGCAATGTACACTGACAGTATGTTACACAGTTACTGGATATAACATGGAAGCCATACATATTATATACAGCAATGTGCACTGACAGTATGTTACACAGTTACTGGATATAGAATAGAAGCCATACATATTATATACAGCAATGTGCACTGACAGTATGTTACACAGTTACTGGATATAGAATAGAAGCCATACATATTATATACAGCAATGTGCACTGACAGTAAGTTACACAGTTACTGGATATAACATGGAAGCCATACATATTATATACAGCAATGTGCACTGACAGTATGTTACACAGTTACTGGATATAACATGGAAGCCATACATATTATATACAGCAATGTGCACTGACTGTATGTTACACAGTTACTGGATATAACATGGAAGCCATACATATTATATGCAGCAATGTGCACTGACAGTATGTTACACAGTTACTGGATATAACATGGAAGCCATACATATTATATGCAGCAATGTGCACTGACAGTATGTTAC